>CM067559.1:35338031-36538031 GCA_034509755.1 Anisodus tanguticus
CATACTGAAAGAACAAGAGGAAAATTAGGGATTTGGAAAAGAATTTGGGAAGAGGAAAAAAAAAACCAAAGAATTGGCCGGTGGCCGAGGAGGCTCGAGTGTCGAGAGGTGAGGGCTGCAAAAGTATGGGTTGGAGAAGGAAAATATTTGCCCTAAACTTCTGATACCATGAATGAAATAATCCCTTAATTATTTTCATTAATGTTGAGGTCTATATATACATGATATACAACATCTAAATATGAAAAATAAATCTACTTTCATAATACAATTATAATACCCTGTCCTAACAAAAGAATAATACCATAATTACACTTGTACAAAATTCTACAAATAAGATAAATTATATACAAGCTAGGAAGGTGATATACACGGTTTGTCAACCGTGTATACACGTTGGCTTTCAATATGGATAGAGTCGCCTTTGGCATCGAGTTTTCAATATGATACTCAACTCAAATTTGCCTCAAATCGTGTTCAAACACCTCCAAAATTGATATTTAAGCTCCTCAAGATGTCTCCAATAAAACCTGATATCACCTAATAAAAAAAGATCACAAATACTTAGATTAAAAAATTCGAATAAAACTTTATAGCCTTCAATGGAGTTTTTAGGTCCTTGAGAAAGAGATTGAAAAATTTGAGTGATTGATTTTTTGATTTTGAAGAAAACGGTTAGTAGAGAGAGAATTGAAAATATTTTTGAGGCAATTTTTATGGATAACGATTTTGGTTACATAATACTATTTTTTTTAAGCTAAAGAATAAATATGATCTACCGGGTGCCAAAAACAAAAAAAAATCAGCTATTTTATATCATTTACTATGCCAGGTAGATTGACATGCAACGCCAAAATGTCAAATTGGGATTAACAAGCTAATTTGGCAGTCTAATGTGCTTTATTATTGCTAATTGATAAGACCAGAGAAATATATAGGAAGCTTCATTTCTGGTCCTACCCATGTTTATCTTACATTCTCATCTGGATCCTTATCTGTTAGGCAATGCTCCACATTTTTTTTTCTTTTACAGAGATATTTCCTTGGAAAAATGATGGAAAGGTTAGAGTTGACGATAAAAGGAATAAGGTATATACAAAATAATTTGTAGGATATTAGTGTAATTTAACATATTATGATTGATTATCTATCATTTTTCTTAAGTTTCAACGTATAACATTTACATGCAATTATGTATAAATAAATAAAAAATTAATGGTAAAAAACACACCTAAATTATCATTTTTTCGCGAGTTTCACATCCCAACTATCAGTTATTTCCCTTTTTCTAGCCGAACTATCACCATCTATGTATTAAAACACACCTCGAAGCTAATTAGGTAAATTATCAACTTTTTTCTTTTTCTTATGTGAACTATCACCATCTACTTAACTAGATGTGTTTTAATACATAGATGACGATAATTCAGATAGGAAAAAAGACAACTGATATTTTGGATCTGAAACTTGCGAAGAAAGTGATAGCTCAGATATGTTTTTGATTATTATCTCATAATTTAATTGTGCAAATCTTTCGGTATATTGTCAATGATAGAAATTAAATTCAAGATATAATTATAAAGGTGGACATAAATATATTGTCATGGCCTAGGATGCATTCATTCATGTTCTCTTCCCATATAATAATGCTTAAATTATGTCCCCTGAGGCATAACTGGATGACAAAGGAGGGGAAATTAAAATTCAGCTGAAGGCCTGCAGCGTGGGTTCGAACCCTGGTGGGAGCAATTTGTTATCTTCTATAGTAGGACCTTGTAGGTGATATCAATTGCTCTGTTCTCAAACTCTGGTCATTCATGCACATCCCGTGATTTACTGGTAGTAGTACCGAGGGACAGGAACTACTATCTCCAGGAATAGTCTGTCGTAAGCCAGGAAGCTGGATATCAAAAAAAAATAATGCTTAAATTATATGATATTCAATAAAGAAATACAAAACCTTTCAAACAAATCAAAGCTATATTCGCCGTCGGAGAGAGAAACCTCCCCTCCATAAATAACAAGAAAACGTAAATAATTACAAATTAAAATATTGGCTCCTTCATGACATTAATATAACATTTTTGGATAATTTTCAAATACTACTTGACGTTTAACTAAAAATAAATTAAAATGTGTTCATTGACTAAATATAAGCAGGGTTCCAAGAATATAAGTATTGATTTGTGCTAACCACGTAATCTATAAACAACGTACCCGCAAGGATAGCCAAGTTGATGTAGCAGTAAAGCGCGGGACCGCAAGGTCACGAGTTCGATCCCCTGCATAAACCTTCTTGGTTGAGCCTGTCACACATGGCTTGCCAAGTGTGGTTAATCGGCTGACGTGGTTTGCAGGCTATTGCGTCAGTCCGGGGTTTACCCTGTGCGCACTCGAGAGAGTAGCGGCTGCGGGTTCCTTCGTCAACAAAAAAAAAAAAAACATGCCATTATTTATTAGGCTTAATTATATAGCATAACCTCTTAAGTCTTATGTAGGGCTGATCTATGTTGTTTCTTCGCTAAGCACGTAAAGTATTTTTGTTAAAAGGTAACGGTAACATTAGAACCTAAAACTAATTTCTCATATGATTTAAAATTATTTTTTTTTGTAGTATTTCATCTAAATATTAAAACACCTTAGACAAGGGACACTTTTTTCTGTATTTAAGTCATACAAAGAATCATGCTTCCTCAATGTTCTTTACAATTCAAATGGAGTATCGTATGAATATTCTAGTAAAATTAAAACTATTTAAATTTATTTTCATAATTTAATAATGTGACTCGTACAAAGAATAGTATAAACCATTTTAACATTTTATTTCGGAAAAATGTTAATTTGCTCTTATATTATCCGAATTGCTCAATGTTGTTATTCATTACAACTTTGGTCCTTTGTACCCTAGCCATTCAAATAATTTTGTATTTGCTCTTATCATTGGCGGAGCCAATGTGAAATGGATGGACTCCATGGGTTCAAAAAATTTGGAGAAAAAAAGGTCTAAATAATTTATCCACTACTTCTGACCATCGTTTACAAGTATCCTTAGGGGAAATCTTTGTTAGAAATTAAAGACAAAAATGAGACCCTTTCCTAATGGCGAGAATAATATTAGATCAAAAAATCAAATAAAAGCAAAGTTACTCAATTTCAAATAATATAAGAGCATTTTCATTTCATAAATATAGATATTCTTTCACATCATTTCTTTTAGCGTCAAGCAGACATATTCTCATGGGATTTCCAATAAAAGAAGCAACGGATAATGATCTCATCTCTAATAAAAAAAATAATGTTTCTAAAAAAAAGAGTTTAAATTTTAGATATTGAGCAAAATTGTTTTACATGCTCGGTGTAAAAGATTGACCGCAACAAGTAATTCATAATATATATCCGTAATTAACTTTTAGATGATTGATTTTGTCAATCAATTTGACACCAAATGACAATATTGGTTCTGTAATTAAACTTTAATGTTAAATTAAAAGATTATTAAGACAAGTGGAGGCGTCGATGACCAAATTAACCAGTGGATTACAACCTAATACCTCCATGGTGTTCAACCTGTACTGTTGTTGATGCTCTGTACATAAAACATGTTCTTTCAATTTATTTATTCACTTTTATTGATGTTTGCTATAGAATTCTATATTGATATTACCTACCAACACTAGGGGCCACTTGGAAGACTTTTGAACGGTAATATTTTTAGTATAATTTTTTGGTATAAATATCTGATATTCGAAATTCTTCAATAGCTTTCATCAAATTTAATAGATAGAGTTTGTTATATATTTAACGTGGGCAAAAAGTATATAATTTTGACAAATTCAACTAATCAAAACTGCTTAAAAAATTTTAAAGTTTATTTTGAATCTATTTCAAACATAAACGATCAGTTAAGGTCAATTTTGGCACATAGAACAACAAAGTACGTTGTCAAACTTATCCATTTAGGATTACAGTATAATTTTGTCATCAATAAGCAATGGAAGAATGACCTTCATTGATATTCCAGATCATAAGAAAAATATAAGTTAAGAGGCAGATATTTTAGGGAAGGTGCGTATACTTCTCCCTTTACTTTATTGCCAAAATGATAATCATCAAATTAACAACACAACATAGTTGCTTGTTAAGGAGCAATAAATTAAATTGTAATGTCACTTGACAAAGCAAATATTAGATTACACGGTTTTCTTTCTTTAATGCGCCAAACAAGAAGGGGACACAGAAAATGAACGGGAAAATCGAGAAGTCGGAAGAAAGAAATGATTTTTTTATTAGACGCAAAAAAATTGCCTAAGTATTTCATTCGAATAAATATAAAGGTAGAATGGATGATTTTGTGTCTGGTCAATCTTCCTTGTGATTGAGACCAATTATTCAGATATATATGGGTAGTTACTCAGACACCTTGACCCTCTAATTTAGACTTTGGAGTATTCTACTTTTCAAGCTAAAACAAAAGAAATAAGCGACTTTAACGAAAACAAACATACAGAATCAATATTTACATTAGTTCTCGGGCATAGCTGGATGGTAAATGAGGAGAACTTAAAATCCAGCTGGAGATCTGTAGCGTGGGTTCGAACCCTGGTAGGAGCAATTTGCTCTCTTTTGGGGTAGGACCTTGTAGATGATATCAATTGCTCTGTTCTCAAACTCTGGTCATTTAGACACATCCCGCGATTTACTGGAAGTAATACTGAGGAACCGCGTAAGCCGGAAAGCTGAATATAAAAAAAAATATTTACATTAAATCAATAAACAAGTAACACAATTCTTTCACATGCACTTTCATCACTAAATTAATAGTATAATATATTCTTATGACCTTAGGGTAACGTGATAAAATGAATGAGATCAGTTCAGATACTTTTAATTAAAGGGCTCAAGTTTAGCCCAAAGAATGACGAAACACTTAGTAGAAAGTATTTTTTAAATACACAACTTGAATCTGAATTAGTTGGGATGAATTACAAATATCATTGTTAAACAAGAAAATATTCCTGTGATATACACTGAATATACAGAAGTGTATATCACAGAATACAAAGGACCGGATCGGCAAAGAATGGGCTCTCGCGGTGGCCCAAGAGCGGTGGCCAACAAGCCCATTCTCGGACAGATTGATGGAAATACAATCTTGTATATATGGTATATATATTTTTAGTATATTGTAGTGTAAATGTTACCTTAATTAGTGTTATACACTTATCATAATTGTATAGTTAGAATTATGGTAGAATAAGGTTTTAGAAATAGAATAGGAATAGGATTCTCCTATTTTGTAACTTGTATAAATACCTTTTCAATTTATGAAAATAATCAAGGGGATTATTTCTTTCATGGTATCAAGAGACTAGGTTTTACAAAAAATTTCTCTCCCAAAAATTTGTGCCTCTCTCGGCCGAGTACCCCCCCCCCCCTCTCGGATTTCCCTTCCGAAAGTCGTCTTCCGCTCTCAAAATCTCTCTTACTTTTCCCAAATTTCCCCTCCTACTTTGTTCTTTCACTATGTCTAAGAACAATTTTCATCCTGCCCTCATGGTTTATAACGTCAAGAACAATATCCCTATTGTCCTTGAGATAGAAAACGTCCAATATGCGACGTGGGCGGGGTTGTTTAAAATTCACGCTATCTCCCATCAAGTTCTTCATCACATCATTCCTCCCGCTACACCCCTTCCCGCGGAGGATCCTCAGTTATGGATTACTCTTGATGCTACCGTTCTCCAGTGGATTTACGCCACTATTTCGGTGGACCTTCTACAGACGATTATTGAGCCGGATACCACGGCTATGGCTGCCTGGAATAGATTGCGTGACATATTCCAAGACAACCAACATTAACGTGTCGTCACACTCGAGCAGGAATTCTCTTTAGTTCGAATGGACGAATTTCCAAACGTTTCTGCATATTGCAAGAAACTCAAGGAGTTGGCCGATCAACTCCGTAATGTTGGCGCACCGATAACAAATAATCGTCTAGTTCTACAGTTGGTTGCCGGTCTTTCGGAGGCCTATAATGGTGTTGGAATTCTCCTTCGCCAAAGTAACCCTCTTCATGACTTCTATCAAGCCCGCTCCATGCTTACGTTAGAAGAAGCCGGTTTGGCTAAAAAGGCGGCTACCGGAGCAAGACCCGTTATCATGGTGGCGTCCTCTCCAAGTTCTTCGGGTTTTGTTAATAATTTGGGCCAAAACCATAATCATGGTGGCGGCAAAAATAATTGTAAGAATAATAACAAAAACCGCGGGGGCAAACGCGGCGGTTCTGGTGGCGGTTCCGGTGGTCAGCAAGCAGGCGGTGGGCCCCATCCAGGGAACCAGTGGCCCACCACCCCCTGGTCCCAGCAGTGGGGCCCATGGCAGTGGGGGCGGGGGCGCGTGGGCCGTGGGCCGGCAGCCCCTTGTAATTCGGCGGGGAAATTCCGGTGGCCGGTGGGGCGGCCAACGTTCGAGCCCAACAACCAGCAGTGACGGCCCACTGGCCAGTAGCCCAGCAGCAGCAGCTCCAGCAGCTATGGCCCAGCTCCATCACAGATAGGAATTCTTGGGCCCCGACCTCCGCAAGCCTATTATGCAGCAGGCCCCACTCAAACTGATATCGAGGCCGCGATGCACACGTTCGGGTTAACTCAACTGGACCCAAATTGGTATATGGACACCGGTGCCACGACTCACATGACTTCCGAATCAGGTACTCTCTCATCTTATTCCAATTTGACCACCCCTCGGGGGATAATTGTTGGTAATGGCAGTTCTATTCCAATTCTAAGGTATGGTCAGAAAACGTTGTCTCCCCCCAATCCACCCCTTCTCTTGAAAAATACTTTACATGCTCCTAAATTGATTAAAAATTTAGTGTTTGTCCGAAAGTTCACAACTGACAATTCGGTTTCCGTTGAATTTGATCCTTTTGGTTTCTCTGTGAAGGATTTCAAGACGGGGAGCCATCTCATGAGGTGTGATAGTAGGGGGGATCTATATCCTATCATTCCCGGTTTCAGTCCATCGAGTCCAGCCTTGCCGTCAGTTTTTGCAGCCATCTCTCCTTCCGTGTGGCATGCTCGCCTGGGTCATCCGGGATCTTCTATTTTATCAGTTTTAGATAAAAATAGATTTATTTCTTGTAAGAGTACGAGTCGTAATCCACTTTGTCAGTCTTGTTCATTAGGAAAAAATGTTAAGTTGCCATTTGTAGACTCCAATTCTCATACTTCAATGCCATTTGATATTATTCATAGCGACCTATGGACATCTCCTGTTCTTAGTTCATTGGGTCATCGATATTATGTTCTCTTTTTAGATGATTATTCTAGATTTTTGTGGACGTTTCCAATTGCGAATAAATCACAAGTGTTTTCCGTCTTCATCAAATTTAGAGCGTTCATTCGTACTCAATTCGAAAGAGAAATAAAAAATATTCAATGTGATAATGGGAAAGAGTATGACAATAGGGAGTTTCAGGAATTCTGTGCTAATAATGGGATCAATTTTCGGTTTTCGTGTCCTCATACATCTTCACAAAATGGGAAGGCCGAAAGCAAAATTCGTCCCATAAATAACATTGTCCGAACTCTCTTAATTCATGCCTCCATACCTCCATATTTTTGGTATCATGCTCTACAAATGGCCACATATCTTCTTAACATAATTCCGTCTAAAGGTCTGACATATTCTTCCCCCCTCCAAATACTGTATAATAAGAACCCTCCTTATTCTTATCTTCGGGTTTTTGGGTGCTTGTGTTTTCCGTTATTCCCATCCACCACCATAAACAAACTTCAGGCTTGGTCTACCCCGTGTGTATTTTTGGGTTATCCATCTAATCATCGTGGTTATAAATGCTTTGATTTATCCTCCAATAAAATCATAATTAATCGCCACGTCATTTTTGATGAATCCCAATTTCCTTTTGCGAAAGTTCATACTCCCGAGCCTCGGTCGTATAATTTTTTGGATGAACAAATATCCCCGTATATTATTCAAAATTTTTCAGACATCTCCCGCACCCAAAATCCTCCAGCAGGCCCACTGCCCGCTGGACCCACAAGCATCGCCGAAGCACCAATTCCGATTGGATCGGTACCGACAATTGGGCCGGTCCCAATTCTGAACGGTCCGTTGATGATTCAGTTTTCCGATTTGGGCCAGCAGGCCCACTGCCTGTTGGCCAGTCCGTCCCGAGCCCAGAAAATTCCCTCAATTCTTCCTCGAGTCATAGACCGGTCACTCGTAGTCAGCGGGGTATTTTTACACCTAAAAGACATTTTAATTTACATTCTGATGTCTCTAAATCCCCCTTGCCCCGCAATCCTGTGTCCGCATTAAATGACCCTTATTGGAAAATTGCTATGACTGATGAATATAACTCTCTTGTTGATAATAAGACGTGGGAGTTGGTGCCCCGTCCATATGGTATTAATGTTATTAGGTCTATGTGAATTTTTGCTCATAAGGAGAATTCAGATAGGTCATTTTCTCGACATAAGGCGCGACTTGTGGGTGATAGTAAGACTCAGCAGGTTGGGATACATTGTGGTGAGACGTTTAGTCCGGTGGTCAAGCCGGCTACCATTCGCACTGTGCTGAGCTTGGCTCTTTCAAAGACTTGGCCAATTCATCAGTTGGATGTCAAGAATGCTTTCCTACATGGTGATCTCAAGGAAACAGTCTATATGCATCAGCCGTTGGGTTTCAGGGATCCAAACCGTCCTCATCATGTCTTGTTTGTTGAAAAAGTCCTTATATGGGCTTAAGCAGTCTCCAAGGGCCTGGTACACGAGGTTTGCTGACTTTGTTTCAACTATTGGGTTCGATCCACGCAAGTCGATAATTCCTTGTTCATCTACCGCCGTGGTTCGTCCTTGGCCTACATTCTGTTGTATGTGGATGATATCATCTTGATTGCCTCTTCCGATGCCTTGCGCCAGTCTATCATGACTATGCTTAGTTCTGAGTTTGCTATGAAAGACTTAGGGCCTTTGAGTTATTTTTTGGGGATTGCCGTCAAGCGTCATTCAGGTGGCTTGTTTTTGTCTCAACGAAAGTATGCTGCTGAGATCATAGAAAGGGCTGGGATGTCATCCTGTAAGTCCACTTCCACTCCAGTTGATGCAAAACCCAAGCTGAGTGCCGCAGCAGGTGCATCATACGAGGACCCGACCCGCTATCGCAGTCTTACATGGGCCCTCCAGTATCTTACCTTTACCAGACCAGATATTACATATGCGGTTCAGCAGGTGTGTTTATTCATGCATGATCCCAGAGTTGAGCATATGAATGCAATCAAACGCATCATTCAGTATATTCATGTGACACTGGACTATGGGTTGCACTTGTATCCTTCATCTACATCCACACTTGTCTCTTACACGGATGCTGATTGGGGTGGTTATCCCGACACCAGACGGTCGACTTCTGGCTACCGTATGTTCATTGGCAACAACTTGGTCTCCTGGTCGGCAAAGCGTCAGGCAACTCTATCACGCTAAAGTGCAGAGGCAGAATATCGAGGGGTAGCGAATGTGGTCTCCAAATCATGTTGGCTACATAATTTTCTTTTGGAGCTTCGTTGTCCCATTCAGAAGGCAACCTTGGTATATTGCGATAACATTAGTGCCATCTACCTTTCAGGTAACCCGGTTCAACACCAACGCACCAAGTATATCGAAATGGACATTCACTTTGTCCGTGAAAAGGTTGCATAGGGTCACGTTTGCGTATGCCATGTCCCGTCTCGTTATCAAATTGAAGCCATCTTTACAAAGGGTATACCAGCGGTCCTATTTGAAGATTTTAGGGACAGTCTCAGCGTTCGAAGACCGCCCGCTATAACTTCGGGGGTGTGTTAAACAAGGAAATATTCCTGTGATATACACTGAATATACGAAGTGTATATCACAGAATACGATGGATCTGGATGCGCGGAAGAATGGGCTCTCGGCAGTGGCCCAGCAGTGGCCAACAAGCCCATTCTCGGACAGATTGATGGAAATACAATCTTGTATATATGGTATATATATTTTTAGTATATTGTAGTGTAAAGGTTACCTTAATTAGTGTTATACACTTACCATAATTGTATAGTTAGAATTATGGTAGAATAAGGTTTTAGAAATAGAATAGGAATAAGATTCTCCTATTTTGTAACTTGTATAAATACCTTTTCAATTTATGAAAATAATCAAGGGGATTATTTCTTTCATAAATAGTATAATTCTTTTTCCTTCTATATATTGCTCAACTATAACTCTATAATGGACTAGTGGGGTATAGATTATAATAAACTTTTATCCATATGTAAATCGTTGGCATAAGGGTGAGGGTGACCAGTATCCTTAAATAGCTGTCCAAACCTAACCAGCTTTATACCTTTTGCCTTTACAATCTCGTGTTTTTGCTTTCATTTTGCACACGCAAGAACAAAGTGCTAATTAATTTGCATCTCTTTAATAAGTAGAACCACAAAGAAGAAGAAATTAGCAACCAAATATGGTGAAAGACAGGACAATTGGTGTGGCAATGGATTTCTCAAAGAACAGCAAAACAGCTCTTGAATGGGCCATTGATAACTTAGCTTATAAAGATGACACCTTTTACATCATCCACATCAAGACTCATTCTTCTGATGAGTCCCGTAATAAGCTTTGGGCTCAATCTGGTTCTCGTATGTTAAATTATCTCTCTTTTCTTGTTTTTATTTATATGGATTTGACTTATATACTCAGAGGCGGAGCCAGAATTTAAAGATTATGAGTTTTGAATTTTAATCTTTTTGAGTTACTTGATTTTAAATTAATAATCTGTACAAATTCGATGTTTTTTTAAGACAAGTACATGTACTGAATCAAAGTTACTTGATTCCACCGAAGGCATAGCTAGCGCTCTAGCTCCGCCCCTGTGTATACTTGTTACTTTATTTGTCGAAAATTATATGACATATTTTTTCTTTTTAGTCAGTCCCCGAAGAATGACACATTTTTTTTATTTAGCAACAATTTAATTTTAAATTTTATATTTTATGCTTAACGAGATGATTTATAACTACACAAATATCTTTGATTTATTTTAGATCACGAAATTCAAAAGTCTTTATTTATTTTTTAAATTCTGTTTCCAATCAAACTAGATAATATAAATTGAGACTGGGGAGTATTTTTACATCATCCATATCAAGACTCAGTCTTCTGATGAATCACGTAATAAGCTCTGGGCTGAGTCTGGTTCTCGTAAGTTACCCCTTCAACCCTTTGATTTTTTTTTGTTTCCCCACTTTCTCTTCGGATGGATTTAATTAAACGAAAATATGATATGCTCAATTCGTTAAAATTTAGGTAAGTCATCAACCTATTCATTTATTAGCTCAACCATTTTGATCCGTCTAAATTCAATTTCTTTAAAACTCGGGCTTATATGCCGGCTAAATTGACCTATGAGAAATTTCGTTAAAATATTTTTAAAAACACATTTTCTAATTGGTATGTTAAATATTACTCGTAATAAAGAAAAATTATCAGATACTTAAACCAATTATAAAAAATTAAATAAAAAAATTAAAACTTAATAAGAATTGGACGGGTGGACTCATGATCCGTTTCTTAGTCCATTTTAGCCCTACCAATTTCAACACAAGTAACTTTTGGGCAGATCATTGATCCATCTATTTATTAAAGGGCAGTCCGGTGCACTAAATTCCCGCTATGCACGGGGTCCGAGAAAAGGGTCGGACCACAAGGGTCTATTGTACGCAGCCTTACCTTGCATTTCTGCAAGAGATTGTTTCCACGGCTTGAACCCGTGACCTCCGGGTCACATGACAACAACTTTACCAGTTACTCCAAGGCTCATCTTCAATCCATCTATTTATTAACACAACTTGTTTTGACATGCCCAAATTTAGATCAACCCGCTCATTTGACACCCCTAAATTCAATTTATATACATGGACAATCCATGCATTTCAGCATGTTATAGCAATTAATCTGCCTTATTTGTTCAATTGTTAATTTCATTTTTTATGAACAATTAATTATGATTATCTTTTAGGTGGTCTGATAATCTGTACAAAAGTTAAATTCTTTGTGAAACAGGGTGTTGATTAACACTTTAATTTTCTTTTGTATTGCTAGCTTTAATTCCGTTGGCGGAGTTTAGGGAGCCAGAAGTATTGGAGAAATATGATGTGAAGATTGATATTGAACTTCTTGATATGCTTGATACTGCTTCTAGGCAGAAAGAGGTTTTCCATCTATCATCAATTTTTTCTCTCTTTTTTCTTTTTTGGAGGTTATTTTTCCTGAAAATATTTCATTGATAATTGTATAGATAACAATTGTCACCAAACTATACTGGGGAGATGCTAGGGAGAAACTGTGTGAAGCTGTTAAAGATCTGAAGTTGAATTCTTTGGTTATGGGTAGCAGAGGCCTTACTACCCTCCAAAGGTATTTTTTTCATTGCTCTGTCCATAATTTCCCCTTTTTTCCTTCAAAATTTACTTGAGCACGATAAATTTATCTCCGTGTGATTAATAATTTATCGAGTTGTGGAGACTGTCACTAATATTTGTATTAGGATAAACTATTTACATTGCACCTGCTAGGGTGCGATCTTTTTCGGACTCTGTTAACGCGAGATGCTTTGTGCACTAGACTGCGTTTTTAAAATTTAGTTAGTAATTTTTTTTTCTATTCATGTAATTTTCGATTTGATATGTATTTCTTGGTTAAAACAGGATATTCATGGGAAGTGTGACCAACTATGTAATGTCTCATGCGACCTGCCCTGTGACCGTAGTCAAGGATCCTGATTTCCACAAGCACTGATTAAGAATTATGGATTGAATGCGACTAACAAATGATGCCCGTTGAATAAGATGAAAACTGTAAAATGATTTTATTTTTTCTTGTGATATTACAATCCCTTACTTTCAATGCTAAATATGACACATTTTATTTTTGTGATTTCAATAAATATTGAGAGATTGATGATTTGCACTTGTCTGATCTATGTTATCTTTCATTCTTCTTAGACAAGGAAGAATTATAAAGGTTCTTTTTTCCCATTTATCAGATACTAGTGTTGATGAGTTTTGGTATCAGGTATCGCATGAATTAATAAAGGTGCATATATATTAATGGACTCTAATAGAATATTTGTCAATATTCTTTCATTAATTGTATTAATTGTATATCGTCTATTTTATGTAAAATTATAATCATTTTGTAATTAGGTTATTAGTTACCTAGTTTGTATCAAAGTAAATACTCTTGTAACCTTATATATATATATTGTACATCATTCATCAATAAAATTAAGGGAACATATTCATTTATGGTATCAGTAGCCTAAAACTACAAACCTACCCTGGCCGCCGATACACCTTCTTGACCGCCACTTTTTTTCCATGTTGGCACCTAGCCCACGTCGGAACCCTAGCCACTGACCTCTCTAGGTCGCCCCCCTCTTTTCCCCACGACGGAACCCTAGTTTTTCTGGCCATTCTCCCTCCCTCTTCCTCTTAAATTTCCTCTTTCATGGCTGACAAAATCAAATTCCATTCGGCACTTGCAGTAAACAACATTAAAAACTTCATCCCTGTGACTCTTAAGATGGAAAAGTGTCAATACTCCTCGTGGGCGGAGCTTTTTAAGATCCATTGTCGTGTTTACGAAGTTATCGACCACATCATCCTTCCCATGCCGAAGTCCACAAATGTACCATCGACTTCGACTTCTGATGATGCACTCTGGTCTCGTTTGGACGTAGATGTCCTTCAATGGATATATGACACGATATCTAATGATCTATTGCACTCTATCATTGAGATCGATGCCACAGTCCGCCAAACGTGGGAACGTTTGGATAGTATTTTCCATGAAAACAAAACTCAACGAGCGTTATACCTTGAAAATCAATTCAAGGACGCTCATTAGGACGATTTCCCAAACGTGTCTGTCTATTGTTAAGAACTCAAGATGTTTGCCGACCAACTCTCCAACGTCGGCGCACCAGTCACTAATTAGCGGTTAGTCATGCAACTTTTTACAGGTTTGAACGAATCCTATGACGGCAATGCTACCATCTTTCAGCAATGCAAGTCATTACCTCCGTTTTATGAGGCCCATTCGAAGCTCATCCTTGAGGAAACCCAGAAAATCAAGCGCAACACCACTCGGGCCAGCGTAGCCGACGTCGCCCTCACCACCACCATTGGATCCTCCGTCGACGGCAGGGACTCCCAGTCCGGCAATCAGAACCGTCGGCCAGAGGACCTGTAACAGTTTACTTCCTCCTACAACAACCGCCGGAGCAGGTAGTCCGACAAGGGCCACAACGGAAGAAATTCTGGCAATAATGGCAGCATGAAGGGGCATTCCCCGTCGGTCGAAAATAGCCAGCAACGATCTAGGCAGTGGCAGCATCCTCCGCCGTGGGCCCCACCATCGTGGGCATCCCCTTCTTTCCCGTACATGACATTCTCGTGGACTCCACCTCAGAACCGACAGGCCCAACCTGGCATACTTGGCCCACGTCTACAACAGGCCTACACAGCACAAGCCCCCCCACCATCGACTTATGCACTAACTAACATTGAGGCAACTATGAGCACATTGTCACTCAACACTCCAGACAAAAATTGGTATATGGACACACGCGTCATATCTCACATGACGACATCACAAGGTACTTTCTCGTATTATTCCAATTTGAGTAATTTAAATCGGAATATTATTGTTGGTAGTGGACAAGGCATTCTCATCCGTGGTTATAGTCATTCCTCTCTATCCCCACCACATCCACCACTAATCTTAAAAAATATTCTCCATGCCCCTAAACTCATTAAGAATCTAATCTATGTGCGATGTTTCACAATTGACAATTAGGTTTCCTTGACTTTGATCCTTTTGGTTTTACTGTAAAGGATTTTACGACAGGGAGACGAATAATGAGATGTTACAACACCATAGATCTCTACCCTATTTCAAACGCTGTCAACAATCCAACCTCAATTCTCTCAACCTTTGCTGCTCTTTCGTCTTCCTTATGACATTCTAGATTAGGACATCCGGGAGATTCCATTTTACGCTCCCTTAGGAAAAATAATTTTATTAATTACAATCGTATTTCTAGGACTTCTATATGTGAATCTTACGTTTTTGGAAAATATGTCAAATTACCATTTTCTGCACCCACAAATTGTACTTTAATGCCTTTTGATATCATACATAGTGATCTGTGGACATCCCCAGTTTTGAGTACGGCTAGCCATCGATATTATGTGTTGTTTTTTGGACGATTATTCCAACTTTCTATGTACTTTTGCAATTGAAAATAAATTTCAGGACTACCCCATTTTTTCTTCATTTAGTGCTTTCGTAAAAACATAATATGAAAAGAGCATTAAATATTTTCAACGTGACAATGGCAGAGAATTCGATAACAACCAATTCAAACCATTTTGCTCCAAAAATGGTCTTACCTTTCATTTTTCATGCCCTCACACATCCTCCCAAAATGGTATATCCGAATGAAAAATCCAAACTATAAACAACCCCATTCGTGCCCTACTTGCTCACGCCTCAATTCCCCCTCAATTATGGAATTACGCACTTTCCATGGCCACATATATCCTAAACATAATCCCAAACAATTCTCTAGCTCAACGGTTACCCACCCAAGTTTTGTTTCGTAGGAACCCCTCCTACCAACACTTGCATACTTTTGGATGTCTTTATTACCCTCTCCATCCGACCACTCACAAATTCCAACCCGATCTTCCCCGTGTGTGTTTCTGGGTTACCCTTACAATCATCATGGTTACTCATGCTATGACCTGTCGTGCCGTAAAATTATTATTTCACGTCATGTCCTATTTGATGAGTCTCAATTTCCCTTTGCCTCTCTACACTCGCCACCTCAACATTCCTACGACTTCCTAGATGATGGCCTAAACCCTCTTCTAATTCACCATTTACATAGTCCGCCGTCCCAGATCTCGGCACCCGCTACCACCTCGGCCAGTCCGGGACTAGCTGCCCACCCGATTCTGCTGACGGTTGCCTGGAATAGCCCGCCTCAGGGTGATTCCGCAGCCACCTCTCGGCAAACCGAGGTTCGGCCAGCCAGTACCATCACCCCTGCCCTTCCTCCTCTTCTAGGCAGTCCTGCAGCAAACCCCCATCCCGTCCCGCATCCCAAGACATACTCTCGTACTATGGAAACTCATGCCATGCACGGAGTTCATAAACGTAAATGGTTGTTTAACCTTTTCATTTCAGTTGTCCCTTCATCTATCCCTCGTAACCCGAATGATGCCTTGTCTGACCCTAGTTGGAAAGCTGCAATGATTGAGAAATATAATGTTCTTATTGATAATAAGACGTAGGACCTAGTACCCGTCCACCTGATGCTAACATTATTCATTCTATGTGGATTTTTAGACATAAAAAGAAATCGGATTGTTATAGTAGGTCTCAATAAGTGTGAGTGGACTGTGATAAAACGTTCAGCCCAGTTGTAAAGCCTGCAACCATCCGGACCGTCCTCAGCATTACCATATACAAGTCTTGGCCCATTCATCAGCTTGATGTCAAAAATGCCTTATTACATGTAGATCTTCATGAAACAGTGTATATGCATCATCCTATGGGTTTCAGGAATGCCTTATTACATGTGGATCTGTTGCGGAAATCACTCTATGGACTGAAACAGGCTCCTCGAGCATGGTACCAACTGTTCACCGATTATGTTTTCTCTATCGGTTTTTCACATAGTAGATCTCATCATTTTTTGTTCATATACAACAAGGGTACATACATGTCTTACCTATTATTATATATTGATGACATCATCATCACCACATCATCTGATTCTCTCCGCCGATCCATTATGTCTCTCATTTCCTCTGAGTTTGCTATGAAAGATCTGGGCCCTCTGAGTTATTTCTTGGACATCTCTGTCACTCGATATTCTGGCGGCCTATTTTTATGTCAGAAGAAGTATGCCGAAAAGATCATTGACTGTGCAGGCATGGCATCTTGCAAACTATCCCACACACATATAGACACAAATTCCAAGCTTAGCGCTGATTCCGACCCGACTCACTATCATAGCCTGGCTGGGGCCCTACAGTACCTCACATTCACAAGACCAGACATATCCTATGTCGTGCAACAAATCTGCTTGCACATGCACAGTCTGACTGAAGCACACATACATGCCCTCAAACGTATTTTATGATACGTCCAAGGTACACTTCACTTCGGATTACATCAAAACAGGTCATCGCTCATTGGTCTCACTACTTACTCTGATGCTGATTTGGGTGGATGTCCTGACACCCGATGCTCCATGTCTGGTTATTGCATTTTCCTCGGAGATAACATATTATCTTGGTCTTCCAAAAGGCAACTTACACTATCCCGATCCAGCGCAGAAGCAGAATACAGAGGTGTTGCCAACGTCGTCTCTGAGTCTTGTTGGATCCGTAACCTTCTACTTGAGCTTCACTGCCCGATTCAAAAGGCAACACTGGTCTACTTCCATAATATTAATGCGATATATCTTTTCGACAATCCCGTTCAACATCAGCGCACTAAACACATTGAGATGGACATTCATTTCGTTCGCGAAAAAGTGGCTCGTGGTCAAGTTCATGTCCTTCATGATCCTTCCAGATATCAGATTGCCGACATCTTTACCAAAGGACTTCCGCACATACTATTTGATAATTTTCAAGCCAGTCTCAGTGCTCGAGAACCTGTTGGGATACAATTATTATAGGGAACGGGAAGTAAGTAACTATTACAATAGAAGAAAGGATAAACAAACTATTACAATAAAACTGGAAATCAAAACCTTAACAAATTGCTTGTGAGATTCGCTGAGTCGAGTGATGGCACTCTTTATTTAAGACAAGATTGCCCCATATGTCTCCTTTTACGATGTTGAGCAATAGTCTCCAAAGATACAACAACAACTTTAACAAGTGAGCAAAGGAAACTCAAATGTTACTCTTGAAGAACTTTGAGTATAGTGACTTTACTAGAGAGGAAGAATATGAGTTCTGAAAATCTGGAGAATTTTCTAAGTGTTGAGTGTTGTTCAATTGAGCCAAAGGCCTCAATTTATAGTGTAAGTAGAAGACCGCTCACCTATCCAACTAATGGCCTTCAATAGCCATGTAATTGCACTTGAATGTGGGGTTACATTCACCCAAATAATGGCTGAATTTATGTGGCAAGTAATGGAGAATCAATGCTCCAAAACCAGCCCAAACGTCAGATTTTTCCAACCTCCCGTCGTAGCAATCTGCCTTCGACGCGCCGCAGCTCCAGTAGTTGACCAACCATTTTGCACCACGGCGCAGCCTGGGGGGGCGCTACGGCGCCGCGGCTCAGACGGTTGTGGCGCCGCGGCCCATCACGGCTCCGCGCAAATTCTGACTCATTTCATCTTACACTTTGTACACTTCTTCCTTCCTTTACCAATGTGGAATACTTTGTCATTTGACCAATAACCATCCATAATTCTATGTCTCATACGTATTACATACATACCAATATCTCTTTCACTGATGAAATTTGCGATACTTGACACTATGGGTACACGTGTGTGGAAACGACGTTTTCGACGTGCGGGCCCAATTGTTCGAGTCATAAATTAATGGGATATACTTAATTCCACATTTAGTAAATTTCCAATAATCCCCTCTTGAAAGAGATTTTGGTGCACACACATGGTGCCTTTTCTAGCAATCTTTTAGCGGACCGATGTTGCATCTGGATAGGTAGCATACGCTTTGAACCTTCCATAGTTGAATACCATCGGAATTACTTACTGCGCGGTGAACGTGATGTCTTAAACCATCAGTGTTTAGTGTAAGCCAAGTCAACGGTACCAACACAACAACTTCTTATACTCAATTCTTCGTAATATTTTTTCCGTTGTGGCCGTGGATACTTCTTGGATTCTTAAGTGCGTTCATTTGAGACAACATGTCCTCACACTTAAATAGGTGGTCTTCTACAAGGTATCCTGCTATACCCCACTTAACAAGTGTTAGGAACCATTAAAAATTTCCCCAAACCTAACCTCAATAGGTGAGGATCATTAAAGGTTTTGGAAACTTAACCTTCACCCACACTGCAGATAGCACTTATAGTCTATCACGGGAAAGGCTTTGGATATGGTGTTTCTCTACAGAAATATCTATCTGAATTGCTCATGCTTCCACCGAAGCGATTAACTGAACCTTTATAACTTAGTTACCCCATTAAACCTAATTCCTGGGATCTCCAGTCAGTAAGGTTGGGTTACCACCGTATTGGTCCTTATACTTTGGGTTTTAAGCACATTCCCATAGACAGACAGATCATCTGATCCTTGGGTAAGCCATTTGTCAGTGGGTCTCCTATATTATCCTTTTACTTTATGTAATCAATGAATATTATACCCGTGGTGATGAGCTGCCTAACGGTCTTATGCCTCCATCGAATATGATGAGACTTGCCATTGTACATAGCATTCCGTGCCCTTCCTAGAGCCGACTGGCTGTCGTAGTGGATCATTACAGAAGGTACGGGTTTTTTCCAACAAGGAATATCCTCTAAGAAGTCATGAAGCCACTCAACTTCTTCTCCTGCTTTGTCTAAAGCGATAAAATCTGATTCCATCGTGGATCGGGCGATGCAAGTTTGCTTAGACAATTTTCAAGACACAGCCCCGCCAGCAATTGTAAATACATACCCACTGGTGGACTTGGTGTTCTCTATATCATATATTCAGTTTGCATCACTGTACCCCTCTAGTACATCTGGATATCTCAAATAATGTAACCCGTAAGTTAGCGTGTATTTCAGGTATTGAAGTACCCGATTCAACGCCTTCCAGTGTTCATCACTCGGATTACGGGTAAACCTAGCCAATTTGTTGACTATATAAGCAATATCAGGTCGGGTGTAGTTTGTTATGTACATCAAACTTCCGATCACCTGTGTATATCGCTCCTGACATATGGATGCACCACGATTTTTATCAAGCTTTTAATTTCTATCCATTGGTGACATTATAGGTGAACTGTCTAACATCTCAAACTTTCTCAAAACATCCTCGATGTAGTGACACTGAGTTAAGACCAGTCCGTCAGACGTTTTAGAGACTTTTATCCCTAAGATGACATCTGCGATACCCATATCCTTTATGTTGAAGCATTGTTTCAACATGTTCTTAGTCTCTAGGATTATGCTAGGACTGCTCCCTGTGATCAACATGTCATCTACATACAAGCATATCATAACAAACGAGTCAGAGTTTCCTTTCATGTAGACACATTTGTCGCATTCATTAATGGTGAAACCATTCGATAGCAGAGTACTATCAAATTTTTCATGCCATTGCTTCGGGGCTTGTTTCAGCCCGTACAAAGATTTGACAAGCCGACAGACTTTCTTTTCTTTCCCTTAAACCGCATACCCATCGGGTTGGTCCATATAAATTTCTTCTTCCAAATCACCATTTAGGAAGGCTGTCTTTACATCTATTTGATGTATCTCAAGGTCACGCAATGCTGCGATCGCAATGAATACCCGTATGGACGTCATCCGAGATACCAAGGAGTACATGTCAAAGTAGTAAAGACTTTCTTTCTGCTAATAGCCCTTGACTACCAACCTGGACTTGTACTTATCTATAGACCCATATGTATTATACTTCTATTTGAGTATCCACTTACAACCCAACGGTTTATTTCCCGGAGGAAGATCAACCAACTCCCAAGTATGGTTGTGCAGAATGGAGCTTATTTCACTCTCAATAGCTTCTTTCCAGAGCGATGCTTCTGGAGTTGACAATGCTTCAGCAATTGTCCTTGGTTCATCATCAACCATGTAAGCTACAAAGTCAGGACCGAAGGATTTATCCTTCCTGACCCTTTTACTTCGCCTTAGTTCCATCTCTAGAGTCTCCAAGTTCTGAGAATCTAGAACACTAGATTCCAGATATTCAGCCACCTTGAGATCCACTAGATCTGAACCATCTAGATTCAGGTCGTCAACGACTCCCGGTTCCTGAGAGCTTTGTTCATAACTTCGTTTGCGAGAGGTTATGTCTTTTTCCTTTCTAGGAAAGGTACCTTCAAAAAATTGAGCATTCTTTGATTCCATAATTGTACCCCCGTGGATATCTGGAATATCTGACTTATGCACTAAGAAGCGATAAGCACTACTGTTATTTGCATATCCTATGAATATGCAATCTACAGTCTTAGGCCCAATCTTGACCTGCTTTGTCTTGGGTACTTCAACCTTTGCCAGACAACCCCACTCCTTTAAATATTTATAGGTGGGTTTCTTTCCTTTCCATGATTCATATGGAGTTTTGTCCTTACCCTTATGTGGGACTCTGTTAAGAATCATATTAGCGGTAAGGACAATTTCTCCCCATATGTGTTGGGGAAGACCGGAATTGTGAGCAATGCATTCATCATTTCCTTCAATGTGCGGTTCTTATGTTCTGCCACACTGTTCGATTGAGGTGAGTATGGAGTCGTCGTTTAATGAACAATGCCTTCTTGGGCAAAATATTCCTCAAAAGGCGCTACATATTCTCCCCCTCTATCACTACGAATGGATTTGATTTGCAAGCCTAGTTGGTTCTCAACTTCTGCTTTGTAACGTCGGAATGCTTCAAAGGTTTCATCCTTACTTTTCAACAAGTAAAGATAACAATACCTTGTGCTATCATCAATGAAAGTCACAAAGTATTTGTTCCCCCCTAGTTGGTGTAAACTTCAAATCATATATATCAGTGTGAATAAGTTCTAGAGGAGCGGTATTCCTTTCGACGGATCGAAAAGGAAGCTTTGTGAGTTTTGGCTATACGCACACCTCACACTTATGTTGAGGGTTTACGTCGATAGACGACAACAACTCCAACTTGACCAACCTTTAGATGGACTTGTAGTTGACATGTCATAATCTATGATGCCATAAATTAGAGGACTCAAGCAAGTAAGATGAAGAGACTTCATTATTATTGCTTTTACGTAATACAGACATAGTGTTCACTTTGAAGAGACCTTCACAGATGAATCCTCTTCCAACAAACGTTCCATTCTTAGTGACTACAAAATTTATTGGACTCAAACACTAGCCTAAAACCAGCATTAACCAATAAAGGACCTGCAATTAAATTTCTTCTAATATCAGAAACATGCATCACTTCCTTCAGAGTGAGCTCCTTTCCAGAAGTCATCTTCAGGACTACCTTCCCTACCCCTAGTACGTCAGAGGAAGCGTTGTTGCCCATGAACAACTTCTTGTTTGTAACCGGTGTATAAGTGGAGAAGACATTTCTGTTGGAACAGATGTGTCTTGTACCACCTGTGTCCATCCACCATTGCATAGGATTCTCAACCAGGTTTGCTTCTAGCACTACTGCTGAGAACTCCTCAATCATGTCGTCCAGAAACTGGTCCTTGACAACGTTGACCTGAGCCTTGCCCCTTAGCCTTGGCCTTCTCTTGTTGCTCAGTCTTGAGCTTGCGGCAGTCTTTGATCAAATGACCAGGTTTCCCACAGTGGTGACAGTTTCCTTTGAACTACTCCGCTGCTTGGGTCTTGCCGTCTTTCTGGAACTTTCACTTCTTGCTTAGGTTCCCTTTGGCCTCAGGTAGATTTGCCTTTGCCTCAGCGGGTTGTTTACCCCTAGGCATGACCTTCTTATTATCTTCCTGAATTTGGAGTCTGATAATAAGTTCTTCAAATGTCATTTCCTTTGTCTTGAGCTTTAAGTAGCTCATAAACTCATTCCATGAAGGAGATAACTTTTCAATCAGTGATGCAACCAAAAACTGCTCGTTTGGCTTCATACCTTCCAAATCCAGGTGATGTAAAATCATTTGGAATTCCTGGACTTAGGACATCACTGTCTTACTATCCACCATTTGAAATTTCAAAAATTTCCCAACTATGAATTTCTTAGTACCTGCATCTTGTGTGTTGTACTTCATTTGAAGTTTCTCCCATAACTCTTTGGCAGTGCCAACGGTGCAATACACCGTGTAGAGAGGGTCTGACAAGCAATTCAATATGTAATTCTTACACATGAAATCACTATGACTCCATGCATCAAGAACCATTTTCATGCCATTAATGACATGGATACCTAGGCCCCCTTCACTCGCTTCAGAAGGCGAAGGGTCCATTTCATCTCCAGCTTGTAGAGGATCTTCTGTTAGGAAACGTACCATTCCCATAACAGTCAGATAGAACAACATCTTTTGTTTCCATCTCTTGAAGTTTGTCCCCATGAACTTTTAAGGGCGTTCATGGTGAAATCCAGTGGGTGGAGGAGCGACAACATTCCCTTTAGTGACAGTAAAGGCGTTGGATGAGCCTTGAGCAACCGGAAAGGCATTAGGAGTGCCTTGAGTTGTGGGGAAGGCAGAGGGATTGCCTTGAGCAGCAGCAGTAGAATTAGAAGCAGTTTGATTTGTACCAGTCATCTTTCTAACTTAGTTACTTACAACAAAACTTATCTTAAAATTGTTGGGATACAATTGTTGTAGGGAACGGGAAGTAAGTACCTATTACAATAGAAGAAAGGATAAACAAACTATTACAATAAAACTGGAAATCAAAACCTTAACAAATTGCTTGAGAGATTCGTTGAGTCGAGTGATGACACTCTTTCTTTAAGACAAGATTGCCCTGTATGTCTCCTTTTACGGTGTTGAGCAATAGTCTCCCAAAATACAACATCAACTTTAATAAGTGAGCAAAGGAAACTCAAATGTTACTCTTGAAGAACTTTGAGTATAGTGACTTTGCTAGAGAGGAAGAATATGAGCTCTAAAAATCTAGAGAATTTTCTAAGTGTTGAGTGTTGTTCAATTGAGCCAAAGGCCTCAATTTATAGTGTAAGTAGAAGACCCCTCACCTGGCCAACTAATGGCCTTCAATAGCCATGTAATTGCACTTGAATGAGGGGTTACATTCAAATAATGGCTGAATTTACGTGGCAAGTAATGGAGAATCAATGCTCCAAAACCAGCCCAAACGTCAGATTTTTCCAACTTCCCGTCGTAGCAATCTGCCTCCGAAGCGCTGCAGCTCCAGTAGTTGAGCAACCATTTTGCGTCGTGGCGCAGCCTGGGAGGCGCCGCGGCTCCGACGGAATACTTTGTCATTTGGCCAATAACTGTCCATAATTTTATGTCCCAAACGTATTACATACATACCAATATCTCTTTCACTGATGAAATTTGCGATACTTGACTCACGTGTGCACGTGTGTGGAAACGATGTTTCTGACGTGCGGGCCCAATTGTTTGAGTCATAAATTAATGAGATATACTTAATTCCACATTTAGTAAATTTCCAACAATCCCCTCTTGAAAGAGATTTTGGCGCACACACATGGTGCCTTTTCTAGCAATCTTTTAGCGGACCGATGTTGCATCTGGATAAGTAGCATACGCTTTGAACCTTCCATAGTTGAATACCATCAGACTTACTTACTACGCGTCGAACGTGATGTCTTGAACCGTCAGTGTTTAGTGTAAGCCAAGTCAACGGTACCAACACAACAACTTCCTCTACTCAGTTCTTCGTAATGTTTTGTCCATTATGGCCGTGGACACTTTTTGGATTCTTAAGTACGTTCATTTGAGGCGGCCTGTCCTCACACTTAAATAGGTGGTCTCCTACAAGGTATCCTTCTATACCCCACTTAACAAGTGTTAGGAACCATTAAAAAATTCCCCAAACCTAACCTCAATAGGTGAGGATCATTAAAGGTTTTGGAAACTTAACCTTCACCCACACTGCAGATAGCACTTATAGTCTATCGCGGGAACGTCTTTGGATTTGGTGTTTGTCTACAGAAATCACTATGGATGCTCATGCTTCCACCGAACCGATCAACTGGGAGGCGCCGCGGCTCCGACGGTTGTGGCACCGCGGCCCTTCACGGCTCTGCGGCGATTTCCGACTCGTTTCATCTTACACTTCTTACTTTCATTACCAACGTGGAATACTTTGTCATTTGGCCAATAACCGTCCATAATTCTATGTCTCAAACGTATTACATACGTACCAATATCTCTTTCACATATGAAATTTGCGATACTTGGCACTACGTGTGCATGTGTGTGGAAACGACCTTTCCGACGTGCGGGCCCAATTGTTCGAGTCATAAATTAATAAGATATACTTAATTTCACATTTAGTAAATTTCCAACAAAACCTCCCGCTTCGACTGCGGGGGTGTAATAGAATATTTCCTAATATTCTTTCATTAATTGTATTAATTGTATATCTCCTATTTTAGGTAGAATTATAATCCTTTTGCAATTAGGTTAATTAGTTACCTAATTTGTATCAAAGTAAATATTGTTGTAACCTTATATATATTGTAATAATTCATCAATAAAATCAAGGGAACATATTCCTTTAGACTCATTCACTACAACTTAAAAATCTTTTAAAACTGTTTTTAGATTAGTGGGTATAATGCCGATCATACCTACGAGAATGCATGTAAAATTCTTCCTTTACTAAATTAAACTACCAAGAAGGAGTGATCAAAATTAACTACAGAATGTACTCATTAAGTAACAAATTGTAACTAAGGATGGCTAGTGGGCTGGGTCGGCCCGGTCCCGCCCCGACACCGCTCCGAACTCGAGTATTTTTAAAAAAAAATCGCGGTATCGGGACTCAAATCGGGACGGGACAATATCTCGTCCCGACCCGATCCCGCCCGAAACCCCCCTTTTGCAAAAATAATCATTGCACCAATGACCATTTTACATTTTGGTCATTGTGCAACGGCCATTTTTGGCCTCCCCCCCTCCCCCAACTCCCCTACCCCCTTAATATTTATTTTTAATCCATAAATTATTATATTTACACTTTAACCCAATTTTCCAACTATAAATACCTCATCTTTCTCACAAATCTTCCTACAATCTCTCTAATCTCTCAATATATCTCTCTACAAGTCTACATTGTCTACTAAATATTCAATTTTATTTATTCATTTGGGAATTGGGAGTGAAGTTGACAACTAGCTTGAGGATCTTCCATCGAGCAAAGTTTCAATTTTCAACCTCTCGATTACACGTCGACGTTACGTCGGCGTTTGGTATATTCGTTCCTTCATTAAATTATTATTGTCTATTTATTTATTTAGCGCACTTAATTTCATTTACTTTAATTATTTATTAGTATAATTATAAATTTATAATGGAAGGATTTAAACGTATACTTACGGGTAGGGGTCATGCTTCTTCTAGTAGGGGCAACAAGGGCAAGGGTCCTATTTCTAGACAGAATCTTATTCCTACACAGGATGATTTTGTTGATAATGAACATTTTCCTACAATACAATTAGATTTAGACGAGGAGCTATTTTCTGGAACTCAAGAAGACTTTAATTTAGACGATGATCTAGATGATACACCCACTAATGTTGATGACAACACACCCACTAGTGCACCTTCAACTGAAATGCCTCATATTTCCCCTAGTATGAGACGAGGTCCAGCAAAACGACAATTAAAATCAGATGCATGAATATATTTTGATAGGGACGTAGAGAATCAAGTAGCTAGATGTAAGTACTACCACTTATTGAAACTATTTACGATTGTATAGATGTACTACCACCTCCAAGTCCCAAAAGTCCAAATCACCCACCACATATTGAACAAACTAAAGAAGAAGTGTTGTCTAGCGTAGAAGACCATGCCATTATTGTTGCAGAATTTTTGAAACGCGGAGTTGTTAAATTCACGACCATTGTCACATTGGAAAGACTTAATGGTGCGTTCGAATTGCGTTTTGATAAATGTGCAAAATTTAAGAAATTTGGAAAAAATTTCGAACTTAAATTTTAATGGGTAGATCCAAAGAAAGTGAGGGTAGTCATCCAATAACATGAGGGAATATTTAGGACCTAGGGAGCTAGTAACGGGGGAAGTCCACAAATCAACATGAATGATATCGAATGGAGCAAACGTAATACTAACTGAGGAATTAAACGGAAGACGAACATGTTTTCCTAATTGACAGGAAATGCAGGTCTGGGCAAGTTTCCCATTACATTGAGTAAATTTATTACTTCTATGAAAATGAAAAACAGGAGCTCATGGGTGTCCGAGCCTATTATGCCAAATTGACGGAGATAGAGCAGCTATGGTAGTATCTGGGCGGGAACCGGCAGCGGACGAGGATGTGAATGGATAGAGGTCCCATGTGCTATTGCATCTCGTAAAAGGTGTCCCCGTATGTAGATCCTTCACAGTAAAACCAAAGGGATCAAAATCAACTGACACAGAATTATTACGAGTAAATTTTCTAATGGATATTAATTTTTTGATGGTGTGGGGGGGCATGCAGGACGTTATTTAGGGAGAATGGTGGGTGAGATTTCGGAGTGTGAGTGTGACCATAGCCCTGAATTGGAATGCGATGACCATTGCCAACTGTAATAAATTGTGGAGACTTTAAACGAAACAATTGGGAAAGATTACTCGCGGACCGGTGAGGTGAGAGGAGGCTCCGAGTCCATATACCAATTTTCGTCGGGCTGCTGCAAACTCATACTGCTGAATGCCTGACCCAAGTCGGGGGGGATTTGATTTAAGGGTTGTTGTGGGAACTGGGCCTGCACGACGTGGCCCTGATGTTGCTGGAATACTGGTGGGCGCGGAGCTGGAGCCTGGCCTAGTAACCCTTGTTGCTTAAAAGGGTACTGGGCTGGATGATAGCCGGAAATCGTAGCCCAGTTCTGATTTGGGTAGCGAGAGACTGGGCCGGCCCATGAAGTGTTATTGCTGATCTGCTGTGGCTGTTGTTCTCGGCCTTTCCCGCGGCCCTTGCCGCCTCGCCCATTGTCGCGGCCCTTGCCACCCCTGCCACCGCGGTTTTGCCGCGATTAGATATTTTTCGGCGGGGGTTGTTGGCCGACGGTGGCCTGATGTTGTGCGGGCGTTTCAACTGCTAATGCCTTCTGGTTATGCTCGTCCTGCTTCGCACGTCGAGTCTCCTCCAATAATAATTGCGAGTGTGCTTTGTTGAAGCTTGGTAGAGGGCCAGCCTGTTGTATCATCGTGGATAGAGTGTCATATTCACCCTTAGGGAGGCCTGCAACTAATTGTAACACCATCTTTGTTTCGGACACGGGCATACCAACATTGGACAGTTGGTCTGCCACCAGTTTCAACTGCTTGCAATATTCTGACAAAGTAGAGAAGTTATCAAGACGGGTGTTGTTGAATTGTTCTTCCAAGTACACCGCGCGAGTGTTCTTGTTGTCTTGAAAAATTTCTTCCAAACGTGTCCATTGATCACGGGCAGAGGCACCCGTTTTCATGATTGTGTATAGTAAATCCTTGGATATAGTGCCATATATCCACTTGTATCGAGGCGACGCCATGTGATGTCGTCCATATCGGGAGGACGAGTGAAAGAGTCGTCTATATGATCAAACACATGATATACACATGCATTGATACAAAATAGTTCCACCCATGACCAATATTGACCATCTTCCTGATCAAGAATTATAGGGATAAAATTATTGATGTTGGTAACGACGAGAGCCGGATGGAAAAATGGTGAAGAGAGGGTAGTGGGTGGTTGGATGACGACTGAGTTAGAAGCGGAAGCATCGGAAGAGGTGGGAGTAGCCAAATTTTCCATTAGAATGATGGAATTTAGGAAGAAAGAAAAAGAAGAAAAAACAGTGTTGCCGTCGGCCAAAGGGGGGGGGGGGCAAGGGTAGGAATTTTTCTAGATTAGAGTTTTGGCTCTTGATACCATATAAGATGATATTAATCTCCCTTAGGGAGTCTTTCTCATTAATACCAATATATATAGTGTGCAATATACAATCCTAATACAATAGGAATCCTAATCCCAATACAAGAGGAATCCTAATTTACCATAATTATCTATCACTAAATATAATTACAATATATGAGATATATTCTAATTATGGGTAGGGATTATAGTGTTATACTTGTACAGATTTACACTAAGATCTATTATGTTTACTTATGTAATAGACTTTTAGCATATATACATAATTTGAGTCTAAAAGTTACTGGATTCGTATGAATCAATAAGTCATTAACAAAATTGTTTAGGAGAATTCACAATTTCGATTATGAATTCATGTAAATTTAATAACTTTTGTCTATACTATATATATATTTAAAATATTTATAAATAGTTGATGATAAACACAATAGTTATTACTTGTATGAACCCATAAACTTTCCGGCTTCGTGTCCTGGTTAGGTTCAAACAACGATGGGAATAAATCTTTTTCCAACAACAATGACTATAATTTGTCTATCCGTAAAATATTTGGGTGGAAGACAAGCGGCACTAAAGGAAACGATACCTCAAATTAGCTGTCCCAACCAAACGGTGCTTTATATTCCTTTTTAGATAAAAAAAAGTGTTTATTTAACTTTTATTTTTTTATTCAAAAAAAGTTTTTACTTATTAAATTAAGATTTTTTTTAAAATTCTTTCAGATTTATCCTTATTAAGTGTTAGATAACTAAATTTCAATTCTATTTAATTAGAGATATATTAATTAAATTATTTATTTTTATATAGAAATTAGTATTTTTTAAGGGGGTAAATGACTAAGTGAACAATACGGGGAGAGTATCTTTTTGCCTTAACGCGTATATCGTACTTCTTTACAAGGTGCTCTGTATCTCTTTTACTTACTACTCCTATTAATAATTAGGAGAAAAAACAAGAAGAAGAAGAAATTAGCAACCAAATATGGTGAAAGACAGGACTATTGGTGTGGCAATGGATTTCTCAAAGAGCAGCAAAACAGCTCTGAAATGGGCTATTGATAACTTAGCTGATAAAGGTGACACTTTTTACATCATCCACATCAAGACTCATTCTTCTGATGAGTCCCGCAATAAGTTATGGGCTCAATCTGGTTCTCGTAAGTTATCTTTTCTTGTTTCTTACTATTAATTTTTATGGATTTGACTTATGTACTTGGTATCTATAGTTATTTTTTAGACCAAAGGTTGTGGTGGGATTGATACGATCCCTCTACCCATAATCAAATATTTTGGGTTCGAGCAATCCTGTTAGCGATTTGCCCTTAAATGAGCCTTACACGGAGCAGATCCAAATTAAGACAAAAAGTGAACAGATTCTAGCATGCTAATACTTTGATTTTCTTTTGTTTTATTAGCTTTAATTCCGTTGGTGGAGTTTAGGGAGTCTGAGGTGTTGCAGAAATATAATGTGGAGACTGATATTGAAGTTCTTGATTTGCTTGATACTGCTACTAGACAGAAAGAGGTTTTTAATTAATCATCCACCCTTTTCATTTTTTTCTTCTTTCTAATTATGATTTGTCCAACTTTCTGATTTTTTTTCATTTGATCATTGTATAGATAAACGTTGTTATCAAACTGTATTGGGGAGATGCTAGGGAGAAACTGTGTGATGCTATTGAAGATCTGAAGTTGAATTCTTTGGTTATGGGTAGCAGAGGCCTCAGTACCATCCAAAGGTAATTTTAGCTTAGATTCTATATTTATGGTGAAAAAAAGTGTTAAGGATCAAAACACATGTGTATCACCTTTTTATGAGTTTGTTACCTGTACTATCATGTGTGAGTTTTCTACTTAGACTATCAACAACTAGTTAGTAAAACACACTTCAGCTATCAGTTGTTCACTTTTCCTACCTCAACTAACAGGTACGAAAGGTGAACAATTGATAGTTGAGATGTGTTTTGCTAACTAATGAGTGATATTTTAGGTAAGAAACTTTCACACCTGATAATTAGGTAGGAAACAAAAAAAAGTGATACTTGAGGTGTGTCTTTGATCCTTATCTAAAAAATATTTAATATATATAAATAATTTATCAAAAATTCAGTAATATTTTTTCTCTAAATTCTAGAACTACTAAATTTAAAATCCAAGCTCCGCATATGAATTTGTTAGGAAACACATCTTCCTTTTAGTTCTTTTTACTAACTAGCTAAAATTTGATATTTGATTTTTTTTATTCAAGTAGTATTGTGTCATTTAATAATTGGATGTGTTTCTGTTGGTAAAACAGGATATTCTTGGGAAGTGTGACCAACTATGTAATGTCAGTTGCGACCTGCCCTGTGACTGTTGTTAAGGATCCAGATTTTCACAAGCACTAGATCAGGTTTTGTTTGGTTGAATATAAGTGACAAATGCTACTTATGATACCGATTTCGAATAAGATGAAGGCTTTTACATGTATTTTCTCTTATGATGACAATTTCCTTACTTTCAATGCTAAATGAGAGTATGAGACAGATCTTTTTCTGGTTTCAGTTAACAATGAGAGGTTGATGATTTACTGTAATTGTTCTGTTCATATGACATGTTATCTCCCCTTCAAACCCCCTTTGCGTCTCCTAACTTCGCCCCTGATTTATGTTATCTCTGCTTCTGTTCGAAACAAGAACTATAAATTCTTTTAGATAAAGTTTTTTATACTTATACTGGTTGGTATGAGGTAACAAATATGTCGTGGATTAATTGAAATGCATGCCTCAGACACAGGGGCGGACCCATGTACTGTTTTTCGATGTTAGAACACCCATTGACCCGGACGCAAACTTTATATATTTATGTAGAAACTTCTTAAAAAACGGATATATTAGTTTAGTAGCACCCGTAAACCAAAAATTGTGGTGGGTGCTTTGGTTAGCCCAGATTAGAAGGGCATGTTGGGCTTGGTCCTGGGTACGCGAAATTTTAAGAGCTCTTATTCTATTTTTCTTATTTTTGACTTTTATTTCTTTTCTCCCGTACAATTAAATCTTTATTGGTTCTCCTTTTAATTTTATTTGTACATTGTTTTAACTTAGAAATTCTTAAGTTTGTTTGTTGTCCCCCTGACTTCTCCTCCTTTTTCTCCAATACAGATTCTGTTTCTTTTTCCTTCTTTTTTTCCTTAGAACTTTCTTTTTTCACTTTTCTACGCTTATCTTTTATTATCAATAGCAAAATTTTATGATTGGTAACAACTTTACTCTAAATCTCATTAATTCTAATCATCGGTAGTAAAATTCTATATCAATAACAATTTTAATCTAAAGGAAGATCAGCACCCACGACTTTAAAATTTTGGATCCGCCTTTGCTCAAACACCACTATTTAGAAAAGGGTAAAGGGTCAAAAATGCGTCGGAATAAAATAATTTTGTCATCCGCTAAAAATATGTCGTTCCAACCCCTGTTGTTCCCAAAGTGTCTCGATAGCATTTATGGGCTGACTACATCAATTAAAGGACAAATTTAGACCATTCACAAAGTTCAAACGTGAATTCGACTCTTTTTCTTTTATCACCCAACCCCTTTTTAAATTTTATACCTTTCACTTTGATAATAGAGAATTAGGAATGAGATACTTTTTTAACAGAGGACAAAATTGTTTAGTTTCACATAATCAAGCGGCATTATTGACCTTTAACTCTTCAGGAAAAAAACAAAAAAAGTTGTTTCACTGTTCTTGGGTTAGAATTCTTGAGGTTGGCAGTGACTTTCAAGTTGATAGCAACTAACTGCTCAGTATTGCAAACTTAGAAATAGACAAATACAATCCTTTGCTCACGTAAACAATTTTCAACTCTTATCTTAGATTAGAAGTAATCAAGCTTCAACATGTCATGTGGAATATGATTGAATTTTTTTATTTTAATATTTCTCATATACTTGGAAATATTTGCAAGTTTAAATTTATCCTGAATTTCCTATCTTATTTGAATTTTACCATGATTGTGTTTATTTTGAAAATATTTTCTTGATGAAAAAGAATTTTATCATATTTACCCTTTTTTTGGAGGAAAAATTTTGGACTTCTATAAATAAGAGATTATTTCTTCTCATGGACAATACAATAGCATCCACAATATAGTCATCAGAGAGTTTTGTTTAGGGGGCGGGGAGATTTTCCCTCGATAAGTTTTATGTTTTTAATTAGTTTTGATATGTAGATCAATTGATCAAACCATATAGAATATTATGCCTTCTTAGTATAGTTTTTTGTTGTCTGATTTATCGTTATTCAAGATTTGCAATTATAAGTTTTCGCATGACGCTCTGATTATTTCGAACCCAACATAATCCTGTCGGGCAATAATACTCTACACCAACTTGCTTGAATTAATGGACCAAGTTGATTGCATAGCTCCCCCACATGGCTAGCTATGACATATAATCTGTTTTTAATCTCAATTCATTAACAATTAAAATATGCCTTCTTGAGATCATAAATTGATATATTACTGCAGCCATAAAGTCCGTACGCATTAAATCTCAAACATGGCAGCCAAGGGTTGGTGATATTTAAACAGGCAATTTTGTATAAAGTTTTCCTGGTATGGAATGAGAAAACATTATGAAAATCACAGATCTTAATTAACATGTCTTTTGGACTTATTACACGATAACTTATTTCTCTATTTGTTATAAATATACGAACAGCTGGAGAAGTAGTTATTACTTACTCTACTTTTTGTCAATAAGAAAACTTTGGATTGACTTGAAGTGGGCGGCCTGTCTAGGATGGAGATTTGCGTGAGCGAGACTTGTTTCTACATCCTTTTGGATGATACGACAACTCTTTGGAAAACCTATTTGAAACACCTTAATAAAATAGAGAATCATGGGACCCACCCAAGAACGGAGAGATCAGAAGGAAGTAGGCTCTTAGATAGGGCATTCCCGCAGTAGGATCACATGGTCTGTCCTGTATAAGGATAAAAGGTCAGCCCGATTCACTAAGCTCCCGCTATGCGCGGAGTCCGGGAAAGGGCCGGACTACAAGGTCTGTTGTACGCAACCTTATCTTGCATTTCTGCCAGATGTTGTTTCCACGGCTTGAACCCATGACCTCTTTGTCATATGACAACAACTTTACCAGTTACTCCAAGGCTCCCCTTCATATAATGAAAAAAGATGATTGGTAAAAATAATTACTGTAGAAGCTAGCTTTTTAATTTGGGAAAAGGAAATGGTGTGATTACCAACTAAAAAAAAGGTTCAAGAAGGCTCAATTTTAAGTAAATCACCCGAAATAGTCTTTAAGTTCAAAATAAAAATAAGTTTTAGTCATGAAAGGGTGTCAAATGCTATGAGAAATAAAAACAAAATGAAATAAATCGAATGTCAATTCTGTTTCCGAATGTCGGCAATTATGTCATCCGACACCAATAACAACACTTAGCAAAACAGAAACTTTAAAGAGTAAATGCAACGGAATTTAAAGAACACAAATGTTCAAATTTCATAAGTTATATTTATTATATAACTTATGATGGTCAATGACCAAATGTATTGTATATATATTATATACAACAGTACAAATTACTTTCTTTACAGATTTACAATATAAAACAGAAAGAAATCAAAAGTTGAAGTCGCAGATGACTTCTGCCTGAAAAATCTAACTAAGTAGACATAGACAACCTCTCATTACAATTGCTCCATACAAAACTAATCTAGAATCTAAACAACAATTGTAATGTTGGACTGAATGTCGTCCACACACTCATGCAATACCGGTGATCCATGGTTCAGATGTCACATTTGACTCATTCATTGAAGGAAGTCAATTGTGAATAGCAATTTTGTGAAGAGTGGAAAACAGGGTTGTTAGTTTGGAGGCTGGACATCTAGGGATCCATTTCTTCATTATACCTCCAGTGAGGTATTCAATTACTTCATCCCTATTGTCTATCACATGTTCAGCTTCTCTAACATTATCTCCAGCATTTTGGCCAATACATTGATTTATGATAGCAGGCGTAAAAAGATATACCTTCCCAAATTTTTTTGAGGAGGTATCCTCTATAGCATAGCTTAAATTCGCATAAAACAGTCTTACCAACTCATCAACATATAGTTCTTTTTCAGTGACAGAACCAAGAAGCTGTCTGTATTTTAAGAATTCTACCAAACCATATTTAGTGCAGAAAGCAATATCTAACACTCTCTCATGCCTAATTACTATATTCTTGTAAAAATCCCACATATCATGGTTATCTTTATAATAGAATTTATCTGAGAAAGCAGATACCTCAATGTCTGAGTCAGACATTTCTGAACTGATGGATATGGTACTGTTGGAGGATGTCGTGGCGTGTGTCTCTTCGGATGTTGGCTGAAATATTTCCTGAGATGTTGTGGCATATGTGGCAACATTTGGAGCAACATGTGTCCTTGTAGTCCTCGGAACTCCCTTTGGAAAAAATTGTTTCAAGGGGGTTTCATCTAAGATTTTCCTTTCTTGAGGCACACTGGGTTGTTCAAAAGCAGATGGTTCTCCCTCAGTTGAGAAAACATAGTCTGTATTTTCACTATCACTGCTCGAGTAAGCAGGTTTAGATGTTTCACATTTAGTCCTTTTGCTACTCGAACCTTCTCTGACTGTTTTCTCAAACATTCTACTCGATCGGCGAGTAGAAAAGGTAGATGACCTTGACCTTTTACCCAGAGATGAGAAATCAAAAGTTTGATCAACATCTATATGGTTATTATTATCTCCAGGATAAAAGATATCTAAATAAAATCTTTAAACGTTATTGCTTTAGAAAGATCCTCAGGGAGATTTGAGGAAGAAGACTGGCCCGGTTGCCGAGGTATTCGATGGATGGATAATGCTCATGGGAGTGTTGGATGGAATGTTGGTTGACATTTGTTCTTACATTGGAGAAGTTTCCATCGGTGAGAATTGAGGAGAGGGATTTGAGGAATTAGGGTTTGTGAAAGTGATTGGAGTTTGATTTGGTGTTTCCATCGGGTAGGTAGGAGGATATACACATGCTGAGCTTTTCCCCCATTTTTTTTGTTGTTTTTTGAAAAAGAAATAACAAATGAGAGGAATATTTATATACATGGCAAATCTTTCTTAGCAAAAAGAATCCCTTAGCTTTAGGTGTTTCAATTTTACACAATAACTTACACCTAAAAAATTGGGATAAAAAGAATAAACATCACGATAGGAATAAAATTTTAATCTTATCATTTTAGATTTTGAAATTCATGTAATTAAGGCATATAATAAGGAGTAAGATCTGATATTTCAACGATCAGATAAACACAACATCCCAACATATATCACATTCTGAAGATGTCAACATCAATGTTGGCAACATTTTGGACGACACAAATATTTTGATCCCATAAGAATTTTCAGATTTGGCAACAAATCAAGACACGTTTTATATGCACTTTATGAGTTTGACCACTGGACCAAAGTAACATTTTTCCCATAGTGTCCCTGGTCTAATCATATAACACATATAAAGATTTTTTCGTGTAAAAAATAAGAATACTTTTATGATATTCTCAAATCTCTTTTGAAGCACTCGATACTCCTATAGAATAGGAACAATATTTTTTCACGGGCTTTGTCCATTTTCACAGTTGCCAAATATTTGTAAAGGCTTTGCCTTATTTTGATACTCCATTTTGATGATATATATATATATATAAATATATATATAAATATATATATATATATAAATATATATATAAATATATATATATATATATATATATATCTATTTATATATCATCACACGTAACGGTATCACTCGGACAACATTATTGAAGGATCATGCTTGTGTGACCAAAAGTTATGTACCATACAATAACAATAATCAGTTAGTGATATAACATAAATTAATGTCACCCGAAATGTTAGACAACATTTCAGCTAACATTCACCAAAATACCTTTTTTAGAGATTACAAAGACCAAGAGATTTCTTTAGAAAATCTCTCGTGGTCCAAAACTTTTGTAAAAATATCAGCTAGTTGATGAAGAGTGTCAACATGTTCAATTTGAACTAGCTATTTTTCAACTAAATCTATTAAAAAGTGATGTCTAATATCAATGTGTTTTGTACGTGAGTGCTGAATTGAACTTTTGGAAATATTTATAGCACTTAAATCATCGTAGTACAAAATCAAAATGTTGCTAGTAAATCCATAATCGTCTAACATGTGTCATAGCCATATTAATTGAGAGCAACAACTTTCAGCTACTACATATTTAGATTCAACAGTTGAAAGTGAGACACAATTTTATTTATGACTATATCATGAAACAAGGTTATTGCCAAGATAAAAACATCATCCAATTGTACTTTTTCTATAATCCACATCTCCAGCCCAATTCGAGTCACTAAATCTTATTAAGTTAGGATTAGTGTCTTTGGAATACCAGATTCCCAAATCATATGTGCCAGCAACATATCGAATAATACATTTCACGGCATTTAAGTGGGACATTTTGGGACAGACTTGAAAATGTACACAAACACAAACACTGAACATAATATCTGGGCGACTAGCAGTAAGATAAAGAAGGCTACCTATCATAGATCGATATAATGTTGGGTCGACATTTTCACCAACATTATCCTTACATACCTTTTGCGATGGCGTTTTCATCTATTTAGCGTTCTCCAAACCAAATCTTTTAACTAGATTCTTGCCATATTTACTTTGTGAGATGAAAATTCCATCTCCACTTTGCTTTATTTGCAAGTCTAAGAAAATAGTTAATTTTCCAATCATGCTCATTTCAAATGTCGGTGACATATCTTCAACAAATGAATTTAGGTACGACTATGAAGTGGATCCAAAGACTATGTCATCTACGTAGATTTGAGCAATTATAATATCTACACCATGTCATTTAATAAATAAAGTACGATCAGCTTCACTATGGTTAAAACCAAATTCAAGAAGAAAGTTAGTTGAATGACCATACCATGCACGAGGGGCTTGTTTCAACACATACAAAGCCTTTCTAAGCTTGTACACATAGTATGGATGGTAAGGATCTTCAAATCCTTTTGGTTGTTCAACATATACCTCCTTGTCTTGATAACCATTTAAGAAGGCGCCTTTTACATCCGTTTGGTGTAAAGTAATTTTTAGACAACAAACAATAGCAAGTAAAAGTCTAATTGATTCAATTATAGCTACATGTGCAAAGGTTTCATCAAAATCAATTCCTTCAACCTAAGTATAGCCTTGTGTAACTAGACATGCTTTATTTCTAACAACTGTTCCTGATTCGTTTGATTTATTTTTAAAAATCCACTCAATTCCAATTACATTTGTATTATTTGGACGTGGAACTAAGTTCCAGACTTCATTACAAGAAAATTATTCAAGCTCTTCTTGCATTGCTTGTATCCAGAGATAATCTTTAAGTGCTTCTACAACATTCTTTGGTTCTAATTTAGATAGAAAATAAGAAAGACTAACCTCTTGGTACATGGTTGACATACACACATACCTTACCATTTCTCTATAGTTGAGTGGTTCTTTGCCTCTTGTTATAATTACTTCAAAAACTCCTCCTATCACTTGGCCCGTTGAATGATTCTTCCTAATCCTTGATGAGGGGTCCCTACGATTTTGTCTAACAATTCAACATTTGACTCCTCATCTGTGGCCTCTGTGGTCTCTATTGCTATTTCGGATGTCGCTTCAAGTGTGACAACATTTGTGGCAACATCTGATTCTTCTACAATCTGTGGACTTTCCACTGTATCTATAATGTAATTTTCAATAGTTTTTCCTAAAATATCAGAAAGATCATCAAAGATAACATTTACAGACTCTTGTACAGTTCTGAATCTCAGATTGTATACTCGATAAGCATGGCTATTTTGTGAGTAACCAACAAAAATTCCTTTATCACTCTTAGAGTCAAATTTAGCCAAATGATCCATGTCATTTAAAATATAACAAATACACCCAAAAATATGAAAGTAACGCAAATTTGGTTTCTTTCCATTTATAATCTCATAGGGTGTCATCTTTGTTCCTGGCCTGAGATAGACTCTATTAGCTATGTGATTAGCAATATTCAAGGCTTCTACCCATAAACGTTTTGACAAATATTGAGAATTAAGCATCACTCTAGCCATTTCTTGCAATGTCCTATTCTTTCGTTCTACAATCCCATTATGTTGAGGAGTTTTGGGGCAGAAAACTCATAAAAAATTCACTTTTTATCACAAAAATTTGTGAATGAACTATTTTAAAATTTTTTTTCATGGTTGGATCTAATCCGAAAAATAGGAGAATAGAAAGATGTCTAATTCTAGAGTGCAAGATATTAAACATGTCAAACGTTTGTTATTTTTCTTTCAAAAAATATATCCAAGAATATCTAAAAAAATCATCTACTATCACAAAGGAATACCTCATGCCTCCTAAACTGTCTACTTCAATTGGACCCATTAAATCCATATGTAGCAATTGAAAACAGCGAGACGTACCTGAATGTTGTCCGTCGTGTTGGACAACATTATGAGAGACACGAGTTTGCTTACCTTTCAAACAATCTTCACAGACAGTTTTACCTTTATGGCTAAGTTTGGGTATGCCTCTAACAACTTTATATGAGGCCAATTTTTCTAAATTGCGGTAGTTTACATGCCCCAACTTTTGATGACATAGTGTTGTGTCATCGACCTTAGCATTATTGCATGTTTCTTGTCTTCCAGCAAGATAGCAATTATCACATGTTCTAGTACCTGTCATGACACATATATTTGCTTCATTTGTAACTTTACAGGCATTCTTATTAAATTTTATCTCAAGATCGTCATCACACAGTTGACTAACACTTATCATATTAGCCATTAATCCCTCAACGTGTAAGATATTTCTTAAGGCTGGAAATCTAGGAACATCCAAGATCCCTTTTCCAATTATTTTGCTTTTACTGCCACCTCCATAAGTCACGTTTCCTTCATTGAATGAATTATAGTTCTTTAGAAAATCTTTTATACCTGTCATGTGGCGAGAACATCCACTATCAAAGTACCAAGAACCTGAAATGTTAGTTCTTAATGCAGTAATAGCAACATTACACGTTACATCCTTTTTAGGAACCCAAACTCTCTTAAAATATTTTTTACCTTTTGGCTAAGAAATGTTGCTTCGATTGTTATCCGGAATGTTGGACAACATTTTCGGTAACATTTTGCTCACATAATCTTGAAGTTTGAAATAGTATGGTTTTAAGTGTCCAGGAGAGTTATAGTGATGACACACAAACTTCATATTCTTTGACCTATATGAGAACCATTATTCAATCCTTTTTCTTTTACAAAGAATATTTTCTCATTTTTATCAAAGAGATTGGAGCATATGATTTTAAGAGAGTTTTCGTACCCAATTCATGCATGTGAAGATTTACTACAGTTGAGTATCTCATTCAATTTTAAAGTTCCCGCGTTGAGCTTACGGAAGGTTGCTTCGGCTAAATCCATTTTTGCACGGATCTAAGCCAAATTTCAATATCCTTTTTGGTAAGTGCAACCTCAAGTCAGGTTATCGTGCCTTTTAATACTAAATTCTCACGAGTTAAAAAATTTACCTTTTTGTCAAGTTGCTTAGATTCTATGATTAAGGCTTTATAAATACTTTGTAATTCATTAATCATATCATCTTTGCATTCAACTTGATCCATACAATCAGCCTCACTAACACTAAAGCAATTAACATCAGAATAGTTAAAGAATTCATACATTTCGGATGTCGCTGAGGATGTTGATGTCGTTGCTGATGTTGGAGAAAATGTCGTGGCATCTAAGACAACATTGTATATGACATCTTCATTATTCGATAGAGATTGTTCGAAAATAATAGCCAGCTTGCTTGTGTTTCAATTTCATGATGTCATTCCTCTTCTCATTCATCATCACTAAGAGAAACCCATAGGTTTTTACCAAATTTTCTAATAGTGTTTGCACATTCATTAGCATAGTGACCCCAACCCGAGCATGCATGACACTGCACAGACTCAAGTTATTTGGGATCAAATTTGGTACGATCTGAGTTGGTTCTTCTTAGTTGATTTCCATTTTGTACATTTGGAAGGAATCTAGTGGGATTTTGATTGAAGACTTGGTTTTGGTGCTCTTTAGATTTAGATTGACTTATTTCATTATTGAACTTCCTCACCATCGAATTGTATTTTCGAGTGAGTAAGGCAACATTTGCATCATTACCAATTTCTTCAAGATTCTCATCCTCCTATTCGATTTGACTCTCCGAGGATTGAAATTGAAGTGTCACATTCTTGCTTTTATACAATTCCTTTTATTCTCAATGTTCATCTCATAAGTTTTGAGAATGCTCATCAAGGTATGAAGGTCTATTGTGGCAAGATTGTGAGCTTTATCAATAGCACAAATCTTTAAATTGAACTTCTCAGGAAGAGAACGGAGAGCCTTTTCAACAAGTTGAGTGTTGGTCAATGGTTCACTAAGCACTTGACATTCATTTGAGATGTCAATCAACTTTTCAAAATAAGATTTAATATTATCCGCTTCTTCCATTCTTAAACGTTCATATTTACTCATGAGTATGCATAACTTTGTTCGACGAACACTTGAACTACCTTTACAATGATTTTGTAAAGTATCCCATACATCCTTAGTTGTGGGGCAGTTTTGAATGAGTTTGAACATATACATATCAACTCATCCAAAGATTGCATTTAAAGCTTTTTCGTTAAAGCTGGCATTATTGGTTTCTTCTGTAGTCCATTCGGATTCAAGTTTAACAAGAATGTCACCTTCCTCATCCGGTGGCAACATTGGAATAACATACCCATTGGTTATAGATCTCCATGCCATAACATCAATTGATTTGATATGAGAACGCAAGCGAATCTTTCAATAGGCATAGTTTGATCCATCTAAAATAGGAAGCCTACCAATAGTTGGATTTGCCAAATCCATAGCTTATGACAACATGACCACACACTTATTGTGTTAAGTGTCGGCTCTGATACTATTTGAAAATGTGTCAAATTCTATGGGAAATAAAAACAAAATGAAATAAATTGAATGTCAATTCTGTTTCCGAATGTCGGCAATTATGTCGTCCGACACCAATAACAACACTTAGCAAAACAGAAATTTTAAAGAGTAAATGCAGCGGAATTTAAAGAACACAAAGGTTTAAATTTTCATAAGTTATATTTATTAAATAACTTATGATGACAAATGACCAAATGTATTGTATATATATTATATACAACAATACAAATTCCTTTCTTTACAGATTTACAATATAAAACGGAAAGGAATTAAAAGTTGAAGTCGCAGATGACTTCTGCTTGAAAAATCTAACTAAGTAGACATAGACAACCTCTCATTATAATTGCTCCATACAAAACTAATCTAGAATCTAAACAACAATTGTAATGTTCGACAGAATATCGTCAACACACTCAGGCAACACTGATGATCCAGATTTCTGAGATGAAATCCCGAGAGCTTTCTTTGTACTTTTGCTTTCTGATTCTAAATGTCGATTCACTGCAGTAGCCTCTCTATTATAGTAGAGAGTCTTCTTTGAAAGACTCATCGATTGGTTGTGGAGGTTGAGGGAAAGGTGAGCAACTGTAGGATTAGTTGGAGATGATCAAGGAGTAAAAACCTCTGACAACTTTGACTTGTTCCTCATGAAAAACAGCAGCCTTGACTTGTTCTTCACACGTGTTTACCAACTATTTTTTACCTTGTCAGGTCATATTTACTACATAGTAATCATTACGTCAAGTAAGGAAAAGTCAGTTCTGAAAATGTTGGTCCGAATGTTGTGTAACATTTTCCCCAACATTCTTATATATTTAAATCAATACTTCAGGAAATATGTTGGGTCAAATGTCATAACATCAAATCCAACATTGTCAAAACCTAAAATTTTACTCTACGCTCTCTCCCCCGTTTTGGCTTTTTTTTTTTCTCCACTTTCGATTCTTTATCTGACTGGTACCTCATTAACAGGTCCTCTATCAGTCTTTATTCACTCACAAACACAAATGCCATATATATTTGTGTGTGGATAACTGTACATGTCTGTATACAGAGACTTATAAGCAACAAATATGAACAATAAAAAATCCATCCATTATAAATAACAACGACTCCTCTATGGCCAATGTTCTACAAACACTTCAAACAAGCATTAAATTTACTGTTCAAGATCGCTTCTTGTTCTTGAATAAACGCTTGGATGCTTGTTGATTTTCTCAAAAATCAAATTGTACAGTTAGATTGGATTGTGTTTCTTCAAAAATATCTTCAAAATATGTATAATATGTGTATAATTAATAAGTAGACATTAATTGAACCTTTCAGAAAAATCCCAAAATATGCATAATATGTGTATAATTAGTCAGTATACATTAATAAAATAAAAATTGTAAGTTGATTATACATTTATTATATACAAATTATACAACAATGATGTTTTTTCTATACATATACTTTAGGGATACATATTTTATACAATTTATGTATGTGATACATTTTTTCTATGCATAAACAATAGTGATACATATTCTATACAACAATGATACGGTTTCTATACGTATGATACATTTTCTATACATATACATAAGTGATATATATACAACAATGATACAATTTATATAGATATGCTGGAATTAGTTGAACAATGGCTAGAAAATGGAATTATTTTGAAAATGCTAAAAAATGACCTTTAAAATTTTTGGCCAACGAATATCAATAGTTTCACCCGGTGGCTATTTATGTCCTTGTCTCTTCTAATTTATGGTGAACTTCCAGTGTTTGGTATTGGAAATATTGACTAAAAGTTATGTAGCTCGGATTTAGGATGATAAAATTAAAACATGAAAATATGTAACCCAATTCGTATAAATCCGTGGAAAGGACAGAAGTGGCCATCCGGCCAAACTAATGACAGATGGATGGCCCAACATGTTTAAAACCCATATGCTAGCCCTAAAGTAATTTCAATGTCTAACCAAAAATATTAAAAATGTAGCTTTTAAACTCAAATTTATCCCAACGTCATTGAAAAGGTTGAAAGCAGCACCTACCACGTGTTAATGCTTCTCCCTCTTAAACTTAATCAAATTATTTTTCTCTCTAATTTTCATTAGCAATATCTTGATCAACCCTCCATTTGATTAGTTTTATTGCTTTATTTTGAAGTTTAAGTTAGTTATAGAACTTATCGGGAAAAAAATATTTTATTTGGTCGTTTTAGAGCTTTTTCTGGCCCATCTGACATGTTAACTGGAATAAGAAAATTCTCACAATGCATCTTACATCTACTCGTTTATAAGAATGATTTTTGACACAAAATCTAAGCAATTCAACTTACAAAGTGATCCAACACTCAAAATCTACAGACCGTAAAAATTTTCAAAAAGAAAAAGAAATTTAACTAAACATAACACAAATTATAACACTATCATGTCATCCAAAAGATATCTACAAGTAAATCCTTCATAAAATTATGAGATCTATAATCTTGAAAATGAGGTAAGTTAACTCATACAAGTAAAGATGTGATCGATATGTAAAGCAATACGGAAAGTAAATAAATATTACAAGTGTTCGAAAGGATAAACAAACACGCCAATATTCATAATTGTCACAAGCTTGTTGAGTCTTGAATCTTGATAATCTGAAATCAAGAAATACTAAATCTGAATTGTTACAAATGTGGGCTGAGTCGAGAGATGGCTCTCTGTCTTTAAGACAAGATTGCCCCGTATATATGCTTTTATGTTAACGGACAATAGTCTCCCAAGATAAAACAACAATAAATCAATACTACAAAGCAAATAGGTTGATTATGACGAAGAAAACAAAACACGAAATGACTTGCTAAAGAACGGAAAAGAAAGGAAGAGTTTTATGTTCACTGTTTGTGCTCACGTTTTGAAGTGATCTGTTTCTCTTATGTGTAGTATATTGTAGTCTCGTCGTCTCCACAATTGTGCCAAAAGACACCAATATATAGCATAAGGGAAGGGACTCCTCAACTGCCAAGTAATGGTAGTTTAAGGCCAAGTAATGGCTGTTTATGGCCATTAGTACCAAAAATCAACTCCAACAGCAGGGAGAAAGTTTCTGTCTGTCGTCGTTCCCAATTTCATCTTTCCAGAAACTCCAGAGACCAAACTGTAATTATTAAACAATGTGGGGTCTATTAGAAGAAGTCCAAGGCCCACGGCCCACGACCTACAACCCGCGACCCGAGCCCAGACCAGACGGGATGGGCGGGCGACGACGGCGCCCGTATGGACTTAGCCTTGAACCCAAGCACATCTAGGTCCTCCCTTCTTCAAACACATGGGTTACCCCTTGGGGTCCCAAACCCTTAGCCAATTTTGAGACTTATAAAGAGAACAATTCTTCCTTTTTCCACTGATGTGGTAGATTTGTCCCACACCATATTTCCATGCCTCTAACACCTTACTTCCTGGACCAATATCTCTTTCATTTCTCAATGAAATTTGACGATTCTTGGTCCTACGGTCATCTACTCACTTAATAGATGATGCACGTGTGAAGAGACAAAACCTCCAACATACGGAACCCTAGTGTTTAAGTCATTAAATACAGGTGGACGCACCTCCCCACCAAAGGAAAATTTTCAACAATCCCCTCTTGAAAGAGATTTTGGCGCACAAACAAGGTGCCTACTTTCAGCAATCTTTCAGCGAAAAAATATTACATCAGGAGAGGTAGCTTCTGCTTTGAACCTTCCCTAGTTGAATACCACCGGACTTACTTACTGCGCGGTGAACGTGATATCTTGAATTGTCAGTGTTTAGTGTAAGACAAGACAATGATACCAACACAATAACTCTCATTATTCATTTTCTTCTTATTGTTTTGTCCGTTGTGGCCATGGACACACTTGGATTCTTAAGTGTGTTCATTTGAGGTGGCCTATCCTCGCACTTAAATAGGTAATCTCCTACAAGGTATCCTGCTATACCCCACTTCACAAGTGTTAGGAATCATTAAAAGTTCCCCCAACCTTAACCTCAACCGTTTGAGGATCGTTAAAGGTTTGGAAGCTTAATATTTACCCACCATGCAGGTAGCACTTTAATGTCTATCGCGGGAACAATTTTGGATTCATGTTTCCTTACAGAAATCATCATTCGAAGTGCTCTTGCTTCCACCGAAGCTCTCAACTGAACTTTTTACAGCTTAGTTTTCCCATTGAACCAAATTCTTGGGATCTCCAGTCAGTATGGTTGGGTTACCACCGCAAAGGTTCGTATTATTTAGATTTTAAGCCCATTCCCCTAGACAGGCAGAACACTTGATCTCCGGGTAGTCCCTTAGTTAAAAGGGTCCGCTATATCCTTTGATTAGTAATTAAGGAAGTGATACCCATGAAGATCAACTGCCATGCAGTCTTATGTCTCCAACAGATCCTGACAGATATGTCCGGACACCGTCATTTGTGTCCTTTCTGAAGCAGACCGGCAAGCCACAGTGTATAACTGCTGAAGGCACGAGTTTCTCCCAATAAGGGACGTCCTCTAAGGAGTCGTGAAGTTACTCAACTTCTTTCATGCTTTGTATAAAACGATAAACTCCGATTTCATCATGAATCGGCCGATGCAAGTTTGCTTAGAGGATTTTCCAAGACTCACCATACACATTTACTTGTGGCTTTGGTGTTCTTCATATCTGATGTCCAGTTTGCATCACTGTGTTCTCCCATAACTGCTGGAAATCCAGAATACCATGATTTGTAGATAAACGAATATTTCAGATATCGTCATATCCGACTTAACGCCTTCTATTGATCATTTATTAAAATCATCAGTGAACCTTAGCTCAACTGATCTACTTTATAGGCCGATACCAGGTCGGTTGTAGTGTGTAACATACATTGAACTACATGTGACCTGCGCATATCGCTCTTTGTATATGGGTGCACCATGATTTCAATCAGTTATATAATTCATATCGATTGGTGGCTTCAACGAGACTGTCAACTATCTCACAACTGAGTTTGGAGTTAGACCAGTCCGTTAGATGTCTTAGAAATCCAATTTCTAAGATGTCATCTGTGATACCCATATCTTTTGTTTCAATAGAACTTCCACTCTCAGACTGTTGGTTTTCCAACTGTTGTCTTTCTAACTTCAGAGTCAATGTTTTTGTTGTCAGATTCATTGTTTCTATTTTATCTGAAACTTCCAGGACCAAAATGTAAACATTTCAGGGACCAAAATGAAAGTTCAGAAAGAAGCCCAACAGTCCAACAAACCAACTCTGATCCTCCCCTTCCAACTCTCCGGTTAGGAAGGTTATTTCAACATCCATGCCATGCAAGACTGCAATGGCCCTGGATGTTAAGCTACTCACAGGGGAGCACATGTACAAGTAGTCGAGGCCTTATACTCGTCAATAGATCCATCTACTTTGTACTCACTTTTGAGTATATATTTTTCACAACCCAAAGGTTCTTTTCTCGGAGGAAGATCAACCATTACATAAGTATGGTTCTATATGATGGAATCTATTTCTCTCTTTCTAACTTCTTTCCAAAGCAGCGCTTTTGGAGATGACAATTATTTGTTAATTGTCCATGGTTCGTTCTTAACCATACAAGCTAGAAGGCCTGGAACAAGTCTTTATCCCATCTTTGATCCGTCTCGGTTCAACATCTAGAATCCCTGAGTTCTGTAGATTTGGAATATTAGGTTCCGGATAGACAACAACTTCCGAGTCCTGTAGATACGAAACGTCTAGTTTCATACAGTCAGGCCCTCGCTAGTTCTTGTTAACCTCGAGTAATTACTCTTTTTTCCTTCTCAAGGAAAGTTATCCTCAAAGAATTCATCATTCTTTGACACTAAGAGGCGATAAGCACTACTGTTATTTACAGATCAAGTGAAAATGCAATTTATAGTCTTAGGTCCAACTTGACCTGTTTCGGTATTCCAACCTCTACCAAGCCACCCCACATCACAATATTTGTATGTGAGATCCTTTTCATGTCTCACACGGAGGGTTATCCTTATCCTTATGCGTATTTTCGTTGATAATCGCATTAGCAGGAAGGATCGTCTTGCCCCACATATTTTAGGCGTACGGCTTTGCGCTTGGAAAACACCGTTGGACTGACGTGAGTAATGAGCAATCGTTTAATGAATGATGCTTCACATTCTCCCCCTCTATCACTACGAATTCCTTAATCCGTAGGCTTAGTTGATTTTCAACTTCTGCTTTGTAGCGCTTATCCACTTCAACAACTTCATCTTTGCTTTTCCACAAACAAAGGATGCAATATTTATTTACTTTATATCCTGATTCCTAAAAACCGACCCTTTAGTCACCATAGATTCCACAGAAAAGACTACGGATATAAAATTGAAAAGCCAAAGCCCTATCTTCATCAGTTTTGCTGAAATCTCTCCTTTTGTAACCTCTTGAAGTACTCTTAAGGGATTTATGAGTCTTGCTACAGTTTCTTGTACAACTAGAAGAGGGTTTTGAGAAATTCGTTATAAACTGTTTGCAAAAGGTTCCAAGTTCGCACTTAGTTTTCTTTAGCTCCAGTTTGAGGTATTTTTGTAATTTCAGGTCTTGACAGATTTTTAGACCTTCCTGTTGAGTTATACTGACAAGTTGTCCGTATGTAAACTCACTATAGGGTATAATATGTTTACAACAATTCTCTTTGATTTTGTTCCTAACCTTTTCTCCTAAAAGGGTAGGTAATCCGGCCAGGAATTTCTCTTTCCATAATGGTTGGTTGGAATATTCCCTGAGCATAACTGTGGTTAAGAAGGTATTTTTGTACCGTTGGATATCACTGAGTTTTTTGCATTTGAGGTTGGAAAGTAACTCGGCGTTTTTATCTTTCAAATGCGAAGAATCTCCTATGAAGTTTAAAGAGATTGTGAGAATCAAGGTTGCTACGGCATCTTGTTGGGGTTCACCTTGTTCATCAAGAATTGGTATTCTTTCTTCATCAGTTTTGATGGAATTGATGATATCTTCCTTTTGTTGATCAGCGAGATAATTATCCCACCAACCTTTCAATTGACCAGAGAATCCTGCGATGAGCAGTTCTGCAATAGTCTTGTCTTGCGTACCGTTCTGTATTTTGTAGGCATTTGTAGCCATGGTCATTTGTTGAAGAAAACTGAGAATATTGTATTCGGTCATCTCATCTATGTTACAATCATAAATGGAAGAGGCATTAAAACGGGATTGGGCTAGGGTTTTGACTATTGCCAGATGTGAGGCAGGAATAATCTGTAATTGTTGTTGTTAGACCTGTTGTATTGGTCTTTGCCAATCCATATGGTTAACAAAAGGTTTTTTGTTTTGGAACTGTTTTGGGGTATCACTATCGTCGGAGTCATGTGTTAGAGCAGTGATTTTATTGGAAGATTGTGGAGTATCCGGAACAACGTGTTCTGTATTTGAACTGTTGGATGTCCCAATTCTACTCAATTGATCCTGAATAGCCTGAATAAATTCAGACCTGTTTTGCTGGATATTCTTGACACCATATTTGGACATCTGAAAGGGTTTAAAGATAGGGATTTGACTTTTCAATTTCATATCCTTGTCTTTTCTGTGGAATCTATGGTGACTAAAGGGTTGGTTTTATGTGTTTTTCTACCCTATCGAGTTGTTTTCCTAGGGTATTCAAACTGATATAGGTGAAATTATTTTGTGCGAGGATATTCTTGGTATTTGTTCTTTCATCCTCTGTAGGATTATTAAGAGAAATCGTGTCTACAGGGCAATCATGAATGTTTAGCTTAATACCTTGTAGAGGAGGGTGGTTGGACTTGATCTTCCTAGAATTAGCTGGGGTTTCCCACTTCGATGATTTGTTCCTAGTCGTAACGGGATTTACCGTACTAGAAAAGGGATAATCAAACGAATTTTCGGAGGAATAATAATCGAACCAGCCAAGAAAAGGATGTTTATCCTATGTTCATTAACAAACTCGTAAAAAAAATTATGTATTTGCGTCCTAATTTTTGAAAAGGTTTTGAAGAACCAAATTCGTTTTTCTAGGTTGTATTTTTCATAAAAATCATTTTGTAGGAATTTCTTGTCTATTTTGAATTTTTTTTCTAACACACCAATTTCGTTTACTATGTTTTCTGTAATCGAGGAAAACGTCGGACTAGTAGGTTCCTGGTCCTCTATCTTTTCTCTAACAGTGGAATTTTCATAAACGGGTCTCGGTATTTCGTTGGAGTAGTCTACGTTTCTTAGATTGGGAAAATCTGACGTAGAATGTCTCTGTTTTATTTTTTAAGGAGTATTTATTACTGAGGGAATCTGTGAGACTCTTCCTAAGTCAAGGGTTTCTATGGAACTAGAATCATCGTATCTAATGCTCGTAGATTTTCTATGGAACGATAGACTGACTCTACCATCCTGATATTGGGTTATTTCTCTGAGACGGGTATTTGGTTGGGAAGTCTCTAGAGGTTCAGGTTTAGCAACACCTTCTAAGATCTATTCGTCTGGTAGGGTAATATCCTTCCAACTAATAGGTCTTGGTATAACGGTGTTAGATCTGGAAAGATCTGTTTGTAAAAGAAGGGTTTCGCCTTTCTTACTATGGTATATGACTTTTGTAGCAAAAGCTGAAGTCATAGCTTTGTAATGGATTCTATAAATTATAGCTACGAGAATCGATCCTTCAAGCATTTGGTAGTTGTGAGTTTTGATTTGTAAGACAAAGGATTTTTGGATATTTTTGTCATTTAAAGAAACTGAGAAATTTAGGTAACAATCAAAAGATATTGGTCCTGTGCAGAGACTAGACTCAGCAGAACTCAATAGGGAATCTTCAAAATTTGTGAATCTGGCATCAAGCAAGATAGCAAGGATTGAGGTGTTTAATCCTTCCTTTGTGAGGGGTTTTATCCCTACTTGGATTAATTCAATATGGATATATTTGTAATTGTTTTCTCTGTGTCTCTTCAGGGAATTTTGAGAAAGTAATTGGATTGTTTCAAAAGGTTGAGATAATTGGATCTCTTTCCTCTGTTTTGATAGTAAAATCAGTTTTGAATAACTGGTATTTGAAATTTTTGTAAATCTGATCCAGATTTACTCTCAGTATTTCCCAATTATCAATAGATTTTTCAAAATCTTGTATCAAGATTTCTTCGGTGTTTATTATCTTCTTTGAATCCATGGAAGAAGATGAATCAAAATCACAAGAAGTAGATTTGTTGAGAAACGGATCCATATTATGGAATTCCTATTAACAGAGCACCCGGACTGTTCCTACAATCAAAGGTCTTCCCTAGGGTATAACTGTCTGCATTAGTTGAGGACTTACCGACCCTGGACTATCCTAAGCACAAAACCTCGGAAGAACCCAAACCTCTAACAAGGAATCTCATCTGGTCTGGATAATATTCTCTCTATCTCTACCCTTTATGGTTCTGATACCAAACTTAGGCCGAGGATCTAAAGGGGATAATAGACAGGGAAGAAATCAGGATATAAGGTATTGATAAATTAAAAAATAATTGAAATATGCAAAAAGTAAATAAAGATTAACTTACAATTTAAGGTTCCAGTTATGGAAACCATAAATCAAAGGTTCTGCAGGATTTTAAATCAAATAGGCGGTTGAACTGACCACGTATTTAATGCAGGAATTTAAAGAATTTAAAGGCATGAAGTATTTAAAAGATTAGGAGGTAGTACCATCCATAATCATATTCATTTAAAATATTGGAATTTAGAAAGTATTTTATCAAGGAGATATACCTTGGGAATTTCTAAGGTATTTTGGATCATATGATATGAGTTATATGATATGGGTCATATGAACTGAATCATATGGGTATTTGAGGGGAATTTTGCTTCTAACCTAAAGAGAAATTTCTTTAGAGGAGCTCTCACTTCTCTCTAGGATCTGAAGTTTAGAAAGAGAAATGTGAAAAGAAAAGCCTATCCAACTAAGGGAGAGGGAGACTCCTTTTATAGGAGTTTTACATGATATTTTCGTAATTAAAAAGAAATTTAACTATTCATCTAAGTGGAGAATAACTATTCATTCGAGTGGAGAATGACTATTCATCCTTTTGGCATTTTCTTGAATTATTGTTGGAATCTTTGCTTTTTCGAAAGTAGATTTTTTGGGCACTTTCTTTCATCGGAATTTTGTCTGAACTTTACTCCGGGTATTTTGAATTCTTTTGGCAACTTTCTTCAGAATCCACTGCTGCCAAAAACCGGACTGTCTTCAATATCAATCTCTGGTTCTTCTTTCTCTGATGAAGAGCTTTGTTTTGATGAAGACGGTGCAAATTTCAGAATTATGGCTTGCATTTCTTCTGGATTTTTGGCCGCTACAAGCATTGAGGCCATCTGGGATTTCCGTGAAAGGAACTGGGTGTGCTCCGGTGTTTGTAGTGGTGCCGGTGGTTTTGTATAGGAGTCTGTACTGGAATGGATTTTTTGGCATTTAACCATTCCTGGACTTTTTGTGGTGTGAGACTTAGTGGTATTTTAAAGCTGTCCCACCATCTGATTTTGAATCTTCTTCGGATTATTGGGATTTTATTGTTCGAATAACCTACGAACCATGTAAATACCCATGTAAGTGGAATTTTGTGTGAAAACGGTGTAGTGCACAAATCATTTTTCTTCCTCAGAGGGTTTATATTGGGATTTGAAGAGACTGAAAGATTTAGTGACTTCTGGTTTTTGTATTTTTAAGGTGGATCCGAATTGTTCCCACCATGAATTCCACCATGTTGGAAATTGTGATGGATTACATGAGGTATCAAAATGGAAAAGTCAAGTGTGGCGTTGGTTGGTATTTTCAATAAAGAAGGAATTGAACCAAGCTTGTTGGTAATCCCAGTAATTAAAAGGAATATCAAAAAATGGTTCATTTTTCTAGGTATCTCAGAAATTTAGGAGTTGAGGCAGATCATTCCCCAATCGCCTGGAGCAATTACATTAAGCATTTTGCAAATGGAATAAGAGGGAACTGGGTTATTTTTAAAATAATTATTTTTTATTGTTGCTGATCATGAGATTTAAAGGATAGCCTAGTAAAAATATAGAGTTTTATTAAAATATCCCATGATTTGTAAAACCATTGTGGTCCAAAATAGTTTTGTAATGCTAAAAATGGGTCTTCATTAAAAAATTATTTTTCATGAGTCACAATGTTTTGAAAAAACGGTTTTATGAAGAATTTAGGAGCAGGTTTTTTGGGGACTTGTGGTATCACAAGTTGATTTTTTTAAAACAGTTTTTGAGAAAGGATTTTTGAAGATTCTTCTTTCTCAAGTTGGAGTTTTGAAAATTATTTTTGAAGATTCGCCTTTCTCGATTTTGTAAAATTTTGGGAGGTTTTTTCTTCTCTTGAGCTTTGAGCAACTTTTTCTTTGGGATTTTGAAGTTGTATCAATGCTTGTTGTAATTCTGGGGATTTCGCAAGGAGTTGTAGAAGATTCTCAGCAGTTATCTCCTGTGCTGGTGTTTTTTGCACAGATGCAGCGGCATTTTCATTTTCTTCTTTCATTACTGCATCATACCATGTCAGGGGTTTTTTAGTGGGAGATTTGGCAAGAAATTTTTCTTTTTCTTCTTTTATTGGTTTGGCGTTTGTGGGTTTTTTTTGGGCCATGAAATTTGGTTGTTGTTGTGGTGAAACAACTGGTGTATTTATTGGTGGATGTTTCTCATCTTTCTCTTTTGGAGCAAGGCTCCACACATTGCGTGGACACAGTATTTCCCTGATTCCCGCATGTCCTTCCTAGATATTTTTTTCTTGTAGCCCAGACAGTGGGGCAAGGGGAATTGATAGGACATATCTGCGTTCTAACCAGTATCAGAAATCTGTGGGTTTTCTCTCCTGTTTTTTAGTAAACCAATGGTTAAAATATTTTTAAAGTAAAAAATGTCATAAATCAATTTGCAGAAAATATTTTTTAATGCAATGTTTTGAAACTGTTTTTGATATTGTAAATTATGCTTCAAAAATTTTGTGTATGCAAAGGAATCAATTAATTTTATGGAACGGATATCATACTTTCTAGGGGACTCAAAATTCTGATCTAAAAAACTATTGCTTAATTCGCCTAGATGACAAGAATAAGTTTTAATCAGATTGAGGTCTCTAGCTTTTGGTTTTGTCAGAAAAGGGAATTTTAAATTCTTTTTATTGGAATCCAAAGAGATGAAATCATTATCTACCTTATACAGGGTGATAAGATTTATAAATGGTGTTCCTAAGATAATGGAGTTGTGAATGTCTTTTACTAAGACAAATGATGTTGCTATAGAAACTCCATTAATAATAACGGACTCACTGGTTTGGCAATTAATTTCTAGCTTTGTGTTATTAGCCGCCGCTAGAGTTTCCTGGGTATTTTCATGAAATTTATTAGGTATTAGACCTGTTTTTATGCAGTTCAGATCATCACTAGTGTCAAAAAGATCAATAGTAGTAATTCTAAAATTGCTTGAGAATTTAAGGGTTATCTGAACAAGGTATTTCTTGGACGTGATCTGTCTTAAGACATTAAGGAATTCTTGTGGGACCTCTTCAAGAAAAGGGTTGTCATGACGTTCTTCTGGATTTTCATAGTCGGAGTTGTCGGACTCGTAACTGGATTCAGAATTATCCTGAGTTTTTTAAAGGACTGTTTTTAGTAGAAGAGAGTCTTGTTCTTGTTTTTCTCGTAGAGCCTTGATCTCTACTTTGATTTGTTTCACCTCCCTCTGGAGTTCTAGAACTGGGATTTCTTTGGATTCTTTCATCCTTTTACCCTTTTTCAGGATTTTGGTCAAATCGTAGGTATTTGACAAAATCGTATTTTTGAAATTTTTTCTCTCGTCAGTAAAGGATTTGAGGAGTTTATTCAAATAATCTTTTTGGTGTTCGACATCTATGTGTTGAACCATATCTAACATGAATTCTTGATCCTTGGTTAAAACACAAACAAGTTTTCCCTTATCCTTATCAGAATTTTCAGAGGAACTGGTTGTAAGCAATTCATTTATATGAAGGGCTTTGTTGTCTTCAGAAGACAGAGAAAAGTAGTCAGGTTCTGACTCGGCGTTTGAATCGGAGAAATCAATAAGAAGATTGGAGATTTTTTGGGTGACTTCATCATCGAGTTTTAATTCTTGTAATTTTTTTTTCATTTTGCAGTATTTTGATGTATGACCCTTTTTGTGACATTTGTAACACGTAATGTCCTTATATTTGGAATCAGCTTTTTTGGTTTTTGGTTTTTCGGAATGATGAGTATTTTTAGGGGTTTTTGTAATACTCTTCGTTGGTTTTGCTGAAATCTCTCCTTTTGTAACCTCTTGAAGTACTCTTAAGGGATTTATGAGTCTTGCTACAGTTTCTTGTACAACTAGAAGAGGGTTTTGAGAAATTCGTATCAAACTGTTTGCAAAAGGTTCCAAGTTCGCACTTAGTTTTCTTTAGCTCCAGTTTGAGGTGTTTTTGTAATTTCAGGTCTTGACAGATTTTTAGACCTTCCTGTTGAGTTATACTGACAAGTTGTCCGTATGTAAACTCACTGTAGGGTATAATATGTTTACAACAATTCACTTTGATTTTGTTCCTAACCTTTTCTCCTAAAAGGGTAGGTAATCCGGCCAGGAATTTCTCTTTCCATAATGGTTGGTTGGAATATTCCCTGAGCATAACTGTGGTTAAGAAGGTATTTTTGTACCATTGGATATCACTGAGTTTTTTGCATTTGAGGTTGGAAAGTAACTCAGCGTTTTTATCTTTCAAATGCGAAGAATCTCCTATGAAGTTTAAAGAGATTGTGAGAATCAAGGTTGCTACGGCATCTTGTTGGAGTTCACCTTGTTCATCAAGAATTGGTATTCTTTCTTCATCAGTTTTGATGGAATTGATGATATCTTCCTTTTGTTGATCAGCGAGATAATTATCCCACCAACCTTTCAATTGACCAGAGAATCCTGCGATGAGCAGTTCTGCAATAGTCTTGTCTTGCGTACCGTTCTGTATTTTGTAGGCATTTGTAGCCATGGTCATTTGTTGAAGAAAACTGAGAATATTGTATTCGGTCATCTCATCTATGTTACAATCATAAATGGAAGAGGCATTAAAACGGGATTGGGCTAGGGTTTTGACTATTCCCAGATGTGAGGCAGGAATAATCTGTAATTGTTGTTGTTAGACCTGTTGTATTGGTCTTTGCCAATCCATATGGTTAACAAAAGGTTTTTTGTTTTGGAACTGTTTTGGGGTATCACTATCGTCGGAGTCATGTGTTAGAGCAGTGATTTTATTGGAAGATTGTGGAGTATCCGGAACAACGTGTTCTGTATTTGAACTGTTGGATGTCCCAATTCTACTCAATTGATCCTGAATAGCCTGAATAAATTCAGACCTGTTTTGCTGGATATTCTTGACACCATATTTGGACATCTGAAAGGGTTTAAAGATAGGGATTTGACTTTTCAATTTCATATCCTTGTCTTTTCTGTGGAATCTATGGTGACTAAAGGGTTGGTTTTATGTGTTTTTCTACCCTATCGAGTTGTTTTCCTAGGGTATTCAAACTGATATAGGTGAAATTATTTTGTGCGAGGATATTCTTGGTATTTGTTCTTTCATCCTCTGTAGGATTATTAAGAGAAATCGTGTCTACAGGGCAATCATGAATGTTTAGCTTAATACCTTGTAGAGGAGGGTGGTTGGACTTGATCTTCCTAGAATTAGCTGGGGTTTCCCACTTCGATGATTTGTTCCTAGTCGTAACGGAATTTACCGTACTAGAAAAGGGATAATCAAACGAATTTTCGGAGGAATAATAATCGAACCAGCCAAGAAAAGGATGTTTATCCTATGTTCATTAACAAACTCGTAAAAAAATTTATGTATTTGCGTCCTAATTTTTGAAAAGGTTTTGAAGAACCAAATTCGTTTTTCTAGGTTGTATTTTTCATAAAAATCATTTTGTAGGAATTTCTTGTCTATTTTTGAATTTTTTTTCTAACACACCAATTTCGTTTACTATGTTTTCTGTAATCGAGGAAAACGTCGGACTAGTAGGTTCCTGGTCCTCTATCTTTTCTCTAACAGTGGAATTTTCATAAACGGGTCTCGGTATTTCGTTGGAGTAGTCTACGTTTCTTAGATTGGGAAAATCTGACGTAGAATGTCTCTGTTTTATTTTGTAAGGAGTATTTATTACTGAGGGAATCTGTGAGACTCTTCCTAAGTCAAGGGTTTCTATGGAACTAGAATCATCGTATCTAATGCTCGTAGATTTTCTATGGAACGATAGACTGACTCTACCATCCTGATATTGGGTTATTTCTCTGAGATGGGTATTTGGTTGGGAAGTCTCTAGAGGTTCAGGATTAGCAACACCTTCTAAGATCTATTCGTCTGGTAGGGTAATATCCTTCCAAATAATAGGTCTTGGTATAACGGTGTTAGATCTGGAAAGATCTGTTTGTAAAAGAAGGGTTTCGCCTTTCTTACTATGGTATATGACTTTTGTAGCAAAAGCTGAAGTCATAGCTTTGTAATGGATTCTATAAATTATAGCTACGAGAATCGATCCTTCAAGCATTTGGTAGTTGTGAGTTTTGATTTGTAAGACAAAGGATTTTTGAATATTTTTGTCATTTAAAGAAACTGAGAAATTTAGGTAACAATCAAAAGATATTGGTCCTGTGCAGAGACTAGACTCAACAGAACTCAATAAGGAATCTTCAAAATTTGTGAATCTAGCATCACACAAGATAGCAAGAATTAAGGTGTTTAATCCTTCCTTTGTGAGGGGTTTTATCCCTACTTGGACTAATCCAATATGTATATATTTGTAATTTGTTTCTCTGTGTCTCTTCAGGGAATTTTAAGAAAGTAATTGGATTGTTTCAAAAGGTTTAGATAACTGGATATCTCTTTCCTCTGCTTTAAAACCAAACTTAGGCCGAGGATCTAAGGGGGATAACAGACAGGGAAGGAATCGGGATATAAGGTATTGAGAAATTAAAAGATAATTGAATTATGTAGAAAGTAAATAAAGATTAACTTACAATTTAAGGTTTCAGTTATTGAAACCATAAATCAAAGGTTCTGCAGGAATTTAAATCAAATAGGCGGTTGAACCGGCCAAATATTTAATGCAGGAATATAATAAATTTAAAAGCATGAAGTGTTTAAAAGATTAGGAGGTAGTACCATCCCTAATCATATTCATTTAAAATATTGGAATTTACAAAGTATTTTATCAAGGAGATATACCTTGGAAATTTCTAAGGTATTTTGGATCATATGATATGAGTCATATGATATGGGTCATATGAACTGAATCATATGGGTATTTGAGGGGAACTTTGCTTCTAACCTAAAAGGGAATTTCTTTAGAGGAGCTCTCACTTCTCTCTAGGATCTGAAGTTTAGAAAGAGAAAGGTGAAAAGAAAAATCTATCTCACTAAGGGAGAGGGAGACTCCTTTTATAGGAGTTTTACATGATATTTTTGTAATTAAAAATGAATCTAACTATTCATCTAAGTGGAGAATAACTATTCATCCAAGTGGAAAATGACTATTCATTCTTTTGGCATTTTCTTGAATTATTGTTGGAATCTTTGCTTTTTCGAAAGTAGCTTTTTTGGGCACTTTCTTTTGTCGGAATTTTGTCTGAACTTTACTCCGGGTATTTTGAATTCTTTTGGCAACTTTCTACAGAATACACTGTTGCCAAAAATCGGACTGTCTTTAATATCAATCTCTGGTTTTTCTTCCTCTGATGAAGAGCCTTGTTTTGCCAAAAACCAACGAAGAGTATTATAAAAACTCCTACAAAAATACTCATCATTCCAAAAAATAAATACCAAAAAGCTGATTCCAAATAAAAGGACATTACGTGTTACAAATGTCACAAAAGGGGTCATACATCGAAATACTGCAAAATGAATAAAAAATTACAAGAATTAAAACTCGACGATGAAGTCACCCAAAAAATCTCCAATCTTCTTATTGATTCCTCTGATTCAAATTCCGAGTCAGAACCTGGAGTAAAGTTCAAACAAAATTCCGACAAAAGAAAGTGCCCAAAAAAGCTACTTTCGAAAAAGCAAAGATTCCAACAATAATTCAAGAAAATGCCAAAAGGATGAATAGTCATTCTCCACTCGGATGAATAGTTATTCACCACTTAGATGAATAGTTAGAATTACGAAAATGTCATGTATAACTCCTATAAAATGAGACTCCCTCTCCCTTAGTTGGATAGGCTTTTCTTTTTCACATTCTCTTTCTAAACTTCAGATCCTAGAGAGAAGTGAGAGCTCATCTAAAGAAATTCCCCTTTAGATTAGAAGCAAAATTCCCCTCAAATACACATATAATTCAGTTCATATGACCCATATCATATGATCCAAAATATCTTAGAAATTCCCAAGGTATATCCTTGATAAAATACTTTGTAAATTCCAATATTTTAAATAAATATGATTATGGGCGGTATTACCTCCTAATCTTTTAAATACTTCATGCCTTTAAATTCTTTAAATTTCTGCATTAAATATCCGGTTCAACCGCCTATTTGATTTAAATTCCTGCAGAACCTTTGATTTATGGTTTTCATAACTGGAACCTTAAATTGTAAGTTAATCTTTATTTACTTTCTGCATAATTCAATTATCTTTTAATTTTTCAATACCTTATATCCCGATTCCCTCCATGTCTGTTATCCCCTTTAGATTCTCGGCCTATATATATATATATATATATATATATATATTGCATTAATCAGAGAACTCCAATCAGGAGAGAGTTGTAGTTCTGATACCATGTAGAATAATGTAAATCTCCTTAATTAGAGTTCTCCTATTAATGCAATATATATAGAGTATACCATTGTAATCCTAATAAAATTATGATATCTATTTTATATTAATTATACTAAATTATTAATTATATAATATATTGTGAATATATTCACGGTCACCGTGAGTAAATGGGCTCAAGGAATTACCAAGCAACTCCATTTCTGCCATATCACAAATTTGGTTATGGTGGTTTTCTTTATTGGAGTAGTCTACGTTTCTTAGATTGGGAAAATCTGACGTAGAATGTCTCTGTTTTATTTTGTAAGAAGTATTTATGACTGAGGGAATTTGTGAGACTCTTCCTAAGTCAAAGGTTTCTATGGAACTAGAATCATCGTATCTACTGCTCGTAGATTTTCTATGGAACGATAGAGTGACTCTACCATCCTGATATTGGGTTATTTCTCTGAGACGGGTATTTGATTGGGAAGTCTGTAGAGGTTCAGGTTTAGCAACACCTTCTAAGATCCATTCGTCTGGTAGGGTAATATCCTTCCATCTAATAGATATTGGTATAACGGTGTTAGATCTGGAAAGATCTGTTTGTAAAAAAAAAAAAAAAAAAAAAAAAAAAAAAAAAAGCAGTAAAGTGTCTTTGCAACCAAACAAATCCAATGACTTCTTTACACAATTCAGTTGTCTAATTTAATGCTTGTACATTGACCGACGACTTTTCCTCAATTATATAAGTCTAGAATATGAGGTAGTGGTTAAAGGTTCTGCACATTTAAGATAAGTGCTCCACGTTGACAGTAAACTTCATTTATTGTTATTAGATTAAGATATTCAAATCTGAATAGCTATTCCATTATAAAGAAGTATCCTTAAATTTGATCATTAGATAATTAAGATTATTTATTTTTTCAATATATATAAAATTTATTTTTATCCAATAACAAATAAAATTAAAATATTAAAAAAGATTAGAATATATCAATAAAATATTAGAAGAATCTTAATTTATATGATGTTATAAAAATTATTTGATAAACCGTACTCTAAAATTAGCGATAGTGGTCGTCGGTGGTACCTATTGTGATGTGGTGGCTTGTTGTGGTTGGCGGAGGTGGCAAGTGGTGATTGTTTTGCATTGATCATGGCTGTGGTAGCTAGTTTTGGTAGTTGGTGGTTGTAGCGCTTAGTCATTGTGATTGGTGGTTGATAGTGATAGTTGTGAGTAAATGTTTGTATTGGAGCTTGTTGGTAGTAGTGGGCTAGTGAGTGATAGAGAAGGTGGTTGATGATGGAGGTGGTTGGTTGTCATTACTCATTTGGCTAGTCAAAACTAGTACCTAACGAGGGACTACTCACCCTTAGGAGAACCAATCTTTTATTCTAAAACCATTTCGAGAACGTTATTAGGGTAAAAAATTAGGAAATATAATTAATTCTAGAAAATTCATTAAACAACGAAAATAGAAAGAAAGCAGTACAAGTGTGAAAGTTAACCTAAAACAACAAAGTCAAGGGAGCTACAACAATTCCAAATACAAAGTCAAAGGTCAAAACTCAAAATCAAAATAAAAGATAGAAAGCAGATGCTACCACGAATCTGATGCGGTTGACTCACCTCGCTAAACTAGACATTGCCTTGAACAAGATCACGAAAATCCAGCAGTGCCACTAGCAGAAGGATCTTCATGAAGCAGTAAGTAAATTTGGTGAACATAATGCCCAATAAGATTATTGACCCGCTCCTCCATCTTACCTAATGGAGTAAGTCTTCAAAATAAATGCATGAAAGCAATTACATGACATATAACAATATCTGAAAGTATCCATAACAAATAAGCATTTCTGTAAACAGTGATCCCAAATAATAGCCCTCACGTGTGCACACACTATACTATCTAATAGGTCCTATGTAGATAAGAATGCTAGGCCAGATCACAAGCCTTTTGCATATAAGATTGCTAGATTGCTCACACGGTCCCTCGTCAACGGAGTGACTAGACCGAATTCATGGGTCCTCATCGATATGATGGCTAGACCAAGAATTATGATAGAAGTCTAAGAACCCAATAAGAAAAGTTTATTTCATTTCCAAGATTACAATTTATATACAAGTGTACAAGATCATTCTATGGTTAATATTAAGGAAGACTTATCTAATCATATCCTAATCATCCTAATAATATGAATCCTAATTATATGATAATAAATCATATCCTAATCATCCTAATAATATGAATCCTAATTATATGGTAATAAATACAATTACATTGGTGATTTGATATGATTGAGATATTCATAATTATCTCAACAGTTCCCCGCAGTCTTAGCGGGAGGTTCTCGTATGCTGAGATTGTCACTGAAATCATCAAACAGTACGCGCGGAAGGCCTTCGTGAAAATATCTGCAATCTGATAATGGGACTGTACATGGAGAACATGAACTTGTCCACGTGCAACCTTTTCACGGAAAAACAAGATATCCATTTCTATGTGTTTTGTGCGTTGATGCTGGACATGGTTACCTGATAAGTATATCGCACTCACATTATCACAATAAACCACAATTGCTTCTTAAATCGGACAATGGAGTTTTAAAAGAAGATTACGGAGCCAACATGATTCAGTGACCACATTAGCTACCCCTCGGTATTCTGCTTCAGCGCTTGATCGAGACATTGTCGGTTGTCGTTTCAACGATCATGAAATGGTTTGTCTCCCAAAAACATACAATAACCAGAGGTGGAACGTCGTGTGTCCGAGCAGCCACCCCAATCAGCATCTGTATAAGATGAGAGATTCGAAATGGAGGACTTATACAGATGCAATCCAAACTCAAGAGTACCCTTAACATACCACAAAATTCGTTTAAGAGCCCTCATATTCTCTTCTTTCGGATCATACATATGTAAACATACTTGTTGAACTGCATATGAGATATCAGGTATTGTGAAAGTAAGATACTGCAATACTCCTGCTAAGTTGCGGTAATGTGTTGGGTCACAATATGGAGAACCCATAGAGTTACTCAATTTTTCTTTTGTATCAACCGGCGTATGTGACGGTTTGCACGAGGACATGCCGGCTTTTTCAATGATCCCCTGAGCGTATTTCTTTTGACAGAGAAACAAACCACCTGCATATTGAGTTATAGCAATGCCCAAGAAATAGTTTAAAGGACCCAAATCATTCATAGAAAATTCTGAAGCAAGGAAAGTCATAATAGACTGGCGAAGTGACTCAGAAGATGTTGTGAGAGTAAAGTCAACCACATAGAGAAGAATATATGCCATGTCATTACCCTTCTTGTAAATGAACAAAGTCTGGTCGGACTTACTGTATGAGAATCCCAATGTGGCTACGAACCCTGCAAACCTGTTATAGCATGCACATGGGGCTTGTTTCAAACCGTATAATGATTTTTTCAACAAGCAAACATAATCCGGATGAATCGGATCTCGGAATCCCAATGGTTGGTGTATGTAAACTATTTCCTGCAGGTGACCGTGTAGAAATATATTCTTTATGTCCAGCTGATGAATGGACCATGATTTCGACAATGGCAGACTGAGAATAGTCCTGATAGTCATTGGTTTAACCACTGGGTTGAACACCTCACCGCAATACACGTCAACCTGCTATCACCAACAAGACGAGTTTTGTGCCTCACAAAAGAACCATCAAAATTATTTTTATGACAGCAAACACATATAGACCGTATGATGTTTACATTAGAAGGACGGGACACTAATTCCCACGTCTTATTTTTAATAAGAACATCAATTTCTTCTAACATGACAGCTTTCCAATTCGGGTCTGATAGGGTCTCTTTTGGATTTTTTGGAAGTGGGGATGGTTGTACCAAAGATGTTAGGTTAAACTGATACTTGGGCCAGAAAATCCCGTGCATGGCATGGTTTTCAATGGTCTGAGGTTGGGCTTGGGTCGAAGGCTGGGGCAGTGGGCTCTCAATTTGTGAATTTAGTCGAGGGGAGGTTCGAGATTGGGCCAAAACCGAATGTTGGGACAATGGGTTTGCGATTTGCGAATTGGGTCATGAGGGGTAAGGTTTTGGGCCAAAGGATCTGGGCTTATTGGCCTGGTTGGGGATACGAATGAGGGAGCAGTGGGCTCCATCCTATGGGAATGGCCGTCACGAACAGTGGACTAGGCCGAGGTCGAAGAGAATGAGGCAACATGCTCCTCAATTCAGACTGGCCCAGTCCCATTTCATTGTTGGGCCGTCATAATTGGTGGTGTATTTTGGGCTAGTCCATTATGAGTTTGGGTATTGAGATGGTGATTTAAGATTGGATGTATTCCGTCGTCCAAACATTCGTATGAAGGTGGGGATGCCACGTGAGATTTAGCAAAAGAGAATGTGGACTCATCGAAAACAATGTGACGAGAGATGACAATTTTCCCATTCATCACATCATAACACTTATATCCCCTATGATTTTGTGGGTATCCCAAAAAGATACAAGGTGTAGAACGGTCTTCAAGTTTGTTAATAGTTGTTGATGGAAACAGGGATAACACAAATACCCAAAAACCCTCAAATGTGTATAAGAAGGAAGACGATGGGATAACATTTCTATGGGTGATATGTTTGAGAGTAGCTTGCTAGGAAGAATGTTTAAAAGATATGTGACCATTTGAAATGCATGATGCCAAAAAACCGGTGGTGTGGATGAATACACAAGAAGTGTGCGGATTAAATTATTGATTATTCGAATCTTTCTTTCGGCTTTCCCATTTTGAGGAGAAGTATGTGGATACAAAAGACGCAAGGACATTCTATTTTGGTGACAAAATTCTTTAAATTGGGTATTTATGAATTTCCTCACATTGTCACATTGAAAATATTTAATGGATTTCTCAAATTGAGTTTTGATAAAGACACTAAACTGTTTAAAAATGGGAAAGACCTGTGATTTTTGTCCTAAGAAAAATGTCCACAGAAAATTCGAATAATCATCCAAAATAAGCATATAATATTTATGACCTGCTGAACTTAAAATCGGCGATGTCCACAAATCACAATCAATAAAATTATTATTTCTACGAACATTGAACACCGATGCTCCCGGGTGTCCCAATCGGTTATGCCATAAAATAGGGGAAATAGCTGCAAAGGTTGATGGACTGGTGACTTAGTTATTTGTAGTGGTGGTGATGGGATACAAGTCCCAAGTGCTATTACATCTCATTAGTGGCATCCCCGTCTGAAAATTCTTCACAGAAAACCCAAACAGATCAAAATTAACAGAAACATTGTTGTCAGTAGTAAAACGACATACATATACCAAGTTTTTAATCAGTTTGGATGCATGTAGGACATTTTTCAAACGTAAAGGTCGGTGAGGGGCGGGAAGATTTAATTGGTCAATACCACAAATTGGAATTTCCTGCCCACTGCCAATAATAATATTTTTATTACTGTTCATATTAAAATAATACGAGAGATTATCTTGAGATGCCTTCATGTGCGACGTTACCCCAATGTCCATGTATCACGAATCATCGGGAACACTTAGATTCATGTTGTTCATGACCTGTTCAATATTTGTGGAGCATAACCTATGGAAGATGGTCCATGAACTGCAAAAGCTTGTTGCGGATGAGAACCGAGAACCCTGGGCTGCCTAGAGGCGGGAGGAGGTCGGTCCCACTGAGTCGTGGGATATGGGCAGGGTGGGGCAGCCCACAATTGCGGTTGCCAGGCCCATAGTGGGTACCGTCCCCACTGCCCGCCGGGCGACTGGTTGGGCTGCTGCCAGTGGGGTCTATTTTGACCCTACTGGCCGTGGTTGTTGCCACCGCCGGCAGCTTATCCTCCTTCCTGACCCCGCCCATTTCCACAATTATTTTTCCCTTTGTTATTATTACGATTTTGACCCCTTTTTGACCCATTATTTAGTCGTTTTGACCCATTACCGAAACTAGAACTTTGAGTGACAAAATCATTATTATACGGGTGGGTAGAAATAAGAGCGGTGCCGGTAGTCGTTGCTGCCCTCGTCGCCTATTTTTGCTTTCGGGTTTCTTCCAGAATCATAAATTGTGTCATAAATCCATTGAAGTGCTATAGCATCTAAACGAGACCATAAATTTGAGTCAACAACGGTGGTCTCCGATGAAGACTTAGGAGGAATAATATGATCTATGACCTCGTATGCTCGACAATGGATTTTAAACAACTCCGCCCAAGAAGAGTATTGCCCTTTTTCCATCTCAAGTGTAATAGGAATAAAGTTCTTGACGTTGTTTACAGCAAGAGCAGAATGTAATTTTTGTTTATCGGCCATTGTTGCCCAAGAAAATAGAAATAAAGTAAGAAAAGTAGGATTTTGGAAGATGAACACCCCTAGGGTTTCGGCTAGATGGTGGCCGAATGGTAGAACCCTAATTAGGGTTTCGGTTTGGAGGGAAAACCGAGAAGGAGAGTAGTAGAAAAGAGGGGCGGATAGGGTTAGGGTTTAAGAAGCCCTAATTAGGTTTTAGAAAGAGGGAGGGGCGTCAGTTAGGTTTAGGTTTAAAAAAAGTTTATTTGGTTTTAGAGGGGAGGAGGCCGAATAGGGTAGAGCAAAACTTGAGAGTTATTTTGTGGATCTTGATACCATGAAGGAAATTAATCTCATCCTTTTATTTCATTCTCAAGATTACAATTTATATACAAGTGTACAAGATCATTCTATGAATAATATTAAGGAAGACTTATCTAATCATATCATAATTATCCTAATAATATGAATCCTAATTATATGATAATAAATTATATCCTAATCATCCTAATTATATGATAATAAATACAATTACATTGGTAATTTGATATGATTGAGATAATTATGGATTGGTATGGATTTGATCCATAATTATCTTAACAACAAGTACATCATTTCGTATAAGAAATTAACACCAGTTAATGAATATTTCACAGAACAAGTCTAAACACGTACGATAATATCATAAAGTCCTTGCATGATCCAAATAGAGTAATGCTAGAATGTCAAGCATATTTGATATAAAACAGGTTTAGATCATTCTTTTGTAACTCAACAATATCATGCTATGAACATGAAAAATTACATTATATAGGAATAGGATAAAAATAATATATATATATATATATATATATATATATCCTAGTATGCGCTCGCCCAATAATATACAGGTTAGTTTAACACATTTATGTAAAGGTTAAAGTCTCACTTAGCTCAAAACCGACAAGCTTCATAAATTCGATACATGCAATTCTTCACCCAAATGATCACCAACGACCTCAATTTATGCAAAATAACGATAAGCTTCATAATTATATTAGTCAGGGTCAATCTCATAATTTTAGGTCAAGCCTAGGTCAAAGTTAATGGAGAGTCAACAAAAAGTCAACCCTTGATCAAGCTAATCAAACCCACTACAAATTTTAAAGCTGAACTATCATAGGCTCACAATTCAAGTTTTGTAGTAGAGATTAGATTCTAACTTAATTAGCTAGGTCAGATCGCTAACTATTTAATTGAATAACTAGGTCAAAATACCTAACTAAAGTTTCTTGAATCTTATGATTCCATGGTTAAAATCCTACCAAAATCAAGTATATTAATCCAAGGGTATTAGAGAATTATTACCTCAATAATTTGGATTGAAAATATTCCAACAAGGAATCCCCATGGCCTCCTCTTTATCAAAAATTGTAAAAACTAAATCTAAAATTCTAAACTGTTCAATGCATACTCTCGGGTCCATTCACATTTGTAGTGAAAATTACCGCATTTGCGGTACCATATTTGTTGTCTTTGCTTCGCAAATCCGGAGCTTCCGAAACTCCACTTTTCAATTTTTTGTGAAAAAGACTCCGCTTTTGCGACCACATATTTGCGAACATTGGTCCACATTTGTGGAGTTCAGCCAAGTGACAGACTTTCGCTTTTGTATTAAAGTGCCGCATTTGCGGCTATATTAGATACCAGATTTTTCAGCAGTAAAGTTTTAAGTTTCAACTTGTCGAAAATTACCCTGAGCTCTCAGGTCTTCGTCCAAACCATCCTCGCAAGTCGCAAATAGTATTTTTACATTATACACAAACTTTTTTTTGTTAGGAGAAAAATCTTCTTCTAAAACTAAACCAAAATCAAAATCAAAACACAATTTCAACTATTAGGAGTCTGCCCAACTACCACAGAGGATTGTGGTCGTGAGATGGATATGATCCTTTCAATCTTAAAAAGATTTCGAGTTTGAGTTGTTGGCATTAACAAGAATAACAAGTATTTGTTTTGATGATTGGCAAAGTAAATACACAAGGTGAATGAACCAGGTTTGTGGACTTGATCTATTCAACTGACAGATGCAATAGAGAGTCGAACAAATAAAACACAGAGCAAAAGTCAACGGAACCAGATCTACAAACATGTTTCATATAAAACACTGGTACGCGACAGAGTTGAATGGAACAAATGCAAGGACCAGGTCCAAGAATGTGTTCTTGCTCAGAGTCCTACCGCAAGTAGAATTTGGTATTTTATGGTAAAGACTTGGCGTACAAGGCTGCAAGATTTCTTGCCATACTTATGAAGATACTTCAGAGTCCTACAGGAAAACTGAAGCTGCGTGAAGATGTAATAATCTCAAACCCTATTTACCATGATGGGCTGTGTCATGTAGGATTTAGGGTTAGCTGAACTGGTGAAGATTAAAAGATATAATTATCCAAGTCTTGCCGTGAAGAAACTTGAGTACTCATAAAGAGAGAAATCAGAATATCGAGCAAGCATAAGCGATATTATATTGAGAAATTCTGATTCCAGAAGTGCCGCCAAATACAACAAGAGAGATTGTGGAATCTGTTTAATAGATAGATGCAGTAAGTTGAACAAATCAAACACAGAGCAGAAGTCAAAGGAAGCAGGTCTACAAACATATTCCATATGAGACACAGATGCAAGATAGAGTTGACTGGAACTAATACAAGGACCAGGTCCAAGAACTTGTTCCTACTCAGAGTCATATAGCAAGTAGGATTTGGTATTTTATGGTAAAAACTTGGCGTATATGACTTCAGAATTTCTTGTAAAACTTATTAAGATACTTCAGATTCCTACAGGAAAACTGAAGATGCGTGAAGATGCAAGAATCTCAAACCCTATTTACTATGATGGGCCGTGTCATGTAGGATTTAGGGTCAACCGACTTGGTGAAGATTAAAAGATATAATTATCCAAGTCTTGCCGTGAAGAAACTTGAGCGCTCACAAAGAGAAAAATCAAAATATTGAGCAAGCACATGTGATATTTTATTGAGAAATTCTGATTCCAAAAGTGTTGCCTAATACAACGAGAAAGATTGTGGAATCTGTTTAATAGAGTTTATGTTTTATAGTTCTTGAGTCTAGAATCGTGTATTAGGATTGATCATCGAGTTGTACCTTTATCCGCTTTCTATGAAATATATTGTTAGGTATAAATAGTTAGTCAAATTCAACTTCAAGTTCATGATGAAACCCACACTATCCCTCGGTAGGCGAACCATCCCCAAAATTATTAATCAATTTAAGAAAATAAAAGCTGAAAATGATGAATTAATACTAAAACTGACTTTCCATAAAATATTAAAGAACACCAAGTACATAAACAATACAATTCCCAAAACCTGGTCTGACTCGTATAAGAGCGTCTATAATTATTATAATTTGAAAGAAACTGACCAACAATATCTGTCTTGGAAAGTAAGAACAGAACAATAAAATATAGGGGGTCAAGTTTGCTAATGGGATGAATAGCTCCTCCTGAAACCTCTAAATATCGTTCTGGGGGTCAGGACTAGAACAATAAACTGCATCTACATCCAAATAAAAGATGCAGCAAGTGTAGTATGAGTATATAACGTACCCCCGCAGGAATCATAAGACGACAACGACATAAAATATGTAAAGCGCATAAAAACTAAGTCTACTTCACAATAACGATTATTTCAGCTTAATTCATATCTAACATATAAACTTATTCAGAACATGAAAATTTGACGGAACTCACAAATTAAGAAGATCAATTACATCACAATTTAATCACATTGAATTCAACACAGTTCAAGCTTAGATCATTCCTCATGGGTTCATCCTAAGTCCAATCGACTCTAAATCACCATAACATCACTTTTTTATCGCATTAATGTGCAACTACTTAACCTTTTCTTAAATACGAGCACAAAGGTGAATTATTTTCATCAATTCAATTAAAAATAAGTCATGTAGCCACACAAACAATAAGAATTAAATGAATGCAATGCAACTGGCCATTTCCAAACTAGATATACACATGCTACTTAACGTCGCCATATAGCTATGACCTATGGGGGACTCCGTGAGTCCATATACCGCTCACAACTAACCGACATATCCATCGCACTAGTAGAGCATTAAATTACGGACTCATTTGTCGAGTCATTTTATATTATATCATCTCGATATCAATATCATCTCAGTATCAGTATTATCTCATATAAAACTCATTTACCTTTATTTTCCGATTTCATTGAACCAAACATCATTCCATAACAGATCCATCTCAGTATAAATGATAATATGAATGTATGAATGCAAATGGTAAATATGACAAGTAATCATAGTAGCATGAGATGAAATTCATATTTTTTAAGAGATGAATAACCACAAGCCTTATTGACATCACTTGCATTACTTATTGTTTGTTTAGCTACATGACATATTTGTAATTTAATTGATGAAAATACTTCACCTTTGTGCTCATTTTTAAGAAAAGGTTAAGTAGTTGCACATTAATGCGATAAAGGAATGAGGTTATTGTGATTTAGAGTCGAATGGACTTAGGATGAATCCATGAGGAACAGTCTAGGCTTGAACTATGTTGAATTCAACGTGATTAAATTTTGATGTAACTGATATTCTTGAGTTGTGTGTTATGTCAAATTTTCATGTTCTGAATAGGCTTATGTGTTAGATAAGAATTAAGCTGAAATAATTGTTATTATGAAGTAGACTCAGTTTTTATGTGCTTTACATATTTTCTGTCGTTGTCGGCCTATGATGCCTACAGAGGTATGTTGTGCACTCATACTACACTTGCTGCATCTTTTATTTGGATGCAGAAGCAGTTTTTTGTTCCAGTCCTGACTCCCGAAACGATCTTTGGAGGTTTCAGTGGGAGCTATCCGTCCCATCAGCAAACTTGAACCCCCCCTCTATTATATTATTTGTTCTTACTTTCTAAGACAGATGTTTTTGTTCAGTTTCTTTCAAGTTGTAATAATTTAGACGCTCTTGTACGAGTCAGACCGCGTTTTGGAAAGTGTATTGTTTATGTACTTTGTATTCTTAAATATTTTTATGAAAAGTCAGTTTTAGTATTAGTTCATCATTTTTCGCTTTTATTTTCTTAAATTAATTAATGATTTTGGGGATGATTTGCCTACGGGGATAGTGTAGGTGCCATCATGACCCGTGATTTGATTCGTGATAACTAGTCTAGGGAGATTAGTGAGATAGGAGGAATTAGAATTTAAATTTTAGGTTACAGAGTTTGTAACTTGAATTTGCACAGGCTCACATTGTAGTGGAGTTTGGGTTAAATCCTACAGAGGTGTAGGTTGTGATTTTTTCTACCTTGTATGCCGGGTGGTTTTCACGTAAAAACTGTTGTGTCCTTGCTTTACTGTTCTTTACTATTCCGCAGACGCTACTTTTAGAATAGGTAGAGTAACATGTTCCATCCTATATGCGAAAATTAGGTATCACGTAGGATAGATGTTTGGTCGTGCAGAATATCACAAGTTCTAGGTATAAACTTACGTTAAGTGTTGATTCCACGTCATCACTTAAGGTGTGTGTTTATTCTACTTAGAAATTGTTCAATGAGGTAACATAATCCCCGCAAAGTAAGAGTATGTAACTACAAATCTCAAAACATATTTTGAGGGTGTTTTTATGTTTTGCTTTCCAAATATTTAGGACTTTGAAATCAACTAAAATTTTATTTTGTTAAATCTGGTAAGAAGTTCTCCCTTTTAATAATTCTTACACGAATTTAGATTAATCCGGACTCCAATACATATATCGAATACTGAATGAGAAAAAAACTAAAGTCTGCCCAGTTAACCACCTTTTGTTTCCAGACTGCACTAGTTTAATTTGGACTTTGAAGGGTGATCAAGGCCGGCTGAAGGATAAAGTGGTGCAAGCCACGGCTTTAGGCCCCAAGTATTGAAAGGCCCCAAAATTTTATTTCTCTTATTATTTTAATATATGTATACTTTCTTCTTTTATTTTACTTGGCCCTAATATTAGAAATATTTTTTTTATTTGTCCACTTTAGCAAATCAAGAGATAATTATTATTCTCTTTCAATATTACCCTTATCATTAAGTAATTACATAAAATAATAGTAGTCAAACTTAAATTTTCAAAGCATAACTAATAAGATTAATTTAGTAAAACAAACCGTTAATAAACCGTTTCTTAAGGGGAGTGTCAAGTCAACAAGGGTCAAGTAACATAAAATGGAGGGAGTAATATTCTCATTATTAAATGTAGATGAGAAGGGTTAGTGGATACCTTCATTGGTGAAATCTTATGTAGCCAATGATGGTCAACGTATGTGCAAGATGATCTGAATGCCTACGTTACAAATTTTGTATGTAAATAAAAAATATTAAATATATTTTACGCCTCTTATTGATATTTGGCTTTAGGCCATATAATTGGTTGAGCCGCCCCTGTGGGTGATGTATGCACATGACTTCTATCATTTACTAATAGATAGTTCTACAGATGGAAGAAATTACACTCATACAATCACGAACAAACCAGCAAAACAGAAATATAAAAGATACTACCTACTATACTAAGTGAAAAGCTAGCTAAGCTAGTTTTCTTTAGTAGCTGTAGCTTGAAATCGAGATTGGAAATGGGCAAGTAACGCATCTCTTGCAGGTAAATATTCTTTCACTAGGCTGCAATTAATGTACTCTTCTTTCCAAGCACAAAAATTGGGAAATTTTTCACTTGTGACCAAAACAATTCCAGAGGCTTCTTCAAGAATTCCCAGCCAAAATGCCATAAAATTAGCAGCAACATCAGCAAATCCAAATTTGTCACCCACAAAGAACAACTTGTCCTTGAGCTCATTATCAAGAATCTTCAGCAGCTCACCAAATTCCTCTTTGGATTTTTCTACCTCCTCTCCTTTGCTAAACAAAACTTTGGCCAATACTTGCAAGCACTGCAAAATCACTCAAAACTTAAGTTTCAAAATTTATAGGAGTATGTTGCATGAAACTGAATGAGTTTTAAGTTTTATGCATTAATTGTGTAAAACATATTTGTACAATCAGATCACTAATAAGTTAAGTGCTAATAAAAATTTATGACAAACACTAATTGGTCAATTCATAAAAATAGTAATTAATCTGCCATAAATCATCAAACCTTATAATTAATCTAATTTATTGAACTACTAAAGATGTGCCATTAATCATCAAACCTTATAATTAATCTAATTTATTGAACTACTAAAGATGTGGGGGCAGCGGATGAGGCTACTTCTCTCTTATCCACAGGTATCGGGTTTGAGTCTTGAGTATGAAATTTTTTTTGGTAGAGAGAGTTTTCCCTGAATGGGCCCTACGCAACCCTACACGGCGTGAATCCAAATTAATCAGCCTCCAATACGATTACCGGACACTGAATGAGGAAAAAAATCTAGTTCTATTGATGAGTGTCTCACACCTATTAGTTTGATTCTTATTACTCCTTATCCCCTTTCCCGATTCTCTATGTAATAAAAAAATTTAAATTGTTTTGATAACATGTTAAATTACACTAATAATATCAAAAAAATTACAATCAAATATATATAACTTAAATCCAAAAGAATTTACCTTATCATCAAGGAAATTAGCCCAAAAACGAGCTATAGCTCGATCATAAGGGTCTTTAGGCAAGATTGAAGGACCTTCAAATGTCTCATCAATGTATTCAACAATTACCATTGACTCACAAATGGGCTTTTCATTGTGAATTAGCACTGGGATTTTCTTGTGAATAGGGTTGGATTCAAGAAGCAGAGGGCTTTTGTTTTGTAGATCTTCTTCTATATATTCATAGTCCACACCCTTAGTCTTGAGAGCCCACTCAACTCTGCGACTAAAAGGGCTCAATGAAACACCAAGCAACTTCACTCCTGCCATCTCAAAATTTCTCTTTGTGTTTTACTTCTATGTGTTTGAGGAAATTTATGTGTGTGTTTTCATTCTGGATTTCTTGTCTTCTTTTTATAGATGAGGAAAATTACTTAAAATATGTGTATGACAAATGCAACCAAGAAAATATAATGTTTCTTGATCAACAATTCAGTTTCGATTTTTTTTTTATGCTTTCATGCTGACAGGCGACTTATCCCCAATTCATTATTATGAGTAGTTGAAAGTCAGCGAATTGGGCGGATGGTCTATTGGTTGATAGTACGGTTCATCTCTTTCTCATTTTAGTTTGCAAACAAGTGATCTACTTGTATTCAATATTTATGTCTAAATTAACAAATGCAAATATTTTTCATGTATACTTTTATTATTTAACATAATTATGCTTCAGAAGAAAGCCATAATTTTGACCAAATCATAATCGGTGCCAACAATAAGATGACTTATGTGCTTATGTCACCACCCACTTTGTGGCTTGATTTTTCATTAATTTTTCCAAAAAGGTGGAACTCCCATCCCAGGAGCCTCCACACCTCGGGTCCGACAGGTCTGTGAAGGAGGTAAATCATGGTGACTCAATTGATTTCAAAGGTTAGACCAGTATCACGCTGCGCACAAGGGCCCTCCTTTATTTCAAGAAGTAATCCCCACACTGCCGCTGACGGGATTCGATCCTTGGCCATTTTTTCAAGTATACCCCTTGATAACCAATTGAATGTTTCTGTTTTTAAAAGTACTTCCACACAAAATGGGAAAATTGATAGATTTTTATTGTACTATTGCTACCAGGCAACAAAACAATAACACGTCCTCGTATGCGAATTGCTGATTAAGCGCTTTTTCAATCAAATACTCCCTATTTTTAAATAATTGATATTTTTAGCTTAAATATATTCTTAAGAAATTGCTCACTTTTAAAAAATTAAAAGTGTTTTTACTATTTATCCCTAATTAAATGCTTAGAAAAAAATTATTTAATAATTTTTTATTATGTAAATAAAGGTAATTTTGGAAGAATAAGATAAATTTGTTCTTGAAATCCTAAATTATTACTTAGTCCCTAAAAGATTGACACAATTCTATATTTAGAAATAATTTAACTTTATGATATGATTTACGATCAAACAAATATCTAATGCTTGTTTTGGACCACACATTTTGTGTGTAGTGTTTTCAATTGAGCCAAAAGCCTCAATATATAGTGTAAGGAGAAGACCCCTCAACTTGTCAACTAATGACCTTCAATAGCCATGTAATGACACTTAATTGAGAGGTTACATTCATCCAAATAATGGTTGAATTCATGTGCCAAGTAATGGAGAATCAATGCTCCAAAACCAGCCCAAAGGTCAGAACTTTCCAGCTTCCCATCACAGCATTCTGCCTCCGAAGCGCCGCGGCGCCATGACTCTAGTGACTGGCCTACCAATTAGCGTCGCGGCTCCGACGGTGTGGCGCCGCGGCCCTTCACGGCTTCGCGGCGATTTTCGACTCGTTTCATCTTACACTTCGTACAATTCTTCCTTCGTTTACCAACGTGGAATACGTTGTTATTTCACCCAATAATCGTCCATCAATTTATGTCTCAAACGTATTACATACGTACCAATATCTCTTTCACTAATGAAATTTGCGATACTTGGCACTACGTGTGCACGTGTGTGGAAACGACGTTTCCGACGAGCGGGGCCCCAATTGTTTGAGTCATAAATAATGGGATATACTTAATTCCACACTTAGTAAATTTCCGACAATCCCCTCTTGAAAGAGATTTTGGCGCACACACTTGGTGCATTTTCCAGTAATCTTTCAGCGGATCGATATTGCATCTGGATAGGTAGCATACGTTTTGAACCTTCCATAGTTGAATATCATCGGACTTATTTACTGCGCAGTGAATGTGATGTCTTGAACCGTTAGTTTTTAGTGTAAGCCAAGTCAACAGTACCAACACAACAACTTCCCTTACTCAGTTCTTCGTAATGTTTTGTCCGTTGTGGCCGTTGACACTTCTTGAATTCTTAAGTGCGTTCATTTGAGGCGGTTTGTTCTCACACTTAAATAGGTGGTCTCCTACAAGGTATCCTGCTATACCCCACTTTATAAGTGTTAGGAACCATTAAAAGTTTCCCCCAAACCTAACCTCAACCGGTGAGAATCATTAAAGGTTTTGGAAACTTAACCTTTACCCACACTGCAAATAGCACTTATTGTCTATCGCGGGAACGACTTTGGATTTGGTGTTTCTTCACAGAAATTACTATCCGAAGTGCTCATGCTTCCACCGAAGCGATCAACTGAACCTTTACAGCTTAGTTTTCTCATTGAACCTAATTCCTGGGATCTCCAGTCAGTAAGGTTGGGTTACCACCGTATTGATCCTTATACCTTGGGTTTTAAGCCCATTCCCCTAGACAGGAAGAACATCTAATCATTGGGTAAGCCCTTTGTTAGTGGGTCTGCTATGTTATCCTTTGATTTTATGTAATCAATGGATATTATACCCGTGGTGATCAGCTGCCTAACGGTCTTATGTCTCCGTCGAATATGACGAGACTTTCCATTGTACATAGAATTCTATGCCCTTCCTAGAGCTGACTGGCTGTCGCAGTGGATCATTACAGAAGGTACGGATTTGTTCCATCAAGGAACATCCTCTAAGAAGTCGTAAAGCCACTCAACTTCTTCTCTTTCTTTATCTAAAGTGATAAACTCTGATTCCATCGTGGATCGGGCGATGCAAGTTTGCTTAGAGGATTTCCAAGACACGGCTCCACCACCAATTGTAAATACATACCCACTGGTGGACTTGGTGTTCTATATATCAGATATCCAGTTTGCATCACTGTACCCCTCTATTACAACTGGATATCTCGAATAATGCAACTCGTAAGTTAGCGTGTATTTCAGGTATTGTAGTACCCAATTCAATGCCTTCTAATGATCATTACTAGAATTACGGGTAAACCTAGTCAACTTGTTGACTGCATAAGCAATATCAGGTCGGGTGTAGTTTGTTATGTACATCAAACTACCAATCACCTGTGCATATTGCTCCTGCCATATGAGTGCACCACGATTTTTATCAAGCTTTTGATTTCTATCCAGTGGTGCCTTTATAGGCGAACTGTCAAACATCCCAAACTTTCTCAACACATCCTCAATGTAGTGAGACTGAGGTAAGACCAGTCCGTCAGATCTCTTAGAGATCTTTATCCCTAAGATGACATCTGCGATACCCATATCCTTCATGTCGAAGCATTGTTTCAACATGTTCTTAGTCTCTAGAATTATGCTAGGACTTCTCTCCATGATCAATATGTCGTCTACATACAAACATATCATAGTGAACGAGTCAGAGTTACCTTTCATGTAGACACATTTGTCACACTCATTAATGGTGAAACCCTTCGATAATAGAGTACTATCAAAATTTTCGTGCCATTACTTCGGGGCTTGTTTCAGCCCGTACAGAGATTTGACAAGCCGACAGACTTTCTTCTCTTGCCCTGGAACCACATACCCCTCAGGTTGTTCCATATAGATTTCTTCTTCCAAATCACCATTTAGGAAGGCTGTCTTGATATCCATTTGATGTATCTCAAGGTAACGCAACACTGCGATCGCAATGAATACTCGTATGGACGTCATCCGAGACACCGGGGAGTATGTGTCAAAATAGTCAAGGCCTTCTTTTTGTTGATAGCCCTTGACTACCAACCTGGCCTTGTACTTATCTATAGACTCATCTGCTTTATACTTCCGTTTGAGTATCCACTTACTACCCAAGTATGGTTATGCAGAATGGAGTCTATTTCACTCTCAATAGCTTCTTTCCAGAGTGGTGCCTCTGGAGTTGATAATGCTTCAGCAATTGTCCTTGGTTCATCATTAACCATATAAGCTATAAAGTCAGGACCGAAGGATTTATCCTTCCTGACCCTTTTACTTCGCCTTGGTTCCATCTCTGGAGTCTCCAAGTTCTGAGAATCTGGAATACTAGATTCCGGATATTCAGCCACTTCGAAGTCCACTAGATCTGAACCATCTAGATCCGGACAGTTAACGACTCCAGGTTCCTGAGAGCTTGGTTCATAACTTCATTTATGAGAGGTTATGTCTTTTTCCTTTCTAGTAAAGGTATCTTCAAAAATTGAGCATTCCTTAATTCCATGATTGTACCCCCGTGGATATCTGGAATATCTGACTTATGCACTAAGAAGCGATAATCACTACTGTTATTTGCATATCCGATGAAAATGCAATCTACAGTCTTAGACCCAATCTTGACCTGCTTTGGCTTGGGTACTTCGACCTTTGCCAAACAACCCCACACCTTTAAATATTTATAGGTGGGTTTCTTTCCTTTCTATGATTCATATGGAGTTTTGTCCTTACCCTTATGTGGGACTTTGTTAAGAATCATATTAGCGGTAAGGAAAACTTCTCCCCACATGTGTTGTGGAAGACCGAAATTGATGAGCAAGGCATTCATCATTTCCTTTAATGTGTGGTTCTTACTTTCCGCCACACCGCTCGACTGAGGTAAGTATGGAGCCGTCGTTTGATGAACATTGCCTGATTTGGCACAATATTCCTCAAATGGCTCTACATATTCTCCCCCTCTATCGCTACGAATGGATTTAATCCGCATGTTTAGTTGGTTCTCAACTTCTGCTTTGTAACGTCGAAACGCTTCAGAGGCTTCATCCTTACTTTTCAACAAGTAAAGGTAACAATACCTTGTGCTAACATCAATGAATGTCACAAAGTACTTGTTCCCCCCTCTAGTTTGTGCAAACTTCAAACCACATATATCTGTGTGAATAAGTTCTAGAGGAGCGGTATTCCTTTCGATGGATCGAAAAGGAAGCTTTGTGAGTTTTGCCTCTACGCACACCTCACACTTATGTTGAGGGTTTACGTCGATAGATGGCAACAACTCCAACTTTACCAACCTTTGGATGGACTTGTAGTTGACATGTCCTAATCTATAATGCCATAAATTAGAGGACTCAAGCAAGTAAGAAGAAACTTCAATATTATTGCTAGTACATAATACAGACATGGCGTTAACTTTGAAGAGGCCTTCACAGACGAATCCTCTTCCCACAAACGTTCCATTCTTAGTGATTACAAATTTATTGGACTCAAACATTAGCCTAGAACCAACATTAACCAATAAATGACTTGAAATTAAATTTCTTCTAATCTCAGGAACATGCATCACCTCCTTTAGAGTGAGCTCTTTTCCAGAAGTCATCTTCAGGACTACCCTTTCTACCCCCAACACGTTAGAGGAAGCGTTGTTGCCCGTGAATAACTTCTTGTTTGTAACCGGTGTATAAGTGGAGAAGGCATCTCTATTGGAACAGATGTGTCTTGTAGCACCTGTGTCCATCCACCATTACATGGGATTCTCAATAAGGTTTGATTCCTGCACTACCGCTGAGAACTCCTCAATCATGTCGTCCAGAAACATGTCTTTGACGACGTTAACCTGTGTCTTGCCTTTAGCCTTGGCCTTCTCTTGTTGCTCAGTCTTGAGCTTGCGGCAGTCTTTGATCATGTTATCAGGTTTCATACAGTGGTGACAGTTTCCTTTGAACTTCTCTGCCGCTTGGGTCTTGCCGTCTTTCTAGAAATTGCGCTTCTTTCTTGGGTTCCCTTTGGCCTCAGTCAGATTTACCTTTGCCTCAGCGGGTTATTTACCCCTAGGTTGGCCTTCTTATTATCTTCCTGAATTTGTAGTTTGATAATAAGTTCTTCAAATGTCATTTCCTTTGTTTTGAGTTTTAAGTAACTCATAAACTCATTCCACGAGGGAGGTAACTTTTCAATCAGTGATGCAACCAAAAACTACTCATTTTGTTTCATACCTTCCAAATCCATGTGATGTAGAATCATTTGGAATTCCTGGACTTGGGACATCACTTTTTTATTATCCACCAATTGAAATTTCAGAAATTTCCCAACGAGGAATTTCTTAGTACCTGCATCTTGTGCGTTGTACTTCTTCTGCAGTTTCTTCCATAACTCTTTGGCAATACCTACGGGTGAAATATACCGTGTAGAGAGGGTCTGACAAGCAGTTCAATATATAATTCTTACACATGAAATCACTATGACTCCATGCATCAAGAACCATCTTCATGTCATTAATGACATGGATACCTAGGCCCCCTTCAGCCGTTTCAGAAGGCGAATGGTCCATTTTATCTCTATCTTGTGGAGGATCTTCTGTTAGGAAATGTGTCATTCCCATAACAGTCAGATAGAATAGCATCTTTTGTTGCCATCTCTTGAAGTTTGAGCCCATGAACTTTTCAGGGCGTTCATGGTGGAATCTAGTGGGTGGAGGAACGACAACGTTCCCTTGAGCGACAGTAAAGGCGTTCCTTGAGTAACCGGAAAGGCATTAGGCGTGCCTTGAGCAGTGGGGAAGGCAGATGGATTGCCTTGAGTAGCAGCAGCAGCAGCATCAGAAGCAATTTGTTCTATTCCAGTCATCTTTCTAGGTACTTACAACAAAAATCTTATCTTAAAATTATTGGGATACAATTGTTGTAGGGAACGAGAAGTAAGTAACTATTACAATGGTAAGAAAGGATAAACTAAATATTATAATAAACTGGAAATCAAGAACTTAACAAACTGCTTGTGTGATTTGCTGAGTCGAGTGATGACACTCTATCTTTTAGACAAGATTGCCCCGTATATCTCCTTTTACGTTGTCCGGCAATAGTATCCCAAGATACAACAACAACTTAACAATTGAGCAAAGAAAACTCAAGTGTTACTCTTGAAGAACTTTGGGTATAGTAACTTTGCTAGAGAGGAAGAAGATGAATTCAGAAAATTCTGGAGTATTTTCGAAGTGTTGTGTGTATTGTTTTCAATTGAGCCAAAGGCCTCAATTTATAGTGTAAGGAGAAGACCCCTCAACTAGCCAACTAATGGCCTTCAATAGCCATGTAATAGCACTTAATTGAGAGGTTACATTCAGCCAAATAATGGATGAATTCATGTGCCAAGTAATGGAGAATCAATGATCCAAAACCAACCCAAAGGTCAGAACTTTCCAGCTTCCCGTCACAGCATTCTTCCTCCGAAGCGCCGCGGCTCTGTGAATTAGTGTCGCGGCTCCAGTGACTAGCCTACCAATTAGCACCGCGGCGCTGCCTGGGAGGCGCCGCGGCTCTGACGGTGTGGCACCGCGGCCCTTCACGGCTCCGCCGCATTTTCCGACTCGTTTCATGTTACACTTCTTCCTTCGTTTACCAATGTGGAATACGTTGTTATTTGGCCAATAACCATCCATCATTCTATGTCTCAAACGTATTACATATGTACCAATATCTCTTTCACTAATGAAATTTGCAATAGTTGACACCACGTGTGCACGTGTGTGGAAACGATGTTTCCGACGTGCAGGGCCCCAATTGTTTGAGTCATAAATAATGGGATATATTTAATTCCACATTTAGTAAATTTCCAACAGTTTTATGAGTACATTATCTTGAGAAGTCATTGCACTATTTGATGTGTTCAATTGTTAACTGGAAATAACTTTCGCCCGTTGCTTTTCATTCTGAAAATTTGATTTTGCTTATTGAATGTAACTAACTTAGTTATCGATCATTTTAGGTATATTAAGTTGATGGAAGACTATCTAGTAGTAGGTGGCAATTATACGGGTGAATGAATGGAAAATGTCAAATATCAGATTTGACTATCTAAGACAAAGGCAATAACACCTATTGTCGTGCGTCTGCGGAATGCTATGTATTATGCGATGATTTAGAGTGTTATTTAAAGTGGTTAGTTAAATTGTGAGCCAAGGATGTATTCATTCGTTATATGAATAATGTTGTGCGGAGTAGAGAAAAATACCTCATGTTGTCATAATGAATAATTAGTAGTTGCGATTGTATCTTTTTGATGTTGCTAGTGGTGGTTCAGACCCATGCTAAGGATAAATATTGTTGGGGGTCTCAACAAGCTTTAACAACAGCAGCACCATCCCTGACCCTACTATCACTACCATAACCACCAGTCGATGAAGAAATAATGCAAAATAAGGGATGGGATAATCATCCGATGAATATGAATTTTCTAGCAGATAATGAGGAAGATGCAGAGCATCCTACTGTTGTTTGACAAGATATTAGTGTTAAGAGTCCCACATCGGATATGGAATGGGAACATAGATTCCTTATATGAACTTGGACAATCCCACTCTACAAGCTAATTTTTGGAGTTGAGTTAGGCCCAAGATCCATTCTTTACATGGTATCAAAGCCAGACCCATTCCAATTATTTGTTCACCGATGTTGGGCCCCCAAATTATATTATCTGTTGGAAATTTTCTAAATATGGAATTATGTATATCCCATTAAATTTATGACTCAAACAATTGGGGCCCGCACGTCGAAAACGTCGTTTCCACACACGTGCACATGTAGTGCCAAGTATCGCAAATTTCATTAGTGAAAGAGATATTGGTACGTATGTAATACGTTTGATACATAGAATTATGGACGGTTATTGGCCAAATGACAAAGTATTCCACGTTGGTAAATGAAGGAAGAAGTGTAAGATGAAACGAGTCAGCAATCGCCGCGGAGCCGTGAAGGGCAGCGGTGGCGCACCGTCGGAGCCGCGGTGCCTCCCAGGCAGCGCCACATCGCTAATTGGTTGGCCAGTCACTGGAGCCGCGACGCTAATTCACAGAGTCACGGCGCTTCGGAGGCAGAATGCTGCGACGGAAAGTTGGAAAGATCTGACCTTTGGGTTGGTTTTGGAGCATTGATTCTCCATTACTTGGCACATGAATTTAGCCATTATTTGGCTAAATGTAACCCCTCAATCAAGTACCATTACATGGCTATTGAAGGTCATTAGTTTGCTAGTTGAGGGGTCTTCTCCTTACACTATAAATTGAGGTCTTTGGCTCAATTGAACACAACACTCAACACTTAGAAAATACTCCAGATTTTCTAATTTCATCTTCTTCCTCTCTAGCAAAGTTACTATACTCAAAGTTCTTCAAGAGTAACACTTGAGTTTCATTTGTTCATTTGTTAAGTTGTTGTTGTATCTTGGGAGACTATTGCCCAACACCGTAAAAGGAGATATACGGTGCAATCTTGTCTTAAAGACAGAGTGTCATCACTCTACTCAGCAAATCACACAAGCAGTTTGTTAAGTTCTTGATTTCCAGTTTATTATAATATTTAGTTTTTCCTTTCTTACAATTGTAATAGTTACTTACTTTCCGTTCCCTACAACAATTGTATCCCAACAATTTTAAGACAAGATTTTGTTGTAAGTACCTAGAAAGATGACTAGAAGAGATCAAACTGCTTCTGATTCTGCTGCTGCTGCTACTCAAGGCAATCCCTCTGCCTTCCCCACTGCTCAAGGCATCCCTAATGCCTTTCCGGTTGCTCAAGGCTGATCCAACGCCTTTACTGCCGCTAAAGGGAACGTTGTCATTCCTCCACCCGCTGGATTTCACCATGAACCCCCTGAAAAGTTCATGGGCTCAAACTTCAAGAGATGGCAACAGAATATGCTATTCTATCTGACTATTATGGGAATGACACATTTCCTAACAGAATATCCTCCACAACGTGGAGATTAAATGGACCCTTCGCCTTTTGAAACGGCTGAAGGGGGCCTAGGTATCCATGTCATTAATGGCATGAAGATGGTTCTTGATGCATGGAGTCATAGTGATTTCATGTGTAAGAATTACATATTGAACTGCTTGTCAAACTCTCTGTACACGATGTATTGCACCGTAGGCACTACTAAGGAGTTGTGGGAGAAGCTGCAAAAGAAGTACAACGCACAAGATGCAGGTACTAAGAAATTCATCATTGGGAAATTTTTGAAATTTCAAATGGTGGATAGTAAAACAGTGATGTCCCAAGTTCAGAAATTCCAAATGACTCTACATCACCTGGATTTGGAAGGAATAAAACCAAATGAGCAGGTTTTGGTTGCATCACTAATTGAAAAGTTACCTCCTTCATGGAATGAGTTTATGAGTTACTTAAAACTCAAGACAAAGGAGATAACCTTTGAAGAACTTATTATCAAACTCCAAATTCAGGAAGATAATAAGAAGGTCTTGCCTAGGGGTAAATAACCCCCTGAGGCAAAGACAAATCTAGCTGAGGCCAAAAGGAACCCAAGCAAAAAGCTCAAGTTCTAGAAAGACAGCAAGACCCAAGCAGCGGAGAAATTCAAAGAAAACTGTCACTACTATGCGAAACCTGGTCACATGATCAAGGACTGCCGCAAGCTCAAGACTGAGCAACAAGAGAAGGCCAAGGCTAAGGGAAAGGCATAGGTTAACGTCGTCAAAGACTAGTTTCTGGACGACATGATTGAGGTGTTCTCAGCGGTGGTGCTAGAAGCAAACCTTGTTGAGAATCCCATGCAATGGTGGATGGACACAAGTGCAACAAGACACATATGTTCCAATAGAGATGCCTTCTCCACTTATACACCGGTCACAAACAAAAAGTCATTCATGGGCAAAAATGCTTCCTCTGACGTGCTGGGGGTAGGAAAGGTAGTCCTGAAGATGACTTCTAGAAAGGAGCTCACTCTGAAGGAAGTGATGCATGTTCCTGAGATTACAAGAAATTTAATTTCAAGTCATTTATTGGTTAATACTGGTTTTAGGCTAGTGTTTGAGTAATAAATTTGCATTCACTAAGAATGGAACGTTTGTGGGAAGAGGATTCGTTTGTGAAGGCCTCTTCAAAGTTAACGCCATGTCTGTATTACATACAAGCAATAATATTGAAGCTTCTTCTTACTTGCTTGAGTCCTCTAATTTATGGCATCATAGATTAGGACATGTCAACTACAAGTCCATCCAAAGGTTGGTAAAGTTGGAGTTGTTGCCGTTTATCGACGTAAACCCTCAACATAAGTGTGAGGCGTGCGTAGAGGCAAAACTCACAAAGCTTCCATTTCGATACGTCGAAAGGAATACCGCTCCTCTAGAACTTATTCACACAGATATATGTGATTTGAAGTTTACACAAACTAGAGGGGGGGACAAGTACTTTGTGACATTCATTGATGATAGCACAATGTATAATTACCTTTACTTATTGAAAAGTAAGGATGAAACCTTTGAAGTGTTTCGACGTTACAAAGCAGAAGTTGAGAACCAACTAAGCATGCAGATTAAATCCATTCGTAGAGATAGAGGGGGAGAATATATAGCGCCATTTGAGGAATATTGTGCTTAATCAGGCATTGTTCATCAAATGGCGACTCCATACTCACCTCAATCGAATGGTGTGGCGGAACGTAAGAAACGCACATTTAAGGAAATGATGAATGCCTTGCTCATCAATTCCGGTCTTCCCCAAAATATGTGGGGAGAAGCTGTCCTTACCGCTATTACGATTCTTAACAGAGTCCCACATAAGGGTTAGGACAAAACTCCATATGAATCATGGAAAGGAAAGAAATCCACCTATAAATATTTAAAGGTGTGGGGTTGTATGGCAAAGGTCTAAGTACCCAAGCCAAAGCAGGTCAAGATTGGGCCTAAGACTGTAGATTGCATATTCATCGGATATGCAAATAATATTAGTGCTTATCGCTTCTCAGTGCATAAGTCATATATTCCAGATATCCACGGGGGTACAATCATGGAATCAATGAATGCATAATTCTTTGAAGATACCTTTCCGAGAAAGGAAAAAGACATAACCTCTCGCAAACGAAGTTATGAACAAAGCTCTCAGGAACCGGGAGTCGTTGACGGCCTGGATCTAGATGGTTCAAATCTAGTGGATCTCAAAGTGGCTGAATATCTGAAATCTAGTGTTTCAGATTTTCAGAACTTGGAGACTCCAGAGATGGAACTAAGGCGAAGTAAAAGGGCCAGGAAGGATAAATCCTTCGGTCCTGACTTTGTAGCTTATATGGTTGATGATGAACCAAGGACAATTGATGAAGCATTGTCAACTCCAGAGGCACCGCTCTGGAAAGAAGCTATTGAGAGTGAAATAGGCTTCATTCTACATAACCATACTTGGGAGTTAGTTGATCTTCCTCCGGGAAATAAACCGTTGGGTCGTAAGTGGATACTCAAATGGAAGTATAAAGCAGATGGGTCTATAGATAAGTACAAGGCCATGTTGGTAGTCAAGGGCTATCAGCAAAAAGAAGGTCTTGACTACTTTGACACGTACTCCCCAGTGTCTAGGATGACGTACACACAAGTATTCATTGTGATCGCAACATTGCGTGACCTTGAGATACATCAAATGGATGTCAGGACAGCCTTCCTAAATGGTGATTTTAAAGAAGAAATCTATATGACCTGAGGGGTATGTGATTCCAGGGCAAGAGAAAAAAGTCTGTCGGCTTGTCAAATCTCTGTACGGGCTGAAACAAGCCCCGAAGTAATGGCACGAAAATTTTGATAGTACTCTATTATCGAAGGGTTTCACCATTAATGAGTGTGACAAATGTGTCTACATGAAAGGTAACTCTGACTCGTTCACTATGATATGTTTGTATGTAGACGACATATTGATCATGGAGAGCAGTCCTAGCATAATTCTAGAGACTAAGAACATGTTGAAACAATGCTTCGACATGAAGGATATGGGTATCGCAGATGTCATCTTAGGGATAAAAATCTCTAAGACGTCTGACGGACTGGTCTTATCTCAGTCTCACTACATCGAGGATATTTTGAGAAAGTTTGAGATGTTTGAAAGTTCGCCTATAAAGTCACCAATGGATAGAAATCAAAAGCTTGATAAAAATCGTGGTGCACTCATATGCCTGGAGCAATATGCACAAGTGATTGGTAGTTTGATGTACATAACAAACTACACCCGACCTGATATTGCTTATGCAGTTAACAAGTTAGCTAGGTTTACCCATAATCCGAGTAATGATCACTGGAAGGCGTTGAATTGGGTACTATAATACCTGAAATGCACGCTAACTTACGGGTTGCATTATTCGAGATATCCAGCTGTACTAGAGGGGTATAGTGATGCAAACTGGTCATCTGAAATAGAGAACACCAAGTCCACCAGTGGGTATGTATTTACAATTGGTGGTGGGGCTGTGTCTTGGAAATCCTCTAAGCAAACTTGCATCGCCCGATCCATGATGAAATCGGAGTTTATCGCTTTAGATAGAGCAGGAGAAGAAGCCGAGTGACTTTACGACTTCTTAGAGGATGTTCCTTGTTGGAACAAACCCGTACCTTATGTAATGATCCACTACGACAACCAGTCGGCTCTAAGAAGGGCACGAAATTCTATGTACAATGGCAAGTCTCGTCATATTCGATGAAGACATAAGACCGTTAGGAAGCTGATCACCACGGGTATAATATCCATTGATTACATAAAATCAAATGATAACATAGATGACCCATTGACAAAGGGCTTACCCAAGGATCAGATGTTTTGCCTGTCTAGGGGAATGGGCTTAAAACCCAAAGTATAAGGACCAATACGTTGGTAACCCAACCTTACTGACTGGAGATCCCAGGAATTAGGTTCAATGGAAAAACTTAGCTGTAAAGGTTCAGTTGATTGCTTCGGTGGAAGCATGAGCACTTCGGATAGTAATTTTTTTAAAGAAACACCAATCCAAAGTCATTCCAACGATGGACTATAAGTGCTATCTGCAGTATGGGTGAAGGTTAAGTTTCCAAAACCTTTAATGATCCTCACCGGTTGAGGTTAGGTTTGGGGAAACTTTTAATGGTTCCTAACACTTGTAAAATGGGGTATAGCAGGATACCTTGTAGGAGACCACCTATTTAAGTGCGAGGACAGGCCGCCTCAAATGAACGCACTTAAGAATCCAAGAAGTGTCTAAGGCCACAACGAACAAAACATTACGAAGAACTGAGTAGAGGAAAGTGTTGTGTTGGTACAGTTGACTTGGCTTACACTAAACACTGACGGTTTAAGACATCATGTTCACCTCGCACTAAGTAAGTCCATTGGTATTCAACTATGGAAGGTTCAAAACGTATGCTACCTATCCAGATGCAACATCGGTCCGCTAAAAGATTGCTGGAAAAGGCACCAAGTGTGTGCGCCAAAATCTCTTTCAAGAAGGGATTGTTGGAAATTTACTAAAAGTGGAATTAAGTATATCCCATTAAATTTATGACTCGAACAATTGGGGCCCGCACGTCGGAAACGTCGTTTCCACACTCGTGCACACGTAGTGCCAAGTATCGCAAATTTTATTAGTGAAAGAGATATTGGTACGTATGTAATACGTTTGAGACATAGAATTGTGGACGGCTATTGGCCAAATGACAAAGTATTCCACATTGGTAAATGAAGGAAGAAGTGTACGAAGTGTAAGATGAAATGAGTCGGAAATCGCCGCGGAGCCCTGAAGGGCCGCGACGCTAATTGGTTGGCTAGTCACTGGAGCCACGGTGCCGCAACGCTAATTCACAGAGCCGCGGCGCTTCTGAGGCAGAATACTGCGATGGGAAGTTGGAAAGATCTGACCTTTGGGTTGGTTTTGGAGCATTGATTCTCCATTACTTGGCACATGAATTCTGCCATTATTTGGCTGAATGTAACCCCTCAATCAAGTGTCATTACATGGCTATTGAAGGCCATTAGTTGGCTAGTTGAGGGGTCTTCTCCTTACACTATAAATTGAGGCATTTGGCTAAATTGAATACAACACTCAACACTTAGAAAATACTCCTGATTTTAAGTTGTTGTTGTATCTTGGGAGACTATTGCCCAACACCGTAAAAGGAGATAGACGGTGCAATATTATCTTAAAGACAGAGTGTCATCACTCGACTCAACAAATCACACAAGCAGTTTGTTAAGTTCTTGATTTCCAGTTTATTGTAATATTTAGTTTATCCTTTCTTACTATTGTAATAGTTACTTACTTCCCGTTCCCTGCAACAATTGTATCCCAACATTATCCACGCTCTAGTTAATAAGGTCTGGGCGTGTGAGGGAGTGTTAAGAGTCCCACATCGGATATGAAATGGGAACATGAACTCCTTATATAGACTTGGACAATCTTCACCCTACAAACTAAATTTTAGGGTTGAGTTAGGCCCAAGATCCATTCTTTACGATTAGAACACAAGAAAACCACAATTATTATGATGAAACTGATTTTTTCTATTTTTCAAAATTACACTTGAAAACTTTATTTGTACAAGTTTAACATAAATTGCTTTTAATTTGCTACACGAGCTATTAGAAGTTTTGGAAGGGCAGTGAAATTGCTAAAAACGTGATTAGAGGAACACCAGAGCACATGCCAAACTCTATTTTAATATTCTTATTTTTGCAAAAAAAAAAAAAAAAACTTCATATCCAAACTCACAACACAATAGCATCCCTAATATATTGATTAAAAAGTTTTGTTTTGGGGAATTATTCTCTTAATAGTTTTATTCTTTATTTTATATTAGTTTTTCATATGTAGGCCAATTAGCCAGACAATATTAAAGTATTATGTCTCTTTTAGTATATTTTTCTTTTGTTTCTGATTTATCACCGTTCAAAATTAGCAATTATTACCTCTGGATAACGCCATGTTATTTTGATCCCCAACAAGTTCTAATATCAGTACAATGATGATAAATCATTATCATCCACTCTATATGCATATCCTTCTGATGCGTTAAGATCACTTTCCGACAGGATTCATGAATTGACCGTAATAGAAAACTATACACTATGGAGCAAAGAGATGAAAGTAGCATTTTTGGAAAAGAATAAACTTGGATTCATCGATGGATCACAAAAGCGAGATGAAGAAAATTTTAATATTGAAATTTCCGTAGAATTTTACATCATATCCAATGCGAGATAGGATTACCTTTACCCAGATAAAACAAGTGAAAATGACAAACTTGCCTTGTGCCAATATAGGCAACAAAAGGAGTATTAAGAAGGTCAGGTTTAGGATTTGAAATTATTCAAGTTTATCCGGTTTATAATCAAGCACATATTTTGAATTATACATTGCATATCACATTTTTATGCTATACTAGATAGGCTTCGCACGGGCGCAACAATTCAGCAACGAATCCAAAATCTTTTTATGATGATGAATCAAAATTTTATTAATTAATATCAGGCAATGTCTCTGTAGAATAGTGTAATTATTTTTGTATGGAATCTTCTCATTAATACAATATATATATATAGGTGTTTATAATTATAATCCTAATCATATGAGGATATCTATAAAAAGTGAGTTATCACTTTTATTGCACATGAACCCAATCTACAAGATGTAAGTGGCAAAGCTGTCCTACCAAACTTTGGGAGTTTTTTTCAAGCCATATAGTGACTTTCGAAGCCAGCAGACATACTGAGGAGACGAAGGATGCACAAAGCCAAGTGGTTGATGCATATATACGATTTCTTTCAAATCATCGTGTAAGAACACATTTTTCACATCAAGCTGATGAATGGGCTAATTCTTTCCCATAGCAATGCTCAAAACAGTGCGAATGGTAGCTGGTTTAACCATTGGACTGAATGTCTCACCACAATCAACTCCCTCTTGTTGCCCTGTGCCATTTGACACAAGTCTCGCCTTATGGCGTTCAAGCTCAACATTATCTCTGAATTTGTGACGATAAAGCCACATGCAACGAATCACATTCACCCCCTCTGGTTTTCGGATACGATCCCAGGTGTGTTGTGTAGTGAGCGCATCAAATTTCTCAAGCATGGTCGCATTCCAATTTGGGTCAAGGTTGGCTAATTTTGGGTTTTTAGGTAGAGGTGAGATAGTCTGAGTGGATAGGTTAAAGTGGACTTTCAGTTTAAAAATCTCATGCTGGGCATAGGTTTCCATGAGGTGGGTTGGGAACGGGACTTGTTGGGTGACGGGAACTGGGGTGGTGGGGTAGTTTGAGTGGCAGGAGTTGGGGGTAGTGGGGTTGGGCTAGAAAGTGGGGTTGTTGGGGGCGGGGGTGGTCAACGGGGGTTGTGAGGCTAACGTCACATGATTCGGGCAGTGGGGTCATGATGGGAGCAGTGGGTAGGGGGTGTTCGACATGATGGGAAGGTGGTCGACGGGTTGTGGGGCAGTGGCGGGACAGCTAGCAGGGGCAATGAATTTTGAGCCAGAATATTAGCAATATGTATTGCGTTTCTAAAGAGAAGTGAAGTGTCCGGATCATCAAGGAAGCCATAATCAGTGACTTAAAATTTTTGGACGTTTGCAAATGGGAAAATGGTCTCCTCGAATGTGACTTGGCAAAAGACTATAATTTTATTTATAGACAAATCATAGCATAAGTACCACATATGGTTCGACGGGAAATTTAAGAAAATGCAAAGAGTAATCCTAGGTGATAATTTGTGAGGGCCGTGGAGGCAAAATTCTGGTAGCAAGGACAACAAAAAATCTGAAGGTGATCATAAGAGGGGATCCGACAGAAGAGAATTTCAGTTAGAGTTTTATTTTGAAGAGTTCGTGTTGGTAATATATTAAGGAGGTAAGCTACCATGTGTAGTGCGTAAACCCAAAATGAAGGGGGGTGGAAGCATGGAAGAGCATAGTGCAGATCTTATTGTTAATGGTGCGCATGATTCTTTTGACTTTACCATTTTGAGGTGAGGTATGGAGGCAAGAGAATCGGAACACCATGCCGTGGTTTGCACCAAATTTATGGAAGGGGTGGTTTTTAAACTCACGACCGTTATCACATTGAAATATTTTGATGGTCTTCTTAAATTAGTTTTTAACATATTCTTGAAATTCAAGAAAAATTTTGTAAACTTGGGACTTATATTTTAGTGGATAAACCCAAAGAAAATGAGAGAAATCATCCAAAAATACCAAATAATATTTGTTACCCAGTTTGCTAGTAATGAGAGATGTCCATAAATCCGCATGAATAATATCAACGGGAGAAAATGTTACACTCAATGAAGATTGAAAATGGAATCTAACATGTTTTCCTAAAGGACAAGAGTGACAAGCATGGACAAGTTTCCCTTTATTACATTGAAGGAGAGATTGCAGCTAGAGAGGTTGGTGTATTGACACTTGCAGCGGAATTAGATGAGAAAGGATATAAGTCCCATACACTAATGCATCTCGTAAGAGTTGTCCCCGCACGTAGGTCCTTCATAGAAAAACCAAGAGGGTCAAACTCAATAGATACGGAATTATCACTAGCAAATTTCCTAACAGAGATTCAGTTTTTAATGATGTTAGGAGCATATATGACATTTTTATGGTAAAGAGAGGGTGAGTGGTGGTATTTGAGTGGTGCCATATCCCTGAATTGGAATGCCATTACCGATCAAAATAAATTGAGGATTGATCAAATTAAATAGTTGGTGAATATTACCAGAGTCGCGAGAGAGGTGAGAAGTGGCACATGGATCCATGTACCGGGCGTCGTTGGGCTGCTGAAGATTCATAGTGTTGTAAGCCTGACTTAGTTTGGTAGGGGTCATAAGACTATATGCCTGATGTTGTGGTTGGACCTCAGAGAAGTGGGCCTGGCTTGGTTGACCCGTGTGCTGTGGGCTAGGAGTAGGGCCCAATATATTCGGACTCGGGTACTGGGCCGGGGCGGTTGGGTATGGGTAATGGGGGAGGCCCAATTTCTAGTGGTGGACCACGATATTGGGCTGGACCTGCCGTGGCTGTCTACCAAAATTGGACCTGCCCCCATGACCCCTTCCTCTGCCTCTGTGTCTATTGCCTCATCCGTCGTGCTGATTGTGGTGGTCCGACGGGTGCAGCGGAAGCCGGTGGTGCATCAACTACTAACGCCTTCTGAGTGTGTTTGTCCTGTTTGGTACGTCTAGTCTCCTCCAAAAATAATTGTGATCAGGCCTTGTTGAAACTAGGAAGGGGATCAACCTGTTGGATCATCGTCGCAAGTGTGTCGTACTCACCTTTTGGCAGACCATTAATTAGTTGTAAGACCATTTTTGTTTCTAAAATCGGATTGCCAACATTAGATAATTGGTCTGCAACTACTTTCAATTATTTACAATAGGCAGACATATTAGCAAAATTATCAAGACGGGTGTTATTAAATTGCTCCTCCAAATACACGTCATGTGTGTGTTTGTTGTCTTGAAAGATTTCCTCTAGCCTGATCCATAGTTCATAAGCCGACGCACCTGTAGTATGAAGAAAATCCTTGGATATGATGTCATATGTCCACTGTTTAATAATTGCATCTAGCTGCTACCACGTCGGATTGTCGACATCGGGTGGACGAGACGTGGTGGAATCAATATGATCAAGGACGTTGTATGCACAAGCATGTATTTGAAATAGTTCAACCCACGATGAGTATTGTCCATACTCTTGATCAAGAACCAAAGGAATAAAGTTCTTGATATTTGTTACGGCGAAGGACGGATGAAAGGAATTAGGAGAGGATGAGGGAGGAGGAGAATGTGTGATGTCGGGGGTGGAGGAGGAACCCTCGAGAGATTCAGGAGTAGCCATGAAATGGTTGTTTTCGGTGGTTCAAGAGAAAAAAATTAGGGTTAGGAGGAGAAGGGTTGCCGCCGCCGGAAGCAAGGAGGCTCGGGGGGGCAAAAAGAGTATTAGAGAGGGTGTTTAGGGTTTGACTCTTGATACCATGTAGAATAGTGTAATTCTCCCTTGTCTGGAGTCTTCTCATTAATACAATATGTATAGGTGTTTACAATTGTAATCCTAATCATATGAAGATATCTACTTTATATAATTACACTAAAATAATAATTACAGAATATATGGAGAATATTTACGTATTTTCTATCAGTCTCAAGTTATATACATCTTGTAAGTTAGTCCAAAAAGTTAATAGATGCAGACATTTGTATTCTTGTGTGTATATAGTAGAAATGTAGTATCTTCAAAATATAGGTAGTTCCTTTCCTTCCGGCTTGTCCATAGTTTACAAGCAGGTACAATGTTCTAAATGGCTTTATGTTTCCTATCTTCCTTCCAAGACAATGCTGGTAGCGCCTCCTAGATCACCGAGCATGATTCCATCTAACTACATGGATAGGAACACTTGGATAGTTGAGTAGCTATGAGAGTATGCAAAGAAAAAATGGCATCTTCTGAATCACTTGAGCAAAGGTAATATCTATTGTATAAGGGTGTAACCTCTTTTGTTGGATAACCATTGTGCAATGTTGTTCAAACAAAACTAATGACTTTGAGTGGAACAATACATTTTCATACAAGTTCCATTGCTAGTTGTGGAGAAGAGGGCTTCAGGGAAGAGCCTATAGCAAGAGCCACTAAATAGTTGCCAATATTCTCTTTTCTTCTTCAACGTATTGCTGAAATTCTACTTGTAATATCTAGCTCCAAGCTTTGCCAACATTCCTTACGATTCGTGACAACAACATAAGGACAACCTACATCTTCTGAAGCTCCTTTATGATTACCAGAACCTGCTGGAACACAAAATGATTGCAACAATTGGTGCGTCATAAGTGCATTCTTTCCGAGAAGACATGGTTAAGGATGACATTGAAAGTGTACCGTGATATACACGATATACACGGCATATACAATGCCTTGTGTATACGGTGTATATCACGGAAACACAAGACAGATTGGAAAAAATAGTCTGTGATATACATGCCAAGTATATCACGGTTTGGAGTATATTTGGTAACATTTTATTTGTATTTAATTAGCATTGTACACTTACCATAATTGTAGAATTCTTGTACAAATAGAATAGAATTTTGGGAGTAGAATATGAATTGAATTTTCCATATTATGAAAATTGTAAATTGTATATATACTCATTTATTAATGAAAATAATCAAGGGATTATTTCTTTCATGGTATCAGAAATCTAGGTCTCACATACTTCCTTAGCTTCCGCTACTCTCGACTTCCTCGAAATCCGAGACCCTTTCTCGGTTTCCGAGCTGATTTCTACCTCCTCTCTTTCCAAATTTTCTTCCAAATCTCTCATTCACCTATTGTTCTTTTGTTATGTCTACGTCAAAGAACATGTTTCATCCTGCCCTTACTGTTTCCAACATCAAGAACCACATCCCTATTGTTTTATGAGATAAAAAAACGTCCAATATGAGACGTGGGTGGAATTGTTCAAGATTCACGCCATCTCACATCAAGTGCTCCATCACATAATTCCTCCCACTGTTCTTACACCCGCGGAGGATCCTCAGCTATGGATCACTCTTGATGCTACCATCATTCAGTGGATTTACTCTACTATTTCTATCGACCTTTTACAAACGATCATTGAATCGGACACTACGGCTATGGCTACCTGGAATAGATTGCGTGATATATTCCAGGATAACCAACATTCCCGAGTGGTCACTCTTGAGCAAGAATTTTCACAAGTCAGCATGAAAAATTTCCCAAATCTTTCAGCTAATTATAAACGGCTCAAGGAATTGGCGGAACAACTCAGTAACGTTAGAGCGCCTGTTATCAATAATCATCTTGTTCTCCAAATGGTTGCAGGCCTATCTAAGGCCTATAATGGCGTTGGGACTCTACTCCGAAGAAGTAATCCGCTCCCCCCTTTTTATCAAGCTCGTTCGATGCGCACATTAGAAGAGGTTAGTTGGCAAAAAAGGCGGCTACTAGCGCAAGTTCTGTGGTGATGATGACTTCATCCGATAACTCCCATGTTTTTGGTGACAATTCGGGCCAAAACTGCAACAGTGGCGGCAAGAAGGGTCAAAACCATAAAAATAATTGCAAAAATCGCGACGGCAACAACGGCGGCAGAAGGAACAATAGCAACACTAGCAATGGGACTCGAGGTACTGGGCCCAGCCTGGTCTCAGCCCTAGGCCCCCTAGCAGTGGGCCTGGACCAGCGGCCAGTGGCCCAGTCCAACCTACTGCCCACCCAGTTATTTCCTGGGCAGTTGGGGCCCGGTCCAACCCAGTCACTGGCCTAATTTTTTTGGACCTTTAGGCCTCACCCAGTAACGATATGGGTTGGGTCAGCAGGGCCGTCTGCTTGGGCCTCGGCCCATACAGGCCTTCACTGTAGCGGGCCCGACTCAGCTCCCGACACTTACCGATATTGAGGCAGCCATGCATACACTTGGATTAAATCCTCCAGACGTGAATTGGTACATGGCATCGGCGCCATTTCTCACATGACGTCCGATCAAGGTACTCTCTCGTCTTATTTCAATTTGAGCAAAAATCGTGGCATTATTGTTGGTAATGGCAACTCAATTCCAATTCGTGGTTCCGGTCATACAACTTTGTTTCCTCTCCATCCACCTCTTGTCTTGAAAAATACCATTCATTCCCCTAACTTAATTAAAAATTTAGTGTATGTCGTAAATTCACCACTGATAATTGGGTTTCTGTTAATTTTGATCCATTTGGGTTTTCTGTGAAGGATTTCAAAATAGGTATACCTCTCTTGAGATGAAATAGTAAGGGAGATCTTTATCTAATCACGACCGCCTCTAGTTTCTCGAGTCAGGCCATGCCATCGACATTTGCAGCTCTAGCTCCTTCCTTGTGGCATACACGTTTGGGTCACCCTGGATCGTCTATTGTTTCTTCCTTGCATAAAAATAATTTATTTCTTCTAAGGATACGCGTAGTACTCCAATTTTTCATTCCTGTCCCTTGGGAAAACATGTTAGATTACCATTTGTAGCGATTTATTCATAGTGATTTATGGACATCTCCTATTCTGAGTTCTGTGTGCCATCGTTATTATGTTCTCTTTTTGGATGATTATTCTAATTTTTATGGACCTTTCCGTTAGCAAAAAAATCTCATATTTTTTCCACCTTAAAATTTAGGGTATTCATCCGTACCCAATTCAAATGGAAAATAATTCAATGTGATAATGGCAAAGAATATGATAATGGGATATTTCGGAAATTTCATGATGCTAGTGACATAGTTTTTCATTTCTCTTGTCCTCATACGTCCTCACAAAATGGGAAAGCGAAAAAATGAAAAATTCGTACCATTAATAATATTATCCGAACTTTATTGGTCCATGCTTCCGTACCCCCCTCCTTTTGGCATCATGCTCTACAAATGACTACTTATCTCCTTAACATACTTCCTACCAAAGGATTGGCATATTCATCCCCTCTTAAAATTCTCTATAATAAGACTCTTTCGTATTCACATCTTAGGGTATTTGAGTGTTTATGTTATCCATTATTTCCGTCAAGTACAATTAACAAATTTCAAGCCCGTTCTACCGCTTGTGTATTTTTGGGTTATCCATCTAATCATCGTGGTTACAAATGTTTTGATTTATCATCTAATAAAATTATAATTAGTCGCCATGTTATTTTGATGAAATCCAATTTCCGTTTGCTAAAGTGAGTAGTCTCGTGCCTAGTTCGTATAATTTTTTAGATGACGAAGTCTCACCGTACATTATGCATCACTTATTAGGCCAATCCAGTACCCTCGGAACGCCAGCAGGCCCACTGCCTGCTGGCCCGCCAACACCCACAGCCCATCATGTCACCGTCCCAGGTCCAGCAACTAGGCCAATCGTCCAGCCCAATTCTGCCCATGTCTCTGTTCCAGTTCCCGATCTAGGGTCCAGTGTTGTGCCAGCAGGCCCACTGCCTGCTAGCCAGTCCGTCCCCCATCCAAATTTTCCCCAAAGTCCACACAATTCTCCCCCAAGTCACCGACCTATTACTCGTAGTCACAGGGTATTTTTAAACCTAAAAGATATTTTATTCTTAATTCTAATGTTCTTAAATCCTCAATACCATGTAACCCAATATCTGCATTAAATGACCCGAATTGGAAATTGACTATGCACGATGAATATAATGCTCTTACTGAAAATAAGACGTGGGAGTTGGTACCCCGTCCTTCTGGCATTAATATTATTCGGTCTGGTCTATGTGGATTTATACTCATAAAGATAAATCTGATGGTTCTTTTGCGACACATAAGGCTCATCTTGTAGGTGATGGTAAGACTCAACAAGTTGGCGTGAATTATGGTGAGGCATTTAGTCTGGTGGTCAAGCCGGCTACCATTTGCACTGTTCTCAGTCTGACTCTTTCAAAGGCATGGCCCATTCATCATCTAGATGTAAAGAATGCTTTCTTACAAGATGATCTTAAGGAGACAGTCTACATGCATCAGCCCTTGGATTTTCGAGACTCCAAATATCCTAATCATGTCTGTTTATTGAGGAAGTCCTTGTATGGTCTCAAGCAGGCCCCACGGGCTTGGTATAAGCGATTTGCAGACTATGTATCTACTATTGGGTTTTCTCACATCAGGTCCGATAATTCTCTGTTTATATATCGTCGTGGTACTTCCTTGGCATATATTCTATTATATATGGATGATATTATCTTGACTGCTTCTTCTGATGATTTACGTAAGTGTATCATGACACTACTCAATTCTGAGTTTGCTATGAAATACTTGGGGCCCTTGAGTTACTTCTTGTGGATTGCTGTCACTCATCATCCAGGTGGGTTATTCTTATCCCAAAGGAAGTATGATGCTGAGATAATTGAGTGAGCTGGTATGTCCTCGTGTAAGTCTACTTCACTCCAGTCGATACTAAACCCAAGATGGGTGTTGCGGCTGGCTTACCTAACGAGGATCTCACCCACTATCGCAGTCTTGCTGGAGCTCTTCAGTATCTTACTCTCACGAGACCAGATATTACGTATGTCGTACAGTAGGTGTGTTTGTTTATGAATGATCCTAGTATTGAATACATGAATGCACTCAAACGCACTATCCGATACATCCAGGGAACATTTGACTATGACTTGCATCTATATCCATCGACGACCTCTACACTTGTCTCGTATACAGATGCTAATTGGGGTGGCTGTCCAGATATCAGATGTTCTAGTCTGGTTATTGTATGTTTCTTGGTGATAACTTGGTCTCATGGTCTGCAAAGCGCCAATCTACATTATCACGCTCCAATGCAGAGACCGAGTATCGAAGGGTAGCCAATGTGGTATCTTAATCATGTTGGTTATGTAATCTTCTCTTAGAGCTTCATTGTCCCAATCAGAAAGCTACCTTAGTTTATTGTGATAATATTAGTGTCGTTTATCTCTCTGGTAATCCTGTTCAACATCAACGCACTAAACATACCGAGATGGATATCCACTTCGTTCGAGAAAAGGTAGCTCGTGGACAAGTATGTGTCTTACATGTCCCTTCTAGGTTCCAAATTGTAGACATATTTACTAAGGGTCTTCCCTCGATTCTGTTTGCAGATTTTAGGGACAGTCGCAGCGTACGACGACCGCCCGCTATGACTGCGGGGGTGTTAAAGTATACTGTGATATACACGATATGCACGGCATATACAATTCCTTGTGTATACCGTGTATATCACGGAAACACAAGACAGATTGGACAAAACAGTCTGTGATATACATGCCAAGTATATCACGGTTTGGAATATTTGGTAACATCTTATTTGTATTTAATTAGCATTGTACAGTTGCCATAATTGTAGAATTCTTGTACAAATAGAATAGGATTTTGGGAGTAGAATAGGAATAGGATTTTCCATATTATGAAAATTGTAAATTGTATATATTCTCATTCATTAATGAAAATAATGAAGGGATTATTTTTTTCCGACATTAATAGCGTCATAGCTGCCAGAACCCTTTTTTTGATCTCTATCAAGAAAATATAATCTTCGTGACTGCACTTGAAGATAAATGAGAGCAAAAAAGTGCATAACCTTATGAAGTTATACAGGTTTGACATGCAAGCCACATTAGCGACATAACAATAGTAGATATGTTTTTCTGATACACGCACCTAACGGCCTGTGTTAAGCATCCCTAACAAGCTCTGGAGCCCTTAGCACATCCTTTTTGATATGTTATTTAGTACTATCTCTCCTGTTCCTAAAAAAAGTGCTTAGTAAAATTTATGTTCTTAAATAAAAATAAGCCATATTTATAACAAAGTTTGATGTTTCAGAGCTTTGAGACATAATTTTTAGGGGGCTAAAGTATGATAATAGAGTGAAAATGGAGAAGATGAGGCTTGATGTTAAGAAAGAATCTCTTGCAGGAAGGTTGGCTAGAGATTTCTTGTAAAAACACTAGTCTTAAGAGGTTTTTCGTGATCTTGTTATTTCTATCCCTGTAATACATATTTCCTGTTTCACTTGTAGTTGAAGTTATAACAAGTTTATATCGAACATATTGTTCATATTGTATCCAGTAATCTCTTTGTTCTAGTAATTTTATTTTTTCTCTTTCTAGTGTGTTCATTTTAGTCAGAAGTATTCTCACTTTCTGATTGTTGGTTAATGAAGTTAATATTTTCTAAGTCTGTTTCACTGTCTTCATCAGTTTGGCTTACATAGAAGTCTTCATATTCATATCATTTATCATTGTCTTCTTTAATCTGTTGTAAGTTCATTATAAATTGTGTTGTATTTATGTATTTTACTCCTTTTTTCTTTAGTTTTGGACATTTGTTAGATAATGTCCTTTTTCATTACAGTTCCAACATTTACATTCTTTAGCTTTTTCTGTTTCTACGGGTTTTACATATCTTCTTTTTCTAAACTTTCTCTTATATCTAAATTTTCTTCTGGTTTCAGGGGTATTTTTATATCTTTTAAATCTTTTCTTTCTGTAAGGTTTGTAATAAGGCTTATCGCCATAGTTTTGTCTATTATTATAGTTTTTATAATTTCTATTTTTCCTGTATTTCCTTGTTTGATATCTTTTATTACTCTTTTTGTATTTTTTTTCTCTTTCCTCTTGTCATCACATCCAAATACTAATCTTCTTTCTGTGAATCCACATATTTCTCTTAATCCTAGTTTTTTATCTTTTTAAATTTTTTGTTGCATTCTAAATTCTTCGCATTTCCGCATTAAGTAAGCTCTTAGTACTCTTATTCTTTCTCCTAATGTGTTTTCTTTTGGTTCTAGTTGAGTGTATTCTTTTGATATCTCAATATTATAAGGTGTTGACAAGTGGTCATAATAAAGTTGTTGATATATAGGACCTTCTTCTGGTAAAAATCTTGCTTCATTAAAGAATTTGCTAAAACTTATAGTATATTCTGGTAATTTATTAATCTTGCAACATTTCATATTGTTTAAACTCATTATTATTTCGATTTTTCTTTTTGCAAGTACATTTTCTTTAGCTACTAACCATCTTTCTCCTAAGAATTCTCTTTATAGTATGATATCAAATATTATTAACATAGATTTCCAATCTGTTGCATGACTAAGTACTTCTCCTCTTAGTTGGTATGCTATAGATTCTATCCAGGATGCTACCTTTTCAATTAATGTTCTAGATATTAATTCATACATATATTCTAAGTTTTGTGTTTGTGTAGAGCTCATTATAGCTATATACATTCCAAGGTTCCAGTCAGTTATTCTTCTTCCTATTTCTTGTTCATCATAGACGTTATCTAGGTCGAGAAAATATCTGTTGTAATTTACTCCTTGTGCCATTGATCCTACAAACTCTTTAAATTCTGCTTGTTGTCCTACTGGTATGTGGTTTGGTAACCTAGTCCTTTTTCTTGCTATTACTTCTAAGTTAGGGTCTACTAGTTCTTCACGATAATCATTTGCATCTTCATTTATTATATCATCTGTTTCTATTTCCGTTTCCGCAGGTCTATTATATTCTTCCTCTATATCACTTTCGGGTTCTTCTTCTATGATTGCATTAACTCTTTTCATCTTTTGTAGAGCTTCTATTATTTGGTTGTTTTCTTTTATTATCTCTGAGTTTTCTTCGTTTTCTACTTCTTCTATGAATTCTACTACTTGTATTTCTTGGTTAGTTGATTTATCGTTACCATCTGAATCGCTGTCAGTTTTTTCATTACTGCTAGTACTTTCATTACTTGTATTATTTCTTACCTTCTTTTTTCCTTTCAACCTTCTCATTTGTTCTCTAAGGATTTGCCTTTCTTCCTTTAGTTCATCTTGTTCTTGTTTTACCTCTATTAATTCTTCTTTTGTTTGTTTTAGTTCTTCTTTAGTTTCAGACGATTCTTCTTTTATTTGTTTTAGTTCTACATTCGTTTCTATTAATATTTTTTTCGTGTCTCTAAACTTGTGTTTATATTTTTTGTACTTATCATACCATTCTTCGTTACTATGTAATTTCAACCTTGTATTTTCAGTTTTTAATTCAGATATTTCTAATTCTTGTTTGTCTAGTTTAGGTTTAGGTATTCGTAGGTTGTTTTTTCTGCATTCTTTAGGTAAACGTTTTCTTCTCTTGAATCTTTATCGTCTTTTGGTGTTTTTGTCCTTATAGATTAATATTTGTATCTTTCTTTTTCTATTATCTTTTTTCCATTGTTTCTTAGAAACGTAAGTATACCGGGTATACTAGGCTCTTGTTTTTCCATTAAAATTGTCCTTTTTTATTTAATATTGTTAGACCTTCCAATGTTTTTTCTACTTGAGATGTTAATTTTGGTTTTATCCTACTGATATCCATCATTATAGGGTTTTTATTTCTTCTCCATGCGTCGATTGGGACTATTTCAGGTTGTTGTGTGGTAGTTTTAATTATTGTATTTTCTTTACTTGTACTGGGTTCACTTTATTTTGTTACATGTTTACCCTTGTTTTTGTCTTCTATTATCATATTAAGCTTTTCTAATATTATTTTAAACGTCGGTATTTCAGATACATTCCATAGGTTAGTTAGTTCTTCTCTTATCATATGTTGTATTTTCGTTTGATTTTCTTTTACTTCATCCATTATTGTCAATGTGTTTTTCAGCTTTTCTTTTACTATTATCTCTTCCCATAGTGCATGAATCTTATCGTTATTAGTCATGATTATTTATTCTCTTTTTCCATCCATTTCCCATGTCTATCCATATTTTATCAAATTTATCACATTTGTGTTCTAATTGTTTTATTTTTTCTTCTAATTTTATTTCTTTTGCCTTGTATTTTAAGTATTTTAGTTGGGAATATATCTCTTCTGATAATACCTTCCTTATTTATTTTAATTTTTGTTTTTTCATTATTATCTCTCTCTGTATATTCATATTTTATTTACGAATCTCGTCCTTCCTTGATCATTTATTTCTATTCCGTTATTATTTATTTTGTAATTTATCATGGTTAAAAAATCACTTCCTAAAATTAATTCGTTGAAATTGTCATATTCTATCACTCCTATATTTATTTTATATTCTAAATCTTGGATTTTGAATCTTAAATTAATACTTTTAGTAATTATTATTTCTCTTTCATTTTCAGGATAATTGTAAGTTTGTGGGTCTATTAGATCACAATCATTTTCATTAATCTTACTTATATGTATGAAACTTTTAATAGCTCCAGTATTTATTTCGGCTATGCAATCTGTTGTTATTATGCCTTTAAATATTAATACTTTGACTTTTAATCTATTCGTGTTTATGTTTATCAAATCTAGTATTCTAGGTCGTGTAACGCTAGTCTGTTGTGACTTTATTTGTTCTCTAGTAATGCTTAATCTAGATCCTTCTATCTTTGGTATTAATCTTTTTGATGGTGTAAGGGTCCTAGTATTAAAATTCATACATCATTTTTGTTTCAATACTTATCACTTTGCTTCCTGGTGGCATTATTATTCCATCTAACTTGTAATATAGTGTTAAGGCTAAGTCTTTGTGCTCATGTTTTAATGATATACTCAAGTCTGGTTGCACTGTAAATTTTAGTTTTTGATATATTAAATTTCCTTTTACTATTGATATTAAAGCATCTTGCAAGTTTCCTAGTATCCTATCATCTAATATGTATATTTGTATAGGTGTATCTATGTTCTTTTGAAAGTATGCTTTTAAGTAAATTCTACTCCTCCGAAGTATATGTTTCTATATTTTCTGGCTTATCTTGTAGATAGTTTTGTTAATTCTCTTTTTATCACTTCATCCGTTATTAAGTTAATTTTCGTTCTTCCATTTACACTTGTTGTGTCTATTATATTTTCATGTTTGTGTGCTATGTATCTTATTTCTTTGTTTTTTTCAAACCATTTTGTTTTAAATATTTTCTTTACCGATAGTTCTTCTTTTTCATCTTGTATTTTCTGGTATATTTCTGATTTAAAGTTTAGTGTTTGTGTTGATCCTCCTTCATATGTGTTCATCTGATAGTGTATATCTTTAGAGTCTTCCATTATTTCTTTTCCTTTATCCATATTTTAATTGGTTGATGTACTTATATTGTTCTTCTATAACATTTTTTAGATTTGTTAATTCGTTATCTTTTCTGATTATTTCTCTTAATTTTTCTTGCAGAAGTTTCAAATTCTCTTCTTCTTTTTGTCTTATCTGTTCGCATCTGAATGCTATCTCATTTCGTAATTCTTTAATAGTTTCTTTTTATTCATTTATTTGGTTAGAATATTCTTGTAGACGTTGATCTCTTTCTTCTATCATATCTATTCCTATTCTACAACTTACAATATGTTGGTTTATATCCCTATTATATGTAAGAGGTTTTTCTGCTATTAATCTGAGTTCTTCTAACTTATTTTGATGTTCCATTAATCTTTTTTCATCCATAGTGTTCTATCTCCATTCTTATATCTTCTTTTAGGTCGTATATCATAACATCTTGTTCATTTATCCTGGTATTTATCTCTATTATCGTTCTATATGTTGTTATAGCATCTTCTAAGTGTATACCAATTTCTGCTAACTCGTTGTCAGAACATTTTTCATATCTTTTCCTTCGTTTTACTGCTAATATTTCTTTTTGAATACTCATTACAATCTCATTTTCTATTCTAAATTTTATCAAAAGATGTCTCACCTCTTTCCTTTTCCATAATAATTGATTTAACAAATTAGCTTTATTAAAATCTGGATTAGTTTTCATTATTCTATAATAGAAAGAATATGCGAAATAAATTGGCAGCTTATTAAAATAAGAAGAGACATACAAATATTAATGATGGATGAAAACATTCGCCAAGTGGTAAGAGAATATGAACAAGATAGAAACCTCCAACAAAGGTTAAGTGAAATGAGCATCGAACAAAATCCTAATGCCTAATGGTAGCAATCTATATAGAAGCTCATATAGAATACAAGTCTAATAAAATGATAAAATAAAAAATCTTTATTGATAGCGGAGCAGATTTATGCTTAGCAAGAAGAGAAATATTAGAATTACACAGATGGAAGAGAACCAGAACACATAGAGCAAGAGTATCAGGATTTAATGAACAATAAAAAGAACTGGATATAATAGCAGAAAACATGAGAGTTGTATTAGGAAAAAATATATTTAGATTACCAGTAATATATCAATTAGACAACATGAAACAACAAGTATTATTAGGAAATAACTTCTTAGATTACTTTAAAACACAAGTTATAGATAATACTACTTTTAGTTTACAAACACCTTGTAGTAAATGGATAGTATTAAAAAGAATATTACCAGTACATACATTAAGATTATGTACTATAAAAACTGATAGGGATAATAACCTACAACTATTAAAAGAAAAATATCTTAATATACTAAAAATAAATTTTGGAGAAAATCCAATTCAACTATGGGAAAAAGAAAAAATCTATGTAGAAATCAAACTAATAAACGAAAATGACATAATTAGATCCAAACCTATTAGATATAGCCCAACATATCAAAAGGAATTTGAAATCCAATTAAAAGAATTACTAGAATTAAAAATGATACAACAAAGTAAAAGCCCACATAGCAGCCCAACCTTTTTAGTAAGGAAACATAGTGAAAAAAGAGAGGAAAAGCCAAAATGGTAATCGATTATAGAGAACTAAAAAAGAAAACAATATTTGATGGATATTTTTTACCATATAAAAGAAACCTTATTAACCGACTAGGAAATAAGAAATGGTTTAGTAAATTTGATTGTAAAAGTGGATTTTGGCAAATAAAATTAACAAAGGAATCAAAATCTCTAACAACCTTTAGTGCCCCCAAGGACACTATGAATGAAATGTACTACCCTTCGGATTAAAGAATGCACCACAAATATTCCAAAGGAGAATGGACCAAGTATTTAGAAGATTAACAGAATTTTGCATAGTATATGTCGACGACATATTAATATTTAGCGACAATCTAGACGACCATATAAAACATCTAGAAAATATTATAGTAACCATAAAACAACATGGAATACTATTATCTGAGAAGAAATCTGAAATATTCAAAAACAGTATTGAATATTTAGGTTATATTATAGATATTTAAGGAATACAACTATAAGAACATATAGTAACAAAGATAAAAAAAATTAAAGAAAAATTAGAAAACAAAAATGAAGAGCAACAATTCTTAGGAGTAATAAATTATGCTTCAAACCATATAAAAGATTTACCACTCTTAAGAAAACCATTACAAGAATTAATAAAGAAAAATATAACCTTCGAATGGAAACAAGAACATACTAAAGCTATAAAAGATATCAAGAAAAAGGTAAAAACGTTACCAAAACACATAATACCAATAGAAAAAGACCAACTGGAACTATTCACTGACGCCAGTGATATAGGATGGGGAGCAGTCCTCATTGCCTATGATAAAGAAGATATAGATAAAGAGAAACCACTAATTTGCGGACATGGAGGAGGAACATGGAAACCAAACGAGAAAAATTATCATATAAACGAGAAAGAATTATTAGCAGTAAAATTTGGGATAAAAAGATTTCATTACCACTTACTACCAGTAAAATTTATTGTTAGAACTGACAACACACAGGTAAAGACTTTTATTACAAACAAGATAGATCCTTTACCAGAATTAAATAAAAGAAGAAAATGACAATCATTCTTTTGTTATTATGACTTTATTGTTAAGAATATATCTGAAACTAAGAATGTTTTAGCTGATTTTCTTAGCAGATACAACGATGTCGAACAACAGTGATAAGATTGAAGAATACATTACCAAAGCCATGAATTCCCTTATACAAACCAATGAAATCCTCATATCCAGATTACAAGAGAACATCAATACTATAAACCAACTCAGAGAAGCCATACAAGACCTGATAACAATGAAAAATATACAAAACGAATCCCAATCCAGATCACCCATCACTACACCTAAAAGACCAGAAAACCCTACTAACAAAACCATGGGACCATTTGTATCAAAACTAGCAACCATATCATCTTCAATACCATCCTCTTCATCAACCATATCAATGGCAGACAAGTTGAGATACACACCTGATTACATAAATGCTTATGAGAAAATTAATAAATTTTATGATTATAAGACTAACCCTCACATTCTACGCAGTGCTAAGCTAAGCAAGTATCTAAGATTCTTGTGCAGCGAGCAAGCAAACCCGAAAATAGTATCAAAACTATTTACTTATGGATTTATTGACAAACTAATAGTAGATGAAAATATGAGTAACATTGCCAGATTACCTAGCATCATTATGGAGTCCACAAGATTGATGATGGAATCGTTCGGAAAGGGAATATATGGAATACAGATATTTGACGCATCAACGGATTTAACTGGTAAGCCAATTGTGATATGTCAGATATTTAAAACAGGAAAAAATAGTACCATCAGTGGAGATGATGAAAACTTGAACAAGAAAATCCCTTGCACTTTGGAGAAATTTCAGGAATGGCTAAGTGCAAAAACAACATTTGGATTACTAACATTGAAAACAAGAATAGAAGACATGCTAAGAGCAAAAAAATATGTATAATTGGAGATTCAAAAGGAGGAGAAGTAGAGGACATCATTAACCTATACTATGACAATGACATCATGACACAGGACACCACAAGATTAAATGAAATGCATGACAAAATCATAAACATGAGATACAAACATGCAAAGGAAACAGTGGAACAATATCAAAGGACAGTTGGACAAAATAAAAGACCTATAATAAATATCAGGCCTACTATTACCACCAATGTAACAAAAAAGGAAGAAAATTCTATCCTTTTGCATAAGGATCTAATCTACTACTTGAACAAAGGGATCATGTAGCTTTGTTACTTGAAACCCAACTGAATACCTTGAACAGGGAGCCTATAGTAATTACTACTTGCATCCCAAAAATGAATACTTTGAACAGGGAGCCTGTAGTATTTACTACTTGCAGCCCAAAAATGAATACTTTGAACAGGGAGCCTGTAGTTTTCACTACTTGCAGCCCAACTTTGACTACCATGTATTACTATTAAAAAGATTACCACAAAAACAAGAAGAAGATCTGGTGAAAAATCAACTCAGAAAAGAGATATTGACACCTGGAAAGCAGAAGAAAATTATCAGCAGAAGACATTATCAAAAGCAACACCTGGAAAGCAAAGGAAAGAAGACAAACAACTTTTGAAAAAGCAGCAGACAAACTGTAGCACTTTAGACTTTTTAAAAGTGATTACTGTTTACTTTATAACTTTTTGGAAAAGCAACTACTATTTACTTTACGACTTTCAAAAAGAAATTATCACCCGAGGTCATCTATATAAGGAGCCTCTTGTAACCTGATTACATATTTGAACACTTTCTACACAATTCCATACTTGTGAATCTCTATGTCTAGCTAAACCTCTCCTTAGTCTGTAATCGATTATCAATTATAATATCATAATACCAGAGGAAAGAACACTTTGAAAGATTATAATTAGAACCATACTAGTCTATAAACCTACACCTTAGCAAGACTTTTAGAGGATATTCTGTTGAGAACTCTCAGGCACCTAGGCCAATCATCCCGCAAATTCGTGGAAGAAGAAAGAAAGCAGAGCCAAGGGTAAGGTTGAGATCTCCGGCGATCTGAAATTCTGAGTAAGATGTATGATTCTAGACTATGTGTTTTTAATTATGATCTTGAAAAATGTTAACTTCTGTGGTTATGATTGTCGCGCCCGTTTTTTACCGCGGCTTCGCGACGCGATGGCGTCGATTCCCTCTAGATTGGTTAAAAAATGCTTGCTTGAGGAGTCGCCACCTAATTATTTTAAGGTGAATTAGGACACCTAAATGCTAACAAAAAAATACAAAATAACTCCAATTTTGTGGTCTGCGAAACTAATGAGATTCTAGATAAGGGTTCTCTATTATCCTAAAGGGAAGGGGTTAGGCATCCTTTAAGATCTGCTAACTTACGGTTATCCGATCAAACTCAGGTTAATTATTATCAGGCCTGGCCAGTGGGCCGGGCTCGGGTCTGGCGGGGTCGGGGCGGGACGAGCCAAGGGGTCGGGGTCGGGTCTAGCGGGGTCTGGCTGGGTCGGGTCTGGCGGGACTTGCTCCAGTCCCATCCCGATCCCGTCGGTATCGGGTCGGGGTCAGGGTCGGGGCGGGGTCCTGTTACACCTCGTAAGATTAAGACGATAATTAAGAACGTCATTAAGAAAGCAAGATTCGGATATTGAATATAAGGAACGCTTACATATGTTAATACGGGAAATTAGTGTATAAGCGGATGTTATCCCGGAATAATTTTTCTTTAGTGCTATACACGTGACGACGAGAATTAATCCTAGAAGTTGAATTTATTCCAATGGAGTTATGGAATAGTTTTGTATTAAAAAAATTATGGCATTGAGGATACGAGGCTTATGGAATTATCGGGAATTAAAAGAAGTGGGTTTGAGTTTTACTAATTGAAGAACTTGGGGGCCAAAGTGTAAAAAAAGGAGAAAAAAATCAGATTTTTTTTATATAACCTACACTTACCTCTTCATCTTCTTCCAAACTTAACCAAAAAAAAATACTCTCCTCTCATTCTCTCCTCTACACTAATCCGAAAATCACCCTCCACCCATAACCAAAATTAAGGTTGTTATCTTCTCTTCCTAGACTACATCTTTCACCAAAAATTAGAAGCAAAACAACACCAAAATCAGTGGCGAAAGCAGTGGCAAAACAGCCACTGCTTGGACCGAAAACTGCCCAGAAAATGGGATTTTTGGGATGAAATTTTGGAAGAAAAACGTGTAGGGATGATGGCTTAACATGGTAGAACACTTGCATGTCAATTGGAGTTGAAGAAGTGAACAAAAAGGAGGAGAAAAATTACAAAAAAATGGGGAATTTTCGGACAAACAGTGGCAGAAATTTTGCGGACTGTTTTGACGAATTTGAGGTATAAAAATTCTTCTTTCTATGATATAATTGGAATGCATGTTGTTAGAATTAAGGTAATGAATTTGTGTTAAGGAAGAATTGAAATTTAAGCATTGCATGTGACCATTTTTGGCTAGTTGCTAATTTGGGACAGATTTTGGTGTTGTTGGATTCATTGGTTATTGTGGTTATTATTATCACTAATTGCATGATGAAATTGAAAGGAAACATTGATATTTAGTTGGAATTAGTTATATGGAAGTATTGAAATACGAAATTGGATTTTAGGAGTTAAGATAAGAGTTATGGAATTATGACATGTTGTGGCCAAGAACTTGCATGAAATTGTTGGACATGTGGTGATGTATATGGACTGTTTTAGGGGCTGTTTTTAAGGTGGATTAAGAGGCAAAATTTACATGAGAAGTGGGTGTGTAAATTCCCTTTATTGTTGTTTTGGTTGTGCCCTTAATTGGTACTTGGTTATTGATGTTATTAGCCTCGTTTGGAAGTTGTGGAAACATGTATAAACGGGGGAAGTGCTGCCCGATTTTTTATAGAATAAGAAGTCGTTATTCGATATAAAGTATGCTAGTAATCATAAAATTGACGAACGTATTACCATTGTTATAGGTTGAAGTGCTAGACGAGACGAACTTTAATTAGTAAGTTGGTTAGTTCGACAATAAGGTATGTGAAACCCTTACTTCTTTCTTTTTGGCATGATTTAATGAAAGTACGGCGGACGTACTTAATTCTTATACAGTTTAATTCCTAATGAGGATTGTTATGAGAAGTGCCTATGAGTTTTCAGCAAAGAGTTTATTATGACATTATTACAATGATTTTATTGAGAGTCAGATGATAATTTTTACTTGCATATGGTTACTCACGATATCTACTCGTGCTAAGTGTTACTACTTCACCTCACCGAGTCCCGGGCCGGGTTACGACTCGTGCACAGCCTTGCATTGTTCACCGAGACCCTCACTAGAGGGCCGGGTTACGTAGGATGGATCCATAGATGAGAGATGATTTACCGAGTCCCAGCATGGGCCGGGTTATGATATGATTCCACCGAGTCCCGCACTAGTGGGCCGGGTTACGTTACAGGTATATATATATGTATATGGATGGCATTCATGTTTTCTTGCCTTGACTCTCATTTTTATAAGGCACAACTGACTTTTATGGTTTATGGCACAGTTGGATTTGGATCCTGATTTTTATACTGATCTTTTGTTTCTGTTGGCTACTTATGATCTCATATGCAGTATTTCATGTTTTACATACTCGGTACATTATTTCGTACTGACCCCCTTTCCTCGGGGGGCTGCGTTTCATGCCCGCAGGTACATGTTTTCAGTTTGGTGGACCTCAGGCCTAGGTTCCTACTCAGCAGGTTGGAAAGCTCCTTTGATCCAGAGTTTTGTCATGTTGGTACCGAATCTCTTTAGAGCTTCTGTTTGTATTTAGGGGCACGACGGGGCCCTGTCCCGTCATATGTCGTTCTTCTTCTTATAGAGGTCTGTAGACAGTGGTGGGTTGTACGTATGTAAGGGTTATGACTCTGTTTGGGTCAGTCATGTTTTGTATTCTGTGCTGGGGTGTTCCCATGTATATACGTTACTATCTGGTGGCAGCCTTGTCGGTTTGCTTGTTATGTTGTGTTGGCTAGTTGTGACTCCTCAGGAGACAGTGCATTCGGGGGTAAAGGCACCTGTCGGCTTGCCTACCCCCGGCGTATGTTGTTATTGCGACGTTATGCTGCCGGATTTCAGACTCATTAAGGGTTAGTTGGATTATGTGTGACAGGTTAGTATAATGACGTCACTAGGGCGGTTAGTCGCGGCCCGTCGGGTCGGGTCGTGACAAAAGTGGTATCAGAGCAGTTAGTCCTCGGAATGTCTACAGACCGTGTCTAGTAGAGTCTTGCGTATGGGTATGTTGTGCACCATACTTATACGTAGGAGGCTACAGGGCATTTAGGATTAGTTTCTATTCTTCTTACTCTAAGATCGTGCGATAGAGCTATGTTATTAGGTTATTCCCTCTCTGACGTATTAATGTGTTACAGCTATGCCTCCAAAGAAAGCGACAGCCGCCAGAAGGGCAATATGAATTCGAGGTTATGAGAAACTATCTTACACGTATACGGGAAGAAATAATGTAAGCTTGGGACATGGAATATTTGAGACTCTTAGAATATTAGATAATCGTTGAGACCTTAGATATACAAGGCCTTCTTGAGTAAAATATTTTATGTTTGATCTGGGTTAAAGTGCATAGTATATGTGAAGTCTATTAGTTGTGATGACTCCTTGGTATGCTTATGTTTATATGAAAAGGAATATGAGATATGCCAAAAAGCTGGAATTGCTACTTGTTGTACATATAAGGTTTGTTGTCTCGGAGCAAGTTGTCCGGATAAGTCCTTGAAATTAGTTCGGCAGGTAGTTGATAGTCGTTAACGGGTTGTCCTACTTGTGGATGGGGCTTAGGAGTAGATGGTCCTCTACATGTTGTAATATTACCATTTGTTTAAGTTGATGTGTTCCAGCTTTTCTTATGAGTTATTCTATCCATGTTATGTATAAATGTATTTTGTCTTGGTCATACTTCTTTCGGACATGGTGGTCTGTTAATGTTCCTGTATAGTATGTGGGATGAGTATAAATCACTTGTGTTAGGACCTATCTTCGCCAATTTTACTCAGTGGGACTACCTCTAAACAGTTAATTAGACTTGCTTAGATATCTTTTATGTTTGATTAAAATTTCCCCCGTAATTGTCTTTGCGTATCATAATGTAGAATGCAAAATGTTCTAATAACCCAAGCTGTGTTTTATCTCTTAAATAGGGAATAGACTCGTATGCCAAACATGTTGTCAATAGTTGCTTAAGGGAGTGGAAAATTGAGTATTTACATAATTCCGGGAATGACTTGCTGCTGCAATAAACGGTTTACTTATTTAGTTAACTATTAAACCTTGAATATATTATGCCAAGCATTATGTTATATATGTGAATATTGTGGCTATTTGTGACTACTCTATTAATGTCTAGCATATTCAGTTGATGAAAACACGTTGTTAGAGTATTGTGTGACGATTATTTGTGTGTTAAGTGGTTGTCTTGTTAAGTTTAAGGGTTATTTGACCTTGTATGATCCGTTTAAATGACCTTGAAGTAATTGGTATACTAGTTTTAGTCTATTGTAACCCCTCTTGGATTGTTTAAGTCTGTGGTGTCCATAGTATGTTAGGTCAAACCATCATTAGCATATGTACTAATTTTGTATGCTTAATACATGAACATGAGGTTTGTTCCCCTGGTTAACTGAACAAATTATTTCGGTATGTTGCTATAGTGGCTTGAGAAGTATATTAAACCTCTTAGACACTATGTTCGATTAATCCATGACTCAACTACACAAAGTTATGTTAATTAAACACCAGTTGTTGAAGTTAAAAATTATGCTTACATAATGACTATGTTGGTTGTAAAGGTCACATTTGGTATGGAAATGATTGAAGGGCTTAATATTTTTATTTATTTATTTATCTATCTGCCTATAATAAGGGAACTAAAATTTAGCATAAGAATGTTGTTATAATTATGATAGGATCACCTAATGACTTTGAAATGGATGTGTGTCTTGTTTAAGTGTCTTTGTCATGATCGAAGGATAGTTTAGGAGCCTATTTGGTGTATGTTTTGCGTGTTAAAGGGTCATATCTATCCTTGGCATGTCCCAATAGTCTTAGGTGGTCTAATACTCATCCGAACATAACTATTTAAAATAATCTTGTCCTTTCCTCATGTGCATAACTCGCATCCAGTTTGGTTTGATTGTATATGTTCATGTGTTTGTATCTATGTGTTGATTATATCAAACTGTTAAGTCCACCTATTCCCATGTCTCCTCTTGCAAAGTATGTCTACCCCCTTCTCCTTTTATGTAAATTTGGTAGATAATATAAGATCATTTGAGTTTTGATAGGTATCTAAATCACATGTTGAAAAAAAATGAATGAATATACGAGTAGTTCCTCAACTATGTGCATTCCCTTGCTTCGCCGATTTGGTTAAGTTATTAAGTGAGTAGTGATGAGGTTAGCATGGCATGGATAGGCAATCCACATATGTTTGGTCTGTCTATATATACTTGTTTATGCCTACTCATGTCCTGGGATAATTGGTTTACCTGTTACCACTCGGGATTGAATATCTAATTTGGTATAGTTATAGATTCCTTTAAGTTTTGATTGACATTGTCCATTTTCCAAGATGTGAAAAAGGGGGGTACCTTGTATTTTATGTTTCCCAATCCACTTCTTGATGGTACCTACAAGATTGTAGCTTTAGGTAATACCAAACTTAGAAACGAGAAGAGAGATTCTTGTTCTGTCCCTTTAAGAGTTTGGGATTGTCTTGGTCACCATCATCTTTATATAGGGAGAAGAAGGGGCATTGTTACCAAATTGAAAGTAGTAGTAGATGTCAACAAAAGAGTGTAAATGTTCCATGCTGATTTAGAATAATATGTACAATTGAAATAGAACAAAATAGGTTAATTTTAGATTTGTCTAGTCGTGTATGGGCTACTTAGTTAATTTAAGGATATTAATGATATATGAAATGCCTAGATTTGATTTAATGGATTGGCAAAGGTTGGATTGAAGTTGGGTTTAGCATGTATGGGTTATTTAAATTAACGTGATGACCAATATATTATTTTGGAAACTCGTTTGGCTATCTGTAAGTCGGTTGGTCATATTATCTACCTAAAACAAGCGTCACTAATTAAGAACAAGATTAGTTGTCCTATTTAACAAAACTTGTCTTATATCGTCGATATGATAATTTAAAACTAGAAGAGAATGAGTTAAGTGGGTTGATATGGTTGAGGTTATATGATGTTATTTATGATGGGAATTGATAACGGGTAGCCTATGTGATGATTGTGAATTATGAATATTACCTAAATTTCGAGCCTGCGCTTTACCGATTTGGGGGTATGTTAGAAGTTATGACTAAGCATGCCTAATTAGTGTTAATATGATTTGGATATATCTCGTAAGTTTTGGATTAGTAAGTTCAATACGGTGTCAACTTGTAATAGATAAAGTCTTGCTAATCATTGTTAAAAATGAGACATTGAGTAACCTAATTTGATTAACTTAAGCTTCCAATTTATGCTCATTGTTTAAAATTATTCTTAATATGGGTATTAAGTATATGTTAGGCTCAAATAACACGATATGGATAACACTTGCTATTTGAATTATTAGAGAGATAGTGATTAACATCCGTATAGAAAAAGTTAGATCATTATATGCCTACTATGTGTCCACTTGTTCGATTTAGGCTTGATGTAGGTCTAATATAATCTTTAAGACTTTTTTTTTAGCCTTAGTACCTGATCATAAGCTTAGTAATGATGGATTGAATATTCATTTAGCATCTCTGGTGTTCCTAAATATATATGTGTGGTTGGGACGGTCTAAGGTAGTTTGTATGCATTTGTCACTTATTTACACCGCCTTGTGATCCCTTGTTTATGGTTCGGACTAGGTAACTAGTGTATATGCCATGTTGGTGTCTTGAGCATGTTCATATGTATATCATCGTTAGGGTAGCTTGTGTGTTTTTTTCTTAGTACCCTGCATGATCAAACAACGCCTCTATTATGTATATTTGGATTCTATTATATAGAACGCTTGCATCTTGATCCAGGTTGAGGATATTAGGCTTTTGGGAACTCGGAAAAAATATATATATATATTTTAGTCTCTCGCTATTACACCATTTTGAAGTTATGTCTTCCATGATCCTTATGTGCTTAGTTGAAACTGCTGATTTTGAGTTAAAACATTCATGTAAGTACTTAACTACTGGTTAAAATAGGACCAGGAATCTGAATATATAAAATGGGGATTAGTCATTGATTGTGAAGATGCTATCTGTTCTCAAGTTTAAGACTAAGGTATAGATTATGCTTAAAGTTCTTGTATATATGTACATAATGTGGTACTGCGGGAGTAATGACTCTACTTAGCCTTAGTTTTAGTATACTTCACTTTTAGAAAATTACGAATAAGCTAGGACGTAGGTTGTCTCCTTATTTATCTGACTCCTTTTGTTAGATAATGGCAAGAGTTGAGTTGTTTGTAAGTTGGATATTTGTTGGCAGAAACGTGTATCATAGAGTCTAAGATGACCTAATATGCAAATTTATGTGTGCTTGTGAATCCTTGAATCAAGTTGTATAAGATGTGCTGCCCAACAGTATGAACATTCGAGGACGAATGTTTCTAAGGGGGGAAGAATGTTACACCTCGTAAGATTAAGACGATAATTAAGAACGTCATTAAGAAAGCAAGATTCGGATATTGAATATAAGGAACGCTTACATATGTTAATACGGGAAATTAGTGTATAAGCGGATGTTATCCCGGAATAATTTTTCTTTAGTGCTATACACGTGACGACGAGAATTAATCCTAGAAGTTGAATTTATTCCAATGGAGTTATGGAATAGTTTTGTATTAAAAAAATTATGGCATTGAGGATACGAGGCTTATGGAATTATCGGGAATTAAAAGAAGTGGGTTTGAGTTTTACTAATTGAAGAACTTGGGGGCCAAAGTGTAAAAAAAGGAGAAAAAAAATCAGATTTTTTTTATATAACCTACACTTACCTCTTCATCTTCTTCCAAACTTAACCAAAAAAAAATACTCTCCTCTCATTCTCTCCTCTACACTAATCCGAAAATCACCCTCCACCCATAACCAAAATTAAGGTTGTTATCTTCTCTTCCTAGACTACATCTTTCACCAAAAATTAGAAGCAAAACAACACCAAAATCAGTGGCGAAAGCAGTGGCAAAACAGCCACTGCTTGGACCGAAAACTGCCCAGAAAATGGGATTTTTGGGATGAAATTTTGGAAGAAAAACGTGTAGGGATGATGGCTTAACATGGTAGAACACTTGCATGTCAATTGGAGTTGAAGAAGTGAACAAAAAGGAGGAGAAAAATTACAAAAAAATGGGGAATTTTCGGACAAACAGTGGCAGAAATTTTGCGGACTGTTTTGACGAATTTGAGGTATAAAAATTCTTCTTTCTATGATATAATTGGAATGCATGTTGTTAGAATTAAGGTAATGAATTTGTGTTAAGGAAGAATTGAAATTTAAGCATTGCATGTGACCATTTTTGGCTAGTTGCTAATTTGGGACAGATTTTGGTGTTGTTGGATTCATTGGTTATTGTGGTTATTATTATCACTAATTGCATGATGAAATTGAAAGGAAACATTGATATTTAGTTGGAATTAGTTATATGGAAGTATTGAAATACGAAATTGGATTTTAGGAGTTAAGATAAGAGTTATGGAATTATGACATGTTGTGGCCAAGAACTTGCATGAAATTGTTGGACATGTGGTGATGTATATGGACTGTTTTAGGGGCTGTTTTTAAGGTGGATTAAGAGGCAAAATTTACATGAGAAGTGGGTGTGTAAATTCCCTTTATTGTTGTTTTGGTTGTGCCCTTAATTGGTACTTGGTTATTGATGTTATTAGCCTCGTTTGGAAGTTGTGGAAACATGTATAAACGGGGGAAGTGCTGCCCGATTTTTTATAGAATAAGAAGTCGTTATTCGATATAAAGTATGCTAGTAATCATAAAATTGACGAACGTATTACCATTGTTATAGGTTGAAGTGCTAGACGAGACGAACTTTAATTAGTAAGTTGGTTAGTTCGACAATAAGGTATGTGAAACCCTTACTTCTTTCTTTTTGGCATGATTTAATGAAAGTACGGCGGACGTACTTAATTCTTATACAGTTTAATTCCTAATGAGGATTGTTATGAGAAGTGCCTATGAGTTTTCAGCAAAGAGTTTATTATGACATTATTACAATGATTTTATTGAGAGTCAGATGATAATTTTTACTTGCATATGGTTACTCACGATATCTACTCGTGCTAAGTGTTACTACTTCACCTCACCGAGTCCCGGGCCGGGTTACGACTCGTGCACAGCCTTGCATTGTTCACCGAGACCCTCACTAGAGGGCCGGGTTACGTAGGATGGATCCATAGATGAGAGATGATTTACCGAGTCCCAGCATGGGCCGGGTTATGATATGATTCCACCGAGTCCCGCACTAGTGGGCCGGGTTACGTTACAGGTATATATATATGTATATGGACAGGCATTCATGTTTTCTTGCCTTGACTCTCATTTTTATAAGGCACAACTGACTTTTATGGTTTATGGCACAGTTGGATTTGGATCCTGATTTTTATACTGATCTTTTGTTTCTGTTGGCTACTTATGATCTCATATGCAGTATTTCATGTTTTACATACTCGGTACATTATTTCGTACTGACCCCCTTTCCTCGGGGGGCTGCGTTTCATGCCCGCAGGTACATGTTTTCAATTTGGTGGACCTCAGGCCTAGGTTCCTACTCAGCAGGTTGGAAAGCTCCTTTGATCCAGAGTTTTGTCATGTTGGTACCGAATCTCTTTAGAGCTTCTGTTTGTATTTAGGGGCACGACGGGGCCCTGTCCCGTCATATGTCGTTCTTCTTATAGAGGTACGTAGACGGTGGTGGGTTGTACGTATGTAAGGGTTATGACTCTGTTTGGGTCAGTCATGTTTTGTATTCTGTGCTGGGGTGTTCCCATGTATATACGTTACTATCTGGTGGCAGCCTTGTCGGTTTGCTTGTTATGTTGTGTTGGCTAGTTGTGACTCCTCAGGAGACAGGTGCATTCGGGGGTAAAGGCAGCCCTGTCGGCTTGCCTACCCTGGCGTATGTTGTTATTGCGACGTTATGCTGCCGGATTTCAGACTCATTAAGGGTTAGTTGGATTATGTGTGACAGGTTAGTATAATGACGTCACTAGGGCGGTTAGTCGCGGCCCGTCGGGTCGGGTCGTGACAGGTCCGGCGGGTTTTCCTTTTTTTTTTTTTAAATAACATATGTATAAAAAAAAACTCAATAAACAAGATAATATAGTGTAATAAAAATATCCCAAAGCTGTTTTTGTGCCTCTTATATTATTTAATAGACATGATTTTTTTGTAATACAAATACAATTGTCTAAAATCTAAATTGCAACTTTGTAGTGTTGTCCAAAAGTTGCAAATTACATAATAAAATTGCAATTAAAAAAATTACATTCTCAAAAAAATCTGTTCTAATTGCTTGATGATTTCCTGTGGTTCTTCGGTTGGAATTGGTATTTGTTGGCCAAATTGATCCACGTCGCTTCCACTACCTTCGGTTAAGATTTCATTGTAGTTTTCATCTTCTTCTTCGTTGATCTCCGGTTGACCGCACCTTCTCCGCTCCGCTCGTATCCAATCTCTGAATAATACTGCAATTTCCAAGCTGTCTCTGGCTAATGAGTGTCTGTGGTCTCCTATTTGATATCTACCGGCAGAAAAAACACTTTCAGACGCAGTTGATGACGCTTGAATGTTCAAAACATCTCGGGTCATCAATGAAAGTGTCGGAAAGGTCTTCTCATTCCCCCTCCAGTATTTCAGCAAGTCTTCATGTCCATCTTCATTGATAACTTCTTGATACGGTACAGAACCCTGCAAAACAGTTTCAATTAGTGATTTAGTACCGTCTATTTTTTCATAGTAGGATTTAATACAGAACCAATAATATAAATAGAGGGAATAGGAATAAAATATTTTTTTATTTTGACAAACTTTTTTTAATAGCTGCCTTTTAAGCTAGTTTTTCCATATATTCACTAAGTAATAAAAATATTAGAGTTATATAAAACAACATAGTTGAAATAGTAGGATAATATATACCGGAAAATTCTTTTGTTGCTTGAAAAAATTTCTCTAAAAATACAATAAGTTCGGAAATTTTTACCCAATCACTATCTAAAATCATATCAGCTGGATTTTTATTATGAGAGTTAAAAAATAAAGTTATAGGTATTCTATAGTCATAAGCAACAAGTAGTTGCTCGTATAAAGAATTTCACCTAGTGGATACTTCTTGTGGAATTTTTCTATAAGGTAGTCCACAATCGTGACAAGTTTTTTTACATTCTTTTCTACGTTGTACTTTATTACTTTTAAAAATAAAGTTTATAGCAAATTGTATTTTACTAAGAATGTCTTCAAAAAGTGATAGACCATCCTTTACAATTAAGTTATAAATATGGCACGCGCATTTTATATGAAAATGATCTGAAAAAGATGGAGTTAAACTATTTTTTAAAATTGTAATTGCGTAATTGTTAGAAGAAGCGCTATCTAATGTAATAGTCATAATTTTATCGGTTATTCCGTAATAATGGCACAATTGATAAATATTATCTGCAATAAAAGTACCAGTGTGCCTATCATCTATATATCTATACGCTAAAATACATTTTTGCATAGACCATTTATAATCTATCCAATGACAAGTTACAGTTAAATAATCATGGTCGTTAGTACTACGACCTATATCAGACGTGATACATACTTTGTCATTAAAATGATATAATGAAAACGTAAATATTGTTGATATTCATGCGCGAATTTAAATACATCTCTCTTAACAGTTGATCTAGGAAAATCGTTAAAAGCAGGATTATATATATCTCTAATGTAATGAATAAAATCGGGAGATGAAGGAAATGAAAAGGGCAAACCCTCCACAGCAACTAATTTTGATATTGCTTCCCTATCTCTATGTTTATTGTATTTAGAGCCTACAATTCCCCCTGTCATAGGGTTAATTTGACCCTGTACTTGGTCCTGGACAGTATCAGTATATGAACCTTGTCCCGATGGAGCGGGCGTTTGCGCACCCGGTTTTGAAGCCTGGTATTGGGCATACCTAGCTGGATGAGCACTTACTACGTGTCTAATTAAACCCCCCGTCCCACCGTGACCTTTTCCTGTTTTAAATTTTAAAACATTTTTACAAATTTTACATATAGCTACTTGATTCTCTACGTCCCTATCAAAAAATGTCCATGCATCTGATTTTAATGGTCGTTTTGCTGGACCTCGTCTAATACTAGGGGGAATAGGAGGTATTTCAGTTGAAGGTGCACTAGTGGGTGTGTTGTCATCAACATTAGTGGGTGTATCGTCTAGATCATCGTCTAAATTAAAGTCTTCTTGAGTTCCAGAAAACAACTCCTCGTCTAAATCTAATGGTATTGTAGGAAAATGTTGAGTATCAACAAAATCATCCTGTGTAGGAATAAGATGACTAGAAGAAGTACCCTTGCCCTGGTTGCCCCTACTAGAAGAAGCACCCTTACCCTTACCCTTAAACATACCTTTTAATCCTTCTATTTTAATTATGATAATAAATAATTAAAGACAATAAAATTAATTGCGCTAAATAAAATAAACAGACAATAATAATTTAATGAAGGAACGAATGTACCAAATGCCGACGTAACGTCGACTTGTAATCGAGAGGTTGAAAATTGAAACTTTGCTCGATGGAAGATCCTCAAGCTAGTTGCCAACTTCACTCCCAATTCCCAAGTGAATAAATAAAATTGAATATTTAGCAAATAATGTAGACTTGTAAAGAGATATATTGAGAGATTAGAGAGATTGTAGGAAGATTTGTGAGAAAGATGAAGAGAAAATGAGTTATTTATAGTTGGAAAATTGGGTTAAAGTGTAAATATAATAACTTATGGATTAAAAATAAATATTAAGGGGTAGGGGGGTTGGGGGAGGGGGGAGGCCTAGATTGGCCGTTGGCCAACAGCTAAAATCTAAAATGGTCGTTGGTGCAACGGCCATATTTGCAAAGGGGGGACAAAGGGCGGGGTCGGGGTCGGGGTCGGGCTCGGGACGGGGTCAGGGCGGGGGCGGGTCAGGCGGGCCTGGGGCGGGCTCAGGTCTGGCGGGACGAGACATTGTCCCGTCCCGAGTTCGAGTCCCGCCACGGTTCTTTTTTTTTTTAAGCGGGGTCGGGGTGGGACCGGGGCAGGCTCGGGACAGGGTCGGGTCGGGGTCGGGCCATCCTGGCCCACTGGCCACCCTTAATTATTATACTAAGAAAATGCATGTTTAAAAATATAAAGTTAAAATGATATTGCAAGTATTTAATGAAAGGATGCATTTGTACAAGTATACATTTATATGGCAAAAAATACATGTAAAGTTGAAAAAAAGAATGAAAATTGATAAAAATATATGCAAGGTAATTTTTTATGGGCGACGGGCCTAAAGATAGGTAAACTAGCGATTTTCGATTTTAAAACTAACCGAGCCTAAAAATAAATAAACTAGCGATGAGTTTCCAATTTTCAACTGCCCTATTAATTAATTCTATGTCTACATATTCTAAACATTTCAATAATTTCACGAGTACAATAATATTACAATACAGAATGAAATAAAGCTGAATTAAAGAAAGTAAAAACAACAACAAAAATAAATAATCTCCGAGAGTTATTTGCCTTCTTTGACTTTCATAGATATGTCTTGCAAGCTGTCAAGAACAAACGGTTAGAAAAAAAAGTTGAATATAAATAAACTTCGGATCCGTATCCAAAACAGTAAATATTTTGATTACGGAGGGCTCAGACTTAAATTTTGAAAAGATCATTCCAATCACGACGTGGCTGCAAACATATGACTCGTTGGTCATTTTAGTTGCCTTAACTACCGAACATGTTGGTCTCTCGGGTGAAAAAGATTTAAGTTTCATCATTGCCCAGAAATTTTATTTTCCGTCTTTACAACTGTGGAGGCCTCAAAAATCGACGAATATTTTTTCTCGGCCAAAAGTGTAGTATTCTGTTCAAGATAAGTAGACTTTTCAGAAACATTGCGGGTGTCCGAAACAGCCTCAAAGTAGCAGGCTTTTAGCCGAGAAGCCACCAGCGGTGAGGCTTAAAAATTCAGTAGCGACGAATATCAAATACGCTCAAAACGCAGCAGCAGTTTAGCTAAAAATACAGCAGCAAATGGTCCCAAATATATCTCAAAAGTGTGGCATTTTTCAGCCCCAAAGATGCGGCAATTAGACTCGTCAAAGTGCCACGGCCCAGTGCAGAATCACAGCAGCAGTTGGCCCTAAAAATCACCGAGGATTTCAGTCCAAAATGGACGTAAAAAATGCAGCAGCAAGATCATTAGATTGAACTGAAGCACAACCACTGTTTGCTTTGAATGCAACAGTTATTTAGCCGAGAAACAGTAGCAAATCGATCCAATATTGTAGCAAGCAACTCATCTCAAGAATACCTTTTTTTTTAAACCTTAAATGAAACAACATTCGGCCAAAAAATGCAGTAGTTGGCTGCCTTAAAAGTGCAGCAAAGCAGCCATCAAAATGCAACAACAACAGCCCTCAAAATACAGCAATAACAGACCTCAAATGCAGCCACTGTAGGCAGGAAATAGTAGTAATAGCAGCAGCAAAGCAGCCAACACTTTTGCCTCAAAACAGTGGTCAATTAACATCAAAGTAACAGCCCAAAGAATGGAGCAAAGTAGCTCATACAAGTGTATCAATTCACTTAAAATTACACAACAATTATTGTACCCATAGTGTTGAGCACCATAACTCTCAGACATGTAAAGTGACCATTGTAATTAACCTAGTAGTTACATGAGACAAACAAGAATACTCAAATAGCCAGAACAAAGTAGCATTTTAAACATATATAAGTATTCCAGTAGAGACAAACCGACAGAAAACTTAAACATGGTAAACAACAATTGAAAGCAGCTAAACTGGGACATCACGAGAATGGAGTTTTAATGACCACATAAGAACCATATTAATGTTAAGATAGGGGCCGGGAATGTATGTAAGTGAAAGATGAACATATTCAGATCAAAGGTAACGACACAAGATATGATATTCTGAATGCTTTCCCAGATTTTCAACATTAAAGTAGTTGTGCATGACAGACTATAGTTCAAGCCTAACAGTTGGTCTAATTCCTTGTATATGACATGGCATGATATAGGCCTAAACTAGTCGCCTATGCTAAGACAGGCTTATGACACAACAAATCACAGGGCGGGTAGAATGCATTAGAAATTATAGCTTGCCATGGTATAAGTTGGTTCAGGATAGTGCAAAACACTAATACAAATACCATTCAAATAACTCAACAGATAGGCCTGATACATGATAGATTAGGAGACTTTACAGGATAGCCCGGAGGTATTCTAACACTCAATCATGTAAGGGAAATGCATGACCAATTCAATAGGCATTAATAGGATAAAATGGTGAGCCAAATAACCATTTAGGGAGGAACTGGAGAATAACAACATAGCAAGAATAGGACCATTTCCAATATGTGCATGCTTCAACAACCAGTAAACAGACAGATTCAGCAACCAAAACACAATGAACATGCATACTTCTAGCAGACAACTTAAACATATGTGTTTTATCCAAGAGAGTAGATATCTTAACCCTTTTGATTTTTCAATTTTCAAAACTCATACCCGACCCGAACCAGAGCAGAAAATAGGCAGACGGCAGTGGACCACAACCATAGTAAAACAGTGGCAAAAATAACCAAAAAAAACAGAGCAAAGTCCCAAAAAGGAGCAACAATCAACGGAACAAACCAAGGCAAACACCGGAGTAATTATCCGGTTAGAAACTATCACAAATTAGCAAAATATTAAGAAAAGTCCAAAATAAGCCAGCACGCCGAAAACATACTTGCCGGAGTATGTCAAAAATGAGATTAAATCAGTCCAACAAAACACACAACAATATAACCACAAGAGAAATAGAAACAACCGTAGTGTCGCCGGAGTTCGACCTCAAAAATCCCTTTCTCTAAAGTGAAGAACAAAAGGGGTATTTATAGATGGATTCGGACCCATAAAAATCAAGTTCAAATTTCAAACAAAAGGGGCAAAAAATCCGATTTTTGGGGCGGATTCTTGGGTATGGGTTGCGAATTTTAGGGGATAGGGGTATGGGATGTGTCGGGTTGGTGGCAGGGGTAAGGTGGTGTCAGTGGTGGTGTCGGGTGAGGTGACCAGCGTGTTGGGGGTACGGGGTATGGGGTGCGGTCGACGGGTTGGGGGTATGAGAGAAAGAGGTTTTTTTTTTGGTTTTTGGGTTTATGGGGTGAATAAAAGGGAAATGGGTTGGGCTTCAGATTTGGCCGAATGGGCCTATCCGATTGGGCCTCGGAGTGTGGGCCGAATGGGCTGGTTTGTTTTGGAGTGTTTGTGGGTTGTAGAAATAAACAGGTTATGGGTTTAAAATATAAAAAGGGGTTTTATTAAAAAAACTTTGCAAAATTTATAAATTGTAAAGATGACAATATGATAAAAAATATAATATTTGTGAAATGATTGGTTCTTAAATAAAAAAAATAAAATGTGATGCCGTTTTGCGAAAAAATAAAAAATAACATATAATATTAGGATAAAAAGTATGATTATGATATTAAAATGCAAATGACAGTAAAAATGCAAAATAATAATAATAATAATAATAATAAATAATGATATTGACAATAATATATATGCATATATATGTCATATATTAAAATTATTTTGAGGTGTCAAAAATATTTAAAATTGTAAATAAAATCATAAAAGATGGGACAAAATTGGGTGTCAACAATGATGTTTGTATTGATTAAAGATTATAGACTTTTATTTAAAAATGAAATTTGAGTTGATAATGCACACTTCTTTACTACATGTTTATTATTTGATAAACTCTGATAAAACTTTATCAATCTACAATCTATAGCCCTACCCTCTTCACGGTTATTAGATGATGAAAAGATCCGCCCAGAATTTGAACCAGAGGATAATCCTACGTTATGGACGACCCTTGATGCTACTGTTCTTCAGTGGATTTACTCTACTATTTCAAGCGACCTCTTGCAAACGATTATCGAACCCGACGCTACGGTGATGGAGGCATGGAATAGAGTGCGTGATATATTCCAAGATAATAGATGTTTTTAGTATATAAATGCTAGTATAAAGTTATTTTTATGCTGATATGACAAAGCAAGAATGTGTCTCATCTAATCACCTCTCCCCAATACTTGTGTAATGGTCAATCCCCAGGACTATGCTGCGCTACCTACTACCCTTCTACCCTAATACGTATCCTTCATAACCCTCTATCTAAGGTCATGTACTCAGTGAGTTGCACTTGCAACATGTCTCATCTAATCACCTCTCCCCAATACTTCCTCAGCCTACCTCTACTCTTCCTGTACCCATCTACCCTCCCCATACCCCCACATTGTGGGATTTCACTGTGTACGTTGTTGTTGTTATAGTTGTATTGAAGTACTAATTTCTATGTATTAAGGGAAGAAATCAAATATTTACCAGCTTTTGCCCACATAAAATCAAAATGTTAATTGTGTGACAAACAAAATGTACTATTTTTACTCTTTACTATCTCTCTATAAGATCAATCATTACACAAGTATGGTTCTATATGATGAAATCTATTTCTCTCTTTAGTCGTTCTAATATAGATTCTGATGATAATTTGCTTATAAACAAGAAATAACAGATATGAAGTGGAAAGAATATTATTAAAAAAACATGGCGATGTCAGTCATCAACCAAAAGATGCACCCATATGTATATACAAAAGCTGAAAGAATATATTGTGATAGAAGCTGTGACGTCCTAAATTTCACTATTTTCTTATCATTAGGAAGCAACACATTATTTACAGAGAACAATGAGATAAGAATCTCCGGTCAGAATAAACATATTTAGCTAAGAGTACCAGTGTAAGATTATTAACATACACTATTACTGATTCTGTGCTTCAAGGTTTGTTTTGGGGTCTTTTACAGCCAATTCATCTTCTTTGTGGGTTTCTCATTTTTTTTTTCACCGACAGATCTTCAATACCCACTTTCCCTCATTTTCTTGGACCCCCATTTCCATTTCTTGGTAATTTACAGATCATACACTGCACATTTGTTGCGGTGTATGTAACCCCAACTGGGTATTTTCCCTTTTTGCCATTGAAGTGATAATTTAATTGTGGGTCATAACCCCAGATTCTGCTCGGAATTTTCATCGCTGGCGTGACAACTGTACGGCGTTGCTCTGACCATGTATTCAATTTCCCGGTGAAAGAACTGGTAACAGGACCGGCGAACAGTACCGGTAACGTTCCCGGCCAAACCTTTCTTCTCTCTTCTCCTCTCTCATTTTTGTTCTTTTTCTCCTCGATCTACATAGGAACTCGACATATTGGGGAAAACTCAAGTGAACAGTACTTCCAGTACCGGTGAACAGTAATTTTCGTCGCGCGAACAGGTTCAATTCAACTGGAGTTGGTACCTTCGGTTGCCCGTATCCATTATTTGTCCTTATCCTTGTTGTTAAATTTTGCCGTTTCGCTGTATTGATTCGTGATTTTACGTTCTTGCATTTACCCTTCTTGTCTTTAGTTATAACATTCTTGGCGTAGTGATTTTACTTGGCTCTAGGTTCTTGTTAACTTGTGCTTTCACTTTGATCCCTTCCTGTTTTAGGGTAAACGTTTGATTAGTTTATTATTTTATATTTGCTTTAGTGGCTTTGGTAACTGATGGTAGACTAGAGTCATGTTCTCGGTCGGGGACGGGGGTGAGGGTTGGGGGGGTAAATGGGGTAAGGGAGATGCTAGGCTGAGGGTCTTGGAACTTTGGGACTTTGAGGGGAAAGTCCATAGAGCTAGTTAAGATTCTTAAGAAGAGAAGGAATAATATAGCATTTGTCCAGGAGACCAAATGAGTAGGACCTAAGGCTAAAGATATGGACGGGTATAAGTTATGGTTCTCGGGTAGGTCGAGGTATAGGAATGGGGTAGGCATTTTCGTAGACAGCGAGCTAAGGGATCAGGTGATAGAAGTTAGGAGGGTCAATAACAAGATGATGGCGATTAAGTTGGTAGTTTGAGGGTTCACTATGAACATTATTAGTGCTTAAACGTCGCAGACGGGCTTGGACGAGGAGGAGAAGAGGCGCTTTTGGGAGGATTTGGATGAGGTGGTGGGTGGTATACCACCCAATGAGAAATTATTTGTAGGAGGGGATTTCAATAGACATATCGAGTCATTTTCGGAGGGTTATGACGACATGCATGGAGGTTTTGGCGTCGGGGACAGGAATGGGGGAGTCGTCTCACTTCAGGAGTTTGCTAGAGCTTTTGGGATGGTGATAGTCAATTCGAGGTTCCTGAAGAAGAAGGATCACTTAGTGACTTTCCGTAGTTCAGTGGGTAAGACTTAGATAGACTTTTTGCTCCTTAGGAAGGTTGACGATGGTCTTTGTAAAGACTGCAATGTCATTCCGAGGGAGTATCTTACAACCTGACGTAAGCTTTTGGTGATGGATTTAGAGATCAAGATAGATAAGAAGAGGAGGGTTGTGGATGAAAGGTTAAGAATCAAATGGGAGAGTTTGACCATGGCTAGTGCAAAGAAGGTGGGGGAGAGGTTGATGGCCAAAGAGGCTTGGGGGAGTAGTGGGGATGCGATCGGTATGTGGGACAGGATGGCCAATTACATTCGAGAGGTAGCTAGAGAAGTGCTTGAGGTCTCGAATTATAGCGGTGGTGTGCACCGAGAGGACTGGTGGTGGAATGGTAAAGTTCAAGATAAGGTGGAAGTGAAGAAAGCAGCGTATGCGAAATTGGTAGAAAGCAAGGATGACGTGTAGAAGTGGACGAATAGAGAACTGTATAAGATGGCAAGGAAGGAGGCAAAACTTGCGGTTATGGCGACGAAAACGGTGGTTTTTGAATGTATGTATGTTGAATTAGAGAAAAAAGGTCGGGGATAGGAAGTTGTACAGACTAGCCAAGATGAGATAAAGGAGTGCCCGTGACTTGGATCACGTGAGGTGCATCAAAGACAAGGAAAGAAAAGTAATGGTGGAGGATGCGCATATTAGGTGGAGGTAGCAGTCTTACTTCCACAAATCCTTGAACGAAAAAGAGATAGAGACATTGTGTTGGACGATCTGGAGCAATCTGGTATGTACTAGGATTTTGGATATTGTAGAAACATTAAGGTTGAAGAGGTTAAAGGTGATATTCGCATGATGTACAGGGGATGAGCGACCGGGCCTGATGAGATCCCAATTGAATTTTAGAAGAGTGCAGGCAGGGCAGGTTTGGAGTGGCTAACTGAGTTGTTTAACGTCATTTTTAAGACAACGAGAATGACCGAAGAATGGAGGTGGAGTATAATGATCCATTTGTATAAGAACAAATGTAATATCTAGAGTTGTAACAACTATAGAGGTATCAAGCTGCTAAGCAACACTATGAAAGTGTGGGAAAGGGCTGTGGAGATGAGGGTGAGGAGAGACGTGTCTATCTCTGAGAACTAGTTTGGATTCATGCCGAAGCGTTCGACCACAGAAGCCATTCATCTTATTAGGAGGTTGGTGGAGCAGTATAGCGAGAGGAAGAGAGACTTACATATGGTTTTCATTGACCTCGAGAAGGCATACGACAAAGTCCCTAGGGATGTTCTATGGAGATGTTTGGAGGTTAGAGATGTACCTATGGCGTATACTAAGACGATCAAGGATATGTATGATGGAGCTAAGACCAGGGTACGGACTGTAGGAGGAGACTCGGAGCACTTTCCAATGATAATAGGGTTGCATCAGGGATCAGCTCTTAGCCCATTCTTATTTTCCTTGATGATGGATAGACTGAAGCGACAAATCCAAGGGGAGGTTCCATGGTGTATGTTATTCACAAATGACATAGTCCTTATTGATGAGACTCACCGTGGAGTGAACACTAAGCTGGAGGTTTGGAGACATACTCTGGAGTCTAAAGGGTTCAGGCTGAGTAGGACCAAGACAGAATACTTGGAGTGCAAGTTCAGTAACGGGAGTGACCTTGAGACAAGTGTGGAGGTGAGGTTTGGTACTCAGGTCATTCCAAAGAAAGGAAGATTCAGGTACCTCAGATTTATTATCCAAGGGGATGGAGAAATTGATGATGATGTCACACATCGTATTGGGACATAGTGGATGAAATTGAGGCTCGCATCTGGAGTATTATGCGATAAAAAGGTGCTACCAAAACTTAAAGGCAAGTTCTATAGGGCGGTGGTTAGACTGACTATGTTGTATGGGGCGGAGTGTTGGCCAGTCAAGACTTCACACATCCAAAAGATGAAAGTTGCGGAGATAAGGATGCTGAGATGGATGTGTGGGCATACAAGGAGGGATATGATTAGAAATGATGATATTCGGGACAAAGTGGGAGTGGCCTCGATGGAGGATAAGATGCGGTAAGCGAGGTTGAGATGGTTTGGGCATGTGCAGAGGAGAGACACAAATGCTCTAGTGCGAAGGTGTGAGATGTTGGCTATGGACGGGTTCATGAGGGGTAGAGGTAGGCCGAAGAAGTATTAGGGAGAGGTGATTAGATGGGATATGGTGCAGGTGCAACTTACTGAGGACATGACCTTAGATAGGGGGTTGTGGAGGACAAGGATTAGGGTAGAAGGGTAATACGTAGTCAAGCGTAGTCTTACTTATGCTTGCAAACTGGTAGTTGTAGTGTTATTATTGTAGGCTCGCTTAGCCTATCATATTAATAGGTGCAGTATTGCCTTATAGTCCCTGGTAGTTGGATTTCTGCTGCTATAGTCTACTTTGTTTAGCTTATTTACCCGCGCTAGTTACTGCTTACTTTTTCAGAATGTACTATCATGACTTATTCGCTTTTAATACCAACATTTTCATACTGCTTTAATTTTTTTTTTGATCGGGTCTGACCATTTCTCTTGCTTTTTTCTTTCTTTGCTTTTGCTTTGTTTGTGCTTATGCTTTGTCTTGAGCCGAGGGTCTCACGGAAACCCGAAAGCTCTTATACTAAAGGTAAAGGACTATGTTTCCCTTTTTCATTGATTATTGTGTACAATATATATAGTGTTACATAATTATTTACATGGCTACAAACTAGGTAACTAATCTTCCTAATTCCAACGGAATATAAATTTACCTAATATAAAAGATATACAAGATATGGTAATATTTTATCACACCCCCGCAGTTGAAGAGGGAGGTTGTTGTATGCTAGGACTGGCTAGAAAATCATCAAAGAGTATGCGCTGAAGTCCTTTAGTGAATATGTCAGCAATCTGATATCGGTAAGGAAATGAAGAACACGAGCAACTTTCTCACGTACAAAGTGAATATCTATTTTAATGTGTTTAGTGCGCTGATGTTGAACGAGATTGCCAAAAATATATATCGCACTTACATTATAACAGTAAACCAATGTAGCCTTATGGATTCGGTAGTGAAGCTCAAGTAAGGTTGCGTATCCAACAGGACTTAGAAATAATATTTGCTACATATCTGTACTCAACTTCAGCACTAGATCGACATAGAGTAGGTTGTCTTTTAGAAGACCAAGAAAGCAAGTTATCTCCGAGGAACACATAGTAACCCGACGTGGATCGATAAGTGTCAAGACATCCACCCAGTCAGCATCAGAATAAGATGTGAGACCAGAGAGTGAAGACTTGTACATGTGTAAGCCGAAATGAAGAGTTCCTTGTACATATTGAAAAAATACGGTTGAGGGAATTCATATGTTCATCTATCAGGCTGTGCATATGTAAATATATTTATTGCACGACATAGGGTATATCTAGTCTCGTGAAAGTGAGATACTGCAACACTTCTACTAAACTGTGATAGTGAGTCGGGTCGGCATACAGAGAACCCAAAGAGGCACTGAGTTTGGAATTAGTGTCCACCGGTGTGGGTCGGTTTGCAAGACATCATGCCTGCTCGGCCAAGAAACTCTTCTACGTACTTCCTTTAACAAAAAAATAAGCCACCTGCATGTCTCGTAACAACAATGCCCAAAAAATAGCTTAGGGGGCCCATATCCTTCATAACAAACTCAGAGGCAAGAAGTGAAATAATGGATCGGTGAAGTGCATCATAAGATGTAGTTAGGATGATGTCATCAACATATAATAGAATGTATGCCATGTAATTACCCTTGCTATAGATGAAAAGCGAGTGATCAGATTTGCTATGTGAAAGTCCAATAAAGGATACAAAGTCAGCAAACCGTTGGTACCATGCACGAGAAGCTTGTTTCAGTCCATACAACAATTTCTTCAAAAGACACACATAATCTGGATGAGCCAGATCCCTGAATCCCATAGGATGATGCATGTATATGGTTTCATGAAGGTCCCCATGCAAGAAAGAATTTTTTACGTCAAGCTGATGAATAGGCCAAGATTTAGACAAAGCAATACTAAGAACGATCTGAATAGTTATCGGTTTCACTACCGGGCTGGAAGTTTCATCATAATCCACGCCTACCTGTTGAGACCTGCCGTCACCTATAAGACGGGTCTTGTGCCTCTCAAAAGAACTATCAAATTTCTTTTTATGTCTAAAAATCCACATAGAACGAATAACGTTAGCATCAGGAGGAATGGGCACTAGATCTCACGTCTTATTTTTAATAAGAGCATTATATTCGTCAATTATGGCAGATTTCCAACTAGGATCGAACAAAGCATTTTTTGGGTTGCGAGGAAGAGGTGAAGGGGCAACCGAAGTCGACAAATTAAATTTCTGTTTGGGTTTGGAAATGACGTGCATAGCACGGGTTGCCATTGTCCGTAGGGGAGCTTCCCCTGTCCCTCGTAATCTGAAGGATGCCTTGTCCGACCCTAATTGGAAAGTCACAATGATTTACGAGTATAATGTTTTTTTATAATAAGACGTGGGACATAGTACCCCGTCTACCTGATGCTAACATTATTCGTTCTATGTGTATTTTTAGACATAAAAAGAAATTTGATGGTTCTTTTGAAAGATAAAAGGCTCGTCTTATAGGTGATGACATATCTCAACAGGTGGGAGTGGACTGTGATGAAACGTTCAGCCCGATCGTAAAGCCCTCAACCATCCAGACTATCCTCAGCATTACCATATCCATGTCTTGGCCCATTCATCTGGGGGTCTTAAGTTATTTCTTGGGCATCTCTGTCACTCGACATTATGGCGTCCTATTTCTATGTCAGAAGAAGTACGCCGAAGAGATCCTTGACCGTGCAGGCATGACATCTTGCAAACCATCTCACACGTCTGTAGACACCAATTCCAAGCTCAGCGTTGATTCCGGCCCTTCATATTCAGACCCGACTCACTATCATAGCCTGGCTGGGGCTCTGCAGTACCTCACACTCACGAGACCAGACGTATCATATGTCATGCAAAAAATCTGCTTGCACATGCACAGTCCGACGGAAGCACATATGCATGCCCTCAAATGTATTTTATGATACGTCCAAGGTACACTTCACTTCGGATTACATCTATACAGGTCTTTGCTCACTGGTCTCACTGCTTATTCTGATGTTGACTGGGGTGGATGTCCTGACACCTGACGCTCCACGTCTGATTATTGCGTTTTCCTCGGAGATAACCTATTGTCTTGGTCTTCCAAAAAGTAACCTATACTATCTCGATCCAGTGCAGAAGAAGAGTACAGAGGTGTCGCTAACGTCATCTCTGAGTGTTGTTGGATCTGTAACCTTCTACTTGATCTTCACTGCCCGATTCAAAAGGAAACACTGGCCTACTGCGATAATATTAGTGCGATATATCTTTCCGACAATCCCGTCAAACATCAGCGCACTAAACACATTGAGATGGACATTCATTTCGTTCGCGAAAAAGTGGCTCGTGGTCAAGTCCGTGTCCTTCATGTTCCTTCCAGATATTAGATTACCGACATCTTCACCAAAGGACTTCCGCGCATACTATTTGATAATTTTTGAGTCAGTCTTGGCGTTCGTAAACCTCCTGCTTCGACTGCGGGGGTGTAATAGAATATTTTCCAATATTCTTTCATTAATTATATATCTCTTATTTTAGGTAAAAAAAATAAATTGTAATTAGGATAATTAGTTACCTAGTTTGTATCAAAATAAATATTCTTATAATCTTATATATATATTGTAAATTATTCATCAATAAATATCAAGAAGGAACATATTCCTTTAGATATTTCTTCGTACATCCAAGCAATAGGAAAGAGTCTAAACAAAAAAAACAGTGTTTACTTCATTAATCCACCATCAAAACCTTCTAATTTTAACTTGGAATGAGCTCAACTTACAAAAGTGAATGAAATAGAGAGAAAATCTTTTCACTATGGGAATATTTCTACTATATCGAAGCGCCGGTTAAGATGTCAGGATCGACATGTCAGTTAATAGGGATTAAATGAAAAAATTGAGGGTATCATGGTCTTTTACAACCAATTATCAATGCCACTTTTTTATTAGCTTAATCCGTCTATGCAAGTGCAAACACTTCCCTCAATCCGGGTTAAATATGAAGAAAACTCAATAAAGACACGGAATAAAAAATTACAAAAAATGGGAGAAGAGCATTACCTAATATTAACAAACACATCGGAGACGATGAAAAGAAATCAAGAAGATGAAGAGAACTGAAAGTGTATAAAGAAAGAGCAAACGCTAATTTTGTTGTGTCTGTTGGATTAAAAGGCACATGAAATTACATGGAATGAACATCTAACAACTTTATAAGCCCATACGCAAATTAAAGGACACGTAATCTTTGCTAATAAAAAAGTGACATTGGTAACTGATGGTAAAAGACCATTTCTTGCCCTGGCCCACTCCCACCCACCTCTTCCGAAAAGACAACCTCGATCATTCATTACATATGATATATCGAGAGTTCAAGATCTAATTCATTTAGAGAATGTCGATGAGAAAGTGGATCTGGTTACCTCAATTTTTTCATTTAATGTCGATCCGGACATCTTAACCAACGCTTCTATTTAATAGAAAAACTATACAATTTGTAAGTACTAAATAATTTTAAAATTATTAATTTCAATATTTCTTACATTACAATACAGCTTTTGAATAGTTTTTGGTCAACGATTAATCGATAAGGTTCCTTCATTTATTTTATTTTGAGAATATTGTTCTAACAAAGCAGACAATTAGGTTGATATCAGACTATCAGCACACTCTCTTTACCTTACTGTGAAATATATTATTTTGCTTCTTTGTTTCTTATAGATTTGGAGTGTGCAAATCTTATACTAGTAAAAAAAAAGATTCTATACTTAAAAAGTTAACGGTGGTGAGAAAGCCCACAATAAGATGACTGCTTGCTTTTTTTATCAATATTTTCTTCCTAAAAGTATAGAAATGTTTTCACACTTCGAGTCAGCAATTCTTCCTTTCTTTAGTAAATTCGATGAAACAATTGCTGACTAACCAGCAAAGCAGTAAACGTGCTGGCAATATTTTCTGATTCGTTACAAATGTAAAACCCTTTCAACTATGAGTCACGCGGGCGGATTCACCATATTGCGGGTGGGTTCACAAAAATCCAGAAGCTTTTGAATAAATTTTATATATTTTTTTTTTTATGTGTCAAAAAGAATAATTTTTTTTATTTTTTTATTTAATAATAATTTAACTTTAAATTTTATCACAAAATTAAATAATTTATAACCACACAAATATCTTTGACTTATCACAAATATCTTTGACTTATTTTAGATCATAAAATTCAAAAGTCTTTCTTTATTTTCTTATGTGTCAAATTAAAATATATCATATAAATTAAGACTTTCTTTATTTGTGTCAAATTAAAATATATCATATAAATTTACTAAAATATTCACTTAATATCTATAAAAAATTAACTATAAACTTAATTATTATCGTATATTAACTTAAATTAATTTTAAAAAATCATAAATTTCAAATCCTATTAAGTCGAGTCACCAATTCTTTCTTGTTTTAATTTTTCAATTCGATGAGAAATTCGTAATATGAATTGTTCTACAATCATTGACCATATCAAACAAAATTGTAACACGAGGTACTTCCTGTCTCCTGACATGTGTTATCTTGCTAACTAGCCTTCTGAAAAGTAGTTTTATTGCCATACAAATTTCGAACTCAAGTTAAAAGTTAAAACCAACATTTTTTTTAATTAAGAATAAAAAGAAAATAAGACACCTAAATTTGAAACAACGTAAATGTTTTTCTTTTAACATACTTCACACAATTACTAATGATTCAGTAAAACCTATGAAACTCGCCCTACAAATTACAATATTCCATAAAGTGGTGAAGAAACATATAATTTCACCTCTATTTTTATTCAGACAAAATCTTGAAATTCACTAGATGGTATTCATTTGGAAGCAGCTGCTGCAGTCGCTTGAAAGCGAGCTTTGAAATGGGCAAGCAAATCATCTCTTGAAGGTAAATGTTCTTTGATTTCACTGCAATTAATGTATTCATCTCTCCAAGCACAAAAATTTGGGAATTTTTCTCTTGTAACCAAAACCACTCCAGAGGCTTCTTCAAAAACACCTAGCCAAAGTCCCACAAAATTTGCAGCAATATCAGCAAACCCAAATTTATCACCCACAAAGAACTTCTTATCCTTGAGCTCATTATCAAGAATTTTCAGCACCTCTAAAGCCTCCTCTTTACCTTTCACTTGATCCTCTCCCTTGACAAAGAAAGTTTTCCCCACTGCTGGTACCTGCACAATAATCAAAACTTAAGTGTCAATACAAAATTTACTCAATTCTGCAGATAGCTAGTAATATACAACAAAAATAACTACACTTCAATCTCAGGTAAAATAGGGTCGATTATATGAATCTTTACTGATCATATTGCTATAATTTAAGCACATCCTAAATTAATCTTTAAAAAATATTAGCCGTTCTTGAAATTTTCTACTGATATATAAATTACTGACGCCATGATAAAATTCCTAAAAAACAGAAGACCTAAAATAAACGTACTATGGTGAATAAAACATAATCCTACTAATTGAAATATATACATGAAATTATTATACCTTATCTTCAAGGAACTTAGCCCAGAAACGAGCAATAGCACGGTCATAAGGGTCTGTAGGCAAAATGGAAGGACCGTCAAATGTCTCATCAATGTATTCAACAATTACCATAGACTCACAAATGGGCTTGCCATTGTGAATGAGCACTGGAATTTTTTTGTGAATAGGGTTGGATTCAAGAAGCAAAGGGCTTTTGTTTTGCAGATTTTCTTCTATAAATTCATATTCCACACCCTTAATCTTTAGAGCCCACTCAACTCTATGACTAAAAGGGCTATACCATAGACCAAGCAATTTCACTTCTGCCATCTCTCAACTTTGGTTATCTTTTTTTTGCTTTACAATATTAAGGAATTTATTTGGTTGTTCTGCTTTGGGGTCTAGTCTTCTTATATAGAGGGGAAAACAAGGAAGTGTCGTAGCAACCAAGCAAATTACAGGATGGAAGACAAGTGGTCGTTTAGGTTACAACACGGAAGGCACGTATAAGTAAGTAAGAGTAAAAGTCGAATATGCCCTCAATTGAATTTTAAAAGTCGTTTCTATAATATAGATAAAGAATTTGTTGGTAGTCCGTTATTAAGTTCTTAAAAAGATGATTTTCAACAGTTTGTAATTCATTGCTAATTTACCAACATATTTAATTTGGTTGGTTGATAAAATTCTTAATTCAATTGATATTTTTGTTCTTTCTTACACTGAATCTCCTATAACTAGTTGTCTATCTTAACTTAAACATAATTTTATGCCTTTTTCAATACGATTTCAGTCGAATCAAAGCCTGCGCAGATCTAACCTTGAAGAATTATATGTGTGCTTCAAAATTAGTTATGTTGATTGCAATAACAGGTTCAAAAGGAGGGGAAAGTTGGACAGATAATTAGGTTATGATATGTTGTTTTATCCATATTGATCCAACCCGTTTAGGCCCAATAAACTTTGGGCGTATTAGGTCTTGATCCATAATGAATTTGACCCATTTTAACCCGTCTGAATGTAACTACCCGTCCGGTCATTTTTTGGCTAAAGATATTTACTTGACCAAATTATCCTTTTCGTAGATTCTTTTTGGGGTTTGTAACTCGTGAGGATGAGTTGCACAGTTCCCGATGTGAGTTAGATAGGTTTCGGAAGAAAAAACTTAAGTTTGATATTTTTTAAATGAAAAGAGTTGACCCAAAGTTGACTTTTGAGTATATGGATTAGTTTTCGAGTTCGTCGCTTCCGGTAGGTCCGGACCGTCGTTTGTGACTTAGTCGAGTCTTTGGTTTACTTTCCGAGGCGTTCGGATGTGTGTTGAGTTCTTATTTGCTAATTTGTGGAATTTGGGAAATTTGAGTGGATTTGTAGAAAAGTGGATCTTAGCTTGGTCGTATAAAAATTCCGAGTGCGCTAGCAAATTTGTAGTCTCATTTACACTTGGGTAACATATTTGGTTTGTATCCGGGAGGTCTCGGATACAAACTTCTGTTCATTTAAATTGGTGAGTCAATATGGATTAATATTTAGAGGCTCAATTATTGATTTCTTGAATATATTTTTCCATGTTATATTTGTAACCGGGGAAAAGGTCAAATATGCCTTTTAACTATGTGAAATGATCTAGAATCGCCTAATTATTTATCAAATCTACCTTATTGTTACCAAAACAAACTAAATTTGAGAAAAGGATATCTCTTGTCCTCTTACAATTTGAATAGAAGAAAATAACTTTTTCAAAGATCTTATATGTTTTTTCCCCAGATATCTTATTTGTAAAAATGAAGATCTCTTGTAAAAAGAATATAAAACTAAAAATATTTTGTAAGAGGCTAGAAAACCATTTCTCCCACTAAACTTGTCCTCATTGACTAACTGATATTGTGCAGACCAAATAACAATCCTGTGTTATGCCTGATTTTCGCCTAGACGATGGACCAGGTTATTTTAATTGTTCCTAAGTTTAGTTTGCGGAATAATAATAAATAGTAAAGTAACAACCGGTATTTTTACATGAAAAACACCTGGCTCACAAGGGTGAAAAATCATGACCTACACCTCTGCATGATTTGTCCCAAAACTCCACTAAAATTGTGAGCCTCAACAAAATTCAGATTACAAGCACTTACCTAAAAGACTACCTCTAATCCCTTACCCCTACAATCACCATAATGTAGTTAAATTCATATTACAAAATAACTGCAACCTCGGAACTAATAGTAATCCCTCTTACAACAATCAAGAAGAAGGCTGTGACCCCTCCAAGTTACCCCTAATTTGAAACTATTTTTTCTTTAGAAAGCTTCTAAGAAAGCTGAAAATAGGTACAACTCAATAACAATCCTAATACAAGAAATTAGAATTGAAGACACTGTGAAACATATAGATGGAACAGGTTCTTCAATTTGGTCCTTAGTGATAGAGAATATATTTATATTATGTAATTATTGACCATCCTCTTGATCAAGAACCAAAGAAATAAAGTTCTTGATATTTGTGACGGCGAAGGCCGGATGAAAGGGGTTGGTAGAGGATGATGGAGGAGGATATGTGACGTCTTGTATGGAGGAGGAGGAATCATGAGAACCCATGTTGCCGCCAGAAATTTGGGAAGAGAGGGGGCAACGAAAATTCTTTAGGGTTTGGGGGGTTGCCATCGGAAAGAGAGAGGGGGCAAAAAAAGAAAGAATTTTAGGGTGTTAGGGTTTGTCTCTTGATACTATGTAGAATATAGAGGCGTTACGAACATTGTTGCCGGGATCTGCTGACTCAGAAACCTTCTTCTAGAACTTCATTATCCTTTACGTAAGGCATCTCTTGTCTACTGTGATAACATATCTGTTGTTTACTTGTTTCATACCCCAATCCAGCATCAACGAGCCAAACATATTGAGATGGATATTCATTTTGTTCGTGAGAAGATTGTCATGGGTCATGTGGGAGATTGCTGAGTTGTGGTGCCTAATTCATCGCCGACACTATGAAGACCCTGCGCAGAGTGTGGAACGTTAAGTTGGGAATTTCGGGCTTGTATTATGTTCGCCCTAGTTTTCATTATATATAGACTAGGGGCGCCGTTTTCTTTCGATGTCGAGAAAGAGAGAATTGTAAACTCAAACTCCCTATTTGATTATAGTAAACTTTGCAGCGGCAAAGTGGACGTAGCTCTCGCATTGAGGGTGAACCACTATAAATATGTGTGTTATTTGTTCTTCGCTTATTTACTATTTTTTTATTAGGTAGGATTTGGGACTCAAATTCTAACAACTGGTATGAAGAGCGACATGTTGCGTTGCGATTCAGAAAACTATGGGAGGCGAAGATGGTTCGGCGCACGACATCGGGAAATTCGATGGTACGGATTTTGCATTTTGGAGAATGCAGATTGAGGATTATTTGCACGGCAGAAAGCTTCATGAACCGCTGAGTCCGAAGCCAGAGGAGATGAATGATGCAGACTGAAATCTCCTTGACAGACAGGTTCTGAGAGTTATTCGATTGATGTTGTCGAAGAACGTTGCTCACAACGTGGCGAAGGAGAAGACCACCGTTGGCATGATGAAGGTTATGTCCGACATGTATGAGAAACCTTCAGCAAACAATAAGGTATTTCTCATGAAGAAACTCTTTCATCTAAAGATGGAGGAAGGTGCTCCTATTGCAACGCACGTGAATGAATTCAACACGATTGTCATCTGTTGCAATCGAGTTTGACGATGAAGTGCAATCCCTAATTTTGATGGTTTATCTACCGAATAGTTGGGAGCCAATGAGAGCAGCGGTTAGTAATTCGGTTGGCAGTGATAAACTTAAATTCAACGATGTTATAGATCATATCCTTGCTGAGGAGGTTCGCAGGATAGATTCTGGTGGGCCATCGATGAGTTCTGCAATGAATGTTGAGAACAGAGGCAGAAATTATGACACCACAATCAAAATAAGGGCAAGTCGAAGTCAAGGAATGACAGGGGTCAATCCAGATCCGGGCTAACACTTGAGTATTGGAACTGTGGGAAATCGGTTCACATCAAGAAGAATTGCAGGGCACCGAAGAAGGAGGACAATAAGGGGGTGGAATCAATGCTGCCACTGAAGACATTGGTGATGCGTTGTTGTTGTCTATTGACAACCCGATCGACTCTTGGGTGATTGACTCAGGAGCGTCTTTCCACACCACCCCACATCGTGATATAATGATGAATTATGTTGCCAGGAATCACGGGAAAGTCTATTTGGCAGATGGTAAGCCTTTAGACGTTGTTGGTATTGGAGACATTAATTTGAAGATGTCAAATGGAAACGTGTGGAAGATCACAAAGGTCAGACATGTGCCGAAGCTGATGCGTAATCTGATCTCAGTGAGTCACCTTGATGATGAAGGAAATGATCTTAATTTTGGTAGCGGGAAGCCTAAGGACAGTGTATATCCATGGCTTTCTAAGTCAACTCTCCAAGCTATATCTATTGCTCAAGTCAATACCACTTCCATCACCACCGCTCCCAACTGCATCGACGCCTTTTCCACCCCTCCACACCTACTATTCACCATATTTTGAAGCTTTTGAATGTTTCTTCATATTTAGAGAATTTTTTTTGCTATTCTTGTAAGTGCAATAAAATGCGCGCATACGACTCCTTTTTATAACTCCTCGATACAGAGTCTCATTCCTTTAGAATATATTTACTATGATGTTTGGGGTGCTGCACCAGAAGTTTCTATTGATGGTTTTCAATATTTTTAATATTTGTAGATCATAATACGAAATATATCTGGTTATTTCCTCTAAAGAAAAAATCTGATGTTTCAATTGTGTTTTCAAAATTTAAACGAATTGTGGAGAAATTATTCCAAAAGCCCATTATATGTTTTTACTCTGACAATGATGGAGAATTTATACGTCTTCATTCATTTTATGAAGACAATGGGATATCACATTTTCTCACTCCTTATACACCTGAACATAATGCCACTGTCGGACGTCGTCATCGACATGTTGTGTAGACATGTATCACATTATTACAAAATGCCAATCTTCCTCTAAAGTTCTGATCTTATGCATTCACTATTGTTGCCTACTTAATCCATAGGTTGCCCACCCGAACATTAGATGGTGATTCACCTAATTTCAGATTATATGGTACTCTACCAAACTACAATAAAACTCTATATCTTTGATTGTTTATGTTATCCATGGTTGCATCTCTATAATCAAAATATATTACAACCCCACTCTACTCCATGTCTTTTCCTAGGCTATTCACAAAATCAGAGTGCTTGTAAGTGTTATGATCTTGTAATTTTTCGTCTTTATTTATCTCATCATATTGATTTTGTGGAACACTCTTTTTCTTATGTCTCTTGAACTAATAGAAAGTAGACCTCACATGTTATTGTTGATTCTTGGGCTCCCTGCCACTTTGTAATTCGACTTACATATGACCAACCTTCATCCATCACATATCTTATAGCCTCTAAGACAACGCCCCTAGGCCCCACATCTTCCAGAGGTACACCTGGTAATGCTTCTTCATCAAACGAAATTGGGAGTTTATCCAATCACCACTCAGGTATGTCTCTTACTCATTCGTCATCCTCTAATTGTTCTAACTCTTTATCTTCTTCTGACTCCTCTTTATCTGATAACACCAATGGGTCAAATCAAAATCTAACCATTCAACCCTCTCATCCCATGACTACCCGGCCAAAAAATAACATTCATAAACCCATCCAGAAATTGTGTCTTAGTGCTACTGTTCATGATTTTGCTAATATCAATGTCTCACCACTAACCAAATTATCCCAATTACCTCCAGCAACCAAAACCTCCAGCAAGCCAAAACAATCCTCTTCCTTACCTAAGCCTATAAAGCCTCATACCGTTCGTCAAGCCTTAAAAGATCCAAATTGGTGTGATGACATGAACAAAGACATTTTAACATTATAAAGTCAAGGCACTTTGTCTCATGTGACATCTGCCACTCATGCCAAACCAGTGGGTTCTAAATGGATATTTCGTGTTAAATATAAATTCGGATGAGAGCGTTGGTCACTATAAAGCTTGGTTAGTTTCTAAAGGTTATCTTCAACGACATGGTGTGAGTTTTTTTAAGACATATTCTCCGGTTTCTAAACATATTACAATAAAAGTTGTCTTTCTCTCGCGGTTTCTAAAGATTGGCCCGCTTAGGAAATTAGATGTCAATAATGCAATTTTACGTGGGCATTTATCTGAAGAAGTTTACATGTCTTAGCCACCTGGATTTGTCAATAAGAAATTTCTCAATCATATTTGTCAGTTACATAAGGCTATCTATGGCTTGAAGCAGGCTCCACGTGCCTAGTATGATGAATCAAAAGCTTATCTTTTATCTGTTGGTTTTCATCATTCTCAGTATGACCACTGTCTTTTCATCTATGCAAAAATTGGAGTTATTATCTATCTTGTTGTTTATGTTGACGACCTCATAATTACTGGCAATCAGTCACGCTATGTCGAAGAATTTATCAACAAACTTGGTACTCGATTCTCCATAAAAGATCTTGGTGATCTAATTTTTTTTCTTGGGTGTTAAAGTTACGCTTTCACCTACTAATTTATTCCTCAACCAGCAGAAATATAAATATGTGAGATACTTGGCATAACCAATATGGCAGATGCAAAACCAATGAGGACACCTACAACTAGTGGTTCATGTCCATGTTCTAAAGATGGTTCTCCTCTTGAAGATCCCATAAAATATCGGAATGTAGTTCGAAGCTTGCAGTATTTGCATTTTACTCGCTCAAATGTTGCCTTTATAGTCGAAAAGTTGTCGAAGTTTACAAACTGTCCCAGAACAACTCATTTGATGATGGAAAAATGTGTTTCGCGATATCTAGCTGGGACATCAGATCGTGATGTATTTCTTCGGAAAGACTCTCCTCTCCTGATTCATGCCTTTTCCGACTCTGATTGGGCTGGTGATCACTATAATCGCTCGTCCACTACAACCTATGTTGTGTTTCTTAGATGTCATCCAGTCTCATGGAGTTCCAAGAAACAACGAGTTGTGGCTCGCTCCTCGACTGAGGCAGAATATAGGGTCATTGCCTCTACTGAAATATTTTGGGTGTGTAATCTTCTCAAGGAGTTATCTGTTACTACCTCTCAGACACCGATCATCTACTGCGGTAATCTTGGTGTTACATATGTTTGTGCTAATCCCGTGTTCCACTCTCGCATGAAGCATGTTGAACTTGATTATCATTTTGTCCATAAATTAGTCCAGCAAGGTCTTCTTCGGGTTTCACATGTTTCTTCCAAGCAGCAACTTGCTGACATGCTCATAAAACCTCTTCCAAGTGGCTCTTTTGAGTTGTTACGTTCCAAGATTGGTATCTCTAATCGAGCTACTATCTTGCAGGGGCATATTAGATATATCTTATATTGATGGTACAATATTTTCTCTCCCTATTTAAAGATTTAGCTGCCCCTTTTTTTTAGCTTATTCTTGATTGTAAAGATTGTCATTTATTTTAATTGATTTCTTTTCAGATCCTTATGGATCCACCAGCTTGTATAAATACCCTATTCATTATCAGTACATATACACTTCTCCTTTCTGTAAACTACTTTAGTAGCAACCATGGATGCCCTAAGTTTCCACCATATGCCTAGAGAGGAAGGGAGAGTAGAGAGCATTAGGTTTTTTTCTTTGTTCGTTTCGAATGAGAATATTTTTCATGAAAAATCATACACATGGCAAAATTAGGACAATGCTAATAACAATTAAAATAAATTGAGCCTTATCAGATATAGTACAAAAAATCTAGAAAGATGTACATTGAGATAAGATATGACTATACTTTAAACTAAGCTAAAAAATAAAATAAAGTAAATAAATATACTTATGATGACTTTGAAATTTGATAAAATTTCGAGCAGATATTAAATAAATACAGAATATATATTTATAAAGTAAGAAAAAGAAATAAATAATAGTTAAATATCATGTCATACTGATATTTATAAATCGAAAAAACTAACATATTCTACATAATTCAATATTTCTTAAATAATACAGAAAAGAGGATAAATCAAGTTTCTGAATTTTATGGATAAAATTTCCGAATTTGAAATATTACAAACTTTTCAATTTGAATTGAAAGATAAGCATTTCTTTTATCTAATCAATTTATTCATAACATTATTTGTTTACTTTATTTATCCATAACACTTTTTATTTGTATACTATCGTTTTGAGTCTTTTGTTTAGGGAAAGTATTTTTCTAAAGATACTTAGGATGGAAACTGAGATAACCTTCTTTCTTCCATTCAACTAATCTTTAATTTTTTTTTTCTATTTGCATGGTGTAATTTATTAGTTTTCTCTATTCGAATAGTATAACTTTTGGCAAAAAGAAATCAATTGAATCTCCTTCATTGCAAGTGACTCTGCTTATCAGGTTGTCTCTGAGTCTCTAAGTGAAACAAGTCTGAGTTTAAATACTTTCTATAAGAAATGAAAAAAAATGCTCAAAGTCTTTGCTTAGCATGAAATTCTGTCTTCTTTACTCTTTTGCCTTTTTATAGAACGGGCCAACCTCTACAAGGGCTTCCTACCTCCATTAGGTAGGGGCCAATTCATAACAATTATATTATCTTGCCTCTCTTTATTCTGAATTAAGAATTCATAATCAATCAAATCTCCATAGTTAGGGTGAGAGCAAATAGATGACATGTGTGCTTATGTCATTCCCTTCTCAGTCAAAATCTCGTACTAAAATATTCTACTCCCTATAAATATAAAAGGCCAATATAAAAATGCTTTCACACTGATGGAGTACAATCACTGACCAACCATCCAAACAGTTATAAGCTAACTTTTTCTAACTACACTTTTATTCGTTCGCGAATACCGAATTCATATTTAACTAATGAATATAAAGATGGTCTAGTGACATGCATATATTCTTAATATATTTTTCTTACGTATACCTAGTTCAAACCTAAATCAATTTCAATTGAACTCACAAAAACACATCCTAAATCCATCTCTAGTTTTTATTGCCACACAAAATCTTGAAATTCACTAGAGGTGTTCATTTGGAAGCAGCAGCAGCTTGTAAGCGAGCTTGAAAATAGGCAAGCAACTCATCTTTTGGAGGTAAATATTCCTTGTTTTGGCTGCAATTAATGTATTCATCTCTCCAAGCACAAAAATTTGGGAACTTTTCTGTTGTCACCAAAACAACTCCAGAGCCTTCTTCAAAAACTCCAAGCCAAAGTCCCAAAAAATTTGCAGCCATATCAGCAAACCCAAATTTGTCCCCCACAAAGAACTTCTTATCCTTGAGCTCATTATCAAGTACTTTCAGCATTTCACAAACTTCTTCTTTACCTTTCACACGCTCCTCTCCTTTGCGTAAGAAAGTATTGATCACCGCTGCCACCTGCAAATTACACTAGACACATAAGCTTCAACAAAAAATTTACTCAATTTGTCAGATAGGACTATACAACAATAATAACTACTCCTAAACTTCAAGCAAGTTATGATCGACTATATGACCGTGTCGCTATATCTAAGCTCATCCTAAACAAATCTTATAAAAGTACTACTTTAGAATTTATTGAAATTTTATACTGGTCTATAAATCTCACACAGGACAAAAGAAATCCTACAATAAAGAAAAACATAGGATCTAAAGTATAACATACTGACGTGACTAAAATTTATTCCCAACTAATTGGAGTATATAGCATTAATATAATTATACCTTATCTTCAAGGAACTTAGCCCAGAAACGAGCAATAGCACGGTCATAAGGGTCTATAGGCAAGATGGAAGGGCCTTCAAATGCCTCATCAATGTATTCAAGAATTACCATAGACTCACAAATGGGCTTGCCATTGTGAATGAGCACTGGAATTTTTTTGTGAATAGGGTTGGATTCAAGAAGCAAAGGGCTTTTGTTTTGTAGATCTTCTTCTATAAATTCATATTCCACACCCTTAATCTTTAGAGCCCACTCAACTCTATGACTAAAAGGGCTATACCATAGACCAAGCAATTTCACTTCTGCCATCTCTCAACTTTGGTTATCTTTTTTTTGCTTTACTATATTAAGGAATTTATTTGGTTGTTCTGCTTTGGGGTCTAGTCTTCTTATATAGAGGGGAAAACAAGGAAGTGTCGTAGCAACCAAGCAATTGCTAATTAATATGTTTCTTCTTTGACAATTTAGTTTTGTAATTAATAATGATTCCACATTGACCGGAGACTAATAGGAAAAAAAGTCCAACTATTTATCAAATCTATCCTTGTTATCGAAACGGACTACATTTGTTCTCATTGACGAATGGAAGAAGTTTTCGGACACGTGATCTTTTTTATAAAAGAAAAAGGTTAAATTTGCCTTTAATCTATGAGAAATGGTTCAAATTTACCTCTAAACTTTGAAGAACTGAATTAATATTACAGTGGCAGCACTACAGACTTCTTTAACACTCAGAACCTTCAACGACCAAATCTCTATCCCCATGCCCAAATTTGTCAACCCATGCCTAAATCAGCCCAAATAAAACTTAAACAATGATTAATTGCACCACGAAGTTAAATTTCCACCTATGTCAAAACTTCATCGATACAACTCCATCAACAATCTTTCTCAGATCACCAATAGCAATATTTGAACTCCACGTCAACCTCCTAATACTAAAACAAACACATGTACACATAATTCAGCTCCTAAATCATTTGCAACAGTATTATAGTTCAATTTAATGTGGGGTTATAGTGGTTGAACGTCCCTGGTCCTATGGCGAAGGTAAAATAGTGACTGCAAAAAGTGGCAAAGATGAAGGTGAAAGTGGGAGAGATTGCCTGAATTGGTTAGTTTATGTATTCTTTTTATGAGTATCGTGGAAGTCACAAGTGGTAATGGAGTAACACGATCTTCAAAATGATATTTTTTAGAGTGGAAGAATCAATTATTATGATATTAATTGATTAAGAGAATTGTGGCATGGTGGTTGAGACAAATTAAAATGGTGAAAAGTTAACAAGTTACGGTACATTAGCAGGCAGAACAATGACAAAGATGACTTATGTGCTTATGTCACCCACTTCTTTTGGGTCAAATCTCGTGGTTTGCTAAGTCATTACTACTCCGATATTTTCTCCTTGGAAACATAAAAAGATATTTACCATTATGAGTCACAAATTGAGAAAATTGATGTAATTAATTATTGCATAATCACTGACCCACCAGCAAAAGACGTAAAACTTTCTGGTAGGTGAATTGCCGACTAAGATACCTCTCTGATAAGTAATTGTATTCGAACATGAGTTTAAAATTGTAAATTCTGAAAGAGTGTATATTATAATATGCAAATATTTTTATTTTTTCTTATGTATATATTATTTGAGCCAATATTAATGATTCAGTTGAACCAACAAACCTCACCCTAAATTCACCTCTATTTTTATTGCCACAAAATCTTGAAACTTCAAAAGATGAATAAAGAAGGTGTTCATTTGGCATAAATTGCCGCAATGACAACTTGAAAGCGACCCTTTGAAATAGGCAAGCAAATCATCTCTTGGACGTACATGTTTCTTGTTTTGGCTGCAATTAATATATTCATCTCTCCTAACACAACAAATTGAGAATTTATCATTTCACCTAACAACTTCAGTTGCTTCTTCAAGAACTCCCGTTATGTTGGCATTGAAATAATCAACGCGCCATGCACAAATTTATAATTATAAACTTTGAACAGTGATAAATCAGACGATAGAGAAACTATACTAAAAAGGCATAATATTATATATGGTTTGAATAATCTCCCATAAACAAGACTCATTAAGGATTACATTGTGGATGCTACTGTGTTGTCTATGAGAAGAAAGATGTCCTATTTATAGAAGTCAAAAACTTCTCCTCCAAAAAAAGAATAAATATGATAGTTATTTTCCATAAAGAAAACATTGATACCTTGTATAAAACTCATGTGTGCAAGAAATATTCGATCGCATAGAGTGTACGAATGAATTGATTAACAATTCACAAATGAAAATATGACAAAAAAGAAAGCATTCACTCCTCTTTTTTATCTTGCATCTATAGTATTTTTGCCCGGGTGAATTTCTTTCGCAGTTAATAAATATATAAAATCTTGGGTTACTAATTGATATTGTCAAAAAAAAAAATTAAAATAAAGCACAATTATAATAAAAATTCAAATAAGTTTAGAAATTTAGTACAAACTCTAACACCTCCAAAGTCCCAAGATATTTGCAGCGATATCAGCGAACCCAAATTTGTCACTCATAAAGAACTTTTTATCCTTGAGCTCATTATCAAGGTCAAAAAGTTTCTTTTTAGCTTTGTCTGACTCGTGAAAAAACTTCTACCCACTATTGACCCCTGATAAATCATATCACTCAATATTTAAGTTTTACTGATTATATCGCTTTATGGGCTTTGATAATTGAGGCTAGTTTCACTTGAACACTTTTACCTCATTCAAGATCTGTATATATTAGAACCTTCGGGTGACATGACAAAGAATGTGTTCTTCACTTGTTTTGGGCGCGTTAACGAATATTAAATAATAATTTTCTTTTTTCTTTTTTCTTTTTTAATTTGGGTACTGAAAATGTAGTTGTTATCTAAAAAATTAAAATTCAGCTGGAGGCCTGCAGCGTGAGTTCGAATCCTGGTGGGAGTAATTTACTCTTTTCTGGATAGGACCTTGTAGGATATCAGTTGTTCTGTTCTCAAACTCTGGTCATTCAGACACATCCCACGATTTACTGATAGTAATACTGAGGGACCGAGATTACTATCTCTAGGAATAGTCCGGCGTAAACCGATAAAAGCTAGATATATATATATATATAAAAGCCATCTTCCCATCCTCGTTATCTCTCTCTCATCTCTGGTATTTACCTCGGTGATACCGAACTTTCCGGGGCCGAAACAACCAGTAACACCGATTTCCACGGAGTCTCCCTTCCTGTTCGAGCTCTCCCTCTCTGCTCCAATGTCAATCAACTTGAGCCCAGTGCCCGCTCTGCAACAGTAGTTACTTCTCACTGTGTACTTGTACTTTTACATCAGGGGAAAATCCTCAACATTGTATAGATAAATAAGCCCTCCTAGAACAGGAAAAGGGGCTGAAGACTTCTCTCTTGCTCACTTGTAACCCTAAACACCACTATTGAATACATGAAACATCTCAAGCTCTCTACTTTATTTCTTGTTTCTTTATTTGTGGCACTCACATACTAGTATTTAATTACTTTTCTCGGTTTAGCTATAAGAGAAAAGGGTTTTGATTGAATAGGATTCGCGCGTCTTTAACCCCATTTCATACAAACTTAATTGTTTTTCTAAAAATCTTTTTTAGCCGTAAACATTGTTGGAAATTTATCTATAAAATCTTTTTTATCCGTAAACATTTATTTATGACTCAAACAATCGGGGCCCCGCAAGTCGGAAACGTCGTTTCCACACACGTGCACACGTAGTGCCAAGTATCGCAAATTTTATTAGTGAAAGAGATATTGGTACGTATGTAATACGTTTGAGACATAGAATGATGGACGGTTATTGGCCAAATGACAAAGTATTCCACGTTGGTAATAGAAGGAAGAAGTGTACAAAGTGTAAGATGAAACGAGTCAGAAATCGCCGCGGAGCCGTGAAGGGCCGCGGCGCCAGAGCGTCGCAGCGCTAATTGGTTGGTCAGTTACTGGAGCCGCGGCGCTACTTCACAGAGTCGCGGCGCTTCGGAGGCAGAATGCTGCGACAGGAAGTTGGAAAGCTCTAATCTTTGGGCTAGTTTTGGAGCATTGATTCTCCATTACTTGACATATGAATCCAACCATTATTTGGCTGAATGTAACCCCTCTAATAAGTGTTATTACATAGCTATTGAAAGCCATTAGTTGGCTAGTTGAGGGTCATCTCCTTACACTATAAATTGAAGCCTTTGGCTCAATTGTTCAAAACACTTGAGATATTTTTCTGAAATCTTCTTCTTCATCTCTAGCAAGTTTTCTATATTCAAAGTTCTTTAAGAGTAACACTTGAGTTTCCTTTGCTCATTTGTTAAGTTGTTGTTGTATCTTGGGAGACTATTGCCCGACAATATAAAAGGAGATATACGAGGCAATCTTGTCTTAAAGATAGAGTGTCATCACTCGACTCAGCAAATAACACAAGGAGTTTGTTTCATTCTTGATTTCCAGTTTTTGTTGTAATCTTTAGTTTATCCTTTCTAGCAATTGTAATATCTACTTAATTCCCGTTCCCTGCAATTGTTGTATCCCACATTTTAAGACAAGATTTGTTGTAAGTACTTAGAAAGATGACTGGAAGAGAACAACTCACTTCTGATTCTGCTGCTACTGCTACCCAAGGCAACCCCTCTGCCTTCCCCACTACTCAAGGCACACCAAATGCCTTTCCGGTTGCTCAAGGCTCATCCAATGCCTTTTATGCTGCTCAAGGGAACACTCTCGTTCCTCCTCCCGCTGGATTCCACCATGAATGCCCTGAAAAGTTCATGGGCTCCAACTTCAAGAGATGGCAGCAGAAGATGCTATTTTATCTGACTGTTATCGGAATGGCTCGTTTCCTAATAGAAAATCCTCCACAAGCTGGAGATGAAATGGACCCTTCGCCTACTGAAATGGCTGAAGGGGGCAAAGGTATCCATGTCATTAATGGCATGAAGAAGGTCCGGGATGTATGAAATCATAGTGATTTCATGTGTAAGAACTATATTTTGAACTGCTTGTCAGACCCTCTCTACACAATGTATTGCACCGTAGGCACTGTCAAAGAGTTATAGGAGAAGCTGCAAAAGAAGTACAACACACAAGATCCAGGTACTAAGAAATTCATCGTTGGGAAATTCCTGGAATTTGAAATGGTGGATAGTAAAACAGTGATATCCCAAGTCCAGGAATTCCAAATGATTCTACATCACCTGGATTTGGAAGGTATGATACCAAATGAGCAGTTTTTGGTTGCATCGCTGATTGAAAAGTTACCTCCCTCGTGGAATGAGTTTATGAGTTACTTGAAACTCAAAACAAAATAAATGACCTTTGAAGAACTTATTATCAAACTCAAGATTCAGGAAGATAATAAGAAGGCCTTGCCTAGGGGTAAACAACCCGCTGAGGCAAAGGCAAATCTGGCTGAGGCTAAAGGGAACCCAAACAAGAAGCCCAAGTTCCATAAAGAAGGCAAGACCCAAGCGGCGGAGAAGTTCAAAGGAAACTGTCACCACTGTGGGAAACCTGGTCACATGATCAAGGACTGCCGCAAGCTCAAGACTGAGCAACAAGAGAAGGCCAAGGCCAAAGGCAAGGCTCAGGCTAACGTCATCAAAGACAGGCTTCTGGACGACATGATTGAGGAGTTCTCAGCGGTGGTTCTTGAAGCAAACCTTGTTGAGAATCTCATGTAGTGGTGGATGGACACAGGTGATACAAGACACATCTATTCCAATAGAGATGCCTTCTCCACTTATACACCATTTACTAACTAGAAGTTGTTCAATGGTAACAACGCTTCATCTGACGTGCTGGGGGTAGGAAAGGTAGTCCTGAAGATGACTTCTGGAAAGGAGCTCACTCTGAATGAGGTGATGCATGTTCCTGAGATTAGGAGAAATTTAATTTCAGGTCATTTATTGGTTAATACTGGTTTTAGGCTAGTATTTGAGTCTAATAAGTTTGTAATCACCAAGAATTGAACGTTTGTGGGAAGAGGATTCGTCTGTGAAGGCCTCTTTAAAGTTAACGCCATGTATGTATTACGTACAAGCAATAGTATTGAAGATTCTTCTTACTTGCTTGAGTCCTCTAATTTATGACATCATAGATTAGACATGTCAACTACAAGTCCATCCAAAGGTTGGTAAAGTTGGAGTTGTTGCTGTCTTTCGACGTAAACCCTCAACATAAGTATGAGGTGTGTGTAGAGGCAAAACTCTCAAAGCTTCCTTTTCGATCCATCGAAAGGAATACCACTCCTTTAGAAATTATTCACACAGATATATGTGATTTGAAGTTTGCACAAACTAGAGGGGGGAACAAGTACTTTGTGACATTCATTGATGATAGCACAAGGTATTGTTACCTTTACTTGTTGAAAAGTAAGGATGAAGCCTTTGAAGCGTTCCGACGTTACAAAGCAGAAGTTGAGAATCAACTAAGCATGCGGATTAAATCCATTCGTAGCGATAGAGGGGGAGAATATGTAGCATCATTTGAGGAATATTGTGCCCAATCAGGCATTGTTCATCAAACGACGGCTTCATACTCACCTCAATCGAACGGTGTGGCAGAACGTAAGGACCGCACATTGAAGGAAATGATGAATGTCTTGCTCATCAATTCTGGTCTTCCCCAAAACATATGGGGAGAAGTTGTCCTTATCGCTAATACGATTCTTAACAGAGTCCCACATAAGGGTAAGGAGAAAACTCCATATGAATCATGGAAATGAAAGAAACCCACCTATAAATATTTAAAGGTGTGGGGTTGTTTGGCAAAGGTCGAAGTACCCAAGCCAAAGCAGGTCAATATTGGGCCTAAGACTGTAGATTGTATTTTCATCGGATATGCAAATAACAGTAGTGCTTATCGCTTCTTAGTGCATAAGTCAGATATTCCAGATATCCATGGGGGTACAATCATGGAATCAATGAATGCTCAATTCTTTGAAGATACTTTTCCTAGAAAGGAAAAAGACATAACCTCTCGCAAGCGAAGTTATGAACAAAGCTCTTAAGAATCGGGAGTCGTTGACTGCCCGGATCTAGATGGTTCAGATCTAGTGGACTTCGAAGTGGCTGAATATCCGGAATCTAGTGTTTCAGATTCTCAAAACTTGGAGACTCCAGAGATGGAACCAAGGCGAAGTAAAAGGGCCAGGAAGGATAAATCCTTTGGTCCGGACTTTGTAGCTTATATGGTTGATGACGAACCAAGGACAATTGCTGAAATATTGTCAACTCCAGAGGCACCGCTCTGGAAAGAAGCTATTGAGAGTGAAATAGACTCCATTCTACATAACCATACTTGGGAGTTAGTTGATCTTTCTCTGAGAAATAAACCGTTGGGTTGTAAGTGGATACTCAAACGGAAGTATAAAGCAGATGGGTCTATAGATAAGTACAAGGCCAGGTTGGTAGTCAAGGGCTATCGACAGAAGGAAGGCCTTGACTACTTTGACACGTACTCCCTGGTGACTAGGATGACGTCCATACGAGTATTCATTGTGATCGCAGCATTGCATGACCTTGAGATACATCAAATGGATGTCAAGACAGCCTTCCTAAATGGTGATTTGGAAGAAGAAATTTATATGGAACAACCCGAGGGGTATATGGTTCCAGGACAAGAGAAGAAAGTTTGTCGGCTTGTCAAATCTCTGTACGATCTGAAACAAGCCCCGCAGCAATGACATGAAAAATTTGATAGTACTCTACTATCGAAAAGTTTCTCCATTAATGAGTGTGACAAATGTGTCTACATGAAATATAATTCTGACTTGTTCGTCATGATATGCCTATACGTAGATGACATGTTGATCACATGGAGCAGTCCTAGCTTGATTTTAGAGACTAAGAACATGTTGAAACAATCCTTCGACATGAAAGATATTGGTATCACAGATGTCATCTTAGGGATAAAGATCTCTAAAACGTCTGACGGACTGGTCTTATCTCAGTCTCACTACATCGAGGATGTGTTGAGAAAGTTTGAGATGTTTGACAGTTCACCTATGAAGTCACCAATTGATAGAAATCAAAAACTTGATAAAAATCATGGTGCACCCGTATGCCAGGAGCAATATGCACATGTGATTGAGAGTTTGATGTACATAACAAACTACACCCAACCTGATATTACTTATGCAGTCAACACGTTAGCTAGGTTTACCCGTAATCCGAGTAATGATCATTGGAAGGCGTTGAATCGGATACTACAATACCTGAAATACACGCTAACTTGCGAGTTGCATTATTCGAGATATCCAGTTGTACTAGAGGGGTACAATGATGCAAACTGGATATCTGATATAGAGAACATCAAGTCCACCAGTGGGTATATATTTACAATTGGTGGTGGGGCTGTGTCTTAGAAATCCTTTAAGCAAACTAGCATCACCCGATCTACGATGGAATCAGTGTTTATCGCTTTAGACAAAGTAGGAGAAGAAGTTGAGTGGCTTCACGTCTTCTTAGAGGATGTTCCTTGTTGGGAAAAACCCGTACCTTCTGTAATGATCCACTTCCACAGTCAGTCGGCTCTAGGAAGGGCACGGAGTTCTATGTACAACGGCAAGTCTCGTCATATTCGACGGAGACATAAGACCGTTAGGCAACTGATTACCACGGGTATAATATCCATTTATTACATAAAATCAAAGGATAACATAGCGGACCCACTGACAAAGGGCTTACCTAAGGATCAGATGTTCTGTCTGTCTAGGGGAATGAGCTTAAAACCTAAGCTATAAAGGACCAATATGGTGGTAACCCAACCTTATTGACTGGATATCCCATGAGTTAGGTTCAATGGGAAAACTAAGTTGTAAAGGTTCAATTGAGCACTTCGGTGGAAGCATGAACACATCAGATAGTGATTTCTGTGAAGAAACACCAAATCCAAAGTCGTTCCTGCGATAGACTATAAGTGCTATCTGCAGTGTGGGTAAAGGTTATGGTTCCAAACCTTTAATGAACCTCACCGGTTGAGGTTAGGTTTGGGGAATTTTTTAATGGTTCCTAACACTTTTAAAATAGGGTATTGCAGGATACCTTGTAGGAGACCACTTATTTAAGTGCGAGGACAAGCCGCCTCAAATGAATGCACTTAAGAAACCAAGAAGTGTCCACGACCACAACGGATAAAACATTATGAAGAACAGAGTAAGGGAAGTTGTTGTGTTGGTACCGTTGATTTGACTTACACTAAACACTGACGGTTCAAGACATCACGTTCACCGCGAAGTAAGTAAGTCCGATGGTATTCAACTATGGAAGGTTCAAAGCTGGAAGCTACCTCTCCTAATGCAACATCGGTCCGCTGAAAGATTGCTGGAAAGGCACCATGTGAGTGCGCCAAAATCTCATTCAAGAGGGGATTATTGGAAATTTACTAATGTGTAATTAAGTATATTCCATTATTTATGACTCAAACAATCGGGGGCCCGCACGTCGAAAACGTCATTTCCACACACGCGTACACGTAGTGCCAAGTATCACAAATTTCATTAGTGAAAGAGATATTGGTACGTATGTAATACGTTTGAGACATATAATGATGGACGGTTATTAGCCAAATGACAAAGTATTCCACGTTGGTAATCGAAGAAAGAAGTGTACAAAGTGTAAGATGAAATGAGTCGAAAATCGCCGCGGAGCCGTGAAGGGCCGCGGCGCGACACCGTCGAGCCGCGACGCCGGAGCGTCGTGGCTCCTCCCAGGCAGCGCCGCAACGCTAATTGGTTGGTCAGTTACTGGAGCCGCGGCGCTACTTCACAGAGTCGCGGGGCTTCGGAGCAGAATGCTGCGACGGAAAGTTGTAAAGTTCTGACCTTTGGGCTGGTTTTGGAGCATTGATTCTCCATTACTTGACACATGAATTCAACCATTATTTGGCGGAATGTAACCCTTATAAATAGTGACATTACATGGCTATTGAAGGCCATTAGTTGGCTAGTTGAGGGGTCATCTCCTTACACTATAAATTGAGGCCTTTGGCTCAATTGTTGTCAACACTTAGAAATAATTACAGAATTTTCTAATATCTTCTTCTTCCTGTCTAGCAAATTTACTACACTCAAAGTTTTTCAAGAGTAACACTTGAGTTTCTTTCGCTCAATTGTTAAGTTGTTGTTGTATCTTGGGAGACTATTGCCCGACAACGTAAAAGAAGATATACGGGGCAATCTTGTCTTAAAGACAGAGTGCCATCACTCGACTCAGCAAATCATACAAGGAGTTTGTTTCATTTTTGATTTCCAATTTTTGTTGTAATCTTTAGTTTATCCTTTCTAGCAATTGTAATATCTACTTACTTCCCGTTCCATGCAATTGTTGTATCCCACAAACATTTCCCACTCTTTTATTTTTTGGTTTTGTTTCTTTTATTTTTTTCATTTTTCTAGTCTAGCTCAAGGTCTTCTTTCATCAATCAGTGGAATCTCTTTCAGTTGAAGTTGAATTTATTGGAGCAAATTGATTTTGCGGAAAGAGCTGTGAAAGAAGACAAAAGTGTGAGAAAGGTTGGATTTTGGAGAAAGACAATGAAATTTCGAGAAGAGGAATACATTGGTGGGACGGTGGTGAACGGGAGGTTTCAAGGGAGAAGGTGATGAAAGGGAGAGTTGTTTGGGTGGGGGCGGGGTGGAGTTTAGAAAATAAGTCTTTTTTTTGTTGTTGAAATAAGTTTTTTTTGTAGATTTTTGGATAATTTAGTTTTTTCTTTTTAAAAAAAATCAAACTTAAGTAATTATTTGGATTCAAAGGAAATTACATATATTTCACCACGAAGAAAAAAATCATTTTACTCGCTTAAACTAATCAGACAACCTAATAACCACATAATTGTTTCAAGTGAAATTAACCCCTCCCCCAACACACATAATCAGTCACATAAAATATTAGTGACTTTTTCTGACAACTACGTGGTATCTATGTATTTTCCCTTCAAATATCACATGTCAACACTCATTCGTCCCTTAATCATATTATCCGCGTTTGAGTTTCACACATTATATTTTTTGAATTGATTGTTATTTTATATATAATAGGTAGAGGTGTCAATAATCAACCTGTGAACAGATTGCACCATCTAATTTTGTTTTTAAGTGAAATTCACGGGGCAATTAGTGATAGATCAAAGAAAACAAATTGGTTTAGTAAATTGAATTATTTTATCTTGGGAAAAGAGTCAAATTTGCCCTCTAACTATGTTTTATAGTTTAACATTGTCCTCCGTCAAACTTTGCGATAAAAAATGCCCTTCCCGTTAGCAAACTTATCAAATTTGCCATTACATGGATGAAAATCTGAGTTGGACTCCATGTCGAATCCACATAGACGCTCCACGTCGAATCCACATAGTTGCACCCGTTACCCGTTACTCCACGTCAGATTCGAACTGATATCACCACCAGCCGTTGTTCCAATTTCCAACCCCTAAACCACCACCGACACCCAACAAACCATCATCGGTGCCGCTCTCCGTTCATTCATCAACCGCATCTCCGACACAATCCATTTTGGTCTTTCAAATCGGAGTCCACGACCGCTTAAAAAATAGGATAAGGTGGGTTGATTTGTCATCGACGTTTTGCCGAAATAGTGAGCGTGATGGTATCGTTTGGCAGTGTTGTTGAGGCAGTTTGTGGTTGTTGACTGAGTTGGGTGGTTCGCGGAGGTTTCAGTTGTTAATGGGGCAGTAGTGGCGATGGAGAAGAAGGGAGCGAGAGAGGGAGCAGGGGAAGGCGTTGGGTGGCTAGTGGTCTGGCGAGATTGTCGGAGTTTGGAGCTCCGACGGTGGTGGTCGTGTTGATGTTGTTGGTGATGTGATCGCCGCGGTGTTCAAATCTGGGTATTTGGGGGCTCACCGGTGGTTATGTTTCATCACCGACTTCGTCGGAGACGACGATGGTGGTCTAAGTGGTGACTGCTCCGGTTCACCGGTTGGTCATCACCAGTGATTGTGTTTCGTCACCGACTTCGCCGGAGACGGCGGTGGTGGTCTAGATGATGACTGCGGTGGTGGTCTAGTTGGGTGAGCCGACGTGGAGTCTATGTGGATCCAATATGGAGTTCAACTCAGATGTCCATCCATGTAAGGGAAAATCTGATAAATTTGCTACGGGAAAAGCATTTTTTATCGCAAAGTTCTCATCCTGAGGCCTAAGTATGCCATTCTCTTCGTCAAGAAAGATCGAGCAGCATAGAAGCCTTGACTTCAAGCTTAGGTCTTTTTTTTTTTGAAAAGGGAACTAAGGCAACTTTTAGGTACAGGGAAAGAAAAAGGCTAGCGAACCTCTTTTCAGGCGGTACAATACAAAGGGCGAAGCTCGAGTAGGTTACTTTGAGTGACCTTCATGGCGGGTGTTCCGGTGTTAACGAGTTCGGAAAGAAGGTCAAGGATGAACAGTAGAGAGATTTTTATCCATTACATCATTTAGTGAGAAATAAACACAAGAATGACACATCTTTTTAAATATTATAAATATAGCAATTTTTTTAACAAATATAACATTTCAAAAATAAATATGAGATCAATTTCCATAAATACATTACTTACTGCATTTCCTCTCTCTTTCATAATTTCTCTCTCTTCCATAAATAAAAAATTATCTTTCCTCTTTAATGAGGTTGCCACCAAGGGAATTTGTGATTAAAAAAATTCATCAAATTTTATTTTAATGTTGAATAGATTTTTCTGTAAAATATATATTTAATATATGTCAGATATATTATATTATGACTATTTTATACAATGTAAAGATTTTATTAATATATCGTACACACTGTTTACACATAGATTATATTATATATATTAATTGTATATATTCAATATAATACGTGTAACTAACAAAATATATTATACATACTATTTAAATATGTACAACATGTTTGATATATACGATTAATTATGATTTATTGTATATGTCTTTGAAATAGAAAATACATACACACCACTAGCTGATTTTGTAATATGTTAAAATAATATATGCAATATCCAAATTTGAATAAAAAGGAATTTTGTCAATATAAATTAAAAAAAGAAAGATACAAAGACGCTAGAGAAAGGAAAGGATTTTTTTTTACTAATATTATAAAAACAAAATAAGAAAGAAAGAAATTAGAAATAAAATCTTTTTTTAGACAACCGTTATTAGCATGTTTTAAGGAATTAGTTGAGAAAAAGGGGGAATCTATTTAAGTTACATATCTGGTATGGACAAGGAGGGAAAGAGGGTAACCTTATTAAATGAATAAATTGAGAAAAAGGGGGAATTTATTTTGGCTATAACTAATGTATGAGTATTTATGCTAAAAATAAATGATTTTGTTTTAGTGTGTAGTTACGTGAATTTCTCTTGATAATTTTAACTACCCACAATTTAACTCGTTTTAACCCAATCAATTTTAACCCAAATATATTTTGAACGAATTGGGTTTTGATCAGTGCACAAACCTAATCCGTTTCAATCAGCTTAAATTTGACCCAACCCGCTTATTTGCTATCTCAATTAGTAGGTATTTATTTATTACGGCTGAGTGTTCAATGAAAACATGTTCAAGTTATAATGTTAAAAGTTAAATTAGCTAACAACTTTAGGAGGATATATATGTATTAAGTCTTGTTACAATCTTGTTCCAATTAAGCTTAAGCAGAAATTGAGCATAGAGAGGGAAATTCCGACAAGAAAATTCAAGATAATATACAAATGACAAACATAACATTTTACTGTACTTATCCATGAAAATGGTAGTATATGTGTAGATATATTTCTATTATTTATATATTATAATTTTTCATCAAAGAGAATTTAATGGATTATATTCTTTGTCATTGCAAAGTGGCTCCGCTTATCACGATATCGTTCTCTCTCATTCTCTAACTGGTTTTGAGGTTTTTTATTTTTATTTTTGTGAAACAAAGTTATACTATTACATTGTTGAGCTTGTTGGAATTAAAGACAAAAGCGGATAGATTGTACATGTTGGTGGTCCAACTAGGGCTGGCCAGTGGGCCGGGACGTCCTGATCCCGTCCCTTCCCGATCCCGCCCATGCCCGGCCCGTCCCTTCCCGATCCCGACCCATCCCGTCGGGTAAATTACGGGATAGGGATTGACTCTAGTCGAGTTTGAAATCGGGATGAGTCTAGGGTTGGTCCCGCCTATCCTGGTCCCACCCCGTCCAAAATGTAGCCGTTGCACAAATGACCATTTGCAATTATAACCGTTAGCAACGGATACAAACGGCAATTTTGGCCCCCCAACACCCCATAAACTCCCTACCCCCTTAATATTTATTTTAACTCCTACATTAGTATATTTACACATTAACCCTATTTCTCAACTATAAATACCTCATTTTCCTCTTCATTTTTCTCACAAATCTTCCTATCATCTCTCTAATCTCTCTCTCTCTACAAGTCTAAATTGCACACTAAATATTATATTTTATTTGATAATTTCTATCAAAGTTCAAAAATTGGGAGTAAAGTTGGCAACTAGCTTGAGGATCATCAAGTAAAGTTTCAATTTTCAACTTCGATTACACGTCGGCATTTGGTACACTCGTTCCTTCTTTTATTTAAATTATTATTGTATAATTTTAATTATCGTACTTAATTCTTAACTTTAATTCTTTATTTGCATAATTATAATGGAACGATGTGGACGTTTTTCTGATGGTAGTAGGTAACATGAGTAAGAGTGCATCTTCTAGTAATCCTAATTATGATAATTTCACTCATGTAGATGAAACTGAACTTTTTAATGTTGATATTAATGCAAATGTGCAATCATTAGATCATGAGGTATATTATGCATCTCCAACTACTAAACCAGACTATGATTTAGAAAATGAATTAGAAGATAATTTAGATAACACACCCACTAGTGCATCTCCACCTCAGGCTCAGACTGAGTCTCAGACTGAAACTGAAACCGAAATCCCTCATATTCCCCATAGTATGAGAAGAGGCCAAAAACAACAAAAATTAAAATCACTTGCATGAGATTTTTTTGAAAGGGACATTCCTAATCAACTAGCTATTTGTAAAATTTGTCGCAAAGTTTATAAATTTAAAACTGGAAAAGGTCAAGGTGGGACAGGAGGTTTAATGAGACATGTGGAAAAGGATCACAAAGCAAGGTATAACCAATACTTGGATGAAAAAGCGGGTGTGCAAACGCCTTCTGAGTCGGGACAAGGTTCACATAGTGTCCCCGACCTTGTACATGGTCGAATTAACCTGATGACGGGGGGGGGGGGGGGGTATAGCTCCGAAATATGATAAGCACAAAGATCGGAAAAATTTAGCAAAATTAGTTGTTGTGGAGGGTATGCCTTTTTCATTTCCCTTCTCCCCTGATTTTATTCATTACATTCGAGAAACATATAGTCCTGATTTTATTCATTACATTTGAGAAACATATAATCCTGCTTTTAACGGTTTTTCTAGATCAACTATTAGAAGAGATGTTTTTAAATTTGCGCATGAATATCAACAATAATTACGTTATGCATTGTATCATTTTAATGGCAAAGTGACTATCACTTCTGACGTAAGCGTAGTAGTAAAATGATTATTTAACTGTTACATGTCATTCGATAGATCACAATTGGTCTATGAAAAAGCGTATATTAGCATATAGATATATTGATGAAAGGCACATTGGAATTTTTATTTCAAGAAATATTCATGAAACTAGTGAATATTATGGAATTACTGATAAAATTATGACTATTACATTAGATAATGCTTCTTGTAATGTTTATGCTGTAAACATTTTAAAAACTTGATCGACTCCATCTTATCCCGATTTTTTTCATGTTAGATGTGCATGTCATATTTATAACTTAGTTGTAAAGGATGACCTAAAACTTTTAAAAAAATATCCTTGATAAAGTACAATTTGCTATCAACTTTATTTTTAATGGTAATAAAATACAAAGAAGCAAAGAGTTTAAAAAAATATGTCATGATTGTGAATTACCTTATAGGAAAATCCAGAAGAAGTTGCAACTAGGTGAAATTCTTTGTATGAACAATTAGTTGTTGCTCACGAGTATAGAAGACATATAACTTTAATATTTAACGTCTATAATCAAAATCCTTCGGATATGCTTGTAGATGATGATTGGGATAAAATTTGGGAACTTATTGTATTCTTAGAGAATTTTTTTCTAGCTACTAAGGAATTTTTTGGTATTTATTATCCTACTATTTCATTTATGTTATTTTATATAGCTATAATATTTTTGTTATTTAATGAATATATGAAAAAACCAACTTATGCTCCAGCTATTACAAAAATGTTTGTAAAATTAAAAAAAATATTTTTTTCTATTCCCACTATTTATTTTATTAGTGTTGTATTAAATTCTACTATTAAAGTAGATGGTTGTAATGTCCTTATTGAAACGATTTATGAATGCCTAGAAATACTTCCAATAGAACCAACTAAAAAAGATGTTATCTCTAGCATACAAACACAATGCAAACCTATGTATATGTATTACCAAGAGCAAAGTGCAAATAATCAACCGGCTTTTGTACCATCTTCTTCTACTTCACTTCAACCTTATAAAAACATGTGGTTTCTGCTTCAAGTATTCAAGGCATTCGAAATAGAATGTATAGTGGTTCAAGTGCTTCACAAATTAGCGAGTTTGATGTTTATGTTTTGCAGGGTGTTGTACCGTTCGAATCAATTGCTAATGAAAATGGACGTGAAGACTTGTTGAAATACTGGAGGGAGAATGAAAAGACATTTCCGACTCTATCAAAGATGGCCCAAGATGTGTTGAATATTCAAGCGTCATCTACAGCTTCTGAAAGCGCTTTTTGTGCTAGAAGATTTCAAATAGGAGACCACAGACACTCATTGGCGGGAGACAGCTTGGAGATTGCAGTTTTATTTAGCGATTGGATTAGAGTGGAGCATAGAAGGTGCGGTCAACCAGATATCAATGAAGAAGACGACTACAATTACAACGAAATCTTATCCGAGGGAGCAGGAAACGACGTTGAACAATTTGACCAACAAATTCCAATTCCAACAGAAAATCCTCAAGATATTGTCAAAATATTAGAAAAAATATGGTTGCATATGTAATTTTTTTAATGCCAATTTTATTATGTAATTTGCAACTTTTGAACTACGAAACAAAGTTGCAATTTGAAATTGTATTACAAAAAAAATCATATTTCTATTAAATAATATAAGTGGCAATTAGCCTTGAGATATTTTTTTACTATCTTGTTCAATTATTTCAGTGTTTAAATATATATTTTAAAAAAATTAAGTGTCTAGAAAAAAGTTTTTAAAAGTCCCCCCAAATCCCCTTTCCCGTCCCCTCTGATAGCGGGATGTGGGACGGGATGGAACCACTTCTCGTCCCCCTTCGTCCCGCCTATCCCGATCCCGACCCACTCCACCGTCCCCCAAATTCCGTCCCGTCCCCCAAAATTCCGTCCGACTGGCTAGCCATAGTTTCATGTGGGTATTAACATTGACAATTGTATTATACAGGCCGTTACGACATGATTTGAAATCAGATTGATTTGAAGTTAAATTTTTTTTTGAACATGCAATTTGAAATTATTAAGTGGTATTTTTTCTCACAAATATGAAACTCCTTAATTTGTGAAAATTATAAAAGCAAACTATAGTTCCTAAATAAGGTATCGGAATATCCAAATGCGCCGTATTAATAAATTGCATATCTTTGTATTTCCTTTATAAATAAACATGCGATTACATACTATAACAAAATTTCAAATACACGTTATTTTATAATGATCCACTGGTTCAATAAATCAGCAATAGTAATAACTAATTATTTTTTAATATAATTCTTTCCCATGATATGGATAATCTCTTCACGTCGAACATAAGTCTCTTTTTGCAAAATTTAAAATGATGAATATTTTTTCGCAAAATTCAAGACCCCTATCTTTGTTTGTTCCATTTGATTCGCAAGATTTGTCAAATTGGGGTTTAGGCATTCTTCAGTCTGTGTGTTTTGATTTTGAGAACTTTGTGTTAGCATTTTGGAGACCATAGTAGGCAATGCAGTGGATAACAACAAAGGAGATTGGTAAGGAAATAAATGCAGTGGATAACAATTAACAGAGAAATTGATTGTTGGGGCATGAGGGGTAGGGTCGAGGGACTCGGAGCTCCACCAGCGCCAGCAACAACAGTAAATTGGGATGTTAATGGTATTCATTCCGGATAAAAAAAGTGTCAACTTAACCTTCTTCTTTTTTTGTCAAAAATAGTATCCACTTATTAAATCAATAAATAATTAACCTTATTTTTCTAGATTTACCCCTATTAAGTGTTATATGATCAAATCTCAATACCTTTTTAATTAGAGGCAATTTAGTCAAATTACTTTTTTTTTCTAAGAGTTAGCATTTTTTTGTGATCCGGCCTTCCCCGGACCCAGCACATAGTGGGAGCTTAGTGCACCGGGCTGCCCTTTTTGAAGGGGGGTCTTGGAGTAACTGGTAAAGTTGATGTCATGTGATCAGGAGGTCATGGGTTCAAGCCGTGGAAACAACATCTGGCAGAAATGCAAGGTAAGACTGCATACAATAGACCATTGTGGTCTGGCCCTTCCCCGGATCCCGCGCATAGCGCGAGCTTTGTACACCGGGTTGCTTTTTTTTAATCATTTTCTTAAGAGGTATGTAAATGACTAAGTAAACACTCTTTTTTATCCGGAGAGAGTAATAAATGAAATTGAAGAAAGGAGGACTCACTCTCTCTCTTGAAAGAGGATCCATTATTTAATTTTAGGCATAAATTCGAACATAAGTTTTTTTAAATATTTACAAATAAATTTATATATTTAAAATTATATAAGAATAATATATGCCACATCAATGTATTCAATAATTACCATAGACTCACAAATGGGATTTCCATTGTGAATGAGAACTGGAATTTTCTTGTGAATAGGATTGGATTCAAGAAGCAAAGAGCTCTTGTTTCTTAGACTTACCTTTATAAACTCATAATCCACACCCTTAATCTTTAGAGCCCACTCAACTCTGTGACTAAAAGGAGTATACCAAACACCAAGCAACTTCACGTCTGCCATCTCTCAACTTTGGTTTTCTGTTTTTTGCTTTACTATATTGAGGAATTTTACGTGGTAGTTCTCCCTTGAGTTCTAGTCTTTTCTTTTAGAGAGAAAAACAAGGATGTGTTGCACTCCCTCCGTTTAATATAGAATAATGTTGTTTTAGCTCAAAATATTTTTTTCCAAAAAAAATTGTTACTTGTTTTCAACTATACATTTAATATTGACAAAGTATGAACAATACTTAAGAGGAAAAACCAATATGTCTTTATTAAATAGAGATAACTTAGTAAATTATATTTTGTATTTATTATTTTTTTAATGGGCGTGAAAAAAACTAAAATGACACTTAAAATGGGATGAAGAGAGTATCATGTTAAACTTGTACTACTAATAAATTCATTGGTTTTAATTGACATTTATCGATTATGTAATAAATTTGTTGGTTTTATCTGTCACTTTTATCTCTGTTCTGCTCTCCAAAGTGGAATATGTTTAAAGATGCCCTAATACAAAAAGTGGCCCTAAGCACTTTCCTCCATACCGAACACACCTAAATTTCCCTGTTAAATTTAGCTTCATCGATTCCATTTCGGAGCTAGTTAATAATTGGAAAGACCGACTTTAAGTTCTTCCAGTATGACATAATTAATTTCTAGGACCATAAAATAATTTTAATGCAAGCTATTTGGAGTATTTGGGTCATTAAGTTGTTGATAAAGTTATTACTATTAATTTTGTGTATGTACTTAAAGTTATATAGTTTGTTAATTAGTCATCGAAGTGATCAAACCAGAATATTTAATATTTGCACATACATTAATTTCATGTTTATTTTATGCATGTATTATGTTTATATAGTTTGTTCATCAAAATAGCCAAACTAGATCATTTAAAGTAATCACATGCATAAAATTTTCCAACATTTATTTTATGTATGCATTTATGTTTATATAGTTTGTTAGTAAACCTATATGGAAATTGTTACGCCACTCTTTTTCTCTATGGGCAGCTGTATTACTAGGAAAATATGCTTCATTCTCTCCTTGATTATTTTCATTAATTGAAAGACTATTTATACAAGTTACATATTTTCATAATAGGAGAATCCTATTCCTATTCTACTCCTAAAACCTTATTCTATTTGGAGATGAACTATACAATTATGGTAAGAATACAAGACTAATTAAGGTATACTACAACTATACAAAACCTTGTACAATAATGTTACAAACCGTATACAATATTTCCATCAATAACCGTGACCATCCAATACCAAATATACATAGGATATACACGTACATAACGTGTATATCTCATGTATATTTGGTATATTTAACACACCCCCGCAGACATAGCGGGCGGTCTTCGAACGCTGAGACTGTCCCTAAAATCTTCAAAAAGGACCGAGGGAAGACCCTTTGTAAAGATGTCTACAATTTGATATCTTGACGGGACATGACAGACGCGTACCTGACCCCGAGCAACCTTTTTTATCTGACAAAGTGAATGTCCATCTCGATATGCTTAGTGCGTTGGTGCTGAACCGGATTATCAGAAAGGTAGATGGCACTAATATTATCGCAATACACTAAGGTTGGCTTCTGAATGGGACAATGAAGCTCCAAAAGCAAATTACGTAACCAACATGATTCCAAGACCACATTAGCTACCCCTCGATATTCAGTCTCGGCACTTGAGCGGGATAGAGTCGACTGCCGCTTTGCCGACCAGGAGACCAAGTTGTTGCCAAGAAACATACAATAGCTCGACGTAGACCGTCTGGTGTCGGGACAGCCACCCCAATCAACATCCGTATACGAGACAAGTGTGGACGTCGAGGATGGATATAAATGCAAACCATAGTTAAGTGTACATTGAATATACCGAATGATGCGTTTGAGCGCATTCATGTGCTCAATTCTGGGATCATGAATGAACAAACACACCTGCTGGATAACATATGTAATATTCGGTCTAGTAAAGGTAAGATACTGAAGGGCCCCTGCCAGACTACGATATCGGGTTGGATCCTCGTGGGGTACGCCGGCCGCGACACTAAGCTTGGGCTTAGTATCAATTGGAGTGGAAGTGGGTTTACAGGATAACATCCCAGCCCTCTCGATGATCTCAGTTGCATACTTCCGTTGAGACAAGAATAACCCATCGGAATGACGAGTGACAGCAATCCCCAAAAAATAGCTCAAGGCCCCCAAGTCTTTCATAGCAAACTCAGAGCTGAGCATAGTCATGATAGACTGGCGTAAGGTATCGGAAGAAGCAGTCAGAATAATATCATCTACATACAACAGAATATAGGCCAAGGATGAACCAGGACAATAGATGAACAATGAATTATCCGACCTGCTGTGGATGAACCCAATAGTCGAAACATAGTCGGCAAACCGTGTATTACAGGACCGTGGAGACTGCTTAAGCCCATATAAGGACTTTTTAAATAAACAGACATGATGAGGATGCTTGGGATCCCGAAATCCCAAACGCTGATGCATATAGACTGTTTCCTTGAGATCCACATGTAGAAAAACATTCTTTATATCTAACTGATGAACAGGCCATGCTTTCGAAAGAGCCAAGCTGAGCACAGTGCGAATGGTAGCCGGATTGACCACCGGACTAAATATCTCACCACAATCCACCCCAACCTGCTGAGTCTTACCATCACCCACAAGCAGCGCCTTATGTCGTGCAAATGAACCATCTGAATTTTCCTTATGAGCAAAAATCCACATAGACCTAATAATATTAATACCGGATGGACGGGGTACCAACTCCCACGTCTTATTATCAATAAGAGCATTATATTCATCGGTCATAGCAATTTTCCAATTTGGGTCATTTAACGCAGACACGTGAGTATGGGGTAAGGGTGATTTAAGAACATTAGAATTTAAATTAAAATGTCTCTTTGGTTTAAAAATACCCCGCTGACTACGAGTGACCGGTCTATGACTTGAGGAGAAGTGGGCGGATTTTGGGAATTTGCTGGACTCGGGACGGACTGGCCAGCAGGCAGTGGGCCTGCTTGCCCAAGACGGTAAACTGGCACTGGAACTGGACCAGTTCCAGAATTGGACTGGACTGGCCCAATCGCTGGAACTGACCCAGTGATGGTAGTGTGCGATGGACCAGTGGGGCCAACGGGCAGTGGGCCCACTGGAGAATTTTGGGTGCGCGACATGTCCAAAAAATGGTGAGTAATATATGGGGATATATCATCATCCAAAAAATTTTACGAACTAGGCTCGGGAGTATTAACTTTCGCAAATGGAAATTGGGTTTCATAAAAAATTACATGGCGATTAATGATGATTTTATTGGAGGATAAATCAAAGCATTTGTAACCACGATGATTAGATGGAAAACCCAAAAACACCCACGGAGTAGATCGGGCTTGAAGTTTGTTAATTGTGGTGGACGAGAATAACGGATAACACAAGCACCCAAAAACTCAAAGATGAGAATAAGAAGGAGTCTTATTATATAAAATTTGAAGGGGGGAAGAATATGTCAAACCTTTGGAAGGAATTATGTTAAGGAGATATGTAGCCATTTGAAGAGCATGATGCCAAAAATATGGGGGTACGGAAGTATGAATTAATAGAGTGTGGATAATGTTATTTATGTAACAAATTTTTTGTTTGGCTTTCCCATTTTGTGAAGACGTATGAGGACAAGAAAAATGAAAATTGATCCCATTGTTAGCACATAATTTCTGAAACACCCCATTGTCATATTCTTTGCCATTATCACACTGAATATTTTTCATTTCTCGTTCGAATTGGGTTCTAATGAATGCTCTAAATTTTAAGAAGATGGAAAAAACTTGAGATTTATTCGCAATCGGAAACGTCCTTAAAAACTTAGAATAATCATCCAAAAAGAGAACATAATACCGATGACCCAAAGAACTAAGAACAGGAGACGTCCATAAGTCGCTATGAATAATATCAAATGGCATTAAAGTATGAGAATTTGATTCTACAAATGGCAACCTAACAATTTTCCCTTAAGAACAAGACTAACAATTTGGAGTACTATTCGTACCCTTATATGAAATAAAATTATTTTTATGTAATGACGACAAAATAGAATATCCCGGATGACCAAGCCGAGCATGCCACAAGGAAGGAGCAAGGGCTGCAAACGCTGACGGCAAAGCTGGACTCGATGGACTGAAATCGGGTGTGATAGGATAAAGATCTCCCCTACTATCACACCTCATGAGATGACTCCCCGTCTTAAAATCATTCACAGAGAAACCAAAAGGATAAAATTCAACAGAAATGGAATTGTCAGTGGTGAATTTTCGGACAGATACTAAGTTTTTAATCAATTTGGGGGCATGTAAAGTATTTTTCAAGATGAGGGGTGGATTGGGGGGAGACAAAGTTTTATGACCATAACCCTGAATTGGAATAGAGTTACCATTACCAACAATTATACCACGAGGGTTGCTCAAATTGGAATAAGACGAGAGAGTACCTTGATCGGAAGTCATGTGTGTCATCGCGCCGGTGTCCATGTACCAATTCGGATCCGATTGCTTCAACCCATGCATGTGCATTGCGGCCTCAATGTCGGTGTGAGTAGGTATGAGGCCCACTGCCGAGAATGCTTGTGTGGGCCGAGGCCCAAGCAGTCCACCCTGCTGCCCCGGCCTAGTGTTGAACCGAGAAGAAGAAGCTTGATTGTTGGGCCTAAATTGGGGTTGTCCAGCCCACTGCCCGTTGGAAGGCCCTGGAAAATAGGGGCTGTTGGGACACGACCCACTACCCCAGCCCCCACTGCCATGGGCCCCACGGCTGGGACCAGTACGGAGGTGGCCCACTGTTGACTGGACGGGGCCTACTGCCAGATTGTTGTCCACCGGAACCACCACTGGAACCGCCGCGTTTGCCCCTGCGGTTTTTGCCATTATTCTTACGATTATTTTTGCCACCACCATAAGCACGGTTTTGGCCCGAATTATCAACAAAACCGAAGAATTTGTGGAGGACGTCATCATGACTATAGGGCTTGCTCCGGTAGTCGCTTTCTTAGCCAAACTGGCTTCTTCCAAAGTAAGCATGGAGCGGGCTTGATAAAAAGCAGGAAGTGGATTGCTTTGATGAAGGAGAGTCCCCACGCCATTATAGGCCTCAGAAAGGCCGGCAACCAATTATAGAACCAGACGATTATTTGTCATAGGCGTGCCAACGTTACGGAGTTGGTCGGCCAACTCCTTGAGTTTCTTGCAATATGCAGACACGTTTGGAAATTCTTCCATGCGAACTTGAGAGAATTCCTGCTCGAGTGTGACAACATGTGAATGTTGGTTATCTTGAAATATGTCACGCAATCTATTCCAAGTAGCCATAGCCATAGTGTCCGGCTCAATGATCGTCTATAAGAGGTCAACCGAAATAGTGGAATAAATCTACTGGAGAATGATAACATCAAGAGTAATCCATAATTGAGGATCCTACACGGGAATAGGGGCAGCGAGAGGAATTATGTGATGTATGACTTGATGGGAGATAGTGTGAATTTTAAATAATTCTGTCCACATCGCATATTGGACGTTTTCCATCTCAAGAACAATAGGGATGTTGTTTTTTATGTTAGAAACCATGAGGGCAGGATGAAAATTGTTCTTAGACATAATGAAAGAACAAAGGGAGAGAAGGGGAAATTTGGGAAGAGTGGAGGTAAATAATAACACGAATTCCAGTGAAGGGGGACGGAAATCAGAAATGGTAGTGGCCGAGAAAGGGCACAAAAACCGAGAGCAAAGGTGGAAGCAAGACCTAGTCTCTTGATACCATGAAAGACATAATCCCCTTAATTATTTTCATTAATTGAAAGACTATTTATACAAGTTACATATTTCCATAATAGGAGAATCCTATTCCTATTCTACTCCTAAAACCTTTTCTATTTGGAGATGAACTATACAATTATGGTAAGAGTACAAGACTAATTAAGGTATACTATAACTATACAAAACCTTGTACAATAATGTTACAAACCGTGTACAATATTTCCATAAATAACCGTGACCATCCAATACCAAATATACATAGGATATACACATGCATAATGTGTATATCTCATGTATATTTGGTATATTTAACACTCCCACTGCATCCCTTAACTCCATCTGTCTATTAATATTTCAATGTAAACCTTATAACTCATACATTTGGAAGAGCATTACCAGAACCACTTTCTCACGACATAGTGGCAACGCTTGGAATATTGCAAATGGGATTTTCCCAGCCTATTCACTTAGAGAACTAATTTCAGGACATCTTCATGAATATCAACAACCTCTTAGTACCATTATCTCAAACTATGAATGGCAATTCCAACAACTCTTCTTTGACCTTCCAAACACTAAAAAATCTCTATTTTCCCACTGAATTTTTTACTAAAAATATTCGGTGGCTATTTCCCACCGAATGTTAATGGAAAAAACCTAAATGTGTTTAGTGGGAAGGAACAAGAAGAACACAAACTTGTCCACAAGCAACTTTCTCACGTACAAGTGAATATCCATTTCAACGTGTTTAGTGCGCTGATGTTGAACGGGATTGCCGAAAAGATATATCGCACTTACATTATTATAGTAAACCATTGTAGCCTTATGGAGTGGGTAGTGAAGCTCAAGTAGAAGGTAGAATATCCAACAGGACTCAGAAGCAACATTCGCTACACCTATGTACTCAATTTCGGCACTGATCGAGATAGAGTAGGTTTTCTTTTAGATGACCAAGAAAGCAAGTTATCTCCGAGGAACACACAGTAATCCGACGTGGATCGATAAGTGTCAGGACATCCACCCCAGTTAGTATCAGAATAATATGTGAGACCAGAGAGTGAGGACTTGTACATGCGTAAGCCAAAATGAAGAGTACCTTGTACATATCACAATATATTTGAGGGCATTCATATGTTCATCCATCGGGTTGTGCATATGTAAGCATATTTGTTGCACGACATATGATATATCTGGTCTCGTGAAAGTGAGATACTGCAACACTCCTGCTAAACTGTGATAGTGAGTCGGGTCGGTATAGAGAGAACCCGAAGAGGCACTGTGTTTGGAATTAGTGTCCATCGGTGTGTGGGCCAGTTGGTAAGACGTCATGCCTGCTCGGTCAAGGATCTCTTCGGTGTACTTCCTTTGACAAAGAAATAAGCCACCTGTATGTTTCGTAACGGCAATGCCCAAAAATAGCTTAGGGGACCCAAGTCCTTCATAGCAAACTCAGAGGCAAGGAGTGACATAATAGATCGGCGAAGTGCATTAGAAGATGCAGTGATGATGATATCATCAACATATAGTAGGATGTATGCCATGTCATTTCCCTTGCTATAGATGAACAATGAATGATCAGATTTGCTATGTGAAAACCCAATAGAGGATACAAAATCAGCAAACCGTTGGTACCATGCATGAGGAGCCTGTTTCAGTCCATAGAGTGATTTCTTCAAAAGACACACATAATCTGGATGAATTAGATCCCTGAATCCCATAGGCTGATGCATATATATGGTTTCATGAAGGTCTCTACACAAGAAAGTATTTTTTACGTCAAGCTGATGAATAGGCCAAGACTTGGACAAAGCAATATTGAGAACGGTCCGAATAGTCACTAGTTTCACCACTGGGCTGAAAGTTTCATCACAATCCACTCCCACCTGTTGAGACCTGCCATCACCTATAAGAGAGCCTTGTGCCTCTCAAAAGAACCATCTATTTTTTTATGTCAAAAAATCCACATAGAACTAATAATATTCATATCAGGAGGATGAGGTGATAGATCTCATATCTTATTTTTAATAAGAGCATTATATTCGTCAATCATTACATTTTTCCAATTAGGATCGATATCTTTCGAATTACGAGGAACAAGGGAAGGGGTGACCGAAGTGGACAAGTTAAATAGTCATTTGGGTTTAGAAATGTCGTGCATAGCATGGGTTTCCATTGTCCGTGGGAGTGCTGTAAGAGGTTGGACATGATTGGGATGGGGTGGCCGAGAAGTAGAGGCAAGACTGGGTAGACTGTCAGGAGTAGAGGTGGGGCCGAGAAGGGGCAGTGGAGTCGGGGAGAAGGGGGCTGGCTGAGATACAACTGAGACGGAAGGCCGTGACGGGCTGTTTTGAGGCTCCCGTTGCGGGGCTGGGTGGACTGCCCGCATCGGAATGACAATGGTGGGGACGGCTGCCGGTGTCGGTGACGACTGATTTGCAAGTGATGAATTAGAAGGGGATTTAGGCCATCGTTTAGGAATTCATAAGAATTAGGGGATGGAGAATTGAGTTTGGTAAAGGGAAATTGGGACTCATCGAATATGACATGCCGAGAAATGATTATTTTTCAGCTTGACAAGTCGTAATAATTGTAACCTCGATGATTGAGAGGGTAGCCAAGAAAGACGCACGGGGATGAACGAGGTTGCAACTTTTTGATTTGTGTGGAGGGGGTAGAACAGATATCCAAAAGTTCGTAAATGCTTATAGGAAGGATTTTGAAGATAGAGAATTTGAGTGGGAGACTTGTGTTTGCGAGACTTGTTTGGGAGAATGTTGCGCAGAAAAGTTTGAATTGATTATTATCGAATTCCCTGCCATTGTCACATTGGAAACATTTAATATTATTTTCAAATTGTGTCTTAATGAAAGTGTTGAATGACGAAAAAATAGAATAGACTTGGGACTTATTACCAATGGGAAACGTCCATAGGAAGTTTGAATAATCATCTAAAAATAACATATAGTATCGATGCCCGACCGTTCTTAAGATAGGAGAAGTCCATAAATCACTGTGTATTATATCAAAAGGCATTAAAGTACAAGTGGATGAAGAATAAAATGGCAACTTGACACATTTTCCAAAAACACAAGATTCACAAACAGGAGGAGAAGGGACATGTTTGTAAGCAATAAAATTATTTTTGCTAAGGAAGCGTAAAACAGAGTCTCCCGAATGTCCTAATCTATTATGCCATAAAGGAGATGAAATTGCAGTAAAGGTTGATGGAGAGGAGGCTGGATGGCTGACGGAGGTGGTGATAGGATAAAGGTTCCCGGTGCTATCACATCTCAGTATTTTCATCCCTTTCATAAGGTCCTTTACAGAAAAACTAAAGGATCAAATTCAAGGGAAACATTATTGTCGGTTGTGCAATGACGCACAAAGATTAAACATTTGATAAGTTTCGGGGCATGAAGGACATTTTTAAGGCTAACGGGGGGTATGTGTGAGGAAAGAGATAATTATCCATAACCTCGATTGGAAATGCCTTGTCCATTATGCCGTCATATGAGATGTGGCGCCAGTGTCCATGTACCAACTGTTGTGAGGAACGTTGAGAGACATCGTGTTTATAGATGCCTCAATATCCGTCAGTGCGTAGGTTGGAGAAGGAAAACATGTGCACTGTATGCCTGCTATGGACGTGCGCCGAGGATGCCAAACTAGGCCTATCGAGCCAGAGGTTGGGCCCAGGAGGACGTCAGGTAGGGGCAAGGTGGAGCATCCCATGTCGGTGGGCCCCTCATAGCCCATGGCGAAGGTGCTATCACTGTTGCTTCCGCTGTTGGTGGCTGCAAGTCGACGGGAGCTGCCTCCTGCCGCTGCTGCCAATATTTCCGGCGCTGCCGCTGCTTTTCCCAGAATTTTTTCCACTGTTGTTATTTCAGAAATGTGACCCACATGTCGGATCGTTGGCTTTCTTATAGGATGGGCGGGCGCCGAGCCTCTTTTATCAGCAGGGTTGCCGCCGGTGGCTACGAGGGCAGCGTCGGCTGTGCTGACATTAATCACTGCTCTCTTTGTCTTTTGGGTTTCTTCAAGAATGAGTCTCGAACGAGCCTCATAGAACAGAGGCAATGGGCGTGCTTTGTTGGAGGATTGTAGCGATGCCGTCATAATTTTCATTTAAACCCACAATAAGTTGTATCACCAATCGTTGATTAGTGACCGGTGCACAGACGTTGGAGAGTTGATCGACAATCATCTTAAGTTCATGACAATAGGCCGACGCATTAGGAAAATCGTCCTGTTGAATGACCTGAAATTGATTTTCCAGATACAAGGCACGTTGTGTCTTGTTGTCATGAAAAATACTTTTCAAGCGCTCCCACATTTCTCGTGCAGTGGAATCATTTTCAATGATTGTATGCAATAGATTGTTCGAGATCGTGTCATAGATTCATTGTAGGACAACCAAATCTAAGCGGGACCAAAGTTCATTGTCAGAATCATCAGGTCTTTCTAGGGGCTTTGATTTTGGAGGGATGATATGGTCAATGACTTTGTATATACGACAATGAATCTTAAATAATTACGCCCAAGATGAATACTGAACCTTTTCCATCTCAAAAGTTATGGGAATGAAATTCTTGATGTTGTTAACTGCAAGAGCAGGATGAAATTTATGTTGTTCAGCCATTGAAAATTGGAGAGGAAGAGAGGAAAGTCGAATAAAGAAGGGAGATGGCTGCCGGGGGGGGGGGGGGAGGCGACTTAGGGAGAAAAAGAAGTTAGGGTTTGTCTTCTGATACCATGTAGAAATATGTTCTTTGCCTTTCATTGATTATTGTGTACAATATATATAGTGTTACATAATTATAAACTAGGTAACTAAATCTTCCTCATTACAATTGGAATATAAATTTACCTAATATAAAAATATGGTAATATTCTATCACTAAATAGTACTCCCTCCGTCCCAATTTAAGTGTTTTAGTTTGACTAGGCACCGAGTTTAAGAATAAAGGAAGACTTTTGAATCTTGTAGTTTTTAATTAAACATCTGTGGGGTCCTTTTAATCTTGTGGTCATAAACTTGTCAAAACTTACTAAATATAGAAATAGACACTTTTTTAGGGACAAATCAAAAAGGAAAGTAAGACACTTAAATTGGGACGGAGGAAATAATGTTTTCACACGGAAAAATTAGAAATGTTATCAACGTTTCCATGAGAACCTGTTTCCACCGTGTATCTTCACAATGAGTTGATTCGGTGGAAATGAAGAGTGGAAAAATATATTTTATAGCACAAATTTTCCACTAAATATGAATTGAAAAAAACTTTGCTTCCCATGGATACCATTTTCCTTTTAATCCAAAATACCATCATCCATTTGCATTCACCTTATGATCAGCCTTACTGTCACCCTACCCCATCAGGAGCATTTAATTTCCAGTGCTTCCACCTATTCTCTCTAACTCCAACAACAAACACCTTTTCCCCCTCTACCTCCTTCTGACTGGCTTTGGCGTCTCCCTACGCCAAATAAACTCAAATAATTTCTATGGTTGTCCCTTTCGCAGCACTTCTCCGTTATATTCGTTGAAATATTTGGCTCACCCTAAACCATAATGTTTTCAACAATAATCGTAATTATATTACATTTCATCCCGTAATATTATTTTTCAGGTTGCTGAGTATCTATCTACAATCCCCTTCTAAAACTACCACTCCTCCCACTTCACATAATTCTATATATTGGACCCCGTCCCCTAATGGCTACAATAACAACAACATATCGAGTGTAATCTCACAAGTGGGGTCTGGAGAGGAAAAGATGTACACAGATCTTATCTCTACCTTTGCAGGGTAGATAGGTTGTTTCCGATAGACCCTCGGCTCGAAAGGAACGTAAGTCATTGCAGGATTGCAAAAAAAATAAGACAGTAAAAAAACAAGATACAAAACAGATGGCGCAATATGATAATACACACATAAAGATAATGATCTATGCGATACCAAAATAATTGCCCCGCCCCCTAATGGCTATTTTTAACTAAACATTGATGGCGCTGCCTCTCCAACAACTAAGATTGGAGGTGCAGCAGGGGTCTTTCGCAATCCCTATATAGCCAAATTAATATTTGGTTATATCAAGCCTCTTCACTATGCTGAGGTAGTATATGCTGAAATGATGGCACTATATCATAGACTACAATTTGCACATCATGAGAAAAACATGCTTCCCCTTATTATTGAAACCGACTCTCAGGTATCGCTTCACCTCCTAAATAACCCAACCCCAAAATATTATTTTAAATACTTGCAGGGTCCTCTTGGATATGCTGAGAGCGGTACAGATATAGTGGCATATCCAAGATTCTCATTGAGGAGCTGTACAGATCTACCATAAGCATAGGACATCAAATGGTGTAGCATATGTCTGGGTCCAGCCCCATAGGAAAAATCCTCAAATCATCTGCCATTGTTGAAAGAGGTTGCAATTTGTTGAATTGCAATTGTCAACAATTGCAGCAGTAATTTGATACAATTGTTGAATTGCAATTGTTAACAATTGCTGCTGCAATTGTTGAAATTGCTGAAATCGGGCAGTCTTTACTGCTATAAAAGGAGCCCCTCGGCTTCTCATTTCATTAAACACCAAAAACATAATACACATAATAAAACCTCAGATAAAAATATATTTGAGAGTATAGACTCTTCCTACAAAATATGTAGTAATATTTTGTAGATAAATTGTGAGATTACCACACTAGTAAGTGTGAAAGTTTTTGAGTGTATTCCTCAAGTATTTGTCAAAACTTGAGAAGATCTTGTATACCCATTGTTATTATTATTATAGTATAAGGTTTACTGTGGTTATTTTTCCACGAGATAAATTTTCTTGGCTTGTATTTAGTATTTTATTTACTATTCATAAAATACTATTTACATTGGAATAAATCCGAAAATACTGAGTATGCTCTGTGATTACAGCTGTGTCTGATCTTTCACATCAGAAAAGTATTTCGGGGCCTCCATTCTATTTTTTTCGCACATATTAATCCTGAAGGGAAATTGAAATACTCTCCTTTTATTCCCAACAAGTGGTATTAAAGTACCCAGGTTACTGAGGCAGATTAAAAATGGAGGAATCATCGTCATTTGGTGGTATTTTCAAATTACACAATTTGGAAACCAAGCATGTTGGATCTTCTCTACTGTAAGGATCTTTATTTGCCCTTGTATGGTGATGAGTCCAAACCGAAAGAAATAACTGATGTTGACTGGAAAATCATGCACAGAAAAAATGTGGGTTACATCTGATGCTTCATTGAGCACAGTATCTTCCATCATTTTGCTAATGAGGAAAATGTTGATGTTCTTTGGAAGAAAATAGAAGCTATGTTTGAGAGGAAAATGCCTTAAATAAAGATTCTATCATCAGAAGAATTGTTCGATTGTAATATGTGGAGGGTGCCAACATGACAAAGCACCTAAATGCATATCAGGGTCTTATCAACCAATCCATCAATATGAAGATTACTATTGATGATGAAGTTGTAGCTTTATTGCTACTCAGTTCGTTGCCAGATAGTTGGGACACTCTCGTAGTGTCAACTAGCAACTCGGCTCCAGACGGATCACTGACCTTGCAAACGGTCAAAGATTGTCTTCTTAATGAAGATTCCAGAAGAAAAGAGCAAAATCATTCTTCTGAGTCAAAGGCGATGGTTGCCGTAAATAATGATCGAGGGAGAAGCAAAATTAAAAATTGGCAACATATCAGAGACAAATTCAGGGGAAAGTCTAAGCCTAGAAAAGACTTCAAATGCCATTATTGCGGTGGTCCAAACCACTATGAAAGAGACCGCAGAAAGAAGAAAAGAAAGCAAAAATATAGAAATAATGAAAACACGAAGAAAGACACGACAGAAGCTGCAGATGATGGCGATATCATCATGGTTTGCGATGATGCCCTTATGAGTATGGCATGCCAACAAATGAACTAGATCGTAGATTCGGGTGCATCCTATCACATTACACCATATCGTGATATGTTTGTATCCTATACTTGTGGTAACTTTGGCAAAGTCAGAATGATCAACCAAGGTGTGACTGAAGTTGCAAGTATATGAGACATTGTCCTGCTTACTAATACATGATGTAAGCTTATATTGAAAGATGTTCGACATGTTCCTGATATCAGACTCAACATTATTTCCGTTGGCAAGCTCGACGATGATGGATACACCAACCACTTCGGCGAAGGAAAGTGGAAGCTTATCAAAGGCTCCCTTATTGCAGCAAGATGTAGGAAAAATATTCTCTCTACTTGATGCATGCATGCAAAGTTGTCCAATGGAGAAGTGAATACAGTCGTTAAAAATCCCTCCATTGAGTTATGGAATAAAAGACTCGGACATTTGAGCCAGAAAGGCTTTGAAATTTTGTCCAGAAGAAACCTCCTCCCTGAAGTAAAAGGTGAACACTTGGATACCTGTGTTGATTGTCTAGCCGGAAAACAACACATAGTTGCATTCAAAAGCTTCTCTCCCTCAAGAAGAGCCCAACCTCTTGATTTGGTGCACACATATCTGTGCTACATAAAAGACAGATCTCTTGGTGGTGCATTGTACTTCATCACTTTTATTGACCATTTTTTAAGAAAAGTCGGGTGTTTTTCTTTGAAAACCAAAGACCAAACGTTGGAGGTCTTTAAGAACTTTCAAGCAAAAGACGAGAGAGAAACTGGAAGGACACTGAAGTGTGTTCGTGCAGACAACATCAGTGAATACCAAGGCCCGTTTAAGCAACATTGCAAGAACCATGGTATCAAGTTTGAGAAGAGAATCCCAAAGACCATCTAAACATAATGGTGTTGTAGAAAGGATGAACAAAATAATTTGTGAAAGAATCATATGCATGCTATCGCACTCTAAATTGTCAAAATCCTTTTGGGGTGAAGCTATGATGATTACAGTTGATTGATCAACCTTTCTCCATCAAATCCTCTGGGTGGTGACATTCCAGATAGAGTTTGGTCAGGGAAAGACGTCTCTTACAAATACTTAAGAGTAGTTTTTGGATGCAAGGCTTTTGTACATATTCCAAAAGATGAAAGATCCAAGCTTGATGACAAAACCAAACCATGTATTATGTCCATGAAGAGTTCGACTATAGATTATGGGATCCAGTTAACAGGAAGGTTTTCAGAAGTAGGGATGTTGTATCCTTGAAGATCAAGTTCCTGATGAAGCCAAAGAGAAACCTGAATTTAATTCAGAAGTTCCTGTCAACGTAGATCCAGTTTCTGCACCAACGGTCCAGGATTATGAGGGAGATACCCAACAAGAGCATGATGATGCAGTTGATGATGAAGCGAGTGACAATCAGAATTCACCTGCAAAAGATGACGTACCTCCAGTTAGAAGGTCGGCCAGAGAAAGACAATATTCTACAAGATATAGCCCACATGAATAAGTGATGCTCACTGATGGATGAGAGCCACAAAGTTTTGCAGAAGCCACGACACATAACCAACAAGAAAAGTGGTTAGAAGTCATTAAGGAGGAGATGGACTCCTTACAAGAAAACTACACATACGACTTAGTGAAGTTTCCAACTGGAAAGAGACCACTGAAAAATAAGTGGGTCCACAAGCTGAAGTCTGAGGAACATAGCTCACAACCAAGGTACAAGGCGATGATGGGTGTGAAGGGTTTCAGTCAGAAGAATGGTGTAGATTATGAAGAGATTTTCTCACTAGTAGTGAAGATGACCTCAATCAGAGTTGTTCTAGCGATTGTTGCCAGTTTAGATCTGGAGATTGAACAACTTGATATGAAGACTGCATTTCTGCATGGATATTTAGACAAAGAAATCTACATGGAGTAACCTGAAGGTTTCGAAGTCAAAGGGAAAGAGAACCTTGTACGCAAGTTGAAAAAGAGCTTGTATGAACTGAAACAAGCTCCTCGACAGTGGTATATGAAGTTGGAGTCCTTCATGTCAACCCATGGCTACAACAGAAACACCTCAGATCACTGTATTTTCTTCAAAAAGTTCACAGGAGGTGAATTTATCATATTGTTACTCTACGTCGATGACATGCTGATTGTAGGCCATGATGTCATCAAGATCGAAAAGCTGAAGAAAGAGCTAAGCAAATCTTTTGCGATGAAAGACTTAGGCTTAGATAAGCAAATCCCTGGAATAAGGATCTTCAAGGATAGGAAAAGTAAGAAGCTCTGGTTATCTCAAGAACAGTACATTGAGAAAGTTCTTGAAAGGTTCAATATGAGCAATTCGAAGCCAGTCAACACTCCATTTGCGGGTCACATGAAACTCAACTCAGCACAATGCCCTTCAAGTGAGACAGATAAGAAAGAGATGCAAAATATACCATATGGTTCTGTAGTGGGTAGTCTAATGTATGCTATGGTATACAGTAGACTTGATATAGCTCATGCAGTTGGTGTGGTTAGTTATTTTCTTTCCAATCCTGGAAAGGAACATTGGGCAACAGTGAAATGGATATTACGATATCTTAAAGGCACTTCTAAATCTCGTCTGAAGTTTGGTGATAACCATTTCCTACTAGAAGGATATACGGATACAGATATGGCTGGTGATGCTGATTCTAGGAAATCCACATCTGGATACTTAATGAGACTTGCAGGGGGAGCTATCTCATGGCAATCTAAACTTCAAAAATGTGTTGCATTATCCGCAACGAAAGTAGAGTACATAGTTGTGACTGAAGCTTGCAAGGAGGTGTTGTGGTTAAAGAAGTTTATACTAGAGTTGGGCTTGAAGCAAGAAAAGTATGTGATTTACTGCGATAGTCAAAGCGCAATTCACTTGAGTAAGAATTCGAGTTTTCACTGAAGATCAAAGCACAATGATGTGAGATATCATTCGATTCGGTATGCACTTGAAAGGAAACTAATGCATCTTGAGAAGATCCACACTGATGAGAATGGTGCCGATATGTTTATAAAGTCCTTACCTCGAGATAAGTTTAAGATCTGCAAATATGAAGCGAGTCTAGTTGAATCTCCACATAGGACTCGGGGGCGAGAATCGTGGGGTCCAGCCCCATAATTTGAGGAGGAAAAATTCTCAAATCATCTACAATTGTTGAAAGAGGTTGCAATTTATTGAATTGCAATTGTCAACAATTGCGGCAGCAATTTGATGCAATTGTTGAATTGCAATTGTCAACAATTGCCGCTGCAATTGTCGAAATTACTGAAATCGGGCAGTCTTTATTGCTATAAAAGGAGCCCCTCGGCTTCTCATTTCATTACATACCAAAAACACAATACACATAATAAAATCTCAAATAAAAATATATCCGAGAGTATAAAGAGTTCATACAAAATAAGTAGTAATATTTTGTAGAGAAATTGTGAGATTACCACACTAGTGAGTGTGAGAATTTTTGAGTGTATTCCTCAAGTATTTGTCAAAACTTGAGAAGATCTTGTATACCCATTGTTATTATTATTATAGTATAAGGTTTACCGTGGTTATTTTTCCACGAGATAAATTTTCTTGGCTTGTATTTAGTATTTTATTTACTATTCATAAAATACTATTTACATTGGAATATATCCGGAAATACTGAGTATGCTCTGTGATTGAAGTTGTGTCTGACCTTTCACATCAGAAAAGTATTTCAGGAACTCCATTCTATTTTTTTCACACATATTAATCCTAAAGGGGAATTGGAATACTCTCTTTTTATTCCCAAGATGTTATGACAAAGTATGCAAATCAACTAGCTTGGGATAATTAAGGGCACTAGCCATTAGGACTTATGTATCCCCACCCTCCTTTACTATTTCTGCACTTTATTAATATCAATAAAGCAGGGGTGCTCTACCGTTGCAAGTTGCAAGTAATGTAACTGTTATGTAACTTTAGTTGTATGGTTCTTATTATCAATGAAAGTGCTTGTTCTAGCAAAAAAAAAAAAAATTAAGGCACCAAAATGACAAAACTAGCATGTTTATGAAAAATTTGCATACATAAAATTATCATTTATCTAGGAAACTAATGAAATGCCTATTATGAAAAATAGATGGATAAATTGACTTTCACTATTGCTAGAAGTTAAAAAGTTTATCCAAAGGTGAATCAACATTGTAAGGTGTCAAAAGCTACTAAAAGTAAAAACAAGAGATGAAATAAATCGAATGTCAATTCTGTTTCCGAATGTAAGCGACAATGTCGTCTGACACAAGTGACAACACTCGATAAAACAAAAAACCTTTATGAGTAAAATGCAGTTGAAAAAATAACGAACACAAAGGTTTATATTTTCATAAGTTATATGTTGATATAACTTATGATGGTCAATGACCAGAATTATTGTATATATATATAATATACAAAATTACAAATTTCTTTCTTTACAGATTTATAATATAAAATGGAAAGGAATTAAAAGTTGAAGTCGCAGATGACTTCTGCCTGAAAAATCTAACTACGTAGATATATACAACCTCTCATTACAATCGCTCCATACAAAACTAATCCAGAATCTAAACAACAATTGTAATGTTAGACAGAATGTTGTCGACACACTCAGGCAACACTTGTGATCCAGATTTCTGGGTTGAAATCCCGAGAGCTCTCTTGGTATTTTTGCAATCTAATTCTATAAGATCGATTCACTATTGTGGCCTCTCTATTTATAGTAGAGAGTCTTCCTTGAAAAGTTCATCGATCAGTTGATGAGGTTGAGGGAAAGGTGGGCAGCCGATGTGTTTGTTGGAGAAGATCATGGAGTCGAAATCTCAATAACTTTTGACTTGTTCTTCACTCGACTTCTTCACCAAGCTTTGACTCTTTCTCCCACATTTTACACAGCTCCAATTTACCATGACTAAGTTGTTTTTACCCCCACAGTAAAATATTACTGCTTACCGTGAAGTAAGGTAAAACTATTTTTCAGAGATGTTGGTACGAATGTTATGACATTTGTCCCAATATTTTTATGCATTCAAATCAGTACTTCAGAAGATATGTTGGGTTAAATGTCACAATACCAAACCCAACATTAACAATCTCCCCCTTTTTGCCTTTCTTCACAAAATAAACTATACAAACAACTTAGTGCATTGTTACAGATGTTGTCCAACACCTGTGATTACAAAAATACCCCCCTTAACCTGTGATGGCATACAAGCAAACGTCCATATACCACTCTATAGGATTAGAAACAAATAAGCATTTATATACACACATCATCCACTATATACAAAACCAAAAATAGAAATAAACTATTGTCAACAAATATCAACATCAATCCATCAAAACATTTTACAAACATTTAGAGCTAAGATTTAGCAATATCCTTCAGCTTCCTCCTTGCTCATGACACAACATCAGCAGCTTCCAATATCTTTCTACTTCTGCATAACAACTTTAGCTTAAGCTCTCAACCTCAACCTCTTCAGCAATACCTTCCTCCCAATAGCTTCTTCCCTTTGTACTTCACTATCTTGTGCATCTTGTGCACCTTCAGTTTTTTTCCCCTGCTCTCCCTGCAAAGAAGCATCTCCCCCTTTTTGTGAAGAAAGCAGAAGCAGAAAATGGTCTCTTGCTTGAACCAGGGCATCTCTGGAAGCATCAACCTCTGAAAGTTGTTGGTTGATTTTAGCCAATTTGTAGACAGTGTAGAATGTCTTGGACCAATGTTGCCCAGAATGTTGGTGGTATTTCTGGCAACATTTTCACTTCCAGCTTCCTTCTTCCAAGGTAAGTCGATGACTCTTTCCTTGCTCTTCAAAATTTCTTTGTTTACAGTGTAAAGTTCAGGAGCTTTCCCTAACGTGTCTTCTCTCTTAGGCTCAAAGCCTTGGGTAGTTAATACTTTGTAGATCAGAGAAGGAAAATGAAGGATTAAAGTTGAATCTTTTTCGCCACTTGATAAAAGATCATTTTTTCTAAATCAAATTTGAATCCTTTCTCAATTTTAAACAGCAGGGAGGCTTGTTCAGATGTCACAACTAACTCATTCAAGGAAGGAAGCCAATTTTGAATAGCAATTTTGTGGAGGGTGGAAAATAGAGTTGTTAGTTTGGAGGCTGGACATCTAGGGATCCATTTCTTCATTATACCTCCAGTGAGGTATTCAATCATTGTATCCCTAGATTCTGTCACTCGTTCTGCATCTCTCATTCTCTCTTCAGTATCAAGTCCCATACATTGATTTATAATTGAGGGTGTAAATTGATACATCTTGTTATAGAGATATACCTTCCAAAATTTCTTTGAGGAGGTATCCTCTATAGCAGCGTTTAAGTTAGCATAAAACAACCTTATTATCTCATCAATATATGGTTATTTTTCAGTAACAGAGCCAAGAAGTTGTCTGTCATTTAAGAATTCTACCAAACCATATTCACCACATGAATCAATATCTAACACTCTCTCAGGCCTAATTACTCTATTCTTATAAAAGTCTCACTTATCGTGTTTAGCTTTAGAATAGAATTTATCAGAGAATGCAGATACCTCTATGTCTGAATCGGACATTGCTTCACTCTCTGATTCAGTACTGCTGGAGGATGAAGGTATTTGTGTCTCTTTTGATGTTGGCTGAAATGTTGCCTGAGATGTTGTGGCAACATTTGAAGCAACACTTGTCCTTATAGTCTTAGGAACTCCCTTTTGAAAAAATTATTTCAAGGGGGTTTCATCTGGGATTTCCCTTTCTTAAGGCACACTGGGTTGTTAAGAAGCCGATGGTTCTTCATCAATTGAGAAAGCAGAGTCCGTACTTTCACTGTCATTGCTTGAGTAGACGGGTTTAGATGGTTCACATTTACTCCGTTTGCTACTCGAATCTTCTTGGACTGTTTTCTCAAACATTCTACTCGATCGACGAGTAGAGAAGGTAGATGATCTGGGTCTTTTACCCAAAGATGTAAAATCAACAGTCTCATCAACATCTATAGGGTTGTTATTATCTCCAGGATAGCTGATATCTAAAGGTTCATCAAAACCTTTAAACACTATTGCTTTAGAAAGATCCTCAGGGAGATTTGAAGAAGAAGACTGGCCCGGTTGCTGATAGGTATTTGACAGAAGGCTAGTGCTCATGGGTGTGTTGGATGAAATATTGGCTGACATGGGTTCTAACACTGGAGAAGTTTCCATTGGTGAGAATTGAGGAGAGGGTTTTGAGGAGTTAGGGTTTGAGATTGAGAATGAGGATCGATTTGGTGATGATTCCATCGGGTAGGTAGGATTGTACCCGAGGTGTGATGTGATCCCCCCCACCCCCTTTTTATTTATTTAGGGAAAATCGGATATGATAAAAAAATACAAATGAGAGGAATATTTATATACATGGCAAATCTTTTTAAGCAACAAAAAATTTCTTAGTTTTAGGAGTTTTAGATTTATCTACTAACTTACACCTAAATTTGGGATATAAAGATGAACATCAAGTATGAATTCAATTTAACCTCATCTTTTAAAGTTTGAAATTCCTATTATAAACGAGGCATAAAAAAGGGAGAAAAATATGATTTTTCTGAAATCAGTTAAGAACAGCATCCCAACAAATATCACAATCTGAAAATGTCAACAACAATGTTGGCAACATTTTGGACAACACAAGTATTTTGATCCCTCAAGAACTTTTTATTTTGGGCAACAAATCAAGACACGTTTTATACGTATTTTTATGAGTTCCACTAGACCAATGTAACATTTTCCCATCGTGTCCTTCTAATCATAAAACACATACAAAAGAATTTTTTTCATGTCAAAAAGATAAGAATACTTATTTAGTATTCTTAAAATTCTGTTTAAGCATTTCATACTCCTATAGAATAGGAACTGTATCTTTTCAAGGGCTTTGCCCATTTTGCACAGTTGCCAAATATTTGTATAGGTTTTGCCTATTTTGATACTCCCTTTTTATGATATATATGATATATATATAAGTATATATATATATCAACGCAGAGAATGATATCACATTGAAATCACATTCTTATGAAGGATCATGCTTGTGTGACCAAAAGTTATGAACTATACAACAATAATCAGTTAGTGATACTAGATAGGTAAATGTCACCCAAAATGTTAAACAACGTTTCAACTGACATTCACCAAAATTGCCTTTTTAGAGATTACATAGACCAAGATATTTCTTCAAGCTAGAAAATCTCTCATGGTCCAAAGCTTTTGTAAAAATGTCAGCTAGCTGATGAAGAGCGTCAACATGTTCAATTTGAACTAGCTGTTTTTCGACTAAATCTCTTAAAAAGTGATGTCTAATATCAATATGTTTTGTACGTGAGTGCTGAACTGGATTTTTGAAAATATTAATGGCACTCAGATTATCACAGTACAAAATTAAAATGTTGCTAGTAAATTCATAGTCGTCTAACATGTGTCTTAGCCATATTAATTGAGAGCAACAACTTCCAGTTGCTACATATTTGGATTCAGCAGTTGAAAGTGAGACATAATTTTGTTTACGACTATACCATGAAACAAGATTTTTGCCAAGATAAAAACATCCCCCACTTGTACTTTTTCTATCATCCACATCTCCATCCCAATCTGAGTCACTAAATCCTATTAAGTTATGATTAGTGCCTTTGGAATACCAAATTCCCAACTCACATGTGCCAGCAACATATCGAATAATACGTTTCACGGCATTTAAGTGGGATATTTTGGGACAGGCTTGAAAATGTGCACAGACACACACTAAACATAATATTTGGGCGACTAGCAGTAAGATAAAGAAGGCTACCTATCATAAATCGATAAAATGTTGGGTCGACATTTTCACCAATATTATCCTTACATACCTTCTGCGATGACCCCATTGGCATTTTCATTTGTTTAGCATTCTCCAAATCAAATCTCTTAACTAGATTCTTAGCATATTTACTTTGTGAGATGACAATTCCATCTTCACTTTGCTTAATCTGCAAACTTAAGAAAAAAGTTAGTTCCCCAATCATGCTCATTTCAAATGTTGATGACATAGCTTCAACAAATGAGTTTGGGTACGACTGTGAGGTCGACCCAAAAAACTATGTCATCTACGTAGATTTGAGCAATTATAATATCTATAACATGTCGTTTAATAAATAAAGTATGATCAGCTTCGCCATGGTTATAACCAATTTCAAGAAGAAAGTTAGTTAAACAACCATACCATGCTCGAGGAGCTTGCTTCAACCCATACAAAGCCTTTTTTTAGCTTGTATACATAGTGTGGATGGTAGGGATCTTCAAATACTTTTGGTTGTTCAACATAGACTTCCTTATTTAGATAACCATCTAGAAAGCACCTTTCACATCCATTTGGTATAAAGTAATTTTCAGACAACAAGCAATAACAAGTAACAGTCTAATTGACTCAATTCTGGCCACAGATGTGAAGGTTTCGTCATAATCGATAACTTCAACCTGAGTATAGCTTTGTGCAACTAGACGAGCTTTGTTTCTGACAACTGTTCCCGATTCATCTGATTTATTTTTAAAAATTGACATAGTTCCAATAACATTTATATTGTTTGGACGTGGAACTAAGTCCCAGACTTCATTTCGAGAGAATTGTTCAAGTTCTTCTTGATTTGCTTGAATCCAAAAATTATATTTGAGTGCTTCTAAAATATTTTTTGGTTCTAATGTAGATATAAAACAAGAAAGACTAACCTTTTGGTATATGGTTGACATACACACATACCTTACCATTTCTCTATAATTGAGTGGTTCTTTCCCTCTTGTTTTAGTTCTTTCAAAAAACCCCTATCACCTAGCCTGTAGGATGATTCTTCCTAATCCTTGATAAGGGGTCCCTTCAAACTTGATCTAGCAATTCTGCATTAGACTCCACATCCATGACCTCTGTGGTCTCTATTTCAGGGTCAGATGTTGCTTCAGGTGTGGCAACATTTCGAGCAACATTTGATTCTTTAGCAGTCTGCACATTGTTTACTGAAACAATAGTATTATTTTCAGTTGTAATTCCTGTAAGATCAGAAAAAATCATCAAAAATAACATTTACAGACTTTTGTACAGTTCTGGTCCTTAGATTGTATACTCGATAAGCATGACTATTTTGAGAATATCCAACAAAAATTCCTCTGTCACTCTTAGAGTCAAACTTTGTCAAATGATCTCTATCATTTAAAATGTAACAAATACACCCAAAAACATGAAAGTAATGCAAGTTAGGTTTCTTTCCATTTATAAGCTCATAGGGTGTCATCTTTGTTCCTGGCCTTAAGTAGACTCTATTAGAGATGTGACAGACAGTATTTAAGGCTTCAGCCCAAAAACATTTTGACAATTTTTTAGAACTAAGCTTAACTCTAGCCATTTCTTGCAATGTTTTATTCTTTCTTTCTGCTACGCCATTCTGTTGAGGAGTTTTGGGAGCGGAAAACTCATGGAAAATTCCCTTTTTCTCATAAAATTTTGTGAATGAGTTATTTTCAAATTCTTTTCCATGGTCGGATCTAATCCAAAAAAATAGGAGAATAGAACAAGTTCCTAATTCTAGAGTGCAAAACTTTAAACATGTCAAAAGTTTGTGATTTTTCTTTCAAAAAATATATTCATGAATATCTAGAAAAATCATCTACTATCACATAGGAATACCTCATGCCTCCTAGACTGTCTACTTCAATTGGACCCATTAAATTCATATGTAGTAATTGAAAACAGTGAGACGTACCTAAATGTTGTCCGTCATGTTGGACAATATTATGAGATTGGGTAAGCCTCTAACCGCTTCATATGAGACCAATTTTTCTAAATTGCGGTAGTTGACATGACCCAACTTTTGATGTCATGGTGTTGTGTCATCTATCTTAGCATTATTGCATGTTTCTTGTCTTACAACAAGATAGAAATTATCACCTGATCTAGTACATGTCATGACACATTCATTAGCTTCATTCGTAACTTTACAAGCATTCTTATTAAATTTTACCTCAAGTTCATCATCACACAGTTGACTAATACTAATTAAATTATCCATTAAACCCTCAACATGTAAGACATTTCTTAAGGCTGGAAATCCAGGAACATCCATGATCCTTTTTCCAATTATTTTGCTTTTACTGCCACATCCGTAAGTCACATTTCCTCCATTGAATGACTCATAGTTCTTTAGAAAACCTTTTGTACCTGTCATGTGACGAGAAATCCACTATCAAAGTACCAAGAACCTGAAATGTTAGTTCTTAATGCAGTTATGATAACATTACAAGTTAAATTCATTTTAGGAACCCAAAGTCTCTTAAAACATATTTTACTTTTTGGCTCAGACATGTTGCTCCGTTTGTTATCCGAAATGTTGGACAACAATTTAGGCAACATTTTGCTCACAGAATTTTGAAATTTAATACAGTACGGTTTTAAGTGTCCATGGGAGTTACAATGATGACATACAAACTTCATATTCTTTGACATATATGAGAACCTGTTATTTATCCCTTTTACAAAGCATATTTTCTCATTTTCATCAAAGAGATTAGAGCATATGGTTTTAAGAGAGTTTTCATACCCAATACCTGCATGTGAATGTTTACTAAAGTTGAGTATCTCATTCAATTTCGATGTCCCTGTATTGAGCTTGTGGAAGGTTGCTTCGACTAAATCCAGTTTTGCACGAATCTTACCAAATTCAGTATCCTTTTGGTAAGTGCAACCTCTAGTCAAGTTATTGTGCCTTTTAAATCTACATTCTCATGAATTAAAGATTTTACCTTTGTGTCAAGTTGCTTGGATGCTAAGGCTTTACAAATACTTTATAATTCATTAATCATATCATCTTTGAATTCAACTTGATTTATACAATCAGCCTCACTAACAGAAATAGAACCACTAAAGCAATTAACATCAGAATAGTTAAAGAATTCATACCTTTCGGATGTCGCTGAGGATGTTGATGTCATTGCTGATCTTGGAGAAAATGCCGTGACATCTAAGTAAACATTATAGACGACATCTTTATTATCCGATAGAGACTGTTCGTAAACAGTGGCCCGCATTTCTTGTGTTTCAATTTCACGATCTCCTTCCTCTTCTTCTTCATCATCACTAAGGGAAATCCATAGGTTCTTACCAAATTTTCTAAGAGTGTTTGCACATTCGTTGGCATAATGACCCCAACCCGAGCATGCATGACATTGCACGGACTCAAGTTATTTGGGATCAAAATTGGTACGATCTGAGTTGGTTCTTCTTAGTTGATTTCCTTTTTGTACATTTGGAAGGAATCTAGTGGACTTTTGATTGAATACTTAGTTTTGGTGCTCTTTAGATTTAGATTGATTTCTCTCATTGTTGAACTTCCTCACTATCGAATTGTATTTTTGAGTGAGTAAGGCAACATTTGCACATTCACCAATTTCTTCAAGATTCTCATCCTCTTCTTCGATTTGACTCTCCGAGGATTGAACTTGATGTGCCACATTCTTGATTTTATATAATTCCTTTTGATTCTCAATGTTCATCTCATAAGTTTTGAGTATGCTCATCAAGGTATGAAGGTTCATTGTGGCAAAATTGTGAACTTCTTCAATAGCACAAATCTTTAAATTGAACTTTTCAGGAAGATAACGGAGAGCATTTTCAACATAGTTAAGTGTTGGTTAATGGTTCACCAAGCACTTGACATTCATTTGAGATGTCAATCAACTTTTCAAAATAAGATTTAATATCATCCGCTTCTTCCTTCCTTAAACGTTCATATTTACTCATGAGCATGCGTAGATTTGTTCGACAAACACTTGAGCTCCCTTCACAATGAATTTGTAAAGTATCTCATGCGTCCTTGGCCGTGGGACAGTTTTGAATGAGTTTGAACATGTAAAGATCAACCCATCCATAAATTACATTTAAGGCCTTTTCGTTAAAGCTAGCATTATTGGTTTAACAAGAATGTTACCTTCCTCATTCGGTGGCAACATAGGAACAACGTACCCATTGGTTATATATCTCCATGCCCTAATATCAATTGATTTGATATAAGAACGTAGACGAATCTTCCAATAGGCATAGTTTGAACCATCGAAAATATTAAGTCTACCAACAATCGAATTTGCCGGATCCATAGCTTATGACAACAGGACCAAGCACTTATTGTGTTAAGTGTCGGCTCTGATACCACTTGTAAGGTGTCAAAAGCTACTGAAAGTAAAATGAAATAAATCGAATGTCAATTCTGTTTCCGAATGTCAACGACAATGTCGTCTGACACAAGTGACAACACTCGATAAAATAGAAAACTTTTAAGAGTAAAATGCAGCGGAAAAAATAACGAACACAAAGGTTTATATTTTCATAAGTTATATCAAAGATATAACTTATGATGGTCAATGACCAGAAGTATTGTACATATATATATATATATATATATATATATATATATATTATATACAAAATTATAAATTCTTTTATATAGATTTACAATATAAAATGAAAAGGAATTAAAAGTTGAAGTCGCAGATGACTTCTGCCTGAAAAATCTAACTACGTAGATATATACAACCTCTCATTACAATCGCTCCATACAAAACTAATCTAGAATCTAAACAACAATTGTAATGTTGGACATAATGTTGTCAACACACTCATGCAACACTTGTGATTCAGATTTCGGGGTCTAAATCCCGAGAGCTCTCTTGATATTTTTGCAATCTAATTCTGTATGATCGATTCACTGTTGTGGCCTCTCTATTTATAGTAGAGAGTGTTCCTTGAAAAGCTCATTGATCAGTTGAGGAGGTTGAGGAAAAGGTGGGCAACCGGTGTGTTTGTTGGAGAAGATCATGGAGTCGAAATCTCAACAACTTTTGACTTGTTCTTCACTCGACTTCTTCCCCAAGCTTTGACTCTTTCTCCCACGTTTTACACAGCTCCAATTTACCATGACTAAGTCATTTTTACCCCACATTAAAATATTACTGCTTATCGTGAAGTAAGACAAAACAGTTTTTCGGAGATGTTGGTCCGAATGTTATGACATTTGTCCCAATATTTTTATGCATTCAAATCAGTACTTCAGAAGATATGTTGGGTCAAATGTCACAACACCAGACCCAACATTAACAAACATAATGAGGTAAATTAATATTTCTTAGTCAAATGTATATTGTATATTCAAAGATGCCATATATGTTTGATTAAGAATGTTTAATTGCCTAGTAAAGAATAATGACATTTAAATTATGAAAGTATGTCGTAGCATCTGTCCTAAAGGAAATTACGATATACTCTAATTTATATAGTAAATCTTCTTGGTATGTGAATAGCCGGCTAAGGACCCATTTATATTTATTTAGATTAAAACGTCTGAATCAGAATACACGTCTGAATATTAAAATGTGTATTTAGATTTAAATGTTTAATATGAATACACATCTAAATATTAAGATGTTGTATTAAGATGTGAATACTAAAAACAATTAATATTGTTTTTTTTTTCAACACCCTAATTTATAAAAATTTCCGTTAATTAAAAATTAATAGTAAATATAAAATTTAATAAAATACTAAATCAATATAATATAATATTAAAAAAATGTTATTTAAAAGGTTATATAATGGTTGGTGACAGTGACAACTAATAATGACGGATGTGGCTGTTAATTGGAAATGGAGTTCGCTAATGGTGATGTTGTGGGTGGTATAGTTAGCGGTAATGGTGGCTGGCGGGGCAAGTGGTAATTAGTGGTGATGGCTAATATTTGTGGTGGATGATAGTGATAGCAAATTATGGTAGTTGGTGATATATAGTAGTGATAAGTGAAAGTGATTGTCGGTAGTGATTGACAATTGCTGTGATAAAGGTGGTTGGAGGTGATGATTGTAAATGATTGATAGTACTGGTGATGGTTGATAATGACAATTGATAGTGCTGGTGGTTGTAGTTAAGGATTGTGGTGTGGTTGGTGAGTGGGCAATTGAAAGTGGTGGGCGATGGCGATAGCGATAGCGGGAATTGATGAAATTGTGAACAATCATCTTCGTAAAAATATGAATAGATATCTTAATGATATTAAAAATTCGTTACAGATCTTAATCATTCAGATCTATTCATACCCCAGTAGATAACTAAAATTTAAAGAAAACAAACACACTTAATGATCAAGATTTGAATTATTAGAATTCATAGCTAAAAAATAAACAAAATTAATAATTGAGATATGAATAATTAACATCATACCTCCATTAAATGCAAATTAATGAGGTCTAAGTTACCTTTCTCTGACATGTAATTTTATTCGACCACAGATTCAAAATTTAGATAATAAGTAAATTCTGAAAGAGTGTAATATTATAATATGCAAATATTTTGATTTTTTTTACTAATTTCTACGAACGTGTGTTGCATGTTAATACCCGAATGAACATTTAAGTAGTAATTTAAAAAAATGCATATTAACCCGCTACCCAATCATAGAAAGTTTTGGTCCTTAAAATTCATAAAGGGTAAGATCTTGATACTTGTAAGATTTCTTCAACTATTGTAAATCTTAGGCCGTCCTAAAATATCTAAAAAAAAAATAGGTCGACAAAACATATTACCAATAAAAGATATAATTTTTTGTTGCCTTTTAATATCCTACATATCATGGAATTACTTTAATGGATTAAAGCATGTTATATGTGGTTTGTTGTGCTGAATTAGACATCGACTAACCCTCAAAAATGAATCAAAAAACGGGAGAAATAGAAAAGAACCAGTTGAAAATATAAAATTAACATCGAATCAATGTTAAAAGTATTCATACCAAGTGACAAATACAATAAAACAAAGCCGGACAATCAAAGTCATCAGTTGTTGATGAAATAATATTAACATAAAATCAATTTAAAAGCATTCACAATCCAATACTAATAAAGAAAAATATAGGATAACCCAATCTCAAGATGCAGCAGATAAAAATAGCTTGGCCACTTACCATACAAATAAATCTGAAAATATTTTCTCTTTCAGCCTCAGAAGAGCATTAACGATATTTTCCACTATTGGCTTGGTATCGTTGCTAATTAAATATATTATGTGATAAAAGTATTTAAATTCTAGTACTTGAGATAGAATAGAAATGCATTAAAGTAACCCACAACAAATCATAATTTCCAACAAGTGCATATAATATAGCTTGTTGAAAGCAAAGGTTCATATATAAACGTAGGTGTTGGTGCTTAAAAACCTCAACAATAGTTAGGATATCATATCTCAATAGAAGAGCTAAAAGTTTTTTGACTTTGATTAAGATTAGAAGTTTATTCAAATTCATATTAGGAGATGTTTCGGAATTTACAATTTTATCCATTATCGAATTATTTTAAAGAGTATAAAATTTATTCAATATTTAAAGAATACTTTGGTCAACTAACATTTATTCATGCTTTTAAAATAATATAGATGTATGCATCATTTGAGCCAATATTAATCACAGTTGAACCCACAAAATTCACCTCTAATTTTATTGCCACACAATCTTGAAACTTCATAAGATGAATAAAGCAGGTGTTCACTTGGCATCAGATGATGCAGTAGCAGCTTGGAAGCGACCTTTGAAATAGGCAAGCAACTCATTTCTTGAAGGTAAATATTCCTTGTTTTGGCTGCAATTAATGTACTCATCTCTCCAAGCACAAAAATTTGGAAATTTTTCTCTTGGCACCAAAAAAACTCCAGTTGCTTCTTCAAGAACTCCCATCCAAAGGCCCAAAAAATTTGCTGCAATATCAGCAAACCCAAATTTGTCACCCACAAAAAACTTTTTATCCTTGAGCTCATTATCAAGAATTTTCAACATCTCACAAAGTTCCTCTTTAGCTTTGTCTGACTCGTGAAAGAAACTTCTCCCCACTGCTGAACCCTGCAAAAATCATAATACTCAATTAGGGGTGGACATGATATGGTATTGTATTAAAAACTTTAGCCCGATAATTTTAAGCTCGATTTTGATAGTTTTCGATAAGATAAATATAAAATGAAAACTTTAATATTAAATTATTTTTAAATATAAAAAAGTATCATCTTATATGAAACAGACTACACGGAAAAAGTGTCACAAAATTTGGGACAAATGAAGTATTAGAAATACATATAAATCTCTAACGTGATTAAAAGCCTCGTATAAATCATATAGATCTGAAGTAAATTGAAATGGCTAGAACGTATTTTCAATTAATTGCGATATATAGCATCATAAAAAAATATACCTTGTCTTCAAAAAACTTAACCCAAAAACGAGCAATAGCTCTGTCATAAGGATGTTTAGGCAAGATGGAAGGGCCTTCAAATGTCTCATCAATGTATTCAACAATTACCATTGACTCACAAATGGGCTTCCCATTGTGAATTAGCACTGGGATTTTCTTGTGAACTGGGTTGGATTCAAGAAGTAGAGGGCTCTTATTTTGTAAATCTTCTTCTATAAATTCATATTCCACACCCTTAATCTTTAGAGCCCACTCAACTCTGTGACAAAAAGGGCTATACCAAAGACCAAGCAACTTCACTTCTGCCATCTCACAACTTTGAATCTACTATGTTTTTTACTTTAATATGTTGATGAATTTTGATCTTCTTTTATAGAGGAAGTATCTTTGTAACCAAGCAAACAAATTTTCTTCTTTGGCAAGTCAATTTTTTAGTTTAATGCCGTATATTGACCGAAGACTTTAGTTTTAATAAGACACGTCTTCAGAGCCATGTGTTAGAAGTTTAGTTTGTAAATGTCAAACTTTCCACATACAGTCAGAAATTTTGTTTGCAACAAGAAGAAGGGGTCTTTTGTTCTGTAGGTCTGTAGGGGTGTGTTTGGTATGACAGAAATGTTTTTTTCAAAAAAATATTTTTTTTAAAAAAATAAGTGATTTTCCTGCTCATTTTTTTGTGTTTGGTATATAAGTTGAAAAATATTATTTTAAAAATATTTTAATATATTCAAAGCAAAACACTATAAAAATGTCAAATTCAGAGTGCAATTTTTGATGATCGAAGAAAGCAGGAGGTGGACGGTGGGGTAAGTGGGGGACGCTCGGGGGAGCTAGGTGTAGGGTATGGTGGTGGTGGGGGTGTAGGTGGGTAGGTAGGTTGGCGTACTCATGTAGGAAGTGGGTGGATAGGGTTGGGTTAGGGATGCATTGGTATATTTATATTGATCTGAAAAATGTCTTTTCTCAAATTTTTAAGAAATATTTTCTCCTACTTTGAGGAAAATATTTTTCAAAATATTTAGTGCAACCAAAAAAGAGAAAATAAAGAAATATTTTTCAAAAAATATTTTCCTTTCATGCCAAACACACCCTAGATCTTATATAAATTCATACTTCACTCCTTTAACTTTTATAACCAATTAATTTAACTCTGCGACTATAAGAACTGCTCCAACACCAAACAACTTCACTTATGCCATTTTTACAACTTATTTTGTCTCTCGTTTGGCTCCACAATTCTTGTATTGAAGAAATTTCTAATGTGGTGGGTTTTAGTACTCTAATTTCGTCCGGTTATTATAGTTGTTAAGTTTTAATGTTTCCAATAAGGGATAATATATATATATATAGAACGCTTTTTACACTTCTGATAAAATAGGAGGGGGAGAAGGGCATGGACAGAGCCATCTTGGGTGAAGGGTGGTCAGGTGCATATTTTTTGCCGGAAAAATTATGCGATGTACATATACATTAGTTAAATATTAGCTATTATAAATATATATTTAATTTTGCACACCCTTCGACAAATTCCTGACTCCGCCATTTTGTTGGTTTGGGGGGGGGGGGGGGTCACAGGACTACCACACAGTTTAAATAAATATTTCTAAGTGGAATAAAAATTATAGGTAAGGGCATATTAATCATTTCTGTTAATGTTGGGTTTGGTGTTGTGACATTCTACCAAACATATTGTTTTAAGTACTAATTTGAATTTAAGAAATGTTGGAACAAATGTTACAACATTTTATGAAAAACAGTTTTGTCTTACTTCACGAAATGAAGCAATATTCGTGGAAATATTACTACGAAGTAAAAGTGACTTTGCAAGGTAAATAGGAGCTGATGAAAAATGTGGGAAGAACAAGTCAAAGTCGTTGCTATGCTTGAGGAACAAGTCCAAGAAGTTGGAGGATTTTGCTCCATGATCTTCTCCAACAAACCCTACCAGCTGCCCACCTTTCCCTCAACCTCCACAACCAATCGATGAGCTTTTCAAAGAAGACTCTCTACTATAAATAGAGAGGCTACTCAGGCAATATTTGTGATCCAGATTTCTGAGATGAAATCTCGAGAGCTCTACTATAAATAGAGAGGCTACAAGAGTGAATTGATATCCAAAAAAAGATTGGAAGAATTCTAAGAGAGCTCTCGGGATTTCATCTCAGAAATCTGGATCACAAATATTGCCTGAGCGTGTCGACAACATTCTGTCCAAGATTACAATTATATTTTAGATTCTAGATTAGCTTTGTATTGTGCAATTGTAATGAGAAGTTGTCTATGTCTATTTAGGTAGATTTTTCAGGCAGAAGTCATCTGCGACTTCAACTTTTAATTCCTTTCCATTTTGTATTGTAAAATTGTAAAGAAAGGAATTTGTAATTTTGTATATAAAACATATAAAATACTTTCGGTCATTGACCTTCATAGGTTATATAATAAATATAACCTATGTAAATTTTAAACTTTTGTGTTCTTTAAATTTCCGATGCATTGCTCTTTAAAGTTTTCTGTTTTTACTAAAGTGTTATCACTGGTGCCGGACGACATTATCGCCGACATTCTGAAACTGAATTGACATTCGATTTTTTTTTATTATTCCATAGCATATCCGGACCTATCAAGTGGTATCAGAGCCAACACTTAACATAATAAGTGCTTGGTCCTGTTATTTAAAGCTATGGATCCGGCAAATCTGACTATTGGTAGACTTCCCATTTTAGATGGTTCAAACTATGCCTATTGGAAGATTCGTCTACTTTCTCATATCAAATCAATTGATGTTAGGGCATGAAGATCTATAACCAATGAGTATGTTGTTCCAATGTTGCCGCCGGATGAGGAAGGTGACCTTTTTGTCAAACCTAAATCCGAATGGACGACAGAAGTAACCAATAATGCTAACTTTAACGAAAAGGCCTTAATGCAAATTTTGAATGGGTTGATCTTTACATGCTCAAACTCATTCAAAACTGCCCCTTGGCTAAGGACGAATGTGATACTTTATAAATTCATTGTGAAGGTAACTCAAGTGTTCGTCGAACAAAGCTACGCATGCTCATGAGCAAATATGAACGTTTAAGGATGGAAGAAGCGGATGATATTAAATCTTATTTTGAAAAGTTGATTGACATCTTAAATGAATGTCAAGTGCTTGGTGAACCTTTAACCAACACTCAACTCATTGAAAAGGCACTCTATTCTCTTCCTGAAAAGTTTAATTTAAAGATTTGTGCCATTGAAGAAGCTCACAATCTTGCCACAATGGACCTTCATACCTTGATGAGCATTCTCAAAACCTATGAGATGAACATTGAGAATCAAAGGGAAATATATAAAAGCAAGAATGTGGCACTTCAAGTTCAATCCTCGGAGAATCAAATCAAAGAAGATGATGAAAATCTTGAAGAAATTGGTGAAGGTGCTAATGTGTCCTTACGCACTCAAAAATAAAATTCAATGGTGAGGAATTTCAACAATGAAAGAAATTAATCTAACTATAAACAGCATCAAAACTAAGGTTTCAATGAAAAGCCCACCAAGTTCCTTCCATGTACTAAAAAAGGAAGTCCATTGAGAAGAACCAATTTAGATCATACCAAATTTGATCCCAAACAACTCGAGTCAGTGCAATGTCATGCATGCTCGGGTTGGGGCCATTATTCTAACGAATGTGCAAACATTCTTAGAAAATTTGGTAAGAATCTGTGGGTCTCGCCTAGTGACGACGAAGGAGAAGAGGAAGGAGATCAAGAAGTCGAATCACAAACAATGGTGGCCACTGTTTACGAACAGTCTTTTTCTGATAATGAAGATGTCGTCTGTAAGTTTGCCTCAGATGTCATGACATTTGCTCCAACATCAACAACAACATCTGCATCCCTAGCAACATCCAAGAGGTACATATTCTTTAACTATCCTAATGTTAATTGCTTTAGTGGTTTTATTTCTAGTAGTGAGGCTGAGTGTATGGATCAAGTTGAATGCAAAGATGACATGATTAATGAATTACAAAGAATTTGTAAAGCCTTAATCATAGAGTCAAACAACTTGACAAAAAGGTAAAATCTTTAACTCATGAGAATCTGGAATTAACTGGCATGATAACCCGACTTGAGGTTGCTCTTACCAAAAAATATACTGAATTTGATAAGATTCGTGCAAAACTGGATTTAGCCGAAGCAACCTTCCACAAGCTCAACACAGGGACTTCGAAGTTGAATGAGATACTCAGTTTTAGTAAACCTCCACATGCAGGTATTGGATACAAAAACTTTCTTAAAACCATATGCTCTAGTTTGTTTGACAAAATGAGAAAATATGCTTTATAAAAGAAAAATGAATGAATAATAGGTTCTCATATATGTCAAAGAATATGAAGTTTGTATGTCATCACTGTAACTCCCCTGGACACTTAAAACCATACTGTTTCAAACTTCAAGATTTTGTGAGCAAAATGTTGCCTAAAAGGTTGTCCAATATTTCAGATAACATTCGAAGCAACATTTCTGAGTCGAAAGGTAAAAAATATTTTAAGAGAGTTTGGGTTCCTAAAAAGGATATCACTTGTAATGTTGCGATAACCGCATTAAGAACTAACATTTCAGGTTCTTGGTACTTTGATAGTGGATGTTCTCGTCACATGACAGGTACAAAAGGTTTTTTAAAGAACTATGAGTCATTCAATGGAGGAAATATGACTTACGCAGGTGGCAGTAAAAGCAAAATAATTGGAAAAAGGATCATGGATGTTCCTGAATTTCCAGCCTTAAGAAATGTCTTACATGTTGAGGGTTTAATGGATAATTTAATTAGTATTAGTCAACTGTGTGATGACGACCTTGAGGTAAAATTTAATAAGAATGCTTGTAAAGTTACGAATGAAGCTAATGAATGTGTCATGACATGTACTAGATCAGGTGATAATTGCTATCTTGTTGTAAGACAAGAAACATGCAATAATGCTAAGATAGATGACACAACACTATGACATCAAAAGTTGGGCCATGTCAACTACCGCAATTTAGAAAAATTGGTATCATATGAAGCGGTTAGAGGCTTACCCAAAAACTTAGCCATAAAGGTAAAATTGTCTGTGAAGATTGTTTGAAAGTGGAAAATGTGCAGACTGCTGAAGAATCAGATGTTGCCCAAAATGTTGCCACACCTGAAGCAACATCTGAACCTGAACCAGAGACCATAGAGGGTGTGGATGAGGAGTCAAATGCTGAATTGCTAGATCAAGTTCGAAGGGACCCCTCATCAAGGATTAGAAAGAATCATCCAACAGGCCAGGTGATATGGGAGTTTTTGAAGGAATTAGAACAAGATGGAAAGAACCACTCAATTACAGAGATGTGGTAATGTATGTGTGTATGTCTACCATATACCAAAAGGTTAGTCTTTCTTGTTTTATATCTATTTTAGAACCAAAAAATATTTTAGAAGCACTCAAAGATAATTTTTGGATTCAAACAACGCAAGAAGAACTTGAAAATTTTTCTCCAAATGAAGTCTAGGACTTAGTTCCTCGTCCAAATAATACAAATGTAATTGGAACTAAGTGGATTTTTAAAAATAAATTAGATGAATTAGGAACAGTTGTGAGAAACAAAGCTCGCCTAGTTGCACAATGCTATACCCAGGTTGAAGAAATTGATTATGACGAGACATTCACGCCTGTGGCTAGAATTGAGTCAATTAGATTGTTACTTGCTATTGCTTGCTGTTTACACCAAATGGATGTAAAAGGTACATTCTTAAATGGTTATATAGATAAGGAAGTCTATGTTGAACAACCAAAAGGATTTGAAGATCTTCACCATCCACACTATGTGTATAAGCTCAAAAAGGCTTTGTAAGGATTGTAACAAGCCTCTCGTGCATGCTATGGTCGTCTAACTAACTTCCTTCTTGAATTTGGTATTAATCGTGGTGAAGTTGATCGTAATTTATTCATTAAACGTCATGGTGTAGATATTATTATCGCTCAAATCTACGTAGATGACATAGTCTTTGGTTCGACCTCACAGTCTTATCTAAAGTCATTTGTTGAATCTATGTCATCAACTTTTGAAATGACCATGATTGGGGAACTAACTTTTTTCTTAGGCTTGCAGATTAAGCAAAGTGAAGATGGAATCTTCATCTCACAAAGTAAATATGCTAAGAATCTAGTTAAGAGATTTGGTTTGGAGAATGCTAAACAGATGAAAACGCCAATGGGTTCATCGTAGAAGATATGTAAAGATAATGTTGGTGAAAATGTCGACCCAACATTGTATCGATCTATGATAGGTAGCCTTCTTTATCTTACTGCTAGTCACCCAGATATTATGTTTAGTGTTTGTGTTTGTGCCCGTTTTCAAGCCTGTCCCAAAATATCACACTTAAATACCGTGAAACGTATTTTCCGATATGTTGCTGACACATGTGAGCTGAGAATTTGGTATTTCAAAGACACTAATCCTAACTTAATAGGATTCAGTGACTCGGATTGGGCTGGAGACATAGATGATAGAAAAAGTACAAGTGGAGGATGTTTTTATCTTGGCAATAATCTTGTTTCATGGTATAGTCGTAAACAAAACTATGTCTCACTTTCAACTGCGGAATCTGAATATGTAGCAGCTGGAAGTTGTTGCTCTCAATTAATATGGTTGAGACACATGTTAGACGACTATGGATTTTCTAGCAACATTTTGATTTTGTACTGTGATAACTTGAGTGCTATAAATATTTCCAAAAATCCAGTTCAACACTCACGTACAAAACATATTGATATTAGACATCACTTTTTAAGAGATTTAGTCGAAAAACAGCTAGTTCAAATTGAACATGTTGACATTTTTCATCAACTAGCTAACATTTTTACAAAAGCTTTGGACCATGAGAGATTTTCGAGTTTGAAGAAATCTCTTGGTCTTTGTAATCTCTAAAAGGCATTTTTTTGTGAATGTCAGCTGAAACACTGTCTAACATTTCAGGTGACATTTACCTATGTAATATCATAAACTGATTATTGTTGGGGTATAGTGCATTACTTTTGGTCACACAAGCATGATCTTTCAACAAGAATAAGTTATCAATGTGATACCGTTCTCTACGATGATATATATATATATATATATCATAAAAATGGAGTATCAAAATAAGGCAAAGCCTTAACAAATGATTGGCAACCGTGCAAAATGGTTAAAGCCCATAAAAAGATATTGTTCCTATTATATAGGAGTATCGAGTGCTTCAAAAGGAAATTTGAGAATACCAAATAAGTATTCTTATTTTTGACACGAAAAAATCTTTTGTATGTGTTTTATGATTAGGTCAAGGACACAATGGAAAAATGTTACATTGGTCCAGTGATCAAACTCATAAAATACGTATAAAGCGTGTCTTGATGTGTTGCCAATATGAAAAATTCTTGATGGATCAAAATACTTGTATCATCCAAAATGTTGCCAATATTACTGTTGACATTTTTCAGATTATGATATTTGTTGGGATGTTGTTCTTAACTGATTCCAGAAAAATCAGATTTTTTCTCCCTATTTTTATGCCTTGTGTTAATAGGAATTTCAAAACTTTAAAAGGATAAGATTAAATTTCTACCGTGATGCTTACCAATTTATCCCAAAATTTTAGGTGTAAGTCATTAGATAAATCTTTAACTCCTAAAACTAAGGATTTTGTTTTGCTTAGAAAAATTTTGCCACGTATAAAAATACTCCTCTTATTTGCTATTTTCTTTTCATCTCAGATTTTCCCAAAAAATTACATCAAATCACATCACAAACCTCGGTAAAACCCTTACCTAACCGATGAAATCTTCATCATTTCAAACCCCATCATTTTGCAAAAACCCTAAACCCTCAAAAGTCTCTTAAAACTCATCGATGAAAACCTCCCCAATGTCAACACCTATGTCGACCAACACACCCAGCAACACTCCCATGAGCACCAGTCCACCTCAACAACCAGACACATCTTCTTCTTCACACCTGCCTGAAAACAGGTGTACATATATTGTTCTTAGAAGTGATGAGGAACCACTAGACATCAATTACCCCAGGGATAACAGTAATCCCATAGATGTAGATGCTACATTAGATTATTCAACCCTAGGTAAAATACCCAGTTCCTCCTCTTACAATACATCAGACTATTGTACTTGCTTGCTCAAAGTGTGTCTCAAGACGAGAAAATTCCTGAAATACCCCACTGCCGAGATTCTGTACCAGAGGAGTTCCCAGTCGTGCTAAAATAGATGCTGCCTAAAATGTTGCCAACGAAGCCACAATATCTCAGGCAACATTCCAGCCAACATCTGAAGAGACACATAGCCGAACTTCTTCCAACAATACCGAATCCATCAGCCTAGACTTGTTTGGTTCAGACAATGAGGTATTTGCCTTCTCTGATAGATTTTACTCTAAAGCTAGACATGATAAATGAGACTGTTATAGAAATAGAGTAATTAGGTCTGAAAGAGAGTTAGATATTGCCTCATGTTCTGAATATGGTCTGGTGGAATTCCTGATAGACAGACAACTTCCTCGCTCTGTAACTGGAAAAGAACCATATATTGATGAGATTATAATATTGTTTTATGCCAATTTAAACTCTGCTATAGAGGATACCTCCTCAAAGAAATTTGGGAAGGTATATCTCTATAACAAAATTTATCAATTTACACCTTCAATCATCAATCAATGTATGGGTCTTAATATCGAAGAGTGAGTGAGAGGAACAGAAAGAGTAACAGAAAACAGGGATACAATGATTGAATATCTCTCTGGAGGTATACTGAAGAAATGGATCCTCGATGCCCATGCTTCAAAGCTAACTGCCTTATTCTCCACCCTTCATAAAATTGCCATCCATAATTGGCTATCTTCACTAAATGAGTCAGTTGTAACAACTGATCAAGCCTCATTGTTGTTCAAAATTGGCAAAAGATTAAAAGTTGACTTAGGAAATATGATTTTCTATCAAGTAGCCAATTTGGCAGAGAAATAATCAACTTTAATCCTTCCCTTTCCCTCTATGATCTACCAAATCCTAACTACCCAAGGCTTTGATCCTAGAAGAGAGGATATTTTAGGGAAAACTTCTAAGGTATATTCAGTTAACAAGGAAATTTTGAAAATCAAAGAAAGAGTTATTGACCTTCCATGGAAAAAAAGAAGCTGACAGTGAGAATGTTGTAAGAAATGTTACACACATTCAGGGCAACACTGGTTCTGGACAATCACCTCTAACAACTGATTGGTTAGTTGGTCAAATTTTCAAAATCAACCAACAAATTTCAGAGGTTGATACTGCAAGGGATGTATTAGTTTAGGCCAGGGACAAGTTCTTACTGTTGCTTTCTTCCCAAAAAGGGGAGATGATTCTTCTGTGCATGGGATGTATACGTATGTTTTGATTGTATGCCATCACAAGTTAAGGGGGAGCATAACTATAATCATAGATGTTGGGACAACATCTATGACATTGCCTTAAGTCATTTGCACAGGTTATAATGGGTTTTGTGAAGAAAGGCAAAAAGGGAGAGAATGTTAATGCAGGGCTTGGTGTTGTGACATTCTACCCAACATATCGTTTTAAGTACTAATTTAAATTTTAGAAATGTTGGAACAAATGTCAGAATATTCTGACCAACATTTTATGAAAAATAGTTTTGCCTTACTTCACGGAATGACGCAATATTCGTGGAAATATTACTACAAAGTAAAAGTGACTTGTCAAGGTAAATATGAGCTGATGAAAAACGTGGGAAGAACAAGTCAAAGCCGTTGCTATGATTGAGGAACAAGTCCAAGAAGTTAGAGGATTTTGCTCTATGATCTTCTCCAACAAACCCTACAAGCTGCTCACTTTTCCCTCAACCTCCATGACCAACCGATGAGCTTTTCAAGGAAGACTCTCTACTATAAATAGAGAGGCTACAAGAGTGAATCGATATCCAGAAAAATATTGCAAGAATTCTAAGAGAGCTCTCGGGATTTCATCTCAGAAATATGGATCACAAATGTTGCCTGAGCGTGTCGACAACATTCTGTCCAACATTACAATTGTAGTATAGATTCTAGATTAGCTTTGTATTGTACAATTGTAATGAGAAGTTGTCTATGTATATTTATGTATATTTTTCAGGCAGAAGTCATCTGCGACTTCAACTTTTAATTCCTTTCCATTTTGTATTGTAAAATTGTAAAGAAAGGAATTTGTAATTTTGTATATAAAATATATACAATACTTTTGGTCATTGACCGTCATAGGTTATATAATAAATATAACATATGTAAATTTTAAACTTTTGTGTTCTTTAAATTTCCGCTATATTGCTCTTTAAAGTTTTCTGTTTTTACTGAAGTGTTATCACTGGTGCCGGACGACATTATCGTCGACATTCTGAAACTGAATTGACATTTGAATTTGTTTTTATTATTTCATAGCATATCCGGACCTATCAATTTCAAACATAAGCAAATATATCCCTTTGTACGTGTAAAATACCTTGGCACTCAGAAATTACTTTCTACTAATGTATGGGGGAAATTGTGTATAATTCTTAATTTGCATTAACTTATTTATTATAGGTACTGAATATTGTAGTAGTGAGTAAATTCTAAAGTTGATTTATAGATATTTGATAAAAATATTAATATATATAATATTTAAATTTAAATTATTGTGTATTAACCCCGTAACTTAACGCCAATATTCTCCCTATTTGTACTGCAAGATGTATTACAATTTGTGGAAGTGACAACTAGCTTTTTTGTACATGGAAGTTTCTATAGTAGGCATCAGGCTTAAGAGAATCTTTTGCTGAATGATGAGTCAAAAGTAAAACTAGCTAAGTGCTTACATATTTTTTTAGGCAAAACTCATGGACGGTGTGTTCGTCAAGATCTTTCATTTAAACAACTCAACTAAACATTATTTCATTTAGACATCTGAGGTGGACTCTCACTGTGACATTTAGACACTTTTCGCTAACGTAGTAAGTTGTGTGTCACACCAAACAGGCGAGTGGAAAGGCCAAAAATCATTCTTTTAAAAAATTTCCTTCTTCTTGTTCATTTTTTTTGTATTTATTATTTCATTCTTTTTCTTCATTCTTTTCTCTACCGTCATCACATCGTCGTCGCCGCTATCACTATTGAAAAAAGTCAATTATATTTTTAATTCAACTTAACTTCTTGCTTTCACTCCGAGTAAAAAGAAAATAAATCGAAGGAACTCATTGAAACACCATTAAAAGGTTCTTTAGAAAGCTTGAAATTTTAAAATGAATTTACTTTATTTGATAAAAATTTTGAGAAATTCATATTGGGGTTGTCTTCGGGTCTTCGTGGAAAATATTTAGCTGAATTTATAACAAATTTGGAGGAGTTTTTCTTAAAATTTTGTATTAAAATCGTGGTTGGAACAAGAACACACATGAAAATGGTGAAGAATACCAAGAACATGATTTCAAAAAATTTCTTTTGTTAGTAAATGTATTTTTTGTGTTAATAATGTGTAGGGTTTAGAAAATAGATTTCTTTTATTTTTTTGAAATATTAGTTTTAGTCAATTTATTTTTTATATTATTATGAGCAAATGACACATGCCATAATTTAATTTGTCATTTTTCCATGTCACTGGCGAGTGTGTTACACACACATTACATATTTGGTTGATTTCGAAAAGTGTTTAAATGGCACAGTCGAACCCTACCCCATGTGTCTTAATGGAACAAGATTTAATTAAGGTGTCTAAGTAAAAGATCTTGACGACCACAAGGGTCACCGGTGGATTTAGCCTATTTTTTCATATCAATAGGGAGAACAATACCAAAGATGACTTATGTGCATACTTCACCAACTTTTTGGTCAAATCTTTTGCCTTGCTAAATCATTAATTTTTTCTCCTTCCTTTAAAACACAAAAATGAATATTAACATAATGAGTCGCCCATTAACTTGATCCTTCCTTTTCAATTCCATAAGGAAATTGATATTATTAGATTAACATAATGAGTCACCAATTAACTTGATCTTTTGTAACAATTCATCTGATCGTTTTTAGCTAAAGACCCTTATTTGACTATTTTATCCTTTCTGTAGACTCTATGTGGGGTTTGTGACATACGGGATGGGTGGAACTGACCTAATGTGCCTTTATATGATTATCGAAAGAAAAACCCAAAATAGAGATTTTAGAATTCATAAGTTTGACCCAAAGTTTATTTTTGACTATATGGGTTCGTTTCCAATTTTCGTCATTTCCGGTAGCTCTGGAGGGCCATTTATAACTTAATCGAGTCATGACTTCGCTTCCCGGGGCATTCAGATGTACTTCATGGCCTTATTTATGAAATTAGGATATTTGGTTGTTTTGGGAAAATCCGTAGAAAAGTATGTCTTAGCTCAGTCGCATGAGAAATTCGAGGGCGTGAGCGAGTTTGTAGCACCGTTTATCTTAAGGTAGCATATTTGATTTTTATCCGAGGGGTATTGGGGGAATTTCAGGTATTTGGTGGAGAATTGGTTAATTCTAGAGTTGTTGTATCTGGTGTCTGCACCAGCGGTCTTCTGGACGCTTTTGCATTTTTGCCTATGTGGACAGTTGCGGGCCTTGTGCATTATTGTGGTTTCGCTTCTGCGGAAGTCTTCTCACAAAGGTGATGGCACCTCTGCGGAGTCCTTCTCGCTCCAACACACCACATGAATTTTAAGTTATCTCGCCTCGGCGTCCCTATTTTCCGTCGAAGCGTGTGAACAGTGACAGAGTCAATTTCACCGAAGAGGAACCACTGTTCATATTAGAACCTTAAAAGCCTAAACGAATTCATTTTCTCAAATCATTCTATTGGAATTAGAGCTCGGCTAAGGGAGAAAATTCTTGAGGATTTCACCTTGGTTCTTCATTTGATGTATAATATCACTCTGTTTTGATTATTGTTATCTTTTAAGTCTTCTAAGTCCTAGTATAGACTTTATTTGGGAAAGGAAGGTCTTAAATTTTCATGGTAGAATAAGAGGGCCAAAATCTTAATTTGAGGATGAATTATGGATTAAATAATCACGATATGGTGAATTAGTGTTGATTAATATTAGATGATGATGTTGTAATGATTAATATGATGTTAGAAACCCTTTATAAATTGGGAGAAAAATCTAGTGTTTGGGAATTGGGGATTTTACCAAATCATACAATTGAGGGTCCAATTGGGCTCAGATTTAAAATTAACTTAAGGATATGACTATTTAGTATGTAATTATGCTATTTGAGTAACAAAGTTCAGATTTTGATACTGTGTGCTCGGAGTGGATTTTGGGTGTCTTTGGATTATTTAAGGACTAAGTCCTTGTATGTGTATTAGCTTAATTATTTACATAGAGTCTATATATGTTTGACTACGAGTATTCTGAGGCATTCTGAAAGGGCAAGGCCTGTGTTGAGGGTTGACTGTTCGTTCCTCCTGCTCGGCTTTGAGGTAGGCTACAATTTCTTTTTTGTAGACTTCGATAGAAGTTCGTAGTAGTTATAAATGTTGAGGGGTATTGGGCGTGTTTAAGGGTATCACCTTAGCAGTTGTGATGAACTCTTGGGTGGGTACCGGTGTTGAACTGTTATGAGGTGTGATTTGGGGAATCAGCCTTAAGATGATTCTGACTGCTGTTGTTTGGGTTTATCGCCATTAGGTGGGCTTGTCGCCATTGTTGATATTGGCGTGTTTATTCATCACAATGCTTTTGATATGATATCCTAATTTATGTGGATTATGTGTTAATGAGTTCTTGAAATCATGTGATATTCATCTCTTATACTTGATTGCATTTCATACATCTTGATTACTTTCCTTGTATTGTCCTTTGCATTCATACACTCATAGTTCTTATGATATTGAAATAAGAGTGGTATGAAAATGTTGTAGGTCCAATGACACCGGAAAAGGTAAGTTGTTCTATGAGATGGTTGGAAACACAAATATGATGAAAATGATTGATATTGATATTATAGCCAAGAGCTGGAATCCGTTGAGAAATTTTGAATAAGTATATGGACGGTGCGAGTCCCCCATGGGTGTGCAATTCATAGAATATGAACGTTTGTATACTGGAAATGAAAGGTACCTGGCATGTGCATTTGCATTCATATCATACATACATTCATAAATTGATTTTCTGTTTATTGGTAATGTGATTGGAATGATTATTGGGACTTGAATGCTTTTTATGATTAAATGAACTTAGATGGTTGGGTTGATTTTATTGGATTGGTTGCCATGATTTGACTTGTTCTCTGTTTGATTATGTGGTTACACCTTTATGAGTCTAAGTAGTCGATGACAAATTGTTATTGAGGTCGGTAATATCTATATATCATAACTATCATGTAGATCAAAGAGAATTATGTGTGTTTGTGTATTGCTTTTGATTGATAGCGTTATTCGGTAAAATGTCTAATAAGGAACTTATGGAGGTGTCATGTTGTAGTCGTTGATTTGTATGCTATGTATGTGTAGATTCCTCTCCTTAATTAAAGGGCGTACAATGTAGACTTCAACTCAAAGTATAATGAGAACACTAGATGAACCATTATGTGTCATGCCCTTAAGTGTATGAAATCGTGACTAAGTAGAAAGGTTAGAGATAATAAAGGAGCTAATATCATTATGGTCAGATTAATTGTATACTTTTGGGAAGCATTCTTAAATGATGTTGTGTACTAAGTGTCAATTTGTCTATTGTGCCTGTTAAGTCGTATAGGGGAGAGTTAAATATGAACATGACATAGATAGAATTTATTAATCAGTGATATTAATTGTAACATATATGTGTGCTATATGAGTTAAAATGTACTTGATGGTGATTGACCATTAAGTGGACTAAGTGATTTATATGGCTTATGAATTCCTATGTGAATAGGTGACTTGCGTGACTATTTGAATTTCTTAGAATATGACTTATGTGAGAGTCAACTTGATGTTTATGCATGTTATGTAACTTCCGTCATTGTCGGCCTATGATGCCTACGTGGTACGTTGTGTACTCATGCTACGCTTGTTGCATATTTTACGTGGATGCAGGTATTCGATCGATACATGTTGCAGGTTGGAGCATGGAGAGGTTAAGGTAGGCCACTCATCTTTGGCAGCCTTGGTCTTCATCTTGGTCAGACCGCCTTTATTCATTCAGGACGATGTTGTTTATTTCTCTGATTACTTGTATCTTAGAATTTTCATAAAAGTCAGACCAGATTTTGGGAAAGTGTTTTGTAAAGGGATTTGACATTTAGTAATTTGAATGAGAATCTTATGTCTTTGTAAATTCTTCATTCATATTCTACAATTTTTTAATTCATATTAAATGATTTTGGGGATGGTTCACCTACTGGGGAATAGTGTAGGTGTCATCACGATGCACGTGAATTAGGTTGTGACAAAGTTGGTATCAGAGCTCTAGGTTCACATGTCTCATGAGTACAAGGACATTGTTTAGTAGAGTCTCGCGGATAGGTACATAGATATTTGTACCCATCCTCGAGAGGCTATAAGGCATTTAGGAAATCTTCCCTTCTTTCGTGCTTTCGTGCTACTTCATTCAAATTGGTATCTGAAACTTTTTCTTCCTATTTTATCATCGATGATGGGAACACGCTCTTAAATTCGTGTGTGAGTGGTTTTTTACGACGTTGCATGGTAGGGTATAAGATGTGATCTCATGGTACGGACGCGTGGCTAAGTTTAGTCTTCAGCTATGATTTGAAGGTTTTGTTTAGTGGGGTTTTGATTGGGACCCCTCAGTTGTGATATCTTTGGAAGGTGGGAATAGTAATATGGAGTCGCAAGAAAAAGAAATTTGATGGATCAATCTCCGCTATATAAAGGGAAAAATTGGTATATGATGTGCTCGTTAGGATAAGGTTGCAAGATGTACAAGGTAGATATCGTATAAGGTTATGAAAAAGTTAAGTTTGGCACTCGACTTGATAGAATTGTAGTAGCAGAGTAAGAGCTAGTGGTTGTGGGTTTCTTCAGGAAATGACTATATGTGCTAGGTCAGTTGGCAATGTTACTTGTGATGAGTGAAGCTCATGAAAATAGACAGCCGCATTTCTTCAAATAAAGAGTGTGTTCGTAGGGTTTCTTGGCGTTTCGAAGTTAGTGATAAAAAGGAATTGTTGACACCAAAATTGTGTTGATTTGTGAGTTATTTCACAATGGTTTACTATAGAGTAAGTGTATGAGATCATGTATGAGTTGGTATGTTGGACTACATCGTAGGCTAATGGGAGCCAGTGATCGACTAATATGAATAACTTTAGCATTGGAAAAGGGTGAAGTTTTATTTAAGGGATTACTAGGTGTTGCATCTAGTTCTTGGATAAGATTTATGGGTATGGTATATAAGGGTAAAAATTGAGATGTTTTCTACAGTTACGAGTGGTGTGATTTTGTGAAGTAGTTCTTCGTGGGTGAGCCTCATTTAAGGCTCTCGAATAAGGTATTGGTCAAAGAATATATTTACGGTAACTGATTGATGACTGTTTGAACTAATATAGTTGTAAAGAGATTCTTGGATATCGATGATTGGGTCAGTAAACTTATGAACCAATATAGAAGAATGATTTTTTCAGTTAAGGACCTTTGTCAAGAATACCTCGGTGAAACTGTATAAGGATGTTAGCAAGATTATATGTTCGGTAATTAAGGATCACCTTTGGATTATGGGCCAGATCAGTGATGGCTTGGGTATGCAGTGTCCTACTATTCCCAAGATCGGTTCGGTTATTTTGTAAGGCCTGTGATATTTCAATACATTCTGGAACATGTTTGAGTAGTGATCGATCGCCAGTGGCGAATGTGATTGAAGCGAAAGGTGAAAATTTAAGAAATTCGATAAATGCGTGTTTAATCTATTTTGGAATGAGCAAGGCGCCTCTTCGAGATAGGGGAGGATTTGGTTTTGAAATAATGGAATTCTTGGGTAAGGTGTGTAGTTCGTTGGCATTATTTTCGCATCCTTCAGAATTGGGTGAAATTGTTTAGTACGGTCAGGGGAGTAGGCCTATGGTAATTGACTAAGTGTTATGATGAATGTTCCATGGGGTTCATGATTGGCGACTGGTGATAGACTGCGTTGAAGCGTTGTTTATTAATAGATGGAAGAGTATTTCAGATATTAAAGACTTGGAAGTAATTGTGCAAGGTAAGGTGCATGGATTTTAAGGTTGATACGTTAGGATTTGGTATGGTACGAGGGTCGCAAGGTTTGATACTTTCTGGATTGATAAAGGGTAGTGAGATATTACCATTAAAGACTCGATGGGTGAAGGTGTAGTAAATGAGGCCGCAGGCCTTACGTCGAAATGTTCAGAGTTGTGGGTAAGTTAAGAGAAAGTACAAGGAGTATTTGATGTATTTAGAGTTCATGGGTTCTATCAGATTTGCGTAACGGGTGGAAGTTGAGGAATATGAAGATTACAATCATAAGTTATAGTTTGTCGGTACTAAGCTGATGGCTTGGATAAAATCCAACTTTTCGAAGTTGTAAGTGATGGCACACAATTGATTATTCATGAGAAAATAGATGGAAGAGGTCACCGCAGGCTTATGGGAAGCGTACTAGTTATTTTGGAATCAGTTTGGTTGACTATCGATGATTTAGAAATTGAGCGTCTTATTCCAGGTCAGACTTGTTCATTTAGGGTCGGGTGGCCCGTGTTTATATTGACTGGAGGACTTATAGTATTCTAGTAAACCACCGATAAGGGTGTGATTGATCTCAATTCGAAATGGAGGTATGACAGTGTTACAGGTTCTCATTGAAGTTTGCAAGTAGGATTGATAATATTTTTGGGATGGCAATGATTCAAACGTATCTACTGGTTTACCCGGGTACTTGGCAATGAATTGAGGAGGTACACATGGTTATGGGGAGTCTCTATAGTGATCAGTTAATTTTCTACGGATTTGGCACATCAAGGTAATTAGTAGGTACGCTCATAATATGGTGATTTGGAGATTTGAGAAGAATTGAGCAAGGGGTTTTGACTAAGCGATTTCAACTTCGGAATACAGAACTAACGAGAGTGGAATTAGCATAATCGGTCTTGGATAAGATAAGTTTTCTGATGAAATTACTTAGAATTCGTTTAGATTAAGCAAAGATTCTTTCTTGTGAAAGAAGGTCATAATTTGGGCTTGTGGCTCGTGTCTATGTATTTCTAAGGAATTATGGTGTGAAGGACAGCCTGAGAAGGTGTGAGAGAAGGATTGGTAGAATCAGAATATTTTATCGTTACAGGTTGGGCAATTGTTTGTGGCGACAACTAAAGAATGGTGGTGATTAATGTGGTATTTGTGGATTCAATCTAATGCGTATAGAGATATGGTTATAATAATATCAGGGAATTCTGGCGGAGTTAGTTCTTGCATATGAGGATCAGCTGTGAAAGAAATTTCGGGTATGAAGAAATGAAAAGTTGGGTTTTTGAACAAGGATAAAGGTAGTCCTGGCGGATACAATGAACAAGCGGTACTACAGGTGTAATTCTTTCCTGTTGAGGCTTCCATGAGGTTATATTATGGGTTCCTTGGTTACTCGTTGGCTTCGTAATTTCCTCTTTTTCCATTCGAGGACGAACATTTGTTTAATTGGTATCTGATGTAATGACCTATTTGATCATTTTAGCTAAAGACCCTTATTTGACTAAATTATCTCGGGATGGGTGGCACGGATCTCGAGGTGCCTTTATGTGATTATCGGAAGAAAACCCAAAATAGAGATTTTAGAATTCATTAGTTTGACCCAAAGTTGACATCCAAGTATATTCATTTTCAGTTCCGTCGCTTCTGGTAGCTCCGGAGGATCATTCTTGACTTAGTCGAGTCGTGGGTTCACTTCCCGAGGCATTCAGATTTACTTTATGGCCTTATTTGTGAAATTGTGATATTTAATTGTTTTGAGTGAATTTGTAAAAAAAAGTGTGCCTTAGCTCAGTCGTATGAGAAATCTGAGAATGGGAGCGAGTTCGTAGCATCATTTACCTTGAGGTAGCATGTTTAGTTTGTATCTGAGGGCTTACGGGGGCGTTTTGGGTATTTGGTGGAGAATTGGCTAATTCTAGAGTTGCTGGTGTCTGGTGTCCGCACCAACGGTCTTTTGGCCGCTTCTGCGTGTCATCTTCTACGGAGGTTGACTCGCGGATGCGCGCCTTGTGCATTATTATGGTTTTCACTTCTGCAGAAGTCTTCTCGTAGAGGCGATGATGCCTCTGCGGAGTCCTTCTCGCTCCAACGCCCCACAGGGATTTTAAGTTGTCTCACCTCGGCGGCCCTATTTTCCGCTGAAGCGTGTTCGTAGTGGCGGAGTCTATTCCACCGAAACAAAATTGTTGTTCAGATCAGAACCTTAAAATCCCTAAAACGAATTCATTTCCCCAAATCATTCTATTGGAATTAGAGCTCGGCTAAGGGAGAAAATTCTTTAGGATTTCACCTTGGTTCTTCATTGGAGGTATAATCTCACCCCTTTTTTATTATTGTTATCTTTTAAGTCTTCTAAATCCTAGTATAGACTTTATTTGGGGAAGGAAGGTCTTAAGTTTTCATGGTAGAATAAGAGGGTTAAAACCTTGATTTGAGGATAAATTATGGATTAAATGATCATGATATGGTGAATTAGTGTTGATTAATGTTAGATGATGATGATGATGTTGTAATGATTAATTTGATATTAGAAACTCTTTCTAAATTGGGAGAAAAATCTAGAGTTTGGGAATTGGGGATTTTACCAAATAATGCAATTGAGGGTCCATTTGGGCTTAGATTTCAAAACATGTCGGGCAGCCTTGGGACCCAAACCAAAGGCTCGACTAAGTCATAAATATTATTCGGAGCTAATGGAACCAATGAAACTACGAACATAGCACGTTTATCCGAAAGTCAACTATGTGTCAAACTCTTCTATTCTCTTAATTTGTTATTTCTCAAACTTAACAAAATGGGTCTGAAACCTACCCGATCACCTTGGAAACCGTGCTACCCATCCTCGCAAGTCATAAGCAAGTTAATAAGGGCTCGGGAAGGGTAATTTAGGGGTTTTTAGGCAAAGCAAGCAAAATGACTTTTCAAGTTGTTACATCAGGTACCACTTAAATAAACGTTCGTCCTCGAATGGTAAGGAAAAGGAAATACCTGGGCTCTCAAATAGCTCAGGGTAGTTACCCCGTATATCAGACTCAGTCTCCCATATAGCCTCATCCATTTGGCGATTTCTCTATTGCACTTTCATGGAAGCTATCTTTTTGGACCTCAACTTTCTGACCTGTCTGTCTAGAATCGCTACAGGCTCTTCCACATAAGCTAGATCCTGATCTAACATCACTGAGTCCCAACTAATCACATGAGAATCATCAAGAACATACTTCTTCAGCATAAACACATGGAATACATGATGGACATTAGATAAATCAGGAGGCAAAGCCAACTCATAGACCACCTCGCCAACTCTGTCCAAAATCTCTAAAGGGCCAATAAACCTCAGGCTGAGCTTGCCTTTCTTCCCAAACCTCATCACACCCTTCATGGGTGAAACCTTCAGTAATACCCGCTCACCAACCATAAACTCCAAAGGATCAACCCTTCAGTCCACATAATTCTTGTGTTGGCTCTAGGTTGTAAGAAGCCGATACTCAATCAACTTAACTTTATCCAGCGAATCTCTTAGAATATCAATACCCCAAGGTTGAACCTCAAAATCATCAAACCACCCGATAGGAGAATGACACATCCTACCATACAAGGCCTCGAACGGTGCTATATCAATGCTCGAATGATAACTGTTGTTGTAAGCAAACTCAGTTAAGGGCAGAAACTGGTCCCAATGACTATCAAAATCAATCACACGGGCTAGCAATATGTCCTCGAGAACCTGAATAGTCCGCTCAGACTGGCCATCGGTCTGACGGTGAAACATTGTACTAAGGTCCACTCTAGTATCCAACTCCTTCTGCATGGACCGCTAAAAGTGAGAAGTGAACTGCATACCCCAGTCAAAAATGATAGAAATAGACACCCTGTGCAATCGGACTATCTCTCGGATGTAAATCTTATCCAACATCTCATAATTACAGGTAGTCTAAACTGGAATGAAATAGGCACGTTTGGTCAACCTATCTACAATGACCCATATAGCATCAAACTTGCCCAAAGTACGGGTTGGCAGAAATATGTAAAACTGTCCCTCCTAAAAAGATTATTCCAGAATAAATGGGCAATAGTTAAGAGAGGTGCGCCAGCGGCGAGCAGAAGCAAGGTCTACCAAGATATCCATGGCAATCCTCTCCCACTTTCACTCAGGAATGGGCATCCTCTGAAGCACACCACCAGTCCTCTGGTGCTCATATTTCACATGCTGACAATTCAAAACCAGGACACGAATTCTACTATGTCTCTCTTCATCCTGCACCAGCAGTAATGTTGTCTCAAGTCACGATACATCTTCGTAGCCCCTGGATGGATGGAGTACTTCAAACTATGAGCCTCCTCCATGATCAATCGGGTAAAGTCACCCACCCTAGGAACATAAATCTGACCATTGATCCTCAATACACCATCACTATTAATCACTGCCTCCTTTGCCTCTCCTCGCAATACCTTGTCACGAATTTTGCACAACTGAGCATCATCAAATTGTTGGGACCGAATCTGCTCTAACAAGGAAGATTGTGCCTCCATATAAGCTAATACCAGACCAGGCTCAGAGATATCAAGCCTAACAAACTGATTTTCCAAGGACCGAACATCCATATCCATATGACGCTCCTCTATTTATAACATAGCCAAACTACCTATGCTCACCACCTTGCGACTCAAGGCATCCGCTACAACATTTGCTTTGCCCGGGTGATACAAGATAGTCATATCATAATTTTTCAGAAGCTCTAACCACTGATACTGTCTCAAATTAAGATCCTTTTAGTTGAACAAGTACTGAAGACTACGATGGTCAGTATAAACCTCACAATGCACACCATAGAGATAATCCCTCTAAATATTCAGAGCAAACACGATCACTGTCAACTCTAAGTCATGGGTCTTCAATTGTCTCGAACCATAGGCTATGACTTTCCCTTTATGCATCAACACACACCCAAGACCTACTCTAGAAACGTCACAATATACAGCAAATCTCTCTCTCTCTACTGGTAATGACAAAATAGGAGAGGTAGTCAATAAGGCCTTGATTTTTTGAAAGCTCGCCTTACAAGCATCATACCACTCGAAAGACACTTATTTCTGAGTCAATCTAGTCAACTGAGCTACAATGGATGAAAATCCTACTATGAATCGCTAATAATACCCTGCAAGTACAATAAAAATCCAAACCTCGATAACTAAAGCAGGTTGAATCCAATCCTGAACCACCTTAATCTTCATGGGATCCATCATAATATCATCCTTAGTCACCACGTGACCCAACAAAGACACTAAACTAAGCCAAAACTCGCATTTCAAAAAATTTGCATAGAGTTGTTTCTTCCTTAAAATACCAAGCACGATCCTCAAATGTTGTCTGTGCTCCTCTTTGCTCCGCGAGTATATCAAAATATGATCAATGAACACAATCACAAATAAATCCAAGTAGGGTCTGAACACTTCATTCATTAACTCTATAAAGGTTGCAGGTGCATTGGTCAACCCAAAAGACATCACCAAAAACTCATAATGCCCATATCTGGTCCGAAAAGTTGTCTTAGCAACATTCTCTGCCCTGATCTTCAGTTGATGATAGCTGGACCTCGAATCAATATTTGAAAAGACTGAAGCACCCTGTAACTGATCAAACAAGTCATCAATGCGCAGTATCGGATACTTGTTCTTGATAGTCACCTTGTTCAGCTATCTGTAATCACTACACATGTGCATAGACCCATCTTTCTTCTTAACGAACAACATTAGAGCACCCTAAGGCGACACACTAGGCTGGATAAATCCTTACTCAGCAAATCTTGCAATTGTTCCTTCAATTCTCTCAACTCAGGCGGCGTCATCCGATATGGAGCCATAGAAATAGGTTGAGTACCTACTCTAGATCAATATAAATATCGATATCATGGTCTGGCGGAACACCAGGAATGTCTGTGGGGAACACCTCCAGATACTCTCGAACTATTGGGACTGAATCTAAGGAAGAAGTATCCACACTAGTGTCACGAACGTATGCCAAATAAGAAAGACACTCCTTCTCTACCATCTTTTGAGCCTTCAGAAATGAAATCACCTTTTTTGGGGACTGACTAAGAGTACCCTTCCAAACTAACTGAGGAATATCAGGCACGGCTAATGTAATAGTCTTGGCATAACAATCCAGGATAACGTGATATAAAGATAACCAATTCATACCCAATATAGCATCAAAGTCTACCATGTGAAAAACTTTTAAATCTACCTGAGTATCATACCCCATCAACATAACTACACAACCGCAATAAGCCCGATCTACAACTACAAAATCCCCAGCAGGTGTAGAAAAATGAATAGGCATGGAAAAAGACACACAAATCAAATTCAAATTCAATGCAAAGTAGGCAGATACATAAGAATAGGTAGACCCTAGATCGAATAAGATTATAGAAGGTCGATGGCAGACTGAAAGAGTACCTGTGATAATAGAATCGGAGGCCTCTGCCTCGGGTCTACCTGGAAAAGCATAGAAATGTCCTCGATCACCCCCACATCCACTACTGCAGCCGGACTGAGCACCGCATCGACCTGGCTAAGGACCACTTCTACCGTCTTGAGCACCAACCCTAACATCCTGGGAACCATCTCTAGCTGACTGTCGTGCCGCTCTAACTCTAGAACTATGAGACCGTCTGCCCTGCTTGAATCGGGGCAATCCCTCTTGAAGTGCCCAAGATCCCCACACTCAAAGTAACCTCTAGGAACTGTCGATGACTGAGAAGAAGAACTGACACCTGAATGACCACCACGACCATAGGGCCAATAAGAACTCGAGGTCAACTGCCCCAATCCATGAAAAGTATGCATAGACTAGCCTTCCTCTGATGTAGTCATAGCAGCAACAACGGTCCTAGCACTCAAATGGTGATGAACTACATCATGATGACCTCTACCTCTAGAAGAGGCAACCACATGAGTGCTAAAATGAGGCCTCTTGACCACCATTTCCTCATAATCCTCATGCCTAATAAACTCGGCCTCTCTTACTACATCAACAATCCGATCGAATGTGGAACCTGTTGCAGCCATATGTGTTGCAATCAATCAAAAAGGACTTATCAACCCATTAGTGAACCTCCTCACCCTCTCAACCTCATCAGGTAGAATCATCAAAGAATGGCGAGATAAGGCGTGGAAACATGCCTTATACTTGGTCACAGACATACGCCCCTAGCATAACCCCTCAAACTAAGCCAATCTCCTCTCTCTGACACTACGAGGCACGAACTTCTCCAGGAAGATCTGGAAAATTAAAACCTAGGTCATAGGAGGGGACCGTACTAGTCTCGATTCAAGATAAGACTGCCACCACCGTTTATCCAATCCGACCATCTAAAATGTAGTATAATAAAAACCACAGGACTCCACTAGTATGAGGTTGTGCAACCTCTCATGACAGCTAATCAAGAACTCATACGCATCATTCTCGGGATCCCCATTATATCTTGGAGGATCCACTTCCTGAATCTCTCAAACATCTTCTGCTCCTCAATACACATAGCAGGTTGTGCAGTTGGAGGTGTGTAGCAAGACCAGGTATAAACACGCCAAAAAACTAAAGAATCGTAGCAGGTGATGGAGGAACCCCAGGTGTCAGAAATCCAGGCATAGCAGCCTCATCAGGAGTCTGTCCTCCGACCTAGTATGAGATATATCAGAAGTAACCAGATGGAGACCCTGAGCTAGAGACTCCATGAAGCTCATCATACGAATCAAGGTATCCTGAAGTACTGGCGTGGCAATAAAATTTGGCAGCATCCGATCCTGTCTGGCCCCATCAGCCTGAACCTGCTCATCCTCCTCGATCAGAACCTCTTGATCCTCTAGAATAGTTCTAGGCCCTGGAGACTCGAGGTCTACCTCTGGCTCTGGCTCACCCCCTGCCTTCTCCACCACGTCTGACAACAGGTACGAGTACAGGTGCGGGATCCTGATCTCCTCATGCGACTGATCTAGTCCTCACCATCTGTGAGAAGGATTAAAACAAAGACATTTAGAATTCAATCATAATCGAATCGCACGAAAGAATAAAAGAATGAAGTTTCCTAAATCTCTTATAGCCTCTCGAAGATAGGTATGGAGCTCTTTGTACCGATTCGCAAGACTCTACTAGAGATCGCTTGTACTCATGAGACCATTAACCTGGCTTTGATACCAATTTGTCACGATCCCAAATCCCATTTGTGCCATGAGGAAACCTACCCTAAACCGTAGGCGAACCTAACATACAGTCATACGAATAAGCATAATCAAATGCGGAAGATAAATAAGTAGAAAGAAAATATCTAAACAATTCTTTTAAATAAAGCATAGTATAACAAGAGAACCCCTAACTAGATCCGGTAGTCATGAGTACAAACTCTAAAAATATCATAATACAATGCTGAATAAGAAATACATAAACTGTCTGAATGTAGCAATATATCACTATGAAAATAACAAGAACAGAATAAAAGGATAGAATGAGTTCCAGTGCGGGGGAAGAAGTTGTGCTCACCCTGGACTCCAATGATCTCTCTCTTCGAACCGTAAATCAAGCTGCTCTGATATCGTCTCCTGGCTCGGTACATGCACATAGAGTGCAGCAAGCATACAGTGAGTATGGAAAATATGTTTACTCAGCAAGTATCGTCGACCGACCCTAGCTATAACGGTGGCGAGGGTTGGTACTTTTCAATACCTCTCTCTACTAGTTAGTTACTTAAGTATAAGAATAATTCAGTTAACCAACCTACAGTAAAACTAAAGCTCAATTAAGCATAAGTACTCTTAAGTCACACATCGCACCAGTCCAGCCTAAACCCCATTCAGGGCGTTTTGATCTATCAAGCTTCTCTACTTAAGTCTCACAACAAGGTTAATCATAACTAACAGTATTCCTTCTAGCAGTCTAAAGATCACAAGCATAATAGAGTTCAATCCAGGTATATACAACATCAGTCATATATCATGATATAAATGAATGCAATGCAAGATGATATGTATGAATGGAAGTGGCCATATGTACCTGGTATACACACGGGGCTGCAGTAGCTATCACGTGACTCATGGGGGACTCATGAGGTCCATATATCGATCCGATCCCATCGGATATCAGCATGAGGGTTGAAGTATCATATCAGTCATCACTCTCATAACCATATATCATATCCCTTAATCCGACTTCTCAAGTCATTCTCAGCGATTTATCAATAAACCAATGTCAGGTATATATAGGGCATTTTTAGAAAGCCACCCTGTAATTGGATTTGAGTATAATTGGGTGTAATTACACAATTTTGGCATGTTTGTCTGACCATATAATTACTTGGTCATCATGTAATTGGGTGTAATTGGAGGGCTGTAATTACACTCTCCAATTCTCAAGGGGGGGAGGGAGTGGGGGGCTGTGAATTACAAGTAATTACAAGGTTATTTTCTGAATCTTTTTTCTTTTTAAATTTATTTTTTATTTCTATTCTTTTTTTCTTTTTAATTTATTATTTCTTTTAACTTTTAAATTCTTTTTTTCATATATTGTTTTTATATTATTATTTTTTATTTTTTTATTTTTCATTTCTCAACCTTTACTTCACGTTCTTCTACATAATTTCTCATATTGTGCTTCTTTATTATTTAATTTTCTTTTTTTAATTTCACTTAACTATGATAACTTTCTTACTTCTTTTTCTTTATTTTTTTATTTCAACTAGCTATGTTATCATTCTATTATTTTTTAAATGTTACACCTCCTAATCTTAAAAAGGATAAGTCATCCAAAAACATGACTTATAACGAGCTAGTGATGACATTGAAGTTGAATTTCGTTGTTGGATAAGGTTATATGCAAAATTAGCATACACGTAGTGATGTTAACATTGATATATTACTTTTAACATTTATATAATAGTATGAAATTATGGTTGTAAATATTTTTTGTGTCAAACATGTTGTCCGTGATGTTATTGCAAAATGTATGCTTCGTAAGAAGTTCTTATTAATTGATTCAATTAAAGTATTATATATATATATATCAACATTTTTACAATACTAGTTACAAATTTATAATTATTTAGTTTTATATTTTCAAAGTAATATGTATCTTGAATACACAACGATAGATAAAATTAAGTAATATTTCTTACATGAACATATATCTGTTAAATATTAATGTTTAGTTTTGGATAATTAATTTTTATTTTAAAAATATAAAATATTCAACTGTGTAATTACACTTGTGTAACTAAACAGTACGTTTGCAATTACAGTGTAATTATCTTATGACAAATAAACATGTCATTGTAACTATTATACTGCATAATTACTAAGATGTGTAATTACTGCCCTAGTAATTACACCAATTCTAATTACAAGGTGGCTTTCCAAACAGACCCATAATGTATGAATGAAATAGATATGAATACACCATGCAATCAGCATAATCAATTTATCAGTATTTATCAGTTATGTTCAAGTGTTCAGATGAGATGTAGAGTAATGAATGCATGACAATCAAATCGGAATATCACATCAAATGGCTACAAGCCCAAGTAAACAACAATCATACCAAGCTAAGTGGACTCTTGCACCGCGCTCCGTGGCCCGAAGGCTAAACACATAAACTCCTTCACTTATTCTATATTAGTTCATTAATTACCCATTTATGTTCACCCAATTGTCGTATTGGTGTTCGTCACCTCACTAATACGGGACCCCCAAATCTCCATTACTCTCCTTAGTTCATTACAAGCATACCAACACAAATACGCTATATTAGAGTCTAAAAAGTCTCAACTTGCCTGAAATAAGTTGAAGACTCACGCAATAACATTTTCTTTCCACTGAGCCTCCTCACGAGCTCACTATGATCAATCATATCAAGTATATGATATTACCGTCTAATATCACTCATAATCGCCAAGCTAGGTTACAAAGAAACCTCGATCCCACACTATCAAAATACTAACTTTTCTACTCAATTAGCATTAACACATGCTAGATAGTCAAAATCCCAAGTTAATTAACCAACAAAGCCCAAAAGGATCCTCAATTTCATGAATTGGTAAAAGCCCTAATTTTAACCCTAGGTTTTCCCCTAGTTCCCAAAAAGGGTTTTAAACCTGAAATCAATCAATTAATATCATCTACTAGTTACATGCATCACTAGTTACAATATAAGCATCAAATAATCATTACTCAATTACAACTCCCTTATTCTCAACAAGATATTTCTACCATTTTCCCCACTTATTAAACATACTTAGAATGTAAATTTAACCCACATACTATAATTAAAGGGAAGGGGTATGATTATACCTCTAATGATTAACTATCACTTGAAATCTTCAAGAATTTCCTACTGGTCAAGCTCCAATCCCAAGGAAAATATTTGGAGAATGAAATGAATTGTAGGTCTTAAAACTTTTATAACCTGCACATTGATTCCGCTCCGGTGGACTCAATTCCGCTGGAGTGAACCTGGTCCGATGGAAGCCCTATCTGCTGAGACAAAAGTCACTTAAACTCCCGACTCTCGCAAGGATGGGAAAATATCCGTTGCGGCATATGTGCCCCGACGAGGAAACCATCCGCTGAAGTGGACTTACACTACCCAGTCCAACCCTGCATTGGTGAGCCTGACCTCGCTGGAGCGGATGCCTGGTCGCCGATATGGACACCAACAACCATCAGCAATCCAAAGTCATCCAATCCCCCGCCAATCACCCGAAACACTCCCGGGACCTCCCGGACACAAACCAAACATGTAACCCTATCAAAAAATACATTCCAAACCTGCTCGCGCTCTTGAATTTCCCGGAAAAGATCCCCCTACACACACTGCGCCGCCTCGGGACCCAAACCAAAGACTCGACTAAGTCATTCTGGGGCTAAAGGAACCGACAAAACTACGAATGGAGCACGTTTACCCAAAAGTCAACTATGGGTCAAACTCTTTTATTCTCTTAACTTGAAATTTCTCAAACTTAACAAAATGGGTCTGAAACCTACCCGATCATATTGGGAACCGTGCCACCCATCCATGTAAGTCATAATCAAGCTAATAAGGACTCGAGAAGGGTAATTTAGGAGGTTTTAGGCAAAGCAAGAAAAATAACTTTTCGAGTTGTTACATAAATCTCAAGGAGGCATACATCATCCTAGTTCGAGAAACTAGCTGCTTCAACCCTCGAATCACGGAGCTAATTAGGAGAGAAGAATTAAGGGAATAAACAAAATTGTACCTACAATATTCATCAATAAAATCTCTATTTCAACATATTTTATTTGTGATTTGCAGTTTACTTTCCATCACATATCAAAAATTTGTTGTAAATAAATGGGCATGCCCAGTGGGATCAAATCTACCATTCATCTCTTCTATCACAAATCAGATCTGCAAACTGTAAAAATGGAAGCGTCATTTTTATGGGTACTTCAAGTCTCGTCTTTGAGTTTTGATAAGTCTACACTCCGACAAGCCTTGAAGTAGGGGGCATTTGTACACATCAAAATTTTGTTGGAATCTACAAGACAAGTCCAATCTATCTTTAAACTCTAAGGTATGTTAGGGTTTCTTGGAGGCCACTCTATCATAAATTCTTGCTCACGCCTATATAAAGGGACACATATTCTCTTGAAAAGACATCTGGAAAGTTCCATAAATTTGTGGAATTTCATAAAGAGATCAAGATGGGGCTGATCTTGAAAATCCCCTAAATTCCTGGATATTCACAAAGATATTAAGGCGTCAAATACCACCTTTATCAAATTACCTGACATTTTTGGATATCAAATATATATATAAAGACGGTCTTCATATATTCGAGAAACACGTTACTAACTGCCATCGGAGAAATATTATGCGAGAAGAATCAAGAGAACAAATAGATTTGTACCAGCGATATTTATCAATAGAATATTCCTGTTTCTTCATATTTTATTTGTGGTTCAGTTTATTTTTCGCATATCCAAAATTTATTGCAAACGAATTGGCACGTCCAGTGGGACCAAATCTACCCTTCATCTCTTCTCTCACAAATCAGATCTGCAAACCCCAAAGATGGAAGTGTCATTTTTATGGGTACTTCAAGTCTCGTCTTTGAGTTTTGATAAGTCTACACTCCGACAAGCCTTGAAGTAGGGGCCATTTGTTAACATCAAAATTTTGTTGGAATCTACAAGACAAGTCCAATCCATCTTCAAACTCTAAGGTCTGTTAATGTTTCTTGGAGGCTACTCTATCATAAATTCTAGCTCACGCCTATATAAAGGGACACATTCTCCCTTGAAAAGACATCTCAAAAGTTCCATAAAGTCGTGGAATAATCAGAAAGAGATCAAGACGTGGCCGATCTTGAAAATCCCATAAATTCCTGGGATATTCACTAAGATATTAAGGCGTCAAATACCACCTTTATCAAATTGCCTGACATTTTTGGAGATCAAATATATATATAAAGAAGGTTTTCATATATTCGAGAAATACGCTACTAACTGCCATCGGAGAAATATTATGCGAGAAGAATCAAGAGAATAAATAGATTTGTACCAGCAGCATTTATCAATAGAATATTCTTGTTTCTTCATATTTTATTTGTGGTTCAGTTTATTTTTCACATATCCAAAATTTATTGCAAATGAATTGGCACGTCCAGTGAGACCAAATATTCCCTTCATCTCTTCTCTCACAAATCAGATCTGCAAACCCAAAGATGGAAGTGTCATTTTTATGGGTACTTCAAGTCTCGTCTTTGAGTTTTGATAAGTCTACACTCCGACAAGCCTTGAAGTAGGGGCCATTTGTTAACATCAAAATTTTGTTGGAATCTACAAGACAAGTCCAATCCATCTTCAAACTCTAAGGTCTGTTAATGTTTCTTGGAGGCTACTCTATCATAAATTCTAGCTCACGCCTATATAAAGGGACACATTCTCCCTTGAAAAGACATCTCAAAAGTTCCATAAAGTCGTGGAATAATCAGAAAGAGATCAAGACGTGGCCGATCTTGAAAATCCCATAAATTCCTGGGATATTCACTAAGATATTAAGGCGTCAAATACCACCTTTATCAAATTGCCTGACATTTTTGGAGATCAAATATATATATAAAGAAGGTTTTCATATATTCGAGAAATACGCTACTAACTGCCATCGGAGAAATATTATGCGAGAAGAATCAAGAGAATAAATAGATTTGTACCAGCAACATTTATCAATAGAATATTCTTGTTTCTTCATATTTTATTTGTGGTTCAGTTTATTTTTCACATATCCAAAATTTATTGCAAATGAATTGGCATGTCCAGTGAGACCAAATATTCCCTTCATCTCTTCTCTCACAAATCAGATCTGCAAACCCAAAGATGGAAGTGTAATTTTTATGGGTACTTCAAGTCTCGTCTTTGAGTTTTGATAAGTCTACACTCCGACAAGCCTTGAAATAGGGGGCATTTGTAGACATCAAAATTTTGTAGGACTCTACAAGACAGATCCAATCCATCTTCAAACTCTAAGGTCTGTTAGGGTTTCTTGGAGGCCACTCTATCATAAATTCTAGCTCACACCTATATAAAGGGACACATATTCCCATGAAAAGACATCTCGAAATTTCCATAAATTCGTGGAATAATCAGAAAGAGATCAAGATGTGGCCGATCTTGAAAATCCCATAAATTCCTAGGATATTCACAAAGATATTAAGGTGTCAAATACCACCTTTATCAAATTGCCTGACATTTTTGGAGATCAAATATATATATAAAGGTCTTCATATATTCAAGAAATACCCTACTAACTGCCATCGGAGAAATATTATGCGAGAAGAATCAAGAGAATAAATAGATTTGTACCAACAACATTTATCAATAGAATATTCTTGTTTCTTCATATTTTATTTGTGGTTCAGTATATTTTTTGCATATCCAAAATTTATTGCAAACGAATTGGAGGCCACTTTACCCTAAACTGTAGCTCACCCCTACATAAAGGGGTGCATATTCCCTTGAAAAGACATCTCGAAAGTTCCATAATCTCATAGAATAATCACAAAGAGATCAAGATGCGGCCGGACTCTTCTTGATAATCAAATACTTCAAGAAGATTCACAAAATCCTTTCATGGAAATAAATTCCAAGGAGGCCTACATCATCCTAGTTCAAGAAACACACTACTTTAGCCCTCGAATCAAGAAGTTATCAAAAGAGACGAATTAAGGGAATAAATAGAATTGTACCTGCAATATTCATCAACAAAATCTTTGTTTCAGCATATTTATTTATGATTTGCATTCAATTTCTATCCCTTTAAAATTTGTTGCAAATAGTCACTTTATCAAGAAAATTAATTCCACAATAAGTGTTATCTTAGAAATTTAAGACAAAAAATGATAAGTGTTTTCAACTATGAAATTAGTATTAAAGAAGTAATTCTTTTTAATATTATTGAATTCTAAAAAGTATCTAATACTTGGGAGTGATTTAGTAAACTCCATATTATATATTTATTAGTAGGCGTGATTTTTGTTAAAGTAACAATTATTTAGGGCGAATAGAGTATTTATTAGTAGGGAGTCACAAAGATGACTTATGTGCTTACGTCACTCACTTTTTGGTCAAATCTCTTGCCTTGCTAAATCATTAATATTTTCTCCTTCCTTAGAAACACAAAAATGAAATTTGACATTGAGTCACCAACTAACTGTCTTTCTTGTTCAATTCGATGAGAAAATTGATATGATTAATTATTGTACAATACTAACCAATCAGCAAAATAGTGTTCCCTTCATTTAATTTATGTAATATTTTTTGAATTTCAAGATTCAAATAAATGTTTCTTTGCGTGATTCTTTCGTATGCCTTATAATTTTATTTTAAATTGTTGATTATTATGCTTTATATTATTTTGTACATAATTTTTAAATATATAAGTTCTTTCTTAAAAAATTTAAAGTCACAATCGAATTAAAAATTTTGATTTTCAAAATTTGAAATATGCCATATAAATTTAGACAGAAGAAGTAATACAAGACACTCATACGTGAATAGTCAGCTAAGCTAGCTTTCTCTTACAAGTAATTTTATTCAGAACCGAATTCAACATCTAGTTAGTGGATTCAGAGTACGTGTAATATTATAATATGCATATATTTAATTTTCTTATATATACATAATTCGAACAAATTTCTACAATTCAGTTAAATCTATAAAACTTGCTCTAAATCCACCTTTTTTTTATTTTCATACAAAATCTTGAAACTTCACGTAAGATTGTATTAATCTCTCTTGAGGAGTATTTCTCATTAATATAATATATATATATATATATATATATATATATATATATATATATATATATATATATATATATATATATAAATATGGTAAATATGTAACCTAATCTAAGTATTACACGTGCTAATACTTCAAAGTAGAATAAGAGGGTGTTCATTTGGGAGCAGATGCAGCAGCTTGAAAGCGAGCATTGAAATGGACAAGCAACTCGTCTCTTGGAGGTAAATATTCCTTATTCTGGCTGCAGTTGATATACTCATCCCTCCACCTACAAAAATTTGGAAACTTTTCACTTGTCACCACAACAACTCCAGATGCTTCTTCAAGAACTCCCAGCCAAAGTGCCGCAGCATTTGCAGCAATATCAGCAAACCCAAATTTATCACCCACAAAGAACTTTTTATCTTTGAACTCATTATCAAGAATTTTCAGCATGTCACAAACTTCCTTTTTAGCTTTTTCTTGCTCCTCTCCTTTAAGCAAGAAACTTTTCCCCACTGCTGGCCCCTGAAAAATTAAAACACTTAAAAGTTAAGTTTCAATAAGCAAGTTATATGACTCTTTATTTGAGCTCATTTTAGACTCTCAATCCAATATTATACACAAAAACAAAAGTAAAAATAAAAAGTACTAGAAGTTTGCTATATTTTCCACCAAACATATAAATCTCTAACATGATTAATTTGACTAAAAAAAACTAAAAATAAACGTACTACTATGAATAAAGCATATTGCAAATTAGTTCGAATATATAGTGGTGAAAAGAATATACCTTTTCTTCAAAAAACTTAGCCCAGAAATGAGCTATAGCTCGGTCATGAGGGTCTTGAGGTAAGATGGGAGGGCCTTCAAATGTCTCATCAATGTATTCAACAATAACCATAGACTCACAAATGGACTTACCATTGTGAATGAGCACTGGAATTTTCTTGTGAATTGGATTGGATTCAAGAAGCAGAGGGCTTTTGTTTTGCAGATTTTCTTCTATAAATTCATATTCCACACCCTTAATCTTTAGAGCCCACTCAACTCTGTGATTGTATGGGCTATACCAAAGACCAAGCAATTTCACTTCTGCCATCTCACAACTTTGGTTCTCTGTTTTTTGCTTTACTATGTTTAGGAATTATATGTGGTGGTTTTGATCTTCTGAATTCTGTTCTTCTATTTATAGAGGGGGAAATGAGGAAGTGTCTTTGTAACCAAGCAAATGCAACTTTTCTTCTTTGACAAGTCAATTTTCCAGTTTGACGCTTCCATTTTGTCTAAAGACATTTAATAAGTGTTACTCACTCCCATGTACTAATTGATGTGGTATACTTTTATTTTTAGTTTTTTTAAAAAAATATAAAATATTTTTTATTTAAAAATAATTTAAATTTAAACTTTACATTTTATGTTTAATGTGATATTTATAACTATACAAATATCTTTGATTTATTTTAGATCACAAAATTTTAAAAAAAATATTTATTTTTTAAATTTTGTGTTAGGTCAAACTATATCATATAAATTGAGATCGAAAGATTAGTAAAATTTAAGGATGTGGAAGGTTCTATTCAACTAGTAAATATTTACCCGACTCAAATCAGTAGATGCATGATCTGAGTTGTTAAAGGTCCTTCCTTTGAGGCGCGTTCAAGTTATAGAGAAGCACATGGTAGGTGCTTCGCCTCACTTAAGTCTACACTGGTAAGGCCCCGCAAGTCTTGAATGTCTATTTGGACTAGGGGTGGCCAGTGGGCCGGGCTTGGGTCTGGCGGGCCGGGTCTGGCGGGGTCGGGGACGGGGCGGGACGAGCCAGGGGGTCGGGGTCGGGTCTAGCGGGCCGGGTCTGGCGGGGTCGGGTCTGGCGGGACCTGCTTCAGTCCCGTCCCGATCCCGATCCCGTCGGTATCGGGGCGGGGCGGGGGCGGGTCGGGCTCGGGGCGGGGTACGGTCGGGTTTTCCTTTTTTTTTTTAAAAAAAAAAAAAATAACATATGTATAAAAAAAAACTCAATAAACAAAACAAGATAGTGTAATAAAAACATCCCAAGGTTGTTTTTGTGCCTCTTATATTATTTAATAGACATATGATTTTTTTGTAATACAAATACAATTGTCTAAAATCTAAATTGCAACTTTGTGGTGTTGTCCAAAAGTTACAAATTACATAATAAAATTGCAATTAAAAAAATTACATTTTCAAAAAAACCTGTTCTAATTGCTTGATGATTTCATGTGGTTCTTCGGTTGGAATTGGTATTTGTTGGTCAAATTGATCCACGTCGCTTCCACTACCTTCGGTTAAGATTTCGTTGTAGTTTTCATCATCTTCTTCGTTGATCTCCAGTTGACCGCACCTTCTCCGCTCCGCTCGTATCCAATCTCTGAATAATACCGCAATTTCCAATTTGTCTCCGGCCAATGAGTGTCTGTGGTCTCCTATTTGATATCCGCTGCAGAAAAAGCGCTTTCCGACGCAATGATTGATGACGCTTGAATGTTCAAAACATCTCGAGCCATCAATGAAAGTGTCGGAAAGGTCTTCTTATTCCCCTCCAAAGATTTCAAAGCAAGTCTTCTTGTCCATCTTCATTGATAACTTCTTGATACGGTACAGAACCCTGCAAAACAAAAATATCCAACTCGCTAATTTGGTTAGTAGTAGAGGTACGGCCGCACATTCTATTTCTGAGGCTTTCAATACTAGCCGCAGAAACAGCATGTCTTTTGTGAGATTGTGTTGAAGATGAAGAAGATGGTATGGAAGTCGGTAAGTTACTATCATTTTCTTGTTGATAAAATCTATATATATTTTTGCATTGGTGTTCTACGCTAGACACCGCTTCTTCTTTAGTTTGTTCAATAGGTGGTGGGTGATTTAGATTTTTGGGACTTGGAGGTGGTAGTACTTCTATACAATCGTAAATATTTTCAATTAGTGATTTAGTACCGTCTATTTTAATAGTAGGATTTAATACAGAACCAATAATATAAATAGAGGGAATAGGAATAAAATATTTTTTACTTTTGACAAACATTTTTTTAATAATTTGCCTTATAATTTGGTTTTTCCATATATTCATTAAGTAATAAAAATATTAGAGTTATATAAAATAACATAGTTGAAATAGTAGGATAATATATACCGGAAAATTCTTTTGTTGCTTGAAAAAATTTCTCTAAAAATACAATAAGTTCGGAAATTTTTACCCAATCACTATCTAAAATCATATCAGCTGGCTTTTTATTATGAGAGTTAAAAAATAAAGTTATAGGTAATTTATAGTCATAAGCAACAAGTAGTTGCTCGTATAAAGAATTCCACCTAGTGGATATTTCTTGTGGAATTCTTCTATAAGGTAGTCCACAATCGTGACAAGTTTTTTTATATTCTTTTCTACGTTGTACTTTATTACTTTTAAAAATAAAGTTTATAGCAAATTGTATTTTACTAAGAATGTCTTCAAAAAGTGATAGACCATCCTTTACAATTAAGTTATATATATGGCACACACATTTTATATGAAAATGGTCCGGAAAAGATGGAGTTAAACTATTTTTTAACATTGTAATTGCGTAATTGTTATTAGAAGCGTTATCTAATGTAATAGTCATAATTTTATCGGTAATTCCGTAATAATCGCACACTTGATAAATATTTTCTGCAATAAAAGTACCAGTGTGCCTATCATCTATATATCTATACGCTAAAATACGTTTTTGCATAGACCATTTATAATCTATCCAATGACAAGTTACAGTTAAATAATCATGGCCGTTAGTACTACGACCTATATCAGACGTGATAGATACTTTGCCATTAAAATGATATAATGAAAAACGTAAATATTGTTGATATTCATGCGCGAATTTAAATACATCTCTCTTAACAGTTGATCTAGGAAAACCGTTAAAAGCAGGATTATATATATCTCTAATGTAATGAATAAAACCGGGAGATGAAGGAAATGAAAAAGGCAAACCCTCCACAGCAACTAATTTTGATATTGCTTCCCTATCTCTATGTTTATTGTATTTAGAGCCTACAATTCCCCCCGTCATAGGGTTAATTTGACCCCGTACTTGGTCGGGACAATATCGTATGTGAACCTTGTCCCGATGGAGCGGGCGTTTGCGCACCCGGTTTTGAAGCCTGGTATTGGGCATACCTAGCTGGATGAGCACTTACTACGTGTCTAATTAAACCCCCGTCCCACCGTGACCTTTTCCAGTTTTAAATTTTAAAACATTTTTACAAATTTTACATATGGCTACTTGATTCTCTACGTCCCTATCAAAAAATGTTCATGCATCTGATTTTAATGGTCGTTTTGCTGGACCTCGTCTCATACTAGGGGGAATAGGAGGTATTTCAGTTGAAGGTGCACTAGTGGGTGTGTTGTCATCAACATTAGTGGGTATATCATCTAGAGCATCGTCTAAATTAAAGTCTTCTTGAGTTCCAGAAAATAGCTCCTGGTCTAAATCTAATGGTATTGTAGGAAAATGTTGAGTATCAACAAAATCATCCTGTGTAGGAATAAGATGACTAGAAGAAGTACCCTTGCCCTGGTTGCCCCTACTAGAAGAAGCACTCTTACCCTTACCCTTAAACATACCTTTTAATCATTCCATTTTAATTATGATAATAAATAATTAAAGACAATAAAATTAAGTACGCTAAATAAAAATATAAAATAAACAGACAATAATAATTTAATGAAGGAACGAATGTACCAAACTCCGACGTAACGTCGACGTGTAATAGAGAGGTTGAAAATTGAAACTTTGCTCGATGGAAGATCCTCAAGCTAGTTGCCAACTTCACTCCCAATTCCCAAATGAATTAATAAAATTGAATATTTAGCAAACAATGTATAGAGATATATTGAGAAATTAGAGAGATTGTAGGAAGATTTGTGAGAAAGATGAAGAGAAAATGAGTTATTTATAGTTGAAAAATTGGGTTAAAGTGTAAATATAATAACTTATGGGTTAAAAATAAATATTAAGGGGTAGGGGGGTTGGGGGAGGGGGGGGCTAAAATGGTCGTTGGCCAACGGCCATAATCTAAAATGGTCGTTGGTGCAACGGCCATTTTTGCAAAGGGGGGAAAAGGGCGGGGTCGGGGCGGGGTCGGGGCGGGCTCGGGGCGGAGACGGGTCAGGCGGGCCTGGGGTGGGCTCGGGTCTGGCGGGACGAGACATCATCCCGTCCCGAGTTCGAGTCCCGCCCCCGTTAATTTTTTTTTTTTTAAAGCGGGGTCGGGGCGGGCTCGGGACGGGGTCGGGCCGTCCCGGCCCACTGGCCAGCCCTAATTTGGACTAATTACGACCCTGATGAATGGATTAAGGTGTTAGTGAATGTCACACAATGAAAAATAAAGAAATTCAAATACTATGTCTTAGAAATAATTTAGTCGTCTTACCATGTGATTTTAGTGAATGTCATAAAATACAGTTTAATACACTAGGCCGGGCTCCCGTTATGTGTACGACGGCTGGACTATTTTTAAAAACAATTTGTACAATCTTTATATTTATGTACAACGTTATTTTGTTCATGTAAGATGTGTTGGAAATTTACCTTTCGCGGGAAGGTGCGTCCACCCATATTTAATGTATTAAACATTAGTGTTCCGCATGTTGGAGGCTTTGTCTCTTCTCACATGCATAATCTACTAAGTGAGTAGATGACCGTAGGGCCAAGAATCGTCAAATTTCGTTGAGAAATGAAAGAGATATTGGTCCACAAAGTAAGGTGTTTGAGGCATGGAAATATGGTGTGGGACAAATCTACCACATCGGTGGAAAAATAAAGAATTTCTCTCTTTATAAGTCTCTAAAGTGGTAAAGGATTTGGGACCCCAAGGGGTATCCCATGTGTTTAAAGGAGGGAGGACCTAGATGTGCTTGGGTTCAAGACTAAGCCCACACGCGCGCCGCCGACGCCCGCCCGTCCCGTCCGATCACGGGCCGTGGGCTGTGGGGACTTTCTAATATTATCTTTTTGGACCCCAAATTGCTTAATATTTACAGTTTGGTCTGTAGAGTTTCTGAAAAGTTGATTTTGGGAGTGACGGAAGGCAGAAACTTTCTGCCTACCGTATGAGCTGTTTTCCACTAACTGTGCGAAAACTCTTACCACTCTTAAGTAAGCGCCAAGAATTGCCTGGGCACCAATCATAACGGAAGAAGTGTAAAAGCTAAAGACGTTGAGCCTGTCACACTATTTGGCCGAAGATCCTTCATAGGATGATATTGGACACTCAGTCATACAAAGCCTCCGGGTGACTGGAGTGGGCCAAAATTCCTTTGATAGGATGATATTGGACACTTAGTCATACAAAGCCTCCGGGCGACTGGAGTGGGCCAAAATTCCTTTGATAGGATGATAGTGGACACTCAGTCATACAAAGCCTCCGGGCGACTGGAGTGGGCCAAAATTCCTTTGATAGGATGATATTGGACACTCAGTCATATAAAGCCTCCGGGTGACTGGAGTGGGGCCAGAATTCATTTCATAGGAAAAGTAATGGACACCTAGTGTGGTGGGCCAGAGTTTCCAGGTCTTAAATGATCTGAAGGCCCAAAGAAAGGCAGAAAAGAAATTGGACACTCAGTCTGCCAAAGCAACTGGAGTGGGCCAGAGTATCCAGATCAAATATGATCCGATTACGCCCTAACCACGGGCAAGAGGTTGTTCATGTGAAGCAACGTCACTTCTAAAGTAGAAAGGGTTGGAGAGGTTGTTCTCAATAGGACTTCAGGGAATGGGATCACTCCAAAAGGAGGTGATACATGTCCCAAACTTGGTGTAAGGGACGTTGTTGGTCAAGCTGGTTTGAGACTAGTCCAACAGGTCTGTAATAACTAAGAATAGTACAGTATGTTTGTAGCCATATGAATGATATATTTGTAATATGTGCATCTATGCCATCATAGATTAAGACACGTTAAATAGAAAGTCATTCAAAAGCTAGCGAAGTTGAGATTGCCTGCTGTCGACATAAACCCTCAAAATGAATGTGAGGTAGGCGAAGAGGCAAAATCACCTTTCCAAATTCTGTCAAAGGAATAGCGAAAAGAAGCACCGCTCCTCTAGAACTTAGTCACACCTACTTGAGTGATTTGAAGTTTATACAAAATAGAGGGAGGAGACAAGTACTTTGTGGCCTTAATTGATGATGGTACAACGTATTGTATCATTTGTTTGTTGAAAAGCAAAGATGAAGTTGTTGAAGCGGATAAGCGCTACAAAGCAGAAGTTGAAAATCAACTAAGCCTATGGATTGAGGAATTCGTAGTGATAGAGGGGGAGAATGTGAAGCATCGTTCATCAAACGACTGCTCGTTACTCACCTCAGTCTAACGGTGTTAGCCAATCGCAAAGCCGTACGCCCAAATTATGTGGGGTGGCTTGGTGAAAGTTGGAATACCGAAACAGGTCAAGTTGTACCTAAGACTGTAGATTGCATATCCACTGGATCTGCAAATAACAGTAGTGCTTATCGCATCTTGGCGTCAAAAAATGCTGAATTCTTTGAAGATAACTTTCCTTGAAAAAAGGAAAAAGGAGTAATTGCTCAAGGTTAACAAGAACCCGCGAGGGCCTGACTGTCCGGAACTAGACGTTCCGTATCTATAGGACTCGAAAGTTCTTTGGCTATCCGGAACTTAATATTCCAGATCTGCAGAACTCAGGGATTCTAGATGTTGAACAGAAACGGAGCAAAGAGGGGACAAAGACTTGTTCCATACCTTTTAGCTTGTATGGTTGAGAACGAACCATGGACAATTAACAAAGAATTGTCATCTCCAAAAGCGCTGTTTAATATTTAATATTTCATAGGTTCCGGGTCTTGGTACCCTGTTTTTATTTACCGGAACCGGACCCGACATTGATCGGTTCCTAATTTTACTATCTGGAACCTACCCGTTATTATAATATATATATCCGAAACATACCCGTTAGTGTCGGTTCCAGTCAAATATCTGGATATCCTGTACCCGTGCTCACCCCTACTTCTACCGAAGCTCCAGAAACCAAGGTAAAATCACACTCATTTTTATCTGTTATAAGGAAAGGCATTGTAATACCCGTTATAGTTCATTCCAAAAAGTATGACAATTTTTTTATAGTTAAGACTTTAATTGTATACTTACAGTTTTACCTTTAATGATAATTTTTTTTATAGTTACACAGATGTTATAACATGTTTAAGACCACGTGTTTCAAAAATTTTATAGCCACACAATTATTATGACATATTTAAAATAATAAGTAACTGGTCATGGGTTGCTTACTTGGAGTAACTGGTAAAGTTGATGTCATGTGATCAGGAGGTCACGGGTTCAACTCGTGAAAAAAGTATCTTGCAGAAATGCAAGATAAAGTTGTGTACAATAGATCCTTGTGGTATGACCTTTCCCCGAACCCCGCGCATAGCGGCAGCTTAGTGCATCGGGCTGCCCTTTATTTAAAATAATAAGTTATACGGATCTTTATTTCTTTCTTAAACTTTGTGCTGAATGACCGGGAAATAACAATAACAAGAGGTGGTTCTCTCAATACACAAAAAGAAAATTCGCGCCTGCCTCAACACAGAAAAACAAAAATTACCTATATTGACAAAATTAAGACAGCTAGGTTCCTCTGATGAAGTGTTTTAATTTATTCCACACACAAGACAATCAATTCGATAGATGTTCATTTAGCAGTTGCAGCTAGTACTTTAGCTTTGAAAAAACCGAGCATTGTGTTTCTGTCAGGAAGATTTTCCTTAACTTCACTATAGCTTAGGTACTCATCTCTCCAAGCACATAAATTGGGAAATCTTTCACTTGTGACCAACACAACCCCAGTAGCTTCTTCCACAATTTCAAGCCAAAATGGGATGTAATTTGCAGCCACATCAACTAATCCGATTTTATTTCCGCCAAAGAACTTCTTGTTCTTAAGTTCATTGTCAACAATTTTTAGCATCTCATATGCTTCTTGTTTGCTCTTCTCTTCCTCCTCTCCAAATTTGCTCCACAAAGCTTTCCCCACTGCTTCCAAGCACTGAAAGCACCCAAAGAAAAGCTAAAATTTCTTAGGACCAAGATAAAGCAAGGAAGGGTTAATTTCAAGTATAATTACTGAACAAAGTCATAAAATTATTTTTTGTCACATTGAAGTAGCTGAACTTTATCTACTATAACAATTTTTTCATAGAAAATATTTTTTTTGTCACATAAAATATTGCACTATGTGTCAAATGGAAGAACAATATAATTAATTGTATAAAAATTGACTACCAATGTTTTATAAAGCAAATGACATTAATCAACACACATTTAAATAAATAAAAAATTAACGATTACCTTGGTGTAACGAGTTTGACTTTCCAATGATTTGTATTTTGTAAATAACTTTGTGACTTTACTTTATTTTTATATATATCCAGTTTTCCAACTTACGCCAGACTATTCCTGAAGATAGTAGTCCCGGTCTCTCAGCACTACTATCAGTAAATCACGGAATGTGTTTGAATGACCAGGGTTTGAGAACAAAACAACTGATATCACCTACAAGGTCCTACCCCAGAATAGAGCAAATTGCTCCCATCAGGGTTCGAACCCACGCTGCAGGTCTCCAGCTGAATTTTAAGTTTCCCTCCTTTGTCATTCAGCTATACCGGGGGACGACTTTACTTTTTTAGTGTGACTAAAAATTAAGTAATCATATGTGAAACTAATTAGTTAAAAGAATACAAACATAGAATTATGGTAATAAACTCGCCTTTCCATCAAGGAACTTAGCCCAAAAACGTGCAATCGCTCGTTCATAAGGGTCTTCAGGCAAAATGGAAGGGCCTTCAAAGGTCTCATCAATGTATTCAATAATGACCATAGACTCGCAAATGGGCTTGCCATTGTGAATTAGAACTGGGATTTTCTTGTGAACAGGATTGGATTGAAGAAGCAGAGGACTTTTGTTCTGTAGATCTTCTTCTACAAATTCATACTTCACTCCCTCAAGTTTCAGAGCCCATTCAACTCTGCGACTATAAGAGCTGCCACCAACACCAAGCAACTTCACCTCTGTCATTTTTGTGTTCAAGATTTTTTTTTTTTTAATGATGGTCTGTCCTCTGATTTCCTCCAGTTCTTATAAAAATGAGAAATTATTAGTCTCGGGCATACCTGGATGACATTTAAGGTGAACTTAAAATTCAACCGGAGATTGCAGTGTGAGTTCGAATCTTGGTGAGAGCACTTTGCTCTTTTCTAGGATAGAACCTTGTAGGTGATATCAGTTGCTCTGTTCTCAAACCCTGGTCATTCAGGCATATCCATGATTTATTGATAGTAGTGTTGAGAGACCAATACTACTATATCCAAGAATAGTCTGGCGTAAGCCACGAAACTGGATATCAAAATATATAAAAAAAAAAGGAGAAATTATGAAGAAATTTCTTATCAGCCAAGCATAAATATTTTTTTTTTGTCTAACTTGATTTTAAATTTGCAACTTATCCTGTACTACAATATGTGGAAGTCAAAAGTCGCAGTTCTTTTGTTCAAGGAAGTTTCTAAAGTAGGCATCACGCTTAAGAGATTCTTTGGTTGAATATGAGTCAAAAGTAATGTTAGCTAAGTACTTACGTATTTCATTCTTTCCACTTGAGTGGTCGGCACTCGGTAATTAAATGCAATTGTAAACCTCCCAGGCCACAGGGCACAAAATACTTTATTTATTACAAGTATAACTGAATACTACATGGTAACGGCCCAAAATTCTTTAGCCTTGATCGAATATTTAGAGAGAACATTTTGTTCCAGTTCAATACGGAATACCTTATAAATTTCAATTCTAAATGATTTGATAAAGATGGATTAAAAGCGTTAATTACAAACAATCTTTGTAATTCGGTCCTTCTCCAAATCCGCGTCTAATGGGGGCTTAATGCACCAGGCGTTTATGATTCAATTTCGAATAATCTGCCATGTTTTTAGAAATTTGTTTCTCGCTTAATTAGCATGACTTCAAAACTTAATGGGTTGAAGAACACTATTTTTAAAATTTGTGGTGATCCTCTGTTCTTTTGTGGGAGACTTAGATGAAGTTTCTTGTCAGCAAAGCAATGCAAGTACACCAAGCAACCTAGTGTCCTAGTTTGACGTTTGCGTTTGCAGTGTCGACTTATCTTGTACCACAAAACATATACTTCTATTACTCTCTTTCTTTTAATTTATGGAATACTTTTGGAATTTTTGAAAGTCAAACAAGTTACTCTTTTAACGGAAAAGGGTCAGATATGCCCATGAACTATATGATATTGCCCACTTTTGCCTGTATCTGAAAGTTATGTTTTGCACTCACTCATGCCCTTGATCTAACAGAAACCTGGAAAAAAAATTGGAGGGCATATTTGTTCAGTTTCGCATAGTATAGGAGCATATTGATCCATTGAAATTCCTGAACTTCATATTGTACTATTTTCCGGTGACACCGGTTCTAACAAAAACTCAGTTAGAGATTTATTTTAGATGATTTAAAGACAAGTGAGTTGTAGCTGATCTGGAGAAACTCCTTAGTCGAGTCCGGTTTCAGTAATAAAACAAGTATGTAAGGTAGATTAGTAAGGCAAAAATAACAAGCAAGCTAAGATTTAAGGAAAATAATAAGTGAATGGACAATGGATCTTCACGTATATTGCTTTGAGAGAGAAAAATAGTGTTAGGGTTACAAAGTAAGTCAAGAGATGGTAATGTTTTTGCTTCCTTCCTAAGCTTTACATATATAAGTCAAGACTAGACCATTTTGGCCTTAAAAGTTATGATGACGTGACCCTGCTTGCATTATATCGTCCATGCGCGCCGCGACGCTCTGATCAAGATTGTCGGATGTGACAGGAGTTGGTGAGAGTGGGAGACAGTTATAGGGTGTCCCCGAGCTATCTGAACCTCCGAATACAATGATTCCCCCGAATACGCTTTTCGCCCAAAATATTTTTTTTCTTTCATTTTCTCCTCCTTATTCTTCTTTTTAAAACTGCAGATGGAATATGGAATATGGAATATGGAATATGGAATTTGAAAGTGATTTGATTTTATTTATTTGAAAAATTACATTCTCTCATGTCATTTTCATAGATTTTTTTTGGTTTGGGGGGAGGGGGGATGATTTTGAAAGAAAGAGAAAGTAAGAAGTGGATATGTATTAATAGTAGTAACTTCTAAAATCAAGTATTATTGATATTTTAGAAATGTAAGAAGTTGTATTTTTGTAATTAAAAAGGTTAAAATTTTGAATAAGTTGTATTTATATAATTTTTAGAAAGTAGTTGTAATCTTTTTAATTACTATTTTTAAAAGTTGTATTTGTGTGATTTTTTCTAATATTTTTAGCGTGAAATGCACTGGTAGTCACTTTCTGGGCTGGGCTGGGCTGTTGCTTAAGTCTTAATTATTTAAAATTGGAAAAAAGACATGTTGGGTAGTTAGTAATAATTTAAATGGCCTAATTTTATATTATTTGAGCCGAGATACACTTCAGGCCCAAAATAAAGATAAGTTATATCCAACAAAGAAGTGCGATCTAACAACCCCTCAGGAATTCTCACTAGTCACGAGCTACGCTTTTCTCGCAATGAAGATAGTTTTATTGATTTCATATTATCGTGTAAACAACTGTTATTATTCCTTGTATCAGCTTCGTCTTCAATTACCTGTTCCTTACTGTTAGCTTCATTTGTACAAGCAAAAACTAATAATGAGGAAATTATATATGAAATTAGAGGAGGAAAGCAGATTGAACTTTGTGGATTTAGAGGAGGAAAGCAGATTGAAAGCAGATTGGGTCGGATGAATTCATTCTTTCAAAGACATTGTGGATTTGTCGGTGCTCCTTCATTTATACATTGTGTAAATAGTGTATAATATGTGTATATATATATTGTGTATATATTATACATTGAGTATATGTTGTGTTGACACCTAATTTTTACTCTTCAATACTTTTATTTAGTTTTTCAAAGTTCCTGAGTCATTAACGGAGTGAAATATGCATTTTACGAGACAAATTATTTCACAAAAATTATCCAGGTGGCGAAATTTCATCAAGTATATTGTAGATTAACATATTACTCCATAAATTTAAGGAAATTGATTAATTAAATAGAGTGTCAAATAGCATCTCAAATTTTATTTCTCAAATTGATTTCAATTTTAAAGATTTCGACATTTTTATGGCTTTTATTTAAAACTTATTTCAATTTTAGCTTAATTGATTTTTAATTAGTAATTTCGGCCACATTTCAAGTCAAATTGGTCATTCTTAAATTAACTCATGATCACATTTGCAAAATCTATCTAAACCATAGGCAACCCCTTTATTTCCCTCGTTTGTGCCATTTTTATTTTTTAATCGGCCGACCCAATCCGCTAAGGACTAGACCCAGCCCATATCTAGTGTTAATAGGGGTTATTTCCTTCTTCTTTTTTTGATATCCAGCTAAGCGACTTACGCCAGAGTATTCTTGGACATAGTAGTTCCGATCTCCTAGCACTACTACCAATAAATCGCGGAATGTGCCTGAATGATCATGGTTTGAGAATAGAATAACTGATATGACCTACAAGGTCATCCTCAGCACTACTACCAGTAAATCGTAGGATGTGTATGAATGATCAGTGTTTGAGAATAGAGCAACTGATATCATCTACAAGGTCCTACCCAAAAGAGAAAAAATTGCTCCCACCACCAGGATTCGAACACACGCAGGCCTCTAGCTGAATTTTAATTTCCCTGCTTTGCCATCCAGCTATGCTCGGACCTCTTTTCATTTATTACGGTTTGACCTTTAAGGGAAAACCCTAGCGCCTCCATTGTCCTCTCTTTGCCAACTGCACGCCACCACCTCATAGGTAAACCCCTCCCCCTCTCTCTCTTTCGGTGAAGCAAGGACGACTCTTAATGAGTTTTGTCCTTTTTAAGCTCGCATCTGATTGGATCTTTTAGAATCTGAAAGGATCGAAGACCAAATGCCTTCATTGATAGGAAATCTGATTCTGAGCCTCTTGGGGTCCTATAAAAGAAATTCATTGGCTTCATTGTTACAGAGTTCGAACTTTGATTTTTTCAAGTCATATTCGAGCAAACCCTATGAATTTCAAAACATATAGATTCAAGGCCTTTGCCAAAATCCTAGCCTTCGATAAATTTAGGAAAAGTCAAATTTAAATTCCTTTTCTTTTCTTTTTCTTGGTGGTCTGAGCTTGAGAGGTGTTGGAGGAGGTTTTCCACTCTGAATCTTGAAAACAGCTGCATCAAGAAGGTAAGCCTGAATTCCTCTTGAATTCTACTTTATTTTAAGTGTTGTGTGTGTTGTTAGCTTTTTTTTAAATGCCTAATTTCAAGTATGATAGTCTGTTTTGATTTAATTAGTGATATGTAGGTGTCATATTCTAGATTAATATGTGTGATCTTGTATTGGTTAAGTGTAAGTGATAATGAATCTCTCATGATGATCTGATATGAATGAATTTCTAGGTTATCCATGTTTAATATAGTATATTTAGATGCTTACTAGATTATGACTATGATTAATGATTAATTATGTGTGCTTTGCTTAATGATTACATTTAAGTCTGAGATATTTAGATTGTTTCTTAAGGTCCCATAATATGTATATGATGTGGTATTGTTTGATTGAGACCCTATTTAACCTCAGTTTTGGTATATTCTACTCTTAGAAGGGTTGTAGTGTGTTTAGTGATATACTATAGGATATTTGACTTGTTGAGTTGTTCAGTTAAGATAATATGTGATGATAGGGTCCAGATTTAACTTCGTATGGTGTGTATGCCTGTGTGAATGAAATATGTGGATATGAATGGATAGAATATAAGTTTCCTTTGTTTAGAGGCCATATTATGCCATTCCATGTTCTAAATATTATTGACATGTTGATTTCTTACCTACTGAGGTTCTTTGTTAAGTAATAACAAGAGTTTAGTTATTCTACAAGTTGGATATATGATGGCATGATTTGTTCATATGGCCTTTCTGTGATCTAGGAGTAATATGGGTTAGGTCTTACTTTGAGTATCTGTTAGCACAAATTTGTGGGTATGAGTTTGAGTCTCACGTATGCTTGTTGGTTTCTTGGTAGACTGTAAATCAATATGACTATCATGTTGAGTCCTTACACTTAGTTCAATAAGCCTTGGATGATAATTGTTAGACTAAATGTTTACTTGATAACCATGTTTACACTATCATGATTATTTTGAAAGTGTCTCCATGTTTAATATGTGATCTGAGCATGTGTGTGTCTAGTGGTTCTGCCTACTCAGAAATGCCCTGTTGTTTGGTTACTTGTCTACTCCTGTGTCCAGCATAATTGCCCAAACTGGTCATATAATGTCCTACCTACCGAAGGTGTTATCATGTAACCTGAACCTTGATTGTGCATGTTTGGATCTTTGTAGCCTTGCATATTTAAGACATTTTTTCCTAAATGGTTGTTTAATTATGTTTGTTCTCCTTTCTATGACTGCTTGAGTTAGTTATACACTTGCCCTTGCCTATCTTAATGAGATATGCATGTTTGATCTAGTCTAGACAGTCTTGTACCCGCAAAATGTGCCTTTGATTGGCCAATTCTATGTATGTATGTATGTATGTAACAGTTTGATTACATGTTTGCTTCAGTGTCATCATGTCTGGAAATGTAGCATGAATAGGACCTGCATATTTAGTCTTAGTTTAGTTGACTCTTTATGTTTGAGAAATCATTTTTAAGTAATCATTTGTGCACTCTTATGTCCTCATAGCCTCCTGAATTAACCATATGTTTGCCCCCTTTGCTTTCCTAAGTGTTAGTTGTCTTCAGGATAGGGTGTGACATCCTCTAATTTCTCGTGTCTTGCCTACTGAGTTACTAGATGATATCTGGGCTAATATTTTCTTTATTGAAATCAATCATGTCATGTTAATCTTAGGTTTTTGCCTGTTTATATTTGATCTGCAAGTTTGACTTCCTGAAAGTATGCATAGATATATCTGAAATGTTGTGGTTGTCTAAGAACTGTTGACTAAATGAACATGTGTTTATACTTGCATATAGACTCCCTGTTAGGATATATGTTTGCATTTGTCATTGAAGTTGTATGCAAGAGCATGTGTTTATTTGGTCTTAGTCTTTAGATTGATTTGTGTGAGCATACCTCCTCTGATTCAACATGTTTTGCCTCAATTCTGTGTGCTGGAAATTAAGATGACATGGTTGTCTTTCCCTAGGTCTTAGGAGTTAGCAGGTCTATGGCATTAGTTGTATATGTTTACCATATTTGAATTAGTACAGCATGTTTGTTTTTTAGTTCTGGAGAAGTATGCAATGAACTGTATCTCTGTGGTTGAAATTGAATGTGAGTTTGTTGCTTGGTCTATAGTTGTGATCTAAACAAAAAATGTGCAAATCTCTCTTTGATCTATCATGTGAAGCATGTTCATATTGTGGTCTGCCTTCCCTCAACTTCTTCTAGCTCTTTTTCTGATGAAGTATACAGTGATATACTTTGGGGTATACAAAGTATAAAAACCTAAGTATACATTAAGTGTTACCAAGATTGTATATTTGTGTATATCCCAAGTAATCATGTATACTTTGAATGTTCTCATGTATGTTAGTCCCTCTGTGTCCAAGGGTGTCAAATATGGGCTTGTATATGTTCAACTAGGGATATTTGCTAAACTGGGTTGGTCATATGCATTGGGCCGATCTGTTTCCCTTTAAGCCGATAATTATAATATTGAGATTGTTTGTCTGTCTTTTGGGCTGGATTGTTTATTTTCTCTTTATAAATTGCCCCAGTTAATATACACAGTCATATACTTATATGTCTGATTTTATATACATGTTTATTTACTTACATTATTGATAAGTCTTGGGTATTTTCTAACTCCCTTGTGTGTTTTTCCCTCCCTTTTGCATGACTCATGAGCCTGATGGGCTCACACTTTTTTAAAATTGCAACTGTTTGAGCCAATTGGGCCGAGGGCCCAATTTCATCCATTCAATCGAGTCTAGAAGCTGAAGAAAGCCCAGTCATGGGTGAAAATGACCTAGAAAATAAATATATTTTATTTTTGCGGGAAACTAGTGGGTTGGTCTACCCACCAGTCCGTTTTACTCTTTTTTATCTTTGGATTATTGTATATACACATACTTGTAAAACATTAATATTGTTGATACCCTTGGATAGGAACTAATTAAAGTTATTTAAACGTCGCTTTACCTCTTTAAATAAATGGATCATTTTCTGTAACTTAAACCCGATTAATTAATAAAAGTGTTTTAATAAGTCAGTTATTATATATATATATAACAAAAAAAAAGAGGAATTTTTTTCTGTTAAGTTGGTTTTCTTTCAAAAATATAACAAGGTGAGAAATGATTTAGGTTTTTAATATATATATATATATATGCGTTTGGAATAAGTTTGAATATATATATATATATATGCGTTTATTATTTCTCTTTTAAGTTGCAAATAATTTGGAAAGCAAAATTGAGTTGGATTATGTGTACTTTACAAAAAAAAAAGAGGATTTTTTTCTATTAAGTTGGTTTTCTTTCAAAAATATAAAAAGGTGAGAAATGATTTAGGTTTTAAAGCAAAGCTTTTCTTGAAATATTTGATGTTTGGAATAAGTTTGAATATTTCCTAAGTAGTTTAAATTTTCCAAGTAAAATTCTTATACATTAAAATTTAAGAAAAAGGAAATAAAAGAATTGACCTTCTTTCACAAAAATAAAAAGTTTTATCTTTGTAAAATTGTAATTATAGTTAGAAGTTCTATTTATACAAAATTAAATATTTTTGTCATGACCTAAAATCTCATTGTTCCGTGAGTGCACCTATCCTAACTCCTAGGCGAACTCCAATCATTCAACAGAATAAAGTATAAGTAAATGCAGAAAGTAAAGGAATAACAGAAGTATTATCAAGTCTTGGAACTGAAATACATAAACTTGCAAACAAACCCCAAAATCTGGTAGTCATGAGTACAGAGCTCTAAAGTCGAATACAAGTCCAAATAAGAAAATACAAATATTGTTTGAAAGTACAAAAGACAGTATCATAAAATAGAAAGGGAGCTCTAGTGCCGGAATGAAAGTTGCGGCTCACCCTGGACTCCACGAACAATCTGCTAGAATCTGCTCATCTATCGTCCGGCTCGGTACCTGCTCATAGAGTGCAGTAAATGTAGAGTGAGTACGGAAAATACGTGTACTCAGCAATATCATCGACCGACCCTAGATATAATGATGACGAGGTTTGGTACTATTCGATACTTCTACACTAATTAGTTAGCTAAGTATAAATACAATTCAATTATCCAAGCATGCTAGTAGTTTTTATAGTTCAACAAAATACAAGTGTTATCAAGGTTCACATGTGCCTATCACTTCGGTGGGGCCAGAGATAACACTGAAGATTGCATTAACCTAAAGCACAAGATTCAAGACTTGATTGACAGAAGGGAGATTATTTTACAAACAACCACTCAATGTGAACAAAAACATGCTACCCAAACACGACAGTGCCACTATCTATATGATTGAAAGGGAGGAAGACTGGGCGGTATGTAAGCCTTGAAGTCTAGCACCCGTTGAAGCTCTTAAAAAAACAGTGGTGTCATTGACCCTACAAGAGTGCCCCAGGTTCAAAGTACTGATCCCCGCGCCTGTAGTAATGCAAGTGGCTCCTGGTGTCGTAAAGCCACCCAGAAAAGATTTTATTGTCAAGGTCGCAATTGCCCATGGCATGACCAGATCAGAGCGGTGTTACACGCCTAAAGAATTGGCCTAAGGAGGCTCCAAGAAAGATAACAACCAAAGAAGAGAGATCACAGAGGGTGAGGCCGAAGATTTATTGCGAAGGATGCAACCGAAAGAGTATTCAATCGTCGAGCACCTAAAGAAGACTCAAGCCCAGATATCAATGCTGGCATTATTATTGAGTTCTTCCCAGCACCATCTGGCATTGATTAAAGTGTTGGATAAATCACATGTTTCCGTAGGCACGACCAGTGAAAGTCTCGCCAGTACGGTGGCTCATATCATAGGAGATCATCAGATATCATTCAATCAGGAAGAGCTGCCTAAGGAAGGAACAATGTATAATAAAGCATTGTACTTCACTGTCGAATGCAGAGGAAAAATCATGGCACGAATCCTCGTAGATAATGGGGTCGGTCTTAATATTTTCTCGAAATCCATACTGGAACAGTTGGGGTACGATGTGGGAAATATAAGGAATAGTTGCACCAATGTAAGAGAAATTTATGGAGCTCAACGCGACCCAGTTGGAGAGGTCGGTATTTGTATCCAGATAGGACCCACCAAATTCACCACTGAATTCCAAGTCATGTCCATCGACGTCAACTACAACTTGTTATTGGGAAGACCCTAAATCCACGCGGCCGGAGCTGTGTCATTGTCGATGCATCAATCTTTGAAATTTGTCTAGGAAGGACATGAAGTTGTAATACATGGAAAAGGAAGCATTCATAACTATCCCAACAACTTTGTTCTGGTAATTGAGGAGACTCCTAAAGGAATAAACTTTCATATGGTCGAACTGGTAGGGGCCGCATATGAAGAAGTTGTGTCACATATCCCAATGATAGCTGCATACAAAATGGTTGTCTCCATAATGCTACAGAATGGATTCAAGCCAGGAAAAGGTATCGGGAAAGATTTACACGGTATTATAGAGCCGATTGTAATCCATGAAAATTGTTTCTGTTATGGTCTCGGATATATTCCGAGTCCCGAAGAGGCCACAAAAGAAGGCAAAAGGAGAAAAGACTCCCCAAAATTGCGAAAACTAATTTTGAGTTTGTACCAGTCATTCCTAGTCAGGATGCAGATGCTGAACGCAGATGAAGCTGAGGAAGGGATAGGGAAGTTGTTCTCAGAAGAAGAATGCCTGGAAGTTTTGAAATTATGCACTGAGGTGCACACCATTCGCAACGCCAATCAGGGTGAGCGGCTCCCCAACTGTACCTCCACTCCGCTCATGGTTCCTCGGTAGCAATGATGATTTTTTCTAGTTTTTGAAAAAATTGGTGTAGTACGGTTGAGGCCCGACTACTCACCTTTTACTTATTTACCTCGTAATGTTTGTCAAAAAAAAGGGAATGACTAGATGTTGATTCGAGTCACCATAGTTCATATTTATTTTTGCAAATCAATGAAAGCCTTAATGTCTTAATTGTTTTAACTTTGTATTACTAAATCATGAGTTGCCTTACTTTTCAGTAATAACAATAAACCAACTCTTAATGTCATGATGTGCCGCAAAATGAGTGAGTCAAGTATCGGAAAAGAAGAAGAGTATGAGGAATACGATGAGGAAACAATTATACTAGAGGGTCTCGTAAAGGAAATTGAACATCTCGAGAATGAATAGAAACCCAATCTAGATGAAACTGAAGTGATCAACTTGGGGTGCGAAGGAACAATCAAGGAGATGAGAATAAGCACGCATTTGGAGTCACCTCAGAAAGAAGAGTTGATTGATTTGCTGAAAGAGTATATGGATATCTTCGAGGGTCATACGCCAATATGCCCTGCCTAAGCACAAATATAGTGGTTCATAAATTGCCAGTCAATCCTAGTTTCACGCCAGTGAAGCAGAAAATTAAACATTTCAAGCATGAACTGAGCATGCGGATTAAGGATGAGGTCAAAAAATAGATTGAGTCGGGAGTGGTAGAGGTGACTTCGTAACCCACGTGGTTATCCAACATCATACCAGTACCAAAAAAAGGACGGAAAGATCCGAATCTGTGTTGGGACCTCAATAGGTACAGTCCTAAGGATAACTTTCAAGTCCCAAATATCCATAGCCTCATTGATAACTGTTCCAAGCTCGAGTTGTAGTCATTCATCGATTGTTTCGTCGGATACCATCAGATTCTGATGGAAAAGAAAGACACAGAAAAGATAGCTTTCATCACACTATGGGAGTGTATCACTGTCGGGTAATGTCATTCGGTCTTAAAAATGCTGATGCTACTTATATGAGAGCCATGACCACCATCTTTCATGATATGATTCACCAGGAAATTGAAGTATATGTGAACGACATCATCATCAAACCAAAAGAAAGTGTTGATCATATCACGCACTTGCGAAAGTTCTTTGACAGGCTCTGAAAATTTACTATGATGTTAAATCCGACCAAGTGTGCTTTTGGGGTGTCGCGGAAAGCTGCTTGGGTTCATCGTCAGCCGGAGAGGCATAGAGTTGGATCCGTCAAAAATCAAGGCCATACAAAATTTTCCCCCTATGCAAACTAAGAAGGAGTTTATGAGTTTCCTGGGAAGGTTGAATTACATTGGTCGTTTCATTGCTCAGTCCACAGTGATCGCTGAGCCCATACTCAAACTCCTAAAGAAAGATGCACTGACAAAATGGAATGACGGTTGTCAGAAGGCATTTGATACTATCAAAAGGTATCTATCCAATCCGCCTGATTTGGTTTCTCCAAGGCCGGGGAGTCCCATGCTACTATATTTATATGTATTGGACAATGCTTTCAGATGCGTGTTAGGACAATACGACGAGGACAGAAAGAAAGAACATGACATCTACTACTTGGGCAAGAAGTTCAATTCCTGTGAAGGACAATATAATTTGGTAGAAAAGACGTGTTGTGCATTGATGTGGATAGTCCAAAAGCTGAGACACTATCTGTCATCCTATACTACCTACTCATCTCCAGAATGGATCCGTTGAAATACATCTTCCGCAAGCCTATACCCGTAGAAAAATTGGCCAAATGGTAAATGCTGCTAAGTGATTTGACATCGTGTATGTGGTTGAGAAAGTTGTGAAAGGGCAAGCACTAGCCGGCTTTCTCACCGAAAGCCTGGTGGACGATGATGCAGAGCCACTCTGAATATACTTCCCTGATGAAGAGGTACTCATGGTAGATAAAGGTGAGGGTGAACCTTATTCAGGCTGGAAAATGTTCTTCGACGGTGCCATTACTATTAAGGTTCGAGAATCGGAGCAGTGTTAGTGTCAGAACCAGAGAAACACTATCCCATGGCCGCTAATATCACATTCCAGTGTACAATATCATGGAAGAATATGAAGCCTGCATTTTAGGTCTCTGGATGGCGCTGGATAAAGACATAGATGAGTTGCTGGTGATAAATGTCTCGGACCTTCTGATTCACCAGGTACAAGGAGAATGGACAACAAAGAACACCAAAATCCTGCCATACGTCAACTTTGTCCAAAGATTAAGCAAGAGGTTTAGGAAGATTGTGTTCAAGCACATGCCTAGAGCGCAGAATTAGTTCACAGATGCTCTCGCTACTATAGCTTCTATGAAACAGCATGTAGAAAGCAATCATATCAACCTACTTGAGATAAGTTTGAAGGAGGAACATGCTTACTATTCTCATGCAGAAGCATAGCCTGACGGCAAACCATGGTAGACTTATCTGAAAGCTTATTTAGGAAAAGGAGAATATCCAAAGGGTACTATAAGTAATCATAAGAAAACCCTTCGAAGAATGGCTAACAGTTTCTTTCTGAGAAAGGATACGCTCTATAGAAGGACACCAGATCTTGGGTTGCTCAAATGTGTGGATGTAGCAGAGGCTACCAAGCTATTAGAAGAAGTGCACGTCGGGGCCTGTGGACCTCATATGAATGGATTCGTCTTGGCAAAGAAGATCTTATGAACTGATTAGTACTAGATGACTATAGAGACCCACTGCGCCAAATTTGTGTAAAGATGTCACCAATACCAGATACATGGAGATTTGATCTGAGTCCCACCAAACGAGCTCAATGCCATGAGTTCACCTTGGTCATTCATTGCTTGGGCATAGACGTCATCGGACCAATTGAGCTAGCAACATCTAATGGATATCATTTTATCCTAGTTGCCATAGATTATTTCACCAAATAGGTCGAGGCTACCTCACACAAGTCAGTGATCAAGAAAGTGGTTGCCGATTTTGTAAAGAACAACATCATCTGTCGATTCATCTTTTTGGAGTCTATTATCACTGATTGTGCAAATTTGAACAGTCACCTGATGAAGGATATTTGTGACCAATTCTGTATAACTCATCGGAATTCCACGACATACAGGCTGCAAATGAATGGAGTCGTAGAAGTCAGCAACAAGAATATCAAGAGGATACTATGAAAGATGATGGATAACTACATAGGTTGGTATGAACAGTTTCCCTACGCATTGCTTGGGTACAAAACGATAACCAAAAACTTTGATCGGAGCAATGCCATACTTGCTTGTTTACGACATAGAAGTAGTCATCCCGGCCGAGGTCGATATACAATCACTCAGAATAATCCAGGAAGCAGAATTGGACAACGCAAAATGGGTACGAAAAATATATGAGCAGTTGGCTCTAATTGAAGAGAAAGAATGATCTCCGTATGTCATATCCAGCTATATTAACAAAGAGTGACCCAAGCCTTCAATAAAAGGATCATGATACGACATTTCCAATTGGGACAATTGGTACTCAAAAGGGTATTTCCACACCAAGATGAATACAAAGGAAAGTTCGTGCCAAATTGGCAAGGTCCATACATGGTTAGCAAAGTACTCTCCGGAGGAGTAGTGATCTTAGCTGAAATGGATGGTCAAGAGTGTCCCAAAGCCATCAACTCCGATGTAATCAAGAGATATTATGCTTAAGATTATGTTTTCAATTTTTAATCGAATTTCTTTACTTGTAATCACTGCATCAAGACCTATCTCTTACGGTAGAGATACGTAATGTAACCCTTGTCGGGTTTTGGTCTTTTTCTTGTAATAGAAAGAAAATCCAACTGGCATTTCCTTTAACATGAACTACGCGATGACCTGATTTTTCCAAGGAGGGATACATAAGCATTCCATTTAGGACTCGGTCACATTATCATAAAAAATCAATAATGTTTTACTCAAAACTACGTCCGACCTGATTCGTACTGCGACAGGATATGTAGGCTCTCTCTAAGCTCGGTCACACCAATAGAAAACCCAAAGAAACCCTTAGGAAGCCACAAGGCAGAATTTTTAAGATTCTCAAAAATTCCTAAATTCAGAATCAACGCTAGGTAATCGTCAACACATTTTTCAACTAGAGTAGAACTTTTTAGAGGATCTCAGAAAATTCCTTTCAACAAGGTTCAGGGGATGTCAACTGGTAGAGATTTCACAGTGTGGTAGAATTTTCGAGAGGGTCTTGAAAATTCCTCCGTCATGAGCCGACGTGAGAGTTCGATAGTACGAACTTCAGACTGAGGCAGAATTTTTAAGGAGATCTCAAAAATTCCACAAGGGCAAAGCCAAGACATGACATCGCAAAAGCCAGAGGAAGAGTCTTGCTCAAAATGTGCATGTCATGACATTAATTTAAGAACTTTCGAAAATACTCCTTTATCTTTTCTGATCAACATGTTTTAAACTAATATTGATAATAAAAAAGATTTTACTATACTCCTAAAAAAACAACATCACTTTATGCTACTGAGTTAGAAGCCAGGAAGGAGCAAATACCATAATCCGATTAAGGGAGAGCGGACAAATCAATGACACGAGCTAACCTCATTTAAAATTAACAAATTTTATGTGGATGCAGGTTCAGATATGCCGCAAGAAGGGTGGAAACCTATTTCACTAACTCGTTTATTCATAATCTCAAGTAGGGAAAAACCAATAGACTATGAGGATCTCCAATTCGGCAAAGCGCCGCAAGGGCGGCACAATCTAGCTGAGAATTCTACAAAGGACAAAGTGCCACAAGGGCAGTGTAATCCAACCGAGAGGGCTACAAAGGACAAAGTGCCATAAGAGCGGCACGATCAACCAAAGGGCAATCTGATTGAGAGAGGTCACAACCAACAAACGAATGAAATGGCAATCTGACCGAGAGGGTCACATCCAATAAATGAATGAAATGGCGATCTGACCGAGAGAGTCACAACCAACAAACGGACTAAATGGCAATATGACTGAGAGGGTCACAACCAACAGACGAATGAAATATCCATCTGACCGAGAGGGCCATAGACAATAAATGGATAAAATGGAAATCGGACCAAGAGGGTCACAACTGAAACAAAAGACGAAAGAAAGACAACTTAGCGAAGAGGGTCATATTTTTCATTTGCATGCCAAGAGGATCATTCATACAAACATTGCTGAGAGGGTCATTCATACAAACATTTTTTAGAGGGACATTCAAAACAAAAATGATGAGAGGGCCATTCATTTCAACAAAAATTGCTGAGAGGGCCATTAATTTAAACAAAATACCGAGAGGACCATTCACTCAAACAAAAATTACCAAGAGGGACATTCATTCATATAAAATACAGTGAGGGTCGTTCATTCAGACAAAATACAATGAGGGTCATTCATTCAAACAAAAATGCCGTGAGGGCCATTCATTCAAACAAAAATGTCGAGAGGGTAAATTCATTTAAACAAAAATGTCGAGAGGGTCATTCATTTAAACAAAAATGTCGAGAGGGTTATCCATTCAAATAAAATGTTGAGAGGGCCACTCATTCACGACAAAGTATGAGGGAGTCATCTTTCATACTCTCAGAAAAAGTATGAGCCAAGCAGTGTCGAGAGGACACCCGCTCAAAATACATCCGAAGAAGTGTAACGAAAATCCCCCTCCACAATGTTACCAAGCAAATGGAGAACAAATTTTGAGCTGCTAAGAGTGTAAGCCAGTCAAACCAAATCCAGACGTGCACAGAACAAACGTGGAACTTTTTCTTGCACAACAGGTCGAGACAGGGTGCCACAAGAGTCAAGCTTTCTGGACAAGATTCGGAAGCTACTCCATACCGCGCTTGGGAATACTAATTTGTACTTTTTATGTCTAAGGTACTCCCCCATAAAGGACAACCTCTTCGATCCGACTGAGTCAAACTACAAATGACCTAATTCCCAAAACCGGAGAAGACAGACTCAATACCAGAGAATTGATCACATTCCAACAAGAGTCATTTTCTAAGATTTACTTTATTTAGTCCTCATTGAGTTGAACTACAAGTGGCCTGAGTTCTCATGCAGCCTGAGATATGTAGAAAACCCAAAAACCAGGGTTCGACCATAATTCTAAAACTTTATGCAAAAGTCGAGAGGCATTTTGATTTGGTCGATCAAAAATCAGGTTTGTCAAATTTCGTTGCTCAGGGATGGTCCCGCCATCCCCGAACAATGAAGGGGCAGTTGTTGACAACTAAATTTTATCCTCCAATACTTTTATTTAATTATTCAAAGTTCCAGAGTCATGAACGGAGTGAAATCTGCATTTTACGAGACAAAAATAATTTCACAAAACTTATCCTGGTGATATTTTGCCATTTATTTGGTGAATTATCATTAAGTATATTGTTGTATATCATTTACATATTTTTAAATATATTTTATCAATTTTATAAATTAATGAGGATAAATATCTTATTAATTATCTAAATTAATCAACATTTTACTCCATAAATTTAAGGAAATTGATTAATTAAACAGAGTGTCAAATAGCATCTCAAATTTTATTTCTCAAATTGATTTCAATATATATTTTTATGGCTTTTATTTAAAACTTATTTCAATTTTAACCTCATTGATTAAAAATTTGGTCATTTCGGCCACATTTGAAGTCAAAATTTTCATTTCTTAAATTACCTCATGGCCACATTTGTAAAATCTATCCAAACCATACCCAACCCTTTTATTACCCTCATTTGGGCCATTTTTATTTTTTACTATTGTGTGTTAATAGGGGTTATTTCCCTTTCCCTTTTTATTTGTTACGATTTGCCCTTTGAGGGCAAACCCTAGCGCCTCCAACATCCTTTCTTTGCCAACTGCATCCGCTATTTATGGCAAGGTTGCAATGTACATCTTGCTTTCTCAGTGTTCATGTGGTCATTTCAGGCAAGAGTCTTAATGACTCTTGTTTCCCTCTATTTATCTCCGCCAGCGTGCCACAACCTCAGAAGTAAGCCCTCCCCCTCTCTCTCTCTTTCTGTGAAGCAAGGACGGCTCTTAATGAGTTTTATCCTCTTCAAGCTCGCATTTGATTGGATCTTTTTGAATCTCAATGGATAAAGGACCAAATGCCCTTCATTTTTATCCCATATTGATAGAAAACCCGATTCTGAGCCTCTTGGGGTCTAATAAAAGGAACACTTGGCTTCATTGTTATATAGTTCGAACATTGATTTTTATTGTCATATTCTAGCAAACCCTAATAATTTTGAAACATAGGGATTCAAGGCCTTTGTCGAAACCATAGCCTTCAATAAGTTTAGGGAAAGTCATATTTAAACCCCTTTTCTTTTCTTTTTCTTGGTGGTCTGAGCTCGAGAGTTGTTGGAGGAGGTTTTCCGCTGCGAATCACGAATACGGCTGTGCATCAAGAAGGTAAGCCTGAATTCCTCTTGAATTCTACTTTATTTTAAGTGTTGTGTGTGTTGTTAACTTTTTTTTTAAATGCCTAATTTCAAGTATGATAGTCTGTTTTGATTTAATTAGTGATATGTAGGTGTCATATTCTAGATTAATATGTGTGATCTTGTATGGGTTAAGTGTAAGTGATAATGAATCTCTCATGATGATCTGATATGAATGAATTTCTAGGTTATCCATGTTTAATATAGTATATTTAGATGCTTACTAGATTATGACTATGATTAATGATTAATTATGTGTACTTTGCTTAATGATTACACTTGTGTCTGAGATATTTAGATTGTTGCTTAAGGTCTCATAATATGTATATGATGTGGTATTGTTTGATTGAGACCTTGTTTAACTTCAATTTTGGTATATTCTACTCTTAGAAGGGTTATAATGTATTTAGTGATATACTGTAGGATATTTGACTTGTTGAGTTATCCAGTTAAGATCAGATGTGATGATAAGGTCTATTAATGTCACGACCCAAATCGGAGGGCCGCGACGGGCACTCGGACCCTACCCGTCGGGCACCACAAATACATTTTATCCTTAATCATATCTAAACACGGGCAGAGTCGTGGTAGATTAAATTAAGTTTCAACCCAAAAGTCCCAATTTACACATTTATATACCAGGGCCAACGAGGCCATACACGACAACTAACCACATGACACCTATCTACAAGCCTCTACAGAGAAGAACATACCACGACCAAATCACGACTCCGAAACAAATAGAGTGCTCTAGACACCAGTTGAACCAGCAACCTACTAGTGTGAACCGTCACCCTCTCAATGTGAACCTGTGGGCATAAAACGCAGCGACCTCGGCAAAAGGGACGTCAGTACGACTGATGTACTGAGTATGTCAGGCATAAGAAATAACATAGCAGAGACACATCATAGTCTGAAACAGAAACAACTGAACATCAGTAAATGCCTCTGAGGACCCTAATACACATGCCTAAATGTTATGCACAATGCAGTATACATATACATCAGCCTCTTCGGGCATCTTCCTTACCATAATAGCCTCTGCGGGCATCATACCATATAATGATTAATGTGTATGAGCAATGCAAATGCGGTATACTAATGTCCACGCAGGAATCCTCCCACAACCGCCTCTGTGGGCATCATGTTATATCGCCACACAAGGGCATCACATCATATTGGCCTCTTCGGGCTCTTTTTTTTGTGATAGTCTGTACCAGCTGCAGGTGGTGTGCGTATATAACACATTTTTCTCTTTCCCCAATCCCATACATATATATGTAATATTTATCATATAGTAATGTGCATAGCACAAGTGGTCTAGGGTAACATATGAATGCAATGCCAATGAAATGCATGAATAGTAATAAACATTCGGAGCGACATAATATCCTTTACACCTTTGGTTAACATTAGGAACATCAACATCCTTTCTGGTGTGCCTTAATAAGGTCTTAGAAATGTAGTTGGACATTCTTTCAACATATGAGTCAATAACTTGATTATTCCTACCTACTAAGAGTAAAATAATTTATGTAGCAATACGATGGTTATGCTTCGCACACAGAATTATGCCAAAAGAACGAAAGAGCCTTGCATACCTTGTTGTCGAAATTATCTAAGTTCTGCGGGTCCTTGTAAGCTTTATGAACGATTATCTACATCATATGGATGATTTAAATCATATTAGACTCAAAATATTAGAAACAGATCCATAGAGACATTCTAGCGAAATACCTTGAACGCGTAGAACATATATTCCTTCTATATCGAAATCTACACATGTAGCGAAACACCCACTCCTCTTAATCCTTCTTTTACTGCTAAAGTCTCCAAAACATTACAATAATTTTTATATGCAACCCAGTAACTTACAATTACAGCAGTCCCGACAACACCTAACCCAAACTTAATATTTTCGACAATCGTCCTAGAACTAGTAGCAAGAGTCGAATTCTGAAATTGTACAAACTTTTAAGAACAAGGAAGGTTACCTTTTTTAAGCGTAGTGACGAGCGTCGTCGGAAAATCTTTCACCCCAATCAGCTCCCAATAAACAGAAATAGAACCAAAAATTGATTCGCACCAGAATCCTTTCGCATTCAATGTTCTTGTTTATCTTCTGAGTTTCTAGGCTTGTTTAAGGCTTCGGTTATACTGGAATTAAGGCCTAGAACACCCTGAATTTCCCCTTTTTTGTCTATGCAAAAGCTTACGGAAATCCCCCAAATTCTACCGAAAATTTCCAGAGAACCCACCAACCGAGATTCCCTTTTTCAGATGGAAGTGTGACAATCTTTTCTATGGGAGGATTTCTTCAGGAGTGTTAAGGATTGAAGGGGCTTAAAGAACTGAAGGATTTGGATTGTGGAGAAAAGAGAATCGGTCGAAGGCCTTGAAGCTGCCAGCGACCCTTTTCTCTAATGATGTCATTGCACCGCTGCATTATTAGATTACACGTATAAATCTCCACTATAAATTGTCTCCCCAATTATAATTAATTAATCCCACAATTAATTAATCATACACACAATTAAATCCCCGATTTCAATCCACTTAAATCCCGGCGACTTATAAAATCTTCTCATACCTAATGTCATAATTCCAGTAATATGACACTAGTCCATAACCTCTTCGGGGACACACAATTATTATTATTACTCCCCGTCGATGCACTTATTAAATCCAAAATTATTTCGGGACAACGTCCTTTTATATACTAATTTTCTTATTAGTATATGTAAGTACAACATAAACTTCTCGGGGTCCGGTCTACTTGCCTATGTTTATGCATTCAACCGTTACCCGAAAATACGAGGTGTTACAATTAAGTGATTCCGCCCCAGCAAACCATTTTTTGTTGAAGCGAGATGTGGAATCGATGTTCAGTCGGTCTTTTAAAAGCTCTAAAAATGATCCCATTTCCCAAAAACCTACATTTTGGGATTCGAGCTGTTTGAGAGGGGGAATTCTTGATGTGTGAGCTTGGGTTCTTCTTGGGGGTAAATTTTTCACCTTTTTTAATTATGTTTCTTATTTTAAGGTCCTTAATCTTGGTATAGATTATAATTTGTGGGAAATTCTAGGGTTTAGAATTGGGTCTTTTTGATAAATCTTGTAATTGAGGGTTCAATTTGGGTTAGTTTTCCAATTAGCTTAAAGTATGACTACTTAGTATGTAATTATGTTTTTTGAGTACTAATGTTCGGATTTTGGCATCGTGGGCTTGAGGTTGGTTTTAGGTGTCTATTGGTATGTTAAGGACTAAGTCCTTGTATGCGTTTTAGCTTAATTATTAACGTACAATCTATGCATGTTAGACTACGATTACTACGAGGCACTCTGAAAGGGCAAGGCGTACATAGAGAGTTGACCGTTCGTGGATCCTGCTCGACTTTGAGGTAGGCTACGGTTTCTATTTTGTGGACTTCGATAGAAGCATGTAGTAGTTATAAATGTTGAGGGTATTGGGCTTGTTTGGGGGTCCTATCTTTGCGGTTGTGATGGACGCTTGGGTGGGTACCGATGTTGAACTATGATGATGGGTGATTTAAGAAATTAGCCTTAAGCTGATTTCAACTGGTGTTGTTTGGGCTTATCGCCATTGTTGATATTCCTGTGTTTACTCATCATAAATGCTTTCGATATGATATCCTGACTTACGTGGATTATTTGTTAATGACTTCTTGAAAGCATGTGATATTCATCTCTACACTTTATTACATCTCATACATTTTGATTACTTACTTTCTATTGTCATTTGCATTCATACACTCATGGTTCTGGTGATATTGAAATGCGAGTGGTATGGAAATATTATGGGTCCAATTAGACCAGAAAGGTAAGTTGTTATATGAGATGGTTGGACACACTGAGATGATGGTATGCGGAGGACCGGGTTGCACGCCTGCAACAAATGATATTACAGCCAAGAGCTGGGATCTATTGAGAAATTCTGGATAAGTATATGGACTTTGTGGGTCCCACATAGGTATGCAGTTCATAGAATTTAAATGTTTGTATACTGGAGATGACATGTACCTGGCATATTCATTGTATTCATATCATACATATATTATCATTGATTACTTGTTGATTGGAAAGGTTTATGAGATTTGGATGACTTTTTGATAAAACATCATAGCTAATTGATCAAATGATTCTTGGTTATTGAACTCTTCAGTCAATGTGGTGAACCCTTATATAACAAAGTGACTTGTTTGATTCAGTGAACTATTATGTGGACAAGGTGACTTATGTGATTTATGAAACTTTTTAGTATAGGATTTCTTGCAAGTTAACTTGATATTTATCTCTATTACGTATCTTCCATCGTTTTCGATCTATGATGCCTATGGGGGTATGTTGTGTACTCATACTACACTTGATGCATTTGTTTAGATGTAAATACAGCGCATTGCACTAGTTCAGGAATACGTGACTGAGTCTAAGCCGTCGAATTCCCAATATTGAGGGTGAGGATGCTACCTTTCAGCATGCCCTGGATGCCCGAATCTCATTCCTGTCTTTTATTTATCCGAGAGACATATTCAGATATTTTTAAACATTTAGCCTATGTTATTCTTTTATCAGACTTGTATTTGACTTCGAGCTCTTGTATTGTTGACCATATTTTGGGGAGTTGCATTTCTATATTCAGACTTATTTCTGCTTTTATATTATTATCAGACAATTTTATTAAGTATCTTGTTATTTCCGCATTTTTACTTTATTGTGTTGGTTAATTGGGAAGTGGTTTGCCTATCGGTGGGAACAGCGTAGGTGCCACCACAATTCCTTAAAAGGGGTCGTGACAAAGTTAGTATCAGAGCTTTAGGTAAAATGTCTTAAATATAAGAGCAATGTCTAGTAGAGTCATGTGTATTGGTGCGGAGATGTGTGTACTTATCTTCGAGAGGCTATGAGACATTTAGGAAACTTCACTTTCTTCATTCCTTTCGTGCTAAGGCTAATCAAATTAGTATATGACCTTTGTTTCCTATTCTCTCAAAAGTTGGTGAGGACTTGTGCCCATGTAGTGAGAGAGGAAGCACTGGCACCTACACCTGCAGTGCACGGTCGTTGTAGAGGTCGCGGTAGGGTTGTGGTAGAGCGTGAGGAGTTGCACCGGTGAAGGCTGGAACATAGGGAGCCGGTAATGCTAATGATAGATATGCATCCCCCGAGTCGTATATTAAGCCTCAAGATGAGCAGTATGATGAGGAGATGAGGCCAGCTCGGATTTATAGCTACTCTTATTCTTCAGGACACTTTGATCAGGTTATTGAGTGTGCTTGATGCTTTTTCCCAAGTGGGAGTTCATCCGACTACTCCGGGTAGATCACACACTCGAGTGGGAGAGGAACATACTCTCAAGTTTTGTACTCTAGGGGTTCAACCAGCTGCTATGTCGGCACCCTGTATTGATGAGATTCCAGCACCCGAGATTGGTCCCTGGCCGATTGCAGGGACTGCTACCGCGATGAGTGGAAAATATGGAGCACTTTTCCAACATAAAGCATCCCGTATTCTATGGACAGCCCAAGGAAGATGCGTACGAGTTTATTGTGAGCTGCCGTGAGAGGTTGCATACCTTGGGTATTGTCGAGTCATACGGTGTATGTTTTGTTACTCTTGAGCTTATGCCCCTAACAGGCTCAATCATCAGTGGCTGAACATGCTAGGATGGTTGAGTCTGTTAGGGGCAAACTGCCAAATATGAGTCCGACAAAAGGATGTGATGATATGGACAGTACAATGGGTCTACTTCTCATGGGTATGGACACCAGGGTAGATTCTAACATTCGCAGTCTACTCGACCAATTCAGGCAACCTTTCAGATTATAGCTTCTGCGGGGTAGAGTGGTTATAGTGGGGCTAGTCTTCTAGAGGTACTTAGTCTCGATATTCTGACAGGGGTGGTCACTTAGGTTTTTCTATCTCTATTCAGCGGCCAGGACTTATTATAGTTGTGGAGAGGTTGGACATTTTAGAAGGGAGTGTCCCAGACTTATATCGGGTGGATCCCAGACACCTAGGACCCCAGCACAACCATCCAGGGGTGGCAGACAGTCTAGTAGAAGGGGTTCCCTCTAATGCCCCAAAACACGCACTCGGTGCCTAACTGCATGTGACCGAGCGAACCACATGGCTTGCTTGTCAACATAGGCATTAAAACATGCTATAAAATGATTTAAAACATGTAAAACATAATACTATATTTGTGGTCTAAAATAATCATAGCAGAAATAATCTGAAAATACTATAAGTCTGAATAACTGAAAACTGACAAGACATGATAACTAGTCTAGTCTATGAAACCTCTAAGAACATGAGTCTGCAAAGCTGTTTACCAAGACAAGTCCCTGCCATACCTCTACTAATAATGCATAATCATAAAATAACTAATCTGATACCCCGAATGAGATGGGGCTCACCAAACAATTGATACTGAAGAAATCTTATTGAGCAGATCTGTCTCTCTGAAACTCAACACATTTACAATAAAGTGCAGACCCCATGCAAAGGGACGTTAGTACATTTCAATTGTATCGTATGTAAAGCAACTGAAAGAATAAGTAGGCACACAATATAATAGCAAAATGAAACTGAAACTGAAACTGAACATGAATATAATAACATATGTAAAACCTGTAAAACTATATATTTGTATATCTATGAGGGAGCATTAACAAAATCGACATAAACCACCATGCGTGAACGTGGAGTCTGATCTCTGCCCTATCAGCTAAGTCATCTCATACTTTGTCGGAGTATGAGACATGAACATGAACATGAACATGATGGATATAATAATCCCACAAAGGGTAATAAGTAGGTATCTTTCTCTGGCAGAGCGGCCCTTATCATACGTTGGCATACATAGTTTCAGGCTGTCTGAGCCTTCTCGATAGTCTGTGCAACTCCTAAAATATGTACTTGAAAATAGTTGGCTTGGAAGCCCATGAATTACATGAAATAACTTGAAATCATAACTTGTAAATTTATAATTTAGCATGTGAAGAAATACATAATATACCTTGTATAAATCATGAGAAACATATATGACTTCATGAAATTGAGTGATAATGATCATAACTTGTGTTTAATAACTCATGGAAATCAAGACATGGGTTCATGAATTACGAACATGTTCATAACAATAGAAATGACATATCATGAATATAATAAATGAAACCATGATATATATATATATATATATAGTTGAACATGAATATAAGGTTATTATGAACTTGAGAAAAAACCCTAGGTCTGAAGAATTCATGTTTTATGGATTACATGTGCCGTGGGGAAGAACAATGATGTCTCCATGTAGATAGAATCTCTACATACCTTAGTCGCTCCAATATGTGTCTTGAAAATCTGAACTTGGAAGGATAATCCCAAAGCTTGAACCTTTGAAACCTTAGAATGGGTTTTATCTTAAAAATCCTATGTTAAAAGTAGTGAACTTCGCTTAGGAATTGATTATACTTGATTAGAATCTCATGAAAATACATGGAAAGGACTTACCTTGAGTTATGGGGATGATGGGAGGAGAGAACCTTCGTGCTAGGGCTTGAGAGAAGTGAAATCTGATTTTTAATGCTAAGTATGGGTATTTATATTTTTCAGCCCGTTGGGAAATGTATGGCCAATTGGACGAATCGTCGAATTTTATACGTTCTGCCAATGGACTGTCGAATTATGTATGGTCTGTATAATCGAACCGTCGAATTAATTTAATTAATTAACAACTTTCTAGTGACTTTAAAACTTGAGAGGCTTCAGACGGTCAAAAAGGACGGACCGTCAAATATTGTGCGATCGTAAAAGCTTTTGGGCTCCGTTAATTTTAGAATGGAATCTACGGTTCATTTCAACGGACTATCGATAATTCTACTATCTGTATAATCCAAGTGACAAATTTAATCTGCAGAATTGAAACTGGTTTTTAACTTTAAACTCCCCATATTGGTTTTCTAAATCCTTGTATCATATACATGGCTTAGTTTAGAGGTACGAGGTATTACATTCCCAGTCAGGCCGTGTTGGCCATCACACTAGTCGTCGTGGATCTCAGGCGAGTAGAGATAGGGCTCGTTCAGGCCGAGGTAGCCAATAGGGTACTTAGTCTGATGGAGGACATACTCATTGTTATGATTTCCATGGTAGGCCAGAGGCTGAGGCATCGATGCGGTTATCACATGTATCATCGCATTCTGTCATCGGTCTGCTTTAGTGTAATTTAATCCAAGGTCTACGTTGTGGAATGTGTCTACTTACTTTTCTGTTGATTTAGATATGTGGTGTGATGTGTTTGATAGCCCTATTTACATGTCTACACCATTTGGTGATTCTGTGGTTGTAGATCGAGTCTATCGGCTTTATGTGGTTACTTTTATGGGTTATAAAACCTGGATAGACTTGGTCATATTAGATATGGTTGATTTTGATATTATCTTGGGGATAGATTGGTTATCACTGTACCACGCGATTTTAGACTGTCATACCAAGATAGTCACTCTAGCGATACCTGGTTTTTTGAGGTTAGAATGAAGGGTCGCTCCCATCCCTGCTCCTAAGAAGATCATTTATTTCATCAAGGCTAGGAAGTTGATAGATAAGGGTTGTTTGGCTTACCTAGCTCATATTTGGGATACGAGTGCGGAGACTCTTTCCATCGAGTCAGTTCCAGTAGATAGTGATTTCTGTATTGATCTAAAGTTGGGCACTTGACCTATTTCTATTCCTCTGTATCGTATGGCTACAGCGGAGCTGAGAGAGTTGAAGAAGTAGCTTCAGGATCTATTGAGTAAGGGTTTCATTTGACCTAGTGTGTCTCATTGGGGTGCTCCTGTGTTGTTCTTGAAGAAAAAGGATGGCACCACACGTATGTGTATTGATTATAGACAGTTGAACAAGGTCACCATCAGAAACAAGTATTTGATTCCTCGTATTAATGATCTGTTTGACCAGCTTCAAGGTGCTTATATGTTTTCAAAGATTGATTTGAGGTCCAGGTATCACCAGTTGAAATTTGTGTCGAGTATGTTCCAAAAACGTCTTTCCAAACTCATTATGATCATTACGAGTTCTTGGTGATGTCATTTGGGCTTATCAATGCCCCCGCATCGTTTATGGGTTTGATGAATGGAATATTCAAGCCTTATTTGGATTCATTTGTGATTGTCTTCATTGATGACATTTTGATCTATTCAAAGAGTCTACAGGACCATGAGAAGCATTTGACGGTGATTCTTGGGTTATTGAAAGAGAAGAAGTTGTATGCTAAACTCTCAAAGTGTGAGTTCTGGCTCAGTTCTGTAGCATTCTTGAGACATGTGGTGTCCAATGAGGGTATTATGGTAGATCTAAAGAAGATAGACCTACTTCAGTGATAGAGATTCGGAGCTTCATAGGTCTCGCGAGTTACTATTGTCGGTTCGTCAAGGCATTTTCATTTATTGCCTCACATTTTACGCGTTTGACTAAAAAAGAGATGTATTTCTAGTGGTCTAATGAGTGTGAGGAGAGTTTTCAAAAGCTCAAGTCACTTTTGATCACAACCCCGATTTTGACCCTTCCATTGTTGGGGAAGGACTTTACCGTATATTGTGATACTTTGAGGATTGGGTTGGGTTGTTTGTTGATACATGAGGGTAAGGTGATTGCTTATGCATCGAGGCAGTTAAAGATGCATGAGAAGAATTACCTTGCTCATGATTAGAGTTGGCAGTTGTTGTGTTTACTTTAAATATTTGGAGGCATTACCTTTATGGAGTTCATTGTTAAGTGTATACCGATCACTGCGGTCTTCAGTGTGTGTTCAATCAGATGGATTTAAATTCTAGACAGTGTCGATGGATGGAATTATTCAAGGATTATTGTATGATTATTTTGTACCATCCAGACAAAGCCAATATGGTGGCAGATGGTTTGAGCCGAAAGGCAGTAAGTATGGAGAGCTTGGCGCATTTGATAGTTAGTGCATGTCTATTAGCATTGGAGGTTCAGTTCTTGGCCAATAGTTTCATAAGGCTTGATATTTTGAATCCGGGTAGAATTTTGGCTTATGTTGAGGCGATGTCGTCTCTTTTAGAGCAGATCAAGACCCAAAATTATGATGATATCAAGTTGTGCAAAATCAATTATAAGGTGATGAGTGGTGAAGCAAATGAGGCTATGATTGATAGTGAGGGGGTCTTTAGGATTAAAAGGAGAGTGTGTGTTCCTCGTGTTGGAGATTTGACGAGATTGATTATGGCGGAGGCTCACAGTTCTAGATATTTGATTCATTCAGGTGCTACAAAGATGTACCGTGAATTGAAGCAGCACTATTGGTGGGGTAGGATGAAGAGAGACATTATTAAGTTTGTATCTCGGTGTTCGAATTGTTAGCAGGTCAAGTATGAGCACTAGCGGCCCGATGGTTTATCTCAATGGATGCCCATTCTTGGAAGTGGGAGAGGATTGCCATGGATTTTGTTGTTAGGTTACCCATGACTTTGGGCAAGTTTGATGTTATTTGGGTTATTGTTGATAGGTTGACCAAGTCCGTGCATTTCATTTCGGTTCAAACGACTTACAATTCTGAGATATTGGGTAAGATTTACATTCATGAGATTGTTCGTCTACATGGGGTACCTATTTTTGTCATTTCAGACCGGGTACTAAGTTTACTTCTCATTTCAGGCAGACTTTGCAAAAGACAAAAGAAGTTGGGTACTCGCTTGGATCTCAATACAATATTCCACCCTTAGACGGAGGGTTAGTCCGAGTGGACCATTTAGGTTTTGGAGCATATGTTACGAGCCTGCATGATTTATTTGGGGGTCATTAGGATCAGTTCTTACCTTTGGTAGAGTTTGCGTACAACAACAGTTATCACTCTAACATTGATATGGTGCCATTTGAGGCTTTGTATGGTAGGAGGTATTGCTCTCCGATTAGGTGGTTTGATGCATTTGAGGTGAGGCCTCGGGGTACCGATCTATTGAGGGATTCCTTAGACAAGGTGAAAGTAATTCATGACAAGCTTCTGACAACTCAAAGTAAATAGAATGAGTATGCGGATCGGAAGGTTTGAGATATGAATTTTATGGTTGATGACAGGGTTATATTGAAGGTCCCGCCTATAAAAGGCGTGATGAGCTTCGGCAAGAGAGGGAAGTTTAATATGAGGTATATCGGACCTTTTAAAATTCTTTAGAGGGTTGGTGAGGTGGCGCTGCCGCCAGGTCTTTCAAGTGTCCATCTAGTTTTCCATGTTTCTATGTTGAAAAAGTACTATGTTGATGGTTCTTACATTATCAAGTGGAACTCTATGTTGCTTAATCAGAATTTGGAGTTCAAAGAAGAGCCTGTGGCAATTTTTGACAGGCATGTGAGAAAGTTGAGGTCCAAAGAGATTACTTTTGTGGAGGTGTAGTGGAAGCATCGTCCTGTTGAGGAGGCGACTTGGGATATGTAGTCTAATATGAGAAACTGATACCCTCACTTATTTACTACTTACGGTACGTTTCCCCTCTTCATTTCTCTTTATTTGAGGATGAACGTTTGTTTAATTGATATTTGATGTAATGACCTGTCCGATTGTTTTTAGCTAAAGACCTTATTTTACTAAATTACCCTTCCTGTAGGCTCTATGTGGGGTTCATGATGTGGAGAGATGGGTAGCACGGATCCCGAGGTTCATGTATGTGAATTTTGGATAAAAACCCAAAATAAGAATCTTAGAGTTGATTAGTTTGACTCAAAGTTGAATTTTGAATATATGGATTTGTTTTTGGATTTCGTCACTTCCAGTAGCTCTAGAGGGTCATTTATGACTTGGTCGAGTCACTGGTTTGCTTCCCGAGACAATCAAATGTACTTTATGGCATTATTTGTGGAATTGTGATATTTGGATGTTTTGGGTGATTCTTTAGAAAAGTATATCTTAGCTCGGTTAAATGAGAAATCTGAGGATGTGACCGAGTTTGTAGCACTATTTACGTTGGGATATCATATTGTGTTTGTATTCGGGGATCTCGGGAGTGTTTCGGGTGTTTGGTGGAAGTTTGGTGAAGATCTCATGTTGCCGGTGTCTGGCATTCGCACCATCACCTGGTTGTCCGCCACTGCATGTCTGGCTCTGTGGAGGTAGGCTCGCAGCCTATATCAGACGTAATAGATACTTTTCCAAGAAAATGATATAAGGAATAACGTAAATACTGTTGATATTCATGTGCAAATTTAAATACATCTCTCCTAACAGTTGATCAAGAAAAACCGTTAAAAGCAGAATTATACATATCTCTAGAAATCCTTTGTTGACCTTTTGGATCCCAAGAAATCCTGGTAGAAGATACTGGAGTTATCCATATTATGGTGTAAGTGAATTTATTTCAAGAATTGAACTTTGAAGAGTTGAAAGAATAATATTTTTTTCTTGATTTTATTACTTTTCGGGTGCTAGATCATGTAATTTTTATCTTTGAAAGAATGATAAGATTGATGCAAGATCCAAATTTGTGATTCGTAAACTGGTGAGAAAAATTGATGAACTTGAAGCATCATTTCAAGCTTCTAGAAAAGTTGATCACCAGCCTATTATGTCTACAAAATCTGTGGAAAGCAAAATTGATATGAACAACATAGAGATTCAAATGGATAATTTTGGAGAAGACATTAAGAAGATGAAAGGAAAGGACAAAAAAGTGGAGGAGCAAACTGGCCAAATCCAAGAAAAGGGAGACAGTACTTTGGATTGCCTTGTTGTGTATTGATATTTTAGTTTTAAGTTTTGTGTTTCAAAACATGTACTTAAGAGGTTATTATACGAATTATCCTAAGATCTTGTTCTACTTGTAAGGGGTGCAACAATATGTCTTTTGCTAGATTGTTGGTGTTGTAATGAACTCTAATTGACACCCTTAATTTGTGTAATATCTTATTAAGTATCATATAAATTTTTTAGGATATAGTTTAGGAGTCATTTGATGTAGTTTGGCTAATTATTATGGCCGTGATGAAGGAGTCAAAATAGAGTTAGCTAAGTGCTTACGTACGTCTTTTTCAAGTCTTGGCTGTTGGGAACATGAATTCATTTAATAATTATTTGTCTTTTCAAGTCTTAGACAACGTTTGGCTCCAGGTAAACATAAATAAAATATAAGAAGAATTAAATAAGAGAATAATAAAAAATTAAGAATCTTCAACCACTCCCTCAATTACTTGGTATCTAAGACAATTCATTGATTTTTCCTTCTATAAAAGAATACCATAATTCAAGAGAAACTCACCAGAATTTTCCTTTAACATAGTAAATTACTCCAACGATATTAACCAAAGTTGTGGGACATAGCACAAGTGAAGTTGCTAGGTTTTTGGTATAGCCCATTTACTCACAGAGTTGAGTGGGCTCTAAAGATTAAGGGAGTAAAATATGAATACATAGAAGAAGATCGAAATAACAAAAGCTCTCTACTTCTTCAATCCAATCCAGTACACAAGAAAACCCCAGTGCTCATTCACAATGGCAAGCCCATTTGCGAATCTATGGTGATTGTTGAATATATTGATGAGACATTTGAAGGCCCTTCCATCTTGCCTAAAGACCCTTATGACCGAGCTTTAGCTCGTTTCTGGGCTAAGTTCCTTGATGATAAGGTAAAATTCGTCTTCGTGCTATTTATTCCTATCTGGTAAGTAATTAGTCATGTTACTCCCTCCGTTTCAATTTATGTGACATTTTTCGCTTTTCGAGAGTCAATTTGACTAAACTTTGAAGCTAAATTGGATAAAATTAACTCAACATTTTAACATCAAAATTTATATATTTAAAAATTACATGAAAAGTACTATAAGTTGCAACTTTTCTCATATCATTTTGGTGAAAAAATACATCTTAAAATGTTGGTCAAAATTCATACGGTTTGAATCTCGGAAAACAAAAAGTGTCACATAAATTGAGACTCAGGGAGTAGTGCATTTACTTTAAGTCTTATATTGAAAATAGAGAGATCACTTGGAATACTTATCATAATTTTGTATAGTAATGATGTGGATTTAAATGGAGCATTATTGTAATGAGAATTTACATATGTAGTCGATCTTGCTAGCTTGAGATTGAGACTGTGATTGCTGTTAAGTTTTGCGTGTAAGTTGTAGGTGGCAGCTATGATCAATACTTTCTTTCACAAAGGAGAGGAGCAAGAGAAAGGTAAAGAGGAAGTATGTGAAATGCTGAAAGTACTTGATAATGAGCTCAACGATAAGAAGTTCTTTGTGGGTGGCAAATTAGGTTTTGCTGATATGGCTGCAAATTTTGTGGGACTTTGGCTAAGGAGTCTTCGAAAAAGGCTCTGGAATTGTATTAGTGAAAAGTGAAAATTTTCCGAATTTTTGTGCTTGGAGAGATGAGTATATTAAATGCAGCCAAGTCAAAGAATATATACCTCCAAGAGATGAGTTGCTTGCATTTTTCCAAGCTGCAGCTTCTGCTAAAAAATGAACACATCCTCATCCATCGTATGAAGTTTTGGATTATGTGTCGGAATAAAACTGCAAATCTAGAACGAATTCTGTAGCTTCAGTTATGTAATCGTATGTGTTTTATAAGATTAAGCTTGTTCAGAATTAATTACTCAAGATTCCTTTTTCTCCCTAATAAAACTACTTGTTAGAAAAAGCTAGCTTGGTAGCTAGTCACATATATACGAGGAAGTGTGTCGTGTTATTGTTTTCTTGTTTTAATTTGTTAGTATTGGTCTGTGATTGTATAATAACTAATCGTATCAATTTCCTCAGCGAATCGGAAAACAAAGAAAAGCAAGAAAGCAAGCCACATAATTTGATGAAATAGTGGGTGCCATAGGCACACAAGTCATCTTATTGTTCTCGAGATTATTTTTTATTCATTGTCGATATAAAAACAAATCACTCATATGTACCGGTAAGCCTCTATAAAAATTGATATCACTCATATGTAGTACAATTAAGCCTCCATAAAACATTAAACTTGTTGTAAACGTGTACCACATAATGTATAATTCCTATCCATAATTAGAATATATTTCATATATTGTGTAAATATTTAGTGATGTATAATTATGGTAAACTAGGATTCTTGTTGTATTAGGGTTCTACATTGTACACTATATATTAGTATTGATGAGAAATACTCCCCAAGTGAGATTAATACTATCTTATATGGTATCAGAAGCCAAAACCCTAAAAACCTAGAGTCACTCTCGGATTGTCGCCCCCCCCCCCCCCACAATTTTTTTCCGGCAGCCCCCCCTCCTCTCTCGGTTTTTTACCTCTCTTTCTTTTTTGTGTCTTTACACTACCAATATGCATCCTATGGCTACTCCCACGTCTACTGACGGTTCTGCTTCCAACCCAGTCGTCATCCAAACACCTCTCACAAACCTCTCCTCGCCATCTTTCCATCCGGCTCTTGCCGTTACCAACATCAAGAATTTTGTTCCTATAATTCTTGATCAGGAAGATGGCCACTATTGGTCATGGGTGAATTTGTTTCGCATTCACGCATGTGTATATCGTGTGCTTGACCATATCGACGAATCCGTACCTCGCCCTCCCGAAATCGACGACACAACATGGCGTCGTCTCGATGCCGTCGTCAAACAGTGGATATATGGCACAATATCTAAGGATTTACTCTACACGATCATGAAAATTGGCACCTCCGCTCGTGAGTTATGGACACGTTTGGAAGAAATATTTCAAGAACACTCTGGCAGTGTACTTGGAAGAGCAATTTAACAACACCCGTCTTGAAAAATTTTCTAATATGTCTGAGTATTGCAAGCAGTTGAAACTGGTGACAGACCAATTGTGCAACGTCGGTACTCCTGTTTCCGAAACAAAGATGGTCTTACAATTGGTTGCAGGTCTACCTAAGGGTAAGTATGACACTCTGGCCATGATGATACAGCAGGCCGACCCTCTACCCAGTTTTAACAAAGCTCATTCGCAATTACTGTTAGAGGAAACCCATCGTGCGAAGCAAGACCAGCACAACCAAAAGGCGTTAGCGGTTGAAACACCTACGCAAAATCTCAACGCCGCCGGCCAGCCACCACTGCCGGAGAACGGCCAGCAGCGGTAGAACCGCAGTGGCAGGGGTCGCGGCAGTGGTCGTGGCGGCAAGGGGTGTGGTAAGGGCAGGGGTCAGCAAAATAGTCAGCCGCCGCAGCAGCCCAACCAACCACCCTGCCTCGTGGGCTGGCCCAGCAACCAGTGTTTACAATCAGAACTGGGCCTCCTACCCAGGCTATGCTCCAGCCCAATCACCATTTCAGCAACAGGGTGTGCTGGGCCCAATTCCGGGTTATCGCCCAGCCCAATATCAACAACATCACGCCCACGTCGCACAGGCCCAGTTCTCGCAGCAGCCCACAAATTCGATCCCCACTGATTTTGGTCAGGCGTTCAGCAGTATGAATTTGCAGCAACCCAATGAAAATTGGTACATGGACTCCGGAGCCTCATCTCACCTCACCCTGTCTGCAGGTAATCTTTCTCAATTGTTTCGTTTAAAGTCTCAATTTATTACAATTGACAATGGTCACCGCATTCCAATTTAGGGCTATAGTCACACTCACGCTCCGCTAGCTCACCCACTATTCTCCCTAAATAACGTCATGTATGCCCCAAACATCATCAAAAATTTAATCTCCATTAGGAAATTTACTCGTAATAATTCTATGTCTGTTGATTTTGATCCATTTGGTTTTACTGTGAAGGATTTACGTATGGGGACTCCTCTTACGCGATGCAATAGCACATGGGACCTCTATCCATTCACGTCCTCGTCCGCTGCCAGTTCCCGCTCACACACCACCCTAGCTGCTCTATCTCCGTCAATTTGGCACAATAGGCTTGGATACCCAGGAGCTCCTGTTTTTAATTTTCTTAGAAGCAATAATTTTATTCATTGTAATGGGAAACTTGCCCAAAACTGCGTTTCTTGTCAATTAGGCAAACATGTTAGCCTTCCGTTTAATTCATCTGTTAGTATTATGTTTGCTCCTTTTGATATTGTTCATGTTGATTTGTGGACGTCCCTCATTACTAGCTCACTGGGTCATAAATATTATCTCATATTATTGGATGACTACACTCACTTTATATGGATTTACCCACTAAAATTCAAGTCCGAAGTCTTTGCCAAATTTTTTGAATTTTGCACATTTATCAAAACGCAATTTGAACGAGCCATAAATCTTTACAATGTGACAATGGCCGTGAATTTAACGATTTCGCATTTCAAAAATTTTGCAAAAATAATGGCATGGTCTTTCGGTTTTCGTGTCCTCACACGTCCCCTCAAAATGGCAAAGTCGGGCGTATCATCCATACAATAAATAACATGGTCTGCATTTTTCTGTTTCATGCCTCTTCCTCCCTCCTTTTGGGTTTATGCAGTCAAAATGATCGAATACGTCCTTAATATTTTACCCACTAGTACCCTTCATAACATGACTTCAACCGAAATCTTACACCGTCGGATTTCCTCCTATGATCACCTTCGGATATTCGATTGCCTATGTTATCCTAATATCACTTCCACCGCCCCTCACAAATTAGCCCCCCGCACCACTACGTGTGTCTTCTTAGGATTCCCGTCGAATCATAGGGATTATCTATGCTACGACTTGTCCACTCGTAAAATTCACGTTTCTCGTCACGTCACCTTTGACGAGACAATGTTCCCATTTTCGAACATTCAAAAATTTTGAAAACCCGATTATGATTTTCTAGACGAGTCAGACCTCTCTCCCATCACCCTTGGGGAACTGTGTCAGACCAGCCCCACCGCCTCGTCACCCCAGCCACACCGCCTCGTCACAACCACCCTTTTCCACCCACCAAATCTGCTCATCGGCGTCTCTGCCACCATCGTAAACTATGTCACTGTCACCGCCAATTGCCGCTACTACCAGCAATCGGCCGCCACTCTCCACCAGTTCACTGGTCGTCGTCCCGTTACATGTGCCTTACCTGCAGTCTCCCCACCAAGCCAAAATCAGTCCATTACCCGATAACCATCCAACCGACCCCATTACCGGTCCCATTCCTCCACCGAGTTCATACCCCACTATACCGAGAACAACGACACCACCCAACCCAGATACCGACATCAAAATTGACCCACCCCAATCGACCCCAAACCCATCAATCGTCACTTTTTGGACCCACCGAACCACCACCCTCGACCAACACCTAGTCCCGATACCGAGACCTGCGCAAAACACGTCTCTACTACCACCCAGTACCACAGACCAGTCAAACCGTGCCCTTACCCAGCCTACACCCTCACACTATATGGAAACTCGTGCCCAACACGGGATTTTCAAATCCAAAGTCTATTTCAACCTGTCCACCCAAACTATTTCGCATATTCCCAAAAACCCAAAATTAGCCAAAATGGACCCGAATTGGAATGCGGCCATGTGTGAGGAGTTTAATGCTTTAACGAAACAGCATACTTGGGACTTGGTTCCTCGACCGGATGGGGTGAATGTGATCCGTTGCATGTGGCTTTTTCGTCACAAGTATAGGGACAGTGTTGACTTAGAGAGATATAAGGCAAGGCTTGTGGAAAATGGTACTAATCAGCAGGAGGGTATTGATTGCGGTGAGATATTCAGTCCGGTTGTTAAATCGGCTACCATTCGCACAGTGCTAAGCATTGTTATGGGAAAGCACTGGCTGATTCATCAGCTTGATGTGAAAAATAATTTTCTTCATGGGGATTTAAGAGAAAATGTTTACATACATCAGCCGTCAGGGTTTGTCCATCCTGCAGCCCCTCAGTATGTATGTCAACTCCGTAAGTCACTTTATGGTATAAAATAGGCCCCTAGAGCGTGGTATGATCATTTTTCACAGTTCATTATGAGTATTGGGTTTACATGCAGCAGATGTGATACCTCTATTTTTACTTTCCATAGAGGTCGTGATACCGCTTATCTATTGTTATATGTGGATGACATTGTTCTTACTACCTCCACCACTGTGTTGAAAAATGAGATTATTGCACTGCTCAAATCTGAATTTGCTATGACTGATTTGGGTAAGTTGAGTTATTTTTTGGGCATCTCAGTGACTAGATCTACAGACTATATGCTTCTTTGCCAGCGTAAATATGCAGAAGAGATCGTGCACATTGCTAAGATGGACAATTGCAAAATCATATCCACTCCAGTTGATTCTAAATCCAAACTTAGTGACGTGAATGGTAATCCAGTGACAGATCCTACTCTGTATAGGAGTCTTGCAGGTGCACTTCAGTACCTCACGTTCACCAGGCCTGACATTCCTTATGATGTTCAGCAGGTATGCTTATTTATGCATGCCTGCAGAGAGCCTCATTTTACTGCCCTTAAACGTATCATTCGATATGTTAAGGGTACACTTGATTATGGACTACACCTCTACCCGTTCGCACCGAACATGTTATTATCCTACACAGATGCAGATTGGGCAGGCTGTCCGGACACTCGTAGTTTTACATGTGGCTACTGTGTATTTTTAGGGGATAATCTCATATCTTGGTCTGTCAAGCGGCAAGCCACATTATCCCGTTCGAGTGCAGAAGTTGAGTATAGAGGAGTTGTTAATGTTGTTGTCGAGATCTGTTGGCTCCGAAGCCTTCTTTTGGAGCTTCAGTGTCCTTTACGGAAAGCGTCTCTGGTGTACCGTGATAACATATCCGCCATATACCTGACTCACAATCCGGTTCAGCATCAGTAAACCAAACATATTGAGATGGACATCCATTTTGTTCGTAAGAAGGTTGTTTTCGGACATGTTAGAGTATTGCATGTGCCTTCTTCTTATCAGTATGCAGATATCTTCACGAAGGGACTCCCGAGACAGCTGTTCGTTGACTTCAGATCCAGTCTCAGTGTTCGGCCTCATCCCGCTCTGACTGAGGGGGTGTGTAAACGTGTACCACATAGTGTATAATCCTACCCATAATTAGAATATATGTCATATATTGTGTAAATATTTAGTGATGTATAATTATGGTAAACTAGGATACTTCTTTTATTAGGGTTCTACATTGTACACTATATATATTGATATTAATGAGAAGACTCTCCAAGGGAGATTAATACTATTTTACACTTTTCATATTCTTTTCTTGTTTGACTATACTATGGACAACATTAAATTTCCCAACAAAGGTTTGCTAAATTGAATTTGATTTCTATTAAGTGGGTGATTTTCTTGAATACGCTATATTTTGTGCGTTGTTTAAGTTTTGACTTCGTTTTTCAATTTTTTCCAAAAATAACCTTTCAAGTTTTACCAGATGCATTTGCAACTTATCTTGTTGTAGTACAAGATGCACTGCAATATGTGGATGTCACAAGAACTGTAGTAATTTTCTAATGTGGCATCATGGGTAAGAGAATCTTTGGATGATTGACTCAAAATTAAAGTTAGCTAAGTTCTTACGTATAATCCTTTCTTTCCCTCAAAATTAAAGTTAGCTAATTTTCTAATGTGGCATCAGTGAATAGTTTGCAATTAACTACGGAGTATCATTATACCTCATAAACTCCAATAATAAATAATATGATAAAGATGGATGAAAGCATGAAATAGTATGTCGACTATCACCTTGTGTCTAGTTAATGCATTCCTATTTCCAAGGTCTGATCGTGTACTTTGAAAAATTGTAGGCAAGGTATTACTATTCATTTTCCAGTTTCAATTTAGGGTGGTTTCAGAAAGGTCTGATCATGTACTTTGAACTCTGTAGTCTCAGTTATTGCCCAATCAATGGAAAATTGGGCCGCTAAATACCAACTCGCTTCCCCTAAATGATTGGGCGAAGTGCACAATTTTGGGACCGCCATTTAACTTGTGTTTGTTTTGTAAGTTTTCTCGCTTGGGGACAATCGCGTCCGAAGCTTGACAACTTCGGACCTTCGCGTCTAAAAGTGATGCCTTGTGAAGGCCATACATCAGACATTTTCACCTGATGTTTGGTATGACTTGCCAAAGTTCTGACATTTTTGAGTGAGGTGCGTGTGAAAGTTGGTTAAATTTCAATCATATTTGTCTGAATTTTTCATGTATGTATGACTGAAGTACATATAAAAATAGACTAAAGTTTCAATCATGTGTGTTTGAATCTTTTTTGTCACAAATAATTTTTGGAAAAAGACATAAATTGTACCCTGAACCATACACGAAATCTCGATATCACACTCAAACTATTAAGGCGACCTATTACACCCCTTACCATCTTAAAAGTGATTTTAATACCACCATGATATACATATAACCAGTTGCACAAGGGAAGGTGTTACACACTCTCGCGCCACATCAATGCCACGTCGGAAATCCTCACATTTTTAATTTTATATTCTTTTCATTGTCTTTATTCATTTGATTTTCTTTTACTAATTATATTTACACTAATTAATCCCTAATTAAATCTATAAAATCCTCTAATAATTATATTTCTTCATCAATAAACCACTCGACCACCCTATCTCACCGAAAACACCATATCTACCACCATCATCACCATCAATTCACCACCACCATTGAAGTTTCATCTCTAAACTGCCATTGAAGCTTCAATTCAAAGCTCAATGAGCTCAGATTCAAGAATTTGAATCTGAAATGGTAGTTGAAAATGTTGAATCTGAAATGGATAGTCGTGTTGGTTTACCAATTTTGAATCTGAAATTTCTTTTTTGTTGGTGATTTGTTAGTCAAAATTGGTTTACAAGTAAAAAGATGAAGGCTATGATGAAAAAATGAAGAAGAAGAAGGATTTGAGGGTTGTGGGTGGGGTTACTAAAATTATATCTTCTAAAGAACAAGAATTGAAAAAACTAGTTTCGTAGTTTGAAACCAAGTTCTGCTAATTGTAGAGCTGGCCAGTGGGTCGGGCTTGGATCTGGCAGGCCGGATTTGGCGGGGTCGGATCGGGGCGGGACCGGTGAAGGGGGCGGGATAGGGGCTGGCGGGATCGGGTTTGGCGGGATTTGCCGAAGTCCCGTCCCGATCCCGATCCCGTCGGAATCGGGTCGGGGTGGGGGCAGGATTGGGATCGGGTTCCAGCGATTTTTCTTTTTTTTTTTAATAACATATGTATAAAAAACTCAATAATTAAACAAGACAAGATAGTGTAATAAAAATATCACAAGGCTGTTTTTGTGCCTCTTATATTATTTAATAGACATATGATTTTTTGAAATACAAATACAATTGTCGAAATTGCAACTTTGTGGTGTTGTCCAAAAGTTGCAAATTACATAATAAAATTGCAATTAAAAAAATTACATTCTGAAAAAAAACATATTCTAGTTTCTTGATAATTTCCTGTGGTTCTTCGGTTGGAATTGATATTTATTGGTCAAATTGATCCACGTCCCTTCCACCAACTTCGGATAAGATTTCGTTGTAGTTTTCCTCTTCTTCTTCGTTGATCTCCGATTGACCGCACCTTCTCCGCTCCGCTCATATCCAATCTCTGAATAATACTGCAATTTCCAAGCTGTCTCCGGCTAATGAGTGTCTGTGGTCTCCTATTTGATATCTCGTTGCGAAAAAATGCTTTCGACGCGATTGATGACGCTTGAATGTTCAAAACATCTCGGGCCATCATTGAAAGTGTCGGAGAGGTCTTCTCATTCCCCTCCAAAGTATTTCAAAGCAAGTCTTCACGTCCTTCTTCATTGAGAACTGCTTGGTACGGTACAGAACCCTGCAAAACAAAAATATCAAACTCGCTAATTTGGTTAGTAGCGGTACGACCACACATTCTATTTCTGAGGCTTTCAATACTAGCCGCAGAAACAGCATGTCTTTTGTGAGGTTGTGTTGAAGATGAAGAAGATGGTATGGAAGCCGGTAGGTTACTAGCACTTTCTTGTTGGTAAAACCTATATATTTTTTTGCATTGGTCTTCTACACTAGACAACACTTCTTTAGTTTGTTCAATAGGTGGTGGGTGATTTGGATTTTTTGGACTTGGAGGTAGTAGTACTTCTATACAATCGTAAATAGTTTCAATAACTGATTTAGTACCGTCTATTTTAATAGTCGGATTTAATACAGGACCAATAATATAAATAGTGGGTATAAGAATAAAAAAAATTGATAAATATTTTTTTAATAGCTGCCAAATAAGCTGGGTTTTTCATATATTCACTAAGTAATAAAAATATTAGAGCTATATAAAACAATATAGTTGAAATAGTAGGATAATATATACCGGAAAATTCTTATGTTGCTTGAAAACAATTCTCTAAAAATACAATAAGTTCGAAAAACTTTACCCAATCGCTATCTACAACCATATTAGCTGGGTTTTGATTATGAGAGTTAAAAAATAAAGTTATAGGTTTTCTATAGTCATAAGCAACAAGTAGTTGCTCGTATAAAGAATTCCACCTAGTGGGTACTTCTTCTAGAATTTTTCTATAAGGTAGTTGTCAATCGTGACAAGTTTTTTTATATTCTTTTTTTCATTGTATTCTATTACTTTTAAAAATAAAGTTTATAGCAAATTGTATTTTACTAAGAATGTCTTCAAAAAGTGATAGACCATCCTTTACAATTAAGTTATATATATGGCACACACATTTTATATGAAAATAATCTGGAAAAGATGGAGTTAAACTATTTTTTAAAATTGTAATAACGTAATTGTTAGAAGAAGTGTTATCTAATGTAATAGTCATAATTTTATCGGTTATTCCATAATAATGGCACACTTGATAAATATTTTCTGCAATAAAAGTACCAGTGTGCCTATCATCTGTATATCTATACGCTAAGATACGTTTTTGCATAGACCATTTATAATCTATCCAATGACAAGTTACCGTTAAATAATCATGGTCGTTAGTTCTACGGCCTATATCAGAAGTGATAGCCACTTTGCCATTAAAATGATATAATGAATAACGTAAATATTGTTGATATTCATGTGCGAATTTAAATACATCTCTCTTAACAGTTGATCTAGGAAAACCGTTAAAAGCAGGATTATATATATCTCTAATGTAATGAATAAAATCGAGAGATGAAGAAAATGAAAAAGGCAAACCCTCCACAACAACTAATTTTGATATTGCTTCTCTATCTCTATGTTTATTGTATTTAGGGCCTACAATTTCCTCCGTCATAGGGTTAATTTGACCCTGTACTTGGTTCAGGACAGTATCAGTATGTGAACCTTGTCCCGATGGAGCGAGCGTTTGCGCACCCGATTTTGAAGCCTGGTATTGGGCATACCTAGCTGGATGAGCCCTTACTACGTGTATCATTAAACCCCCCGTCCCACCGTGGCCTTTTCCAGTTTTAAATTTTAAAACATCTTTACAAAATTTACATCTAGCTACTTGATTCTCTATGTCCCTATCAAAAAATATCCATGCATCTTATTTTAATGGTCGTTTTCCTGGACCTCGTCTCATACTAGGGAGAATATGAGGCATTTCAGTTGAAGGTGCACTAGTGGGTGTATCATCTAGATCATCGTCTAAATTAAAGTCTTCTTGAGTTCCAGAAAATAGCTCCTCGTCTAAATCTAATGGTATTGTAGGAAAATGTTCAGTATCAACAAAATCATCATGTGTAAGAATAAGATGACTAGAAGAAGTACCATTGCCCTTGTTGCCCCTACTAGAAGAAGTCTGACCCTTACCTGTAAGCATACGTTTAAATCCTTCCATTATAAATTTATAATTATACTAATAAATAATTAAAGTAAATAAAATTAAGTACGCTAAATAAAATAAACAGACGATAATAATTTAATGAAGGAACGAATGTATCAAACGCCGACGTAACGTCGACGTGTAATCGAGAGGTTGAAAATTGAAACTTTGCTCGATGGAAGATCCTCAAGCTAGTTGCCAACTTCACTCCCAATTCCCAAATGAATAAATAAAATTGAATATTTAGTAAACAATGTAGACTTGTAGAGAGATAGATTGAGAGATTAGAGAGATTGTAGGAAGATTTGTGAGAAAGATGAATAGAAAATGAATTATTTATAGTTGGAAAATTGGGTTAAAGTGTAAATATAATAACTTATGGGTTAAAAATAAATATTAAGGGGTAGGGGGTTGGGGGAGGGGGGGAGGCCAAAAATGGCCGTTGCACAACGGCCAAAATATAAATTAGTCGTTGGTGCAACGACTATTTTTGCAAAAGGGGGGTTACGGGCGGGATCGGGTCGGGAATAGCGGGACTGGGGCGGGCTGGGACGGGTCGGGACGAGACATTGTCCCGTCCCGGTTCAAGTCCCGATACCGAATTATTTTTTTTACTACTCGGTTCGGGGCGGTGTCGCGGTGGGACCGGGCCGTCCCGGCCCACTGGCCAGCCTTATCTAATTGTGGCTGAGGCATACGCATTTGCTAGGTGGAGGAAAATGGCGGTGGGGGAGAGAGGATGGTGGTGAAATGAAGAAGAAGGGTTTGGAGGGTGGGGTAGGGGTGGAGGAGAAGGGAGGGTGGGGGAAGGGCTGGTTGTGGTGAAATGAAGAAGAACGGTTTGAGGGTGGGGGTGGGGTGGCGATGGCGTGAAGGTGGAGGAGAAGGGGGTGCGTGAGGTGGGGTGAAGAGGGGCAGTGGTGGTGGTGGTGGTGAAATGAAGTAGTTGCAAGAAAAATTATTCTCTATGTCCCAATTTATGTGATACACTTTCTTTTTTAGTTTGTCCCAAAAAGAATAATACATTTATATAGGTAAAAATATTTCAACTGATAATTTCCCCTTTTACCCTTAATGAAATGATTTACAGTCACACAAATACCTATGACTTGTTTTAAACCACAAGTTCTAAAATCTTTCTTTCTTTCTTAAACTCCATGTCTAGTCAAACTATATCACATAAATTGGGACAAAGAAAATAGTTTTTTACTACTTTTAAAAAAATTATTTTAATTCTGACTTCACTTGCCTATCTTTTGAATTATATTTTTTTTGCCACATCAGCTTCTAGTTTAGGGATCAATCCATGTCTTTTGCCATAATTTTTTCATGTATGTCTGGACCTTGGTCATACATGACTGAAATAATGTAGAAACGAGCTGAAATTTCAGGCATGTTCGTCTGAACAAAAAATCAATAATTTGTTCTTCAAAGTTCAACAATTGCACACACGAGTCAACACCCAGATCTAGTCTAAATAAGCTTAAATTTGAAACATAAGTTTCATAAATCAAAAAGAATAAACCCCAATCATCAATTTGTCAAAAACACAATAAATCTAACAAATTCATTTAACACCTTTTTAATTTTTTCAAATATGTCTGCACACCAGACCTCACATTGTGGAATTTCACTGGATAAGTTGTTGTTGTTGTATGACTGCACTTCAGTCATGCATACATGACTGAACTACATGTAAAAATAGGCTGAAATTTCAAATATATGCGTCTGAAAAAGAAAAAGCGAGAAGAAGCAACCATTAATATTTGAAGTTATTTAATAAGTGGATATTCGTGAAAAAAAAAAATAACAGGGCGCACCATGAAAATTTTACTAAATGATTTGGTAGGCAACACTTTTAGGCAATCATGGGAATTTTACTTAGAGATGAAAAATTAAGATACTAATTACCCGCTTTAACAGAAAAAGCGGATATTTAACAACATATATACAAATACCATAAAACATTATATTATTGTATATATCTGATAAAAATATACAAATAAAACACAAAAACATATAATTATGTTGTATGTATTTTGTATGCTGTGTGTGTCACTTTCTGTCTAGTTAATGCATTCCAATTTTCAAGGTCTGATCATGTTCTTCAAAAAATTGTAGGCAACGTATTACTATTCATTTTCCAGTTTCACTTTAGAGGGTTTGCTAGACTCGCAATAGATTTCAGAAGGGCCTTTCATCTAGAAATGAGCTAAGAGTTTTATGATTTCCTAACAGAAAAAGCTCAGTAGCCCAGTAGTGAAGTCACCGTGGGCCTGTCCAGATCCAGCACAATTGGACATTTGAACCAAAATATTGCGCGGATTTCCCTTCATATGGATTGGTCTTTAATTTTTGCACCTCAAATTGTTGGTCTTTAATTTTTGATGCTTTTTCTTATTTAAAGAAAATTTATGGGTCAAAATACCCTTATTCGCGTCCATGAAATCAGATATTCTGAGTCTGAACCTAGCAGAGTAAAAAAAAACTACTCTCTTTATCCCAATTTATGTGACACCATTTCCTTTTTGGTCTGTTTAAAAAGAATGTCACCTTTCTATATTTAGAAACAATTTAACTTTATAAAATAATTTACAACCGCACATTTATATAAGATTTGTTTTGGATCACACATTTCAAAAGTCTTCCTTTCTATCTTAAACTTCGTGCCAAATCAAATTGTGTTACATAAATTGGGACAGAAGGAGTATTTCGCTAGGCATAACTTATGTAGAAACTATGTTTATTCGGGGTGAAACTATGTCTTAAGGAATAACTTCTGTAGTATACTACAAAACTATGTCAGACAAGACATAATTTCTATAGGCATAGTTTCTGTAGGATAACTTAATTTCTACAGAACTATGCCTTAAGGCATAACTTTACCCCGAAAAGGTATAGTTTGTTATGAAACCTGGATCTTGCTAATTTTTTCGCTCTGCTAGGATATTACAGAACTATGCCATAAGGCATAACTTTTGCCTGAATAGCATAGTTTGCTATGAAATCTTGCCTTGCGATTTTTTTTTACTTGATTGAGATTCAAACCCAGAACACCAGGGCTATTTTCGGCCACTTAAAGTGGTGAAGGAAAAAAAATTAAAGACCAACAATTTGAGCGCAAAAATTAAAGACCACCCCGAAATAGGGGCAATCACGAATTGCCCCATTTGAACTTTCTAGTCTCAATTATCATTTTTTTTGCGCGGATTCCTTACAAATGCATTGGTCTTTAATTTTTTCCCCTACTAATCATTTAATGAAAATTTGTGAGTCAAAGTACCCTTATTGAGCGTTGGTCTACGAAATCAGAGATTCTGGGTTCAATCCCCAGCAGAGTCGATCAATTCACTATTTACCCAAAATAAATCGCAAGACATAAATTTTGTAGAAATTAAGTTATCCGGCATAAGTTGCGTAGTATCTAATTTGCCGAGCACTATATAACTTATACCAGATAAGGCATAAGTTCATTTTCTGTAGGAACTTAGTTATGCCTTGTAACTTATGTTATATTATGATGCGAAAATATAAATTTATGTCGGCCAAATTAGATACTACACAAGTTATGCCAGATAACTTAATTCCTATAGAATTTAGATAATGGTAAGCCAAATTTTTCGATGTCAGGAGTATTTTCAACCACTTTTTTGTTACTTAAAGCGCCGAAGGACAAAAATTAAAGACCAGTAATTTGAGGTGAAAAATTTAAACATCATCTCTCAGTTACTACCCAATTAAAGGAAAATTGGGCCACTATATAACAACTCGCTTTCCCTAAATGATTGGGCGAAGTACACATATACCAGCTTTTGAGGTTGCCATTTAACTTGTGCCAGATTTGTTATTTTTTTGCAAGTTTAACCACATCAAGACAGTCGCGTCTGAAGTGTGTTAAGCTTGGCAACTTCAGACATTCACGACTAAAAGTGTGGCCTTGTGAAGGACAAACACCAGATGTTTTCGCCTGATGTTTGGTATGACTTGCCAAGAAAAAGTGCGGACATTTCTGACTGAGGTGCGTGCAAAAGTTAGTAAAAATTTCAGTAATGTATGTCTGAGTTTTTCATGTATGCCTAAACTTCAGTCATACATGACGGAAGAACATGTGAAAATAGGCTAAATTTTCAGTCATGTGTATTTTTTGTCAATTTTTTTTTTCATGTATGTCCGCACCTCAGTCATACATGTAAAAATGGGCTGAAATTTCAGACATGTGCATCTGAATAAAAAATAATAATTTGTTATCAAATTTTAACAATTAAACACACAATTCAACAACCAAATCTACTCTAGATAAGCTCAAATTTGAAACATAAGTTTCATCTATCATAACAAAAAAATCTCAATCATCAATTTATCAAAACAAATAAATCAAACAATTCATTTAACACCCTTTTTTTCCCAAGTATTCCTGCACTTTAGTCATGCATACATGACTGAACTACATGTAAAAATGAGTTATATTTTAAATATGTGCATATGAGAAAGAAGAAGCGAGAAGAATCCTTCACTAATGTCTGAAGTTATTTATTAACTAGATATTCGTGTAAAATAAAAAAGTCAACCAGGTACTACTTAAACAGGGCGACCAAAATAGGGAGCCCCATAAAAAAAATAGTAAATGATTTGGTAGGCAGGATACTTTTAAAGGCAATCATGGGCTTTTACTTAGAAATGCAAAATTAAGATCCTAATAACCCGCTTTAACAGAAAAAACGAATTTTTAACAACATATATACAAATACGGCAAAAACATACAACTGACATATACAAAACATACAATTACATTGTTGTATATATCTGATAAAAATATACAAATAAAATATAAAAAATATATAACTATGTTGTTGTATGTATTTGTATGTCGTATGTATGTCACTCTATGTCCAGAGATACATTGGATATACAAATAACATACACCTTATATACATTCACATCCAGCTATTCCAGCGACAGACCACCACTAGAAAAGTCACAATACCTTTATCAAAAACCACCATAACAATGCAAAAAATATCCCTATTAATTATAATTAACCTTCCAATTTTGTATCTCTATATAAAATTCTCATTAATCATTTAAATGTGAGTCTCAGAATTGAAACGAAGCCTTCAGTCCTTCACCATATAAACATGAATATTTTGTAAGCATTGAAGTTTGAATGTAGCATTGTTAATTAGTCTTCTACCAGCATCTTAAACCTTAGAAAACTGTCAATCATAAAGTGAAAACAAGAAAAAGAAGAGCATATATACACTCTACATTGGTAAATTTTGGAGGGATCGTATTCAAATACAAAGGTAGGTTATAAAGTGAAGAGTATCTTTACCTTTACATAAATTGTCTTTAACCAAATGTAGGTTATATAACTTTACTTAACGGTCAGAAGTATATGAATTGTGCAGTTGCTCAAATTCAACTATCAACTTCCTTTCATATGAAATCAAACAATTATATATCTATAGCCGTTGAGATGAGCTTTTCAAATATCTCGATATATTGTCATATTTTTTTTCAATTTCTTCAACCTTTTCTTTTTTCGTCTTTTGTTGTTTTCAGTTGGAACTACCGGCACTGTGATAAAAAAAAAAGTAGTATTCATTTGCATGGAGAACTTAAATCCTTACAAGGAAAGCTACAATGAAAAATAAAATAAGAAATATAAATACAAAGTGGGGTTTTAAAGCGTTAGATATATGAACTTGAGAAATAAATACTATGATTATTTGTGGCCCAAATCGTAAATATCTTATTAAGTATCATATAAAATTAAACATGATACTACTCATGAGAAAGTACTATCACTAACAATAATAGCATCTCTAGACTGTAGTTGTATATAATTTAGTTCATTTATAATGTTGGGATACAATTGTTGTAGGGAACGGGAAGTAAATAACTATTAGAATAGTAAAAAGGATAAACAAACTATTACAATAAAACTGCAAATTAAAACCTTACAAACTGCTTGTGTGATTTGCTGAGTCTAGTGATGACACTCTGTCTTTAAGACAAGATTGCCCCGTATATCTCCTTTTACGGTATTAAGCAATAGTCTCCCATGATACAACAACAACTTTAACAAGTGAGCAAAGGAAACTCAAGTGTTACTCTTAAAGAACTTTGAGTATAGTGACTTTTCTAGAGAGGAAGAAAATGAATCAGAAAATCTGGAGAATTATCTAAGTGTTGAGTGTAGTGTCTTTCAATTGAGCCAAAGGCCTCAATTTATAGTGTAAGTAGAAGACCCCTCAACTAGCCAACTAATGACCTTCAATAGCCATGTAATTGCACTTGATTGAGTGGTTACATTCAGCCAAATAATGGTTGATTTCATGTGGCAAGTAATGGAGAATGAATGCTCCAAAACCAGTCCAAACGTCAGATTTTTCCAACTTCTCGTCGTAGCATTCTTCCTCCGAAGCGCCGCGGCGCATCCTGGGAGGCGCCGCGGCTCCGACGGTGTGGTGTCGCGACCCTTCACGGCTCCGCGGCGATTTCCGACTCGTTTCATTTTACACTTTGTACACTTCTTCCTTCATTTACTAACGTGGAATACTTTGTCATTTGGCCAATAACCGTCCATAATTCTATGTCTCAAAGGTATTACATACGTACCAATATCTCTTTCACTAATGAAATTTGCGATACTTGGCACTACGTGTGCACGTGTGTGGAAACGATGTTTCCGACGTGCGGACCCAATAGTTCGAGCCATAAATTAATGGGATATACTTATTTTCACATTTAGTAAATTTCCAACAATCCCCTCTTGAAAGATATTTTAGCGCACACACATGGTGCCTTTTCTAGCAATCTTTCAGCGGACCGATATTTCATCTGGATAGGTAGCATACGCTTTGAACCTTCCATAGTTGAATACCATCAGACTTACTTACTGCGCGGTGAACGTGATGTCTTGAATCGTCAGTGTTTAGTGTAAGCTAAGCCAACGGTACCAACACAACACCTTCCTCTACTCAGTTCTTCGTAATATTTTGTCCGTTGTAGCCGTGGACACTTCTTGAATTCTTAAGTGCGTTCATTTGAGGCGGCATATCCTCGCACTTAAATAGGTGGTCTCCTACAAGGTATCCTGTTATACCCCACTTTACAAGTGTTAGGAACCATTAAAATTTTCCCCAAACCTAACCTCAACCGGTGAGGATCATTAAAGGTTTTGAAAACTTAACCTTCACCCACACTGCAGATAGCACTTATAGTCTATCGCGGGAACGACTTTGGATTTGGTGTTTCTCTACAGAAATTACTATCTGAAGTGCTCATGCTTCCACCGAAGCGATCAACTGAACCTTTACAACTTAGTTTTCCCATTGAACCTAATTCCTGGGATCTCCAGTCAGTAAGGTTGGGTTGCCACCGTATTGGTCCTTATACTTTGGGTTTTAGGCCCATTCCCCTAGACAGACAGAACATCTGATCCTTGGGTAAGCCCTTTGTCAGTGGGTCCACTATGTTATCCTTTGATTTTATGTAATAAATTGATATTATATCCGTGGTGATCAGCTGCCTAACGGTCTTATGTCTCCGTCGAATATGACGAGACTTGCTATTGTACATAGAATTTTGTGCCTTCCTAGAGCCGATTGGCTATCGCAATAGATCATTACAGAAGGTACGGGTTTGTTCCAACAAGGAACATCCTCTAAGAAGTCATGAAGCCACTCAGCTTCTTCTCCTGCTTTGTCTAAAGCGATAAACTCTGATTCCATCGTGGATCGGGCGATGCAAGTTTGCTTAGAGGATTTTCAAGACACAGCCCCACCACCAATTGTAAATACATACCCACTGGTGTACTTGGCGTTCTCTATATCAGATATCCAGTTTGCATCACTGTACCCCTCTAGTACAACTGGATATCTCGAATAATGTAACCCGTAAGTTAGCGTGTATTTTAGATATTGAAGTACCTGATTCAACGCCTTCCAGTGATCGTCACTCGGATTATGGGTAAACCTAGCCAACTTGTTGACTGCATAAGCAATATTAGGTCGGGTGTAGTTTGTTATGTACATCAAACTACCGATCACCTGTGCAAATTACTCCTGGCATATGGGTGCACCACGATTTTTATCAAGCTTTTGATTTCTATCCATTGGTGACTTTATAGGCGAACTGTCTAACATCTTAAACTTTCTCAAAACATCCTCGATGTAGTGAGACTGAGTTAAGACCGTCCGTCCAACGTCTTAGAGATTTTTATTCCCTAAGATGACATCTGCGATACTCATATCCTTCATGTCGAAGCATTGTTTCAACATGTTCTTAGTCTCTAGAATTATGCTAGGACTGCTCCATGTGATCAACATGTCGTCTACATACATGCATATCATAACAAACGAGTCAGAGTTACCTTTCATGTAGACATATTTGTCACACTCATTAATGGCGAAACCCTTCGATAGTAGAGTACTATCAAATTTTTCGTGTCATTGCTTCGGGACTTGTTTCAACCCGTATAGAGATTTGACAAGCCGACAGACTTTCTTCTCTTGCCCTTGAACCACATACCCCTCGGGTTAGTCCATATAAATTTCTTCTTCCAAATCACCATTTAGGAAGGCTATTTTTACATTCATTTGATGTATCTCAAGTTCACGCAACGCTGCGATAGCCCTTGACTACCAACCTGGCCTTGTCAAGACCGGAGAGTACGTGTCAAAGTAGTTAAGACCTTCTTTCTGCCGATAGCCCTTGACTACCAACCTGGCCTTGTACTTATCTATAGACCCATCTGCATTATACTTCCATTTTAGTATCCACTTACAACCCAACAATTTATTTCCCGGAGGAAGATCAACCAACTCCCAAGGTGGTTATGCAGAATGGAGCCTATTTCACTCTCAATAGCTTCTTTCCAGAGCGGTGCCTCTGGAGTTTACAATGCTTCAACAATTGTCCTTGGTTCATCATCAACCATATAAGCTACAAAGTCAGGATCGAAGGATTTATCCTTCCTGACCCTTTTACTTCGCCTTAGTTCCATCTCTGGAGTCTCCAAGTTCTGAGAATCTAGAACACTAGATTCCGGATATTCAGCCACCTTGAGATCCACTAGATCTGAACCATCTAGATCCAGGCCGTCAACGAATCCCGGTTCCTGAGAGCTTTGTTCATAACTCCGTTTGTGAGAGGTTATGTCTTTTTCCTTTCTAGGAAAGGTATCTTCAAAGAATTGTGCATTCATTGATTCCATGATTGTACCCCCGTGGATATCTGGAATATCTGACTTATGCACTAAGAAGCGATAAGCACTACTGTTATTTGCATATCCGGTGAATATGCAATCTACAATCTTAGGCCCAATCTTGACCTGCTTTGGCTTGGGTACTTCGACCTTTGCCAGATAACCCCACACCTTTAAATATTTATAGGTGGGTTTCTTTCCCTTTCATGATTCATATAGAGTTTTGTCCTTACCCTTATGTGGGACTCTGTTAAGAATCATATTAGCGGTAAGGACAACTTCTCCCCACATATTTTGGGGAAGACCGGAATTGATGAGCAAGGCATTCATCATTTCCTTCAATGTGCAGTTCTTACATTCCACCACACCGTTCGATTGTGGTGAGTATGGAGCCGTCGTTTGATGAACAATGCCTTCTTGGGCATAATATTCCTCAAATGGCACTACATATTCTCCCAATCTATCGCTATGAATGGATTTAATCTGCATGCTTAGTTGGTTCTCAACTTCTGCTTTGTAACGTCGGAACGCTTCAAAGGCTTCATCCTTACTTTTTAGCAAGTAGAGATAATAATACCTTGTGCTATCATCAATGAATGTCACAAAGTACTTGTTCCCCCCTCTAGTTTGTGCAAACTTCAAATCACATATATCTGTGTGAATAAGTTCTAGAGAAGCGGTATTCCTTTTGACGGATCGAAAATGAAGCTTTGTGAGTTTTGCCTCTACGCAACACCTCACACTTATGTTGAGGGTTTACGTCGATAGACGGCAACAACTCCAACTTTACCAACCTTTGGATGGACTTGTTGTTGACATGTCCTAATCTATGATGCCATAAATTAGAGGACTCAAGCAAGTAAGATGAAGAGGCTTCAATATTATTGCTTTTACGTAATACATATATGGTGTTCACTTTGAAGAGGCCTTCACAGACGAATCCTCTTCCCACAAACGTTTCATTCTTAGTGACTACAAGTTTATTGGACTCAAACACTAGCCTAAAACCAGCATTAATCAATAAAGGACCTGAAATTAAATTTCTTCTAATATCAGGAACATGCATCACTTCCTTCAGAGTGAGCTCCTTTCCAGAAGTCATCTTCATGACTACATTTCCTACCCAGTACGTCAGAGGAAGCGTTGTTTCCCATGAACAACTTCTTGTTTATGACCGGTGTATAAGTGGAGAAGGCATCTCTGTTGGAACAGATGTGTCTTGTAGCACCTGTGTCCATCCATCATTGCATAGGATTCTCAACCAGGTTTGCTTCTAGCACCACTACTGAGAACTCCTCAATCATGTCGTCCAGAAACTGATCCTTGACAACGTTAACCTGAGCCTTGCCCTTAGCCTTGGCCTTCTCTTGTTGCTCGGTCTTGAGCTTACGACAATCCTTGATCATGTGACCAGGTTTTCCACAGCGGTGACAGTTTCCTTTGAACTTCTCCGCTGCTTGGGTCTTGCCATGTTTCTGGAACTTGTGTTTTTTACTTAGGTTCCCTTTGGCCTCAGCCAGATTTACCTTTGCCTCAGCGGGTTGTTTACTCCTAGGCAATGCCTTCTTATTATCTTCCTGAATTTGGAGTTTGATAATAAGTTCTTCAAAGGTCATCTCCTTTGTCTTGAGCTTTAAGTAGCTCATAAACTCATTCCACGAATGAGGTAACTTTTCAATCAGTGATGCAACCAAAAACTGCTCGTTTGGCTTCATACCTTCCAAATCCATGTGATGTAAAATCATTTGGAATTCCTGGACTTGGGACATCACTGTCTTACTATCCACCATTTGAAATTTCAGAAATTCCCCAACGATGAATTTCTTAGTACCTGCATCTTGTGCGTTGTACTTCTTTTGTAGCTTCTCCCACAACCCTTTGGCAGTGCCAACAGTGCAATACACCGTGTAGAGAGGGTCTGACAAGCAGTTCAATAAGTAATTCTTACACATGAAATCACTATGACTCCATGCATCAAGAACCATCTTCATGCCATTAATGACATGGATACCTAGGCCCCCTTCACCCGTTTCAGAAGGCGAAGGGTCCATTTCATCTCCAGCTTGTGGAGGATCTTCTGTTAGGAAATGTGACATTCCCATAACAGTCAGATAGAAGAGCATCTTTTGAGGTTTGACCCTATGAACTTTTAAGGGCGTTCATGGTGAAATTCAGCGGGTGGAGGAGCGACAACATTTCCTTGAGCGGCAGCAAAGGCGTTAGATGAGCCTTGAGCAACCGGAAAGGCAATAGGAGTTCCTTGAGCAGTGGGGAAGGCATAGGGATTGCCTTGAGCAGCAGAATCAGAAGCAGTTTGATTTATACTGGTCATCTTTCTAACTTAGTTACTTACAACAAAATCTTGTCTTAAAATTGTTGGGATACAATTGTTGTAGGGAACGGGAAGAAAATAACTATTACAATAGTAGAAAGGATAAACAAACTATTACAATAAAATTGGAAATCAAAACCTTACAAACTGCTTGTGTGATTTGCTGAGTCGAGTGATGACACTCTGTCTTTAAGACAAGATTGTCCCGTATATCTCCTTTTACGGTATTGAGCAATAGTCTCCCAAGATACAACAACAACTTTAACAAGTGAGCAAAGGAAACTCAAGTGTTACTCTTGAAGAACTTTGAGTATAGTGACTTTGCTAGAGATGAAGAATATGAAATCAGAAAATCTGGAGAACTCTCTAAGTGTTGAGTGTAATGTCTTTCAATTGAGCCAAAGGCCTCAATTTATAGTGTAAGTAGAAGACCCCTCAACTAGCCAACTAATGGCCTTCAATAGCCATGTAATTGCACTTCATTGAGGGGTTACATTCAGCCAAATAATTGCTGAATTCATGTGGCAAGTAATGGAGAATCAATGCTCCAAAATCAGCCCAAACGTCAGATTTTTCCAACTTCTCGTTGCAGCATTCTACCTCTAAAGCGTCGCGGCGCCAATAGCTGACCAGCCATTTTGCGCCGCGGTGCAGCCTGGGAGGCGTCGCGGCTCCGACAGTGTAGCGCTCGGCCCTTCACAGCTCCGAGGCGATTTCTGACTCGTTTCATTTTACACTTTGTACACTTCTTCCTTTATTTACCAACGTGGAATACTTTATCATTTGGCCAATAACCGTCCATAATTCTATATCTCAAACGTATTACATACGTACCAATATCTCTTTCACTAATGAAATTTGCGATACTTGGCACTACGTGTGCACGTGTGTGAAAATGACGTTTCCGACGTGCGGGCCCAATAGTTCGAGTCATAAATTAGTGGGATATACTTATTTCCACATTTTAGTAAATTTCCAACATATAATGGTATCTCTAGCTCTATAAAATTTGTAGGGATTTGTTAGGTTCGTAAACAAGTAGTAAGCACAACGAAAGTTTAAATTTTCTTACCCAACAACAATTCTGGCATGGCTTATGCGATAATCATGTTGTATGTTCAAAACATGATAAAACAAAACTTACAGGTATTTGTACGTGGGATTCAACACTAAGGTATCCACGCGATTTATTTCCTCGATTGCAAGATCTAACTCCGGTGTATTTCCTACTCAAGAAAGCTAGGAAATCTTGCTTTAGGAACTGAGAAGTTATTGTCTATCTACTTATAATTATGAGGTATGTGTTGTATATATGAGAGTTCAGGACAAAACCTAAACAAATATAAAACAGGAAAACCTGGGCCCATGTTAATGTTCAGTGGACCAGCTGGTCCACTTCACACGCCCAAAGTGGACGTCCAAGCTCCCATTTTGGGCCAGTAATTTCTGGTCCAATTGCTTCCCTGTATTTGTTCGAGTATCCATATAATATATTCAACTCATTTAATTAAATCTGAAATTCAATTCAACTTAATTAAATAATTTCTATCAAATAGAAATATTCTATAATTATTATAAATTAAATATCTCGATTCTCAATCGAATATTTAATACTTTCTCAATACACTCTTAGATCGAAGAAACAATCGCATATAGTGTGACCCTATAGGCTTTCACATATCGACATTAATCTAATTAAGGTCCATACGAAACTCCTAGACTGCGTCGTATGACGAACTCAATATGTGAAGTGCGTTTACATGAATCCAACAAACTTAACCTTTATGCGGAACTATAAATTCCTTTCATTCGCGACACACTCGATTAAGCTTAGGATTTGCCAAGTGTCTATCCAAATGACTTAATCTTTTATCTCACATTTATTAGTTGACAACTAGACCATATTCTAAATATATCTCTTGCACTGGACAATGACTTTAGTCAACCTAATAACATTGAGAAGTTGAGTGCTCTCTCGAATTTCTAATCGAGGAATGAATCTTATTATTGGCTTAACTACTACCTTGATTTACATCCTGATGCACCCAATACAAGCCGTATCTTATCCAGAGGAGTTAAGCTTAGAACTTGGTCAAAGTACATCATTTTGTAAACAAGATGCGTATTGACCTCAAGTCAAATGACCTTTATATTTCACACGCCGATAACACTATAGACATATATAACAAATAGTTTATTGGCAGGATATACCAATACTTCTCCAATGTATCCATGTGTCTATCATGAGTAACCATTACTCGTAGCTGTGAGACATACTACATTCTCCAAGAATGTGATGCAGACCACATGTCGACTTATAGCATATCATCGATATCTCATTCTCGATGATCATTAGTCGAGGCTATTTTGAGAGTTACGTTCTATCATTAATATCTCACTCTATTAATGACAACGTAAGCTCAAGGGATACACATATATGAATAATTGCAAACAATCAAACAATAATTCAATAATTGCAAGTGCCATAAATATTAATCTCATTAATAATATAAATGTGTTCAAGTACATTTTTGTTCCTAATTCAAAATTAACTTCCTTTTCCAAGCTCTATATATTTAATTACGATCCAAATTTTAGATTCTTTTTGTTTTTACAAGTTTTCCACTAAGGTGAAAAGGTTCTAACCATTCTATTAGAGAGTATTACCTTTTCCTGTAGTTGATTGCTGTTCTGGCCTATTTACCATTTTCTATCTATAGTTGTTATCTTATTTATTATTGTGTCAAAAGATAAGCACTGATTTTTTAAAATAAAATAGAATAAGACAATTAAAAATTAAATAAAAACTACTAAAAAATAGGAAATAACAACGGATAAATTTTGCAAAATTTGTCGTTAATCCTATTTAACAACAAATTAGCGTTAATTATAAAGAGGATTTGTTAGCTGCAAGAAATTTAGTCATACTTATTCCAATTTATTTATTTTTTAGTGAAAAAAATTATCAACATAGCTGTTGCTTTTCTAAAAATGTCCTATCGACAGGTGCTATTCATTTTCTGCAGGTCAAAGATTAATCGAGCTAAAGGACATAACCTCGTCAACTTTCTCGATTGATATTGTTGAAACTAAAATAAAATTATGTATTTCTACTAAATTTACAAATTAACACATTATCGTAATTCGTAAGTGAATATTAGATGTTTTAATTAAAGGAAAAGGGTCAAATTTGCCCTCCACCTATCTTTTAAGGAACACATTTGCCATCCGTTAAAGTTTAGGGTCAAATTTGCCCTCCACCTATCTTTTAAGGAACACATTTGTCATCCGTTAAAGTTTGGGGTCAAATATACCCTCACCATTTTCAAACTTGTTATTTGCCCTCATTTGGACGGATAATCGTGATTGTCCTCCACGTTGGATCCACGTGAACGCCACGTCGGATCCACGTCGAGGACAATCAAACACATGGCATGTGAGACCCACACCAAACCTCACTCACTTCTACTCCCTCTATTCACCGTCTCCCGCTGCGCCGGTGAATCGGAGTAGCCAACAACAATGCCCAGTTGAAGCATCCCAAATTTTACATAACCCATCATAACTACTCGAAACAACCAACAACCCATCCCGATTAAAATTCATAGCAGTCACAGAAACCAACATACTAGATTGGGGATTGTAATTAACAGAAAAAAACATAATTCGTGTGACCTGTAAGGGTTTGACATGGGAACCAGTGGAAACGTTCCATAATCGGACATTTTTTGTCGTTGGAGGCAGTAGCTAGGTGTTTTACGTCGGAGGAGAAGGCAACGTCGAATATGCCCCGTTTGTGACCTAGGAATTCGTGAAGAAAGGAGTCGTCGGATTGACGTCGAATGGGTTGTTCGATTGTTGGTTCGTGGCAGATCTGATGTTTGTCGGTGATTGCGAAGTAGCGATAGATGCGGGGAGTTGTGATGTTGTCGTTGTTGTGATTCATCGGAGATGATGGTGACGTGGTGGGCCCACTCGTGGATCTGATCGGAGTTTGATAGGGTTTACTAGAGTGCTTGTTGGTCGCTGTGATGTTGTTTGGTTCATGGTGTGGTTGTGCTAGTATAGTGGTAGTGGTGTACGCAATGGGGGTGGTCGGCGTTGGTTGTTGGAGGTCGGAGTGGTGGTGCGGTTGTGGTTGCTGGAGGAGTGTTTTTTGGTGGCTGTGATGGTACAAGGGTCGTTTGGTTGTTGAAGCAGTGGGGTGGTGATGTGGTGTGGTAACGGTGGTTTGGGTAGTGAGGTGAAGGGTGGCGGCTCGTCGACGATGGCGGTGGTTGGCTGCTCCGGTTCACCGGAGTTGGAGCTCCTTGCCGGAGCAGCGGGAGACGATGAACGGAGGGAGTAGAAGTGGGTGAGGTTTGGTGTAGGTCCCACAAGCCATATGTTTGATTGTACTCCATGTGGCGTCGACGTGGATTCAACGTGGCGTCCAACAAGGGTTTTTGTCTAAATGAGGGCAAATTTAACAAGTTTGCAAATAGTGAGGATATATTTGACTCAAACTTTAACGGATGGTAAATGTATTTCTTAAAAGATAGTTGGAGGATAAATTTAACCCTTTTCCCTTTAATTAATACTTTCTACTTAATAACTTAAAATTTTAATAAATTCATATACCGTAGATTATCTTATAACTCGTTGAAACTTAAGTTAGCTCTCTCTAATTATTATCGCTTTTGGGAAACGAAGGGGAGTTGTTAAAACATATTGGAAGATCTATTGGCCAAAATAACTAGGAGCTGTTATGATATTATAAGTTTGTTCTTCTTAAACGAATCAATAACCTTCATTAGCAGATTAATTTTCTGAGGTTTCTCTCAGTATTCTAATTATTCAATTTTATGTAACACTCTTTCATTTTTTAATCTATTTAAAAGAGAATAGTATATTTCTACCAAATTTATTTTTAAACATATGATTTGTTTTTCCTTAAATTTAGTGTTCGGTCAAACAAATACATATAAAATGAAAAATGTTTTGTCCTACGGGCTAAAGCAAACAAAATACAGGTACATGGATTTCTAATCGACATCTTTGGCTAGCTATAACCTATCATGTACGTAGTTTCCCTTTGTTATCTAATGCCAACGACGACGACGACAAGATGTTCTTTCAATGAATTATAAAAAGGGAACAAAATTGAAGGGAAAAGGAATAAAAGGACAATTGTAGATTCTTCTTTCAATAATTTTGTATTTGGTTTTCCTACATGGATTAATCAGTGTAAGCTAAGTTAGATCAAGCTTAAACCGTATTAACCAAACAAGATAATGATGACAAAAATCAACTTTAATCTTGTTGATAGTAGCTTGCTTGGGTTGACAACTATCTTTTTTCTTTTTATTTTAATAATTTCACGAGTAAGATTTGAATTAGCTCAAAACACATGAATGATTTAAATATATAATGCTACGTAGTAATAGTCAACTATAGTTGTTGACGAAGCTAAAAATGTGCCAATTTCACTTCTTTTTATCCTTGGGTAATCAAACATTTAGCAGATGCAATATAACAATATACTTAAGTTGAATTTATATTAAGTTTCAGTATATAATGTCACAAAACAGTAGTAGTTGAAAATTGAAATGATACTTCAGGCTTATTGATTTTTAAATTCTAAATTTTCATCTCATTCAATTCATGACAAAGTGGGAACGGAGTAAAAGCTTTCAAGCCTAAATTTCATAAGTTGTCACATAACTATGACTAATTTTATTAAAATTATATAATTATACTTAATAATAAAAAAAAAAACAGAATGTTTATCCTATTAATACAGAAATCACAATTTCCGAAAAGCTCAACCTTCTCTACATTTTAATTTTAAATTTTTTAATTTAATATATACAAAATTATTAAAAGAGGATATATAGTGCCGACCCTAATTTTTAATCTTCCTAAGAGTGATAATTCACCAATTGTTTACCACCTTCAAATGTATCCAAATGGCGCATCCTATACGTCCTTTGAAAATCACCGTTCAAAGTCTCTCCTAATTTTATATCACATCTTTAATATTTTCATCTAAACTGATAGTGATTAACTCCAAAGCTCTCTAATTTTGACTATATATCTATCTCGTCATACATATTTTTTTTTTCAAAATCTCAGGTAAAATACTCTAAAAGAACACTGATCAATCAAACAACGAAAAGGGTCAATAACAATAAGCTTCCGATGCAATGATAACTATTTATAGTAACTATTACTCCATAAAATTAACTTTTTTACTATCCAACAAAATGTTATATTTTTATATATTAACGATACTTTTCAAAAATTGGACCGGGTCAGTAATTGATATATATTTTAAAAATTAAAAATAAAAAAGATTTAAAAATAGAGTAAATAATTATCACTCATTAGAACATTGAGTTTTTCGATAATTGTAACTTTGTGTTACTAGGGTGAAAATTTTATGTTCTTACAAAACATAGTTTTCTGACTTTGATGAAGATAAAATCATAATTATATGACCATTCATGAATATCCATGCTTTCAGCTTCAAAGTTTTTGTCCTACATGTAGAAATAAATATGACATTCTTTTTTAATGGTGGATATATTTGCTCCTAACCTCATAGCTCAGATCTAAGTTTATTTTGATATTCTTTTCAATCATAAAATATCAAAATTCCCTTTTTTTCTGGCAAGAAAGAGTCCCTTTTCTTATTTTCTATTGTGGGTCGATTTCAAACTATAGGGACTAAACTGTCAGCTTCAAATATTTTGTCCTAGCTGCCGAAACAAACAAAATACAGGTACATAGATTCTAAATTATATCCTTCGCCGTGAGCCTGTGCCAGACCTTTAATTTGTAAGTTAATGCCGAAGACGACCTAATTAGCAACCAAATAAGAAAATAATGACAAAATGCAACTTTAATCTTGTTATGTCACAAGACCGTAGCAGTTGAAGTGATATTTCAGTTGACTGATTTAAAATTCTAAATTGTAGAAGATGAAAAAAGATAATTCTAAATTAACATTTCATTCCATTCATGACAAATTTACACACCCATTATTTACACTAAATAATTGAATACACGACATTAGTCTTCTACTTATACCTTTATGGCCTACATTTTTATTTATTCCTCCCCGATATTTGGTGTCTGATGTTTGGTACAACATTGAGATCCTGATTAATTCGAATTCATGTCACGCATGACATATTAAAGGGGAAAATAATTTTTACTAAAATTTGTAACGTATTCACAGAAGGAAAGTGCTTCTTAAAATTTTCATCGTGTTCTGGACTCAAACTCGATATCTCTAATTAAAAAATAGAGGTACCGTATATATCACATTTAACATACATTATCATAGCAAATGCATTATCATAGCAAATGCATTATCATAGCAAAGCCATGAAAAGAAGAAAAAAAACATACAAATAGGACATTATAGGTTGATCCGTCAATTACACGACTCCCACGAGTAAGTAATCTAACACCAACAATCACTTTTAATAATGTCACATAAAAGGAACTTCAAAATATTGAGTGTCTTTTGCTATTACACCAACCTAGTAACCAATAATTATTTAAATGCTCTTATTTAAGAAATACCCCAACAAAACTACACGGGTGTGACAGAGGCGCCTCATTTACTCAAGCTACTTATATACTATTTTTCTTCTAATTTACGTGATACTATTTATTTTTTAGTTTATTTTAAAAAAAATATTACATTTCTGTAATTAAAATTAATTTAATTTTATGAGCTGATTTACCGTCAGATAAATTTTTAACTCTTTTTTTGAATCATAAATTTAAAAAATTTTATTTTATTTCTTAAACTCCATATTAGTTAAATAGTGTCAGTAAATTGATATTAGTAAAATTCTCATACTTCATTACTCGTTCCTTCTTTTTTGTTAAAGGAAGTTTTTTTTTTCAATTTTAACACCTCCCCTAGTAGAGCAGAAATGTTTCAAATTGAAACCTTATGGAAAGAGAGCCTTCTCCTCCTCTGCAATTTCAGCCACAGCTCAAGCATTTTATTCCTATAAACACTTGCACAAATTCCAAGAATCATCATACCCTTTTTTCTAAATTCAAATTCCAGGTTTACAAATCTTTCAAGAATCTTTACCATAAAGCAAAAGTGCAAAATGGGTTTGGCAGTAGAAGGTTTAATTTTGATGGAATTGCAGTGACAAACTCATCAGTTTATTGTGTTTCTCCTTGTTTTCTTGATGATAAAATGGAGTCTTTTGAGTATTCAAATGAAGAGAGCAGTTTAAGTTCTGATTTCTTGGGAACTGTGCATGATGAAAATAGTAGCTCTGAGGATTCATGTTCACCACCATCAATTGTTTGGCATATTAAGGAGAATGAGATGAAGCATTGTGGCAATTCTGAAAAAGTAGAGAAAACCCATGTGGATAATAGTAGGAAGTTGGAGAAACAAGGATCTTGTTTATCAGGTGTGTGAAGTATATAGTCGCTCTGTACTAATTTACGTGATATTTTTCAGTTCTCGAGATTTAAACGAAATGAATTTTGATCAACATTTTAAGATGGTGGGTTTTCACCAAATTGATATGTGATTATTTTTAATGTAGTTTTTAAATATATAAATTTTAATCTTAGAATATTAAGTTAATTTAATCCAATTTAGCTTCAAATTTTAGTCAAATTGACTCTCAAAAAGTAAAAAGTGCCACATAAATTGGGACGGAGAGAGTATTTTGTTTCTATTTCAAGAAATTGGATTTTTGTGCTGAACTTCTTTTGGGGTTCGTGTAGAGGTTGAGCTGATGAAGGAAAGATTTTCAAAGTTGCTGTTGGGCGAAGATATGTCTGGTTGTGGAAATGGGGTTTCCACAGCACTTGCAATTTCAAATGCTATTACTAATTTATGTGGTATGTTTTGCTTGATATTTCTTGATATTTCTTGATATTTATTAGGCGTTTGGACATGATTTGAGATTATTGATTTGGATAGAGATTGATTTGAAGTTGAAATTATTATCGGACATACAATTTATATTTCAAAAGTTGTACTACTCTTTTTCATAAATATGAAAAACCCACAATTTGCAAAAACTATCAAAACTTTCCGAAATTAGTGTCAAAGAGTTCTGTCACAAATGATGGTGCTGCTAGAGATAACTCTCGCCGTCTAGGACAGCCACGACTTGGCCGGATTGAGCAGGTGTGGCCGTTTGGAGAAGGAGCTGATTTTTGGGTAAAATAGGCTCGGCTAATTATTTTTGCAATAAATATGGGTCTTCTTTTGAAAAACCTAAAATTATGAGTAAGTTTTAAATTTTAAAAAATTTGAAATCACATCTTTGGAATTGAAATTCTACGTTTTAGGTGATTTTTGGATTTAAAATCAAAATTTTAAATTGAATTTGAAGTTTTCTTCAAAATGTCATAGACAAACACAAATTTCAAATCAAAACTTCAAAATGCATGTCCAAAAACCTCCTTAGTTTCATTTATGGGTTTGGTGTTTTTTTTTTTACTAATTTTAAAGTTGTGCCTTGTGTCTCTCTCTATTTTTTTTCATTTTGCCTTTAGCTACACTTTTTGGGCAAATTTGGAGATTGGAACCTTTACCAACAGAGAAGAGGTTAATGTGGAGGAGAGAAATGGAATGGCTTCTCTGTGTTAGTGATTACATTGTAGAATTGACACCCTCTTGGCAAACATTTCCAGATGGCACTAAGCTTGAGGTAAATATGCTTATCAAATATTTGGAACTTGGACAAACACTTGATTTATTGCTAGTAATTGTGATTTGGGCATAAAGGCTAAAGCTTGGAAAGCTTATGTACAGTCAGACCTCTCTATAACAAAATTTCACTATAACTGTCATTATATGTGGAACTGATCTTTCATGTTATATTATCTTACATGTTCTTTATAACAACATTTTGCTATAGCAACCAAAAACATATCAGAACAAACGATGATGTTGTTATAGAGAGGTTTGATGGTATGTTTAGGTAGGAGTGACAAATTTTTAATGTTACATTTGTGCATCTGTTCTTTCTAATGTTTTGTTATAGGTAATGACTTCTAGAACGCGGTTGGATCTTTATGTCAACCTTCCAGCACTCCGAAAACTAGACAATATGCTTCTTGTAAGATACACATCCCTTTTCCTTGAGATTTTACCCTTAGCTGCTGATTGAGATATGCTGAATATTCTGCCTTTACAGGAGATTTTAGACAGTTTTAGAAACACGGAATTCTGGTATGTTGATCAGGGGCTCTTAGGTGAAGAAGCTGATGGATCGTCCTCTTTCCGAAATCATCTCCCTCGTCAAGAGGAGAAATGGTGGCTTCCAGTTCCTAGAGTCCCCATCGATGGTCTCAGCGAAAATGCAAAAAAACAGTTGCAGCACAAACGCGACTGCACAAACCAAATCTTGAAAGCTGCAATGGCAATTAACAGCAACATGTTAGCTGAAATGGAGGTTCCTGAATCATATCTTGAGAATCTTCCTAAGGTACAATTTCCTTGGAGATATTGAATTACATTTATGTAATAAAAAGGGAATTTATGGCCCGTTGGTGATACTATAATAATATTTTTGTATACAATATGTATATTTACACTTAATATACAAAACCGATACATTTAATGGCTATTATTCTTTTGAGTGGTCCAAAAGTTGTAATTATCCCTAATAAACGCCATCAGATTGGTGCTGATTTAGCATTGGATTTTATCCCCTGCAGAATGGAAAAGCTAGCTTAGGTGATCTTATCCATCGATATATCACCTCAGATCAGTTTTCACCTGAATGTTTGCTGGATTGCCTTGATTTTTCTTCGGAGCATCAAGCATTAGAAGTAGCAAACCGAGTAGAGACCTCAATTTACGTGTGGCGCAGAAGAAATCAGGCGAAATCCTTAAATAGTCTGCTCCGATCTAATTCAAAGTCTTCATGGGAAATGGTAAAAGATTTGGTGATTGATGTCGATAAGAGGGACCTGCTTGCAGATAGAGCTGAAAGCCTTTTGCTTTGCTTAAAACAACGGTTTCCTGGTCTTCCTCAGACCACCTTAGACATGAGCAAGATCCAACATAACAAGGTTTTCACTTGAAATCAACTCTCTATTTTTGTCACTATTTCTCTGTCAAGCAATTATACAGTCAAACCTCTCTATAACGGCGTCATTTGTTTCAACTTTTTTTAGATATTATAATGAAATGCTGTTATATAGAACATATATTACTTACATAACATCAAAATCAGTTTCATAGAAAACTCGGCCGTTAATAGTGAAATGATTGTTATATACAGATGTCTGACTTTAATTATAATACATCAATACTACTGTTATTGTCTTATTTGGCAAATTCAAGTTTGTGATTTTTTGTTCAATGATGTTCGTAGGATGTTGGCAAATCAATCCTGGAGAGCTACTCAAGAGTTCTTGAGAGCCTGGCATTCAATATTGTGGCTCGTATCGATGACCTTATTTATGTGGATGATTTGACTAAGCACTCAGACCAATTTGTTCCAATTTCCAAAGTAGGCATCATTTCTCATAAAACCATTGGAACTCCAATCTCAGTACACGTCTCGGGTAGTCAGATCAAAGCTCCTTTGACCACACCAATCTCGCCTTCCCAGCATATTAGTCCAGCAAAGGGAGACAGATCACAATTCGTTGACAACAGCAAGAATTCTCAGTTTGGTTTTGGCGTGAAAAAGATGTTGAATGATTATTGGAGCGTTGATTCTAAAGGGAAGGACTCCCCCAATGAACTGAAGAGATCAGATTCATTTTCGAGCACAACTCCAGAAGTTTCAGCAACAACATCAGTAGGTTCCTCTGAATGTTCAAGAGAAATTGTCAGTCCATCGACACATGACTCACTCAGAGAAGAATAAGTTTGCTGGATCAACTTCCTACTTCCTCGGTATCTAAACATAGCTCTTCAGGCATATTGTCACTGATAATATAGAAGGGGTATTCCGTGTGGTATAGGTTCAATCTTTATATTATTAAAATGCTCATTCAGCGATTTCTTGATGGTTAAAAGTTATTTTTCTCTCTATCCTCGCAACATTTCTTTTGTTGTGCAGTTTTGTCATCGTTCTTACAGGCTTAATCTGATGGCAATGAAGAACATTACAATGTGTAAAACTATACTGATCGTCTATGTTACGATGTAAATTTATCAGCCAGTGCTACCAAAATGTATTGTATTCTCAGTAATGCTACTAAAGATTGCTTTCTTATCAGCATTGTGTACAAAAAAGCAGCTGCTTAAATGCAAATTCTAAATAATAGTTGGGCTTTGACGCAAAATTATTTGAATAAATTGGGGCATTCCGAGAATTGAACTCAGGACCTCTCGCACCCTAAGCGAGAATCATACCACTAGACCAAATGCCCTGGTTGGTGTCTAATTTTTTCCTTAATAACCAATAAAAGCATTTAATTACTGAGTTTTTAATTATTACTATGATATTTTCTTGTATCAAATTGAAATTTTAGTTTTACTAGTTTTCTTTATATAATACTTTCTTATCCCAAAAGCATTCTTCTTGGCTCTTGCATGTGACAAGATTGGGAAATGAGATGCTTTTTGTCACCCAACAGTTTCAAAACGCAATAGCATTCCTTTGCTCTTACCTAATTCTGAAATTTGAAAGAACAAACAATAAGAATGTAACATTTCAATAATTTGACAAAATATGTTAGAGAATGGTCTACTAGAGTTTTGAAATCGAATGTTCACACATTCAGTGTAAAGAATGGATCTTGGCCTTGAGTAGGCCCAAGATCCATTATTTACATCGTATCAGAGCCAGACCTATTCAAATTCTATGTTCACTGATGTTGGGTCCCCAAATTATGTCATTCACGCTCCAGTTAACGGGGTCTGAGCGTCCGGGGGAGTGTTAAGAGTCTCACATCGGAAATGGAATGAGAACATGAACTCCTTATATGGACTTGGACAATCCTCACCCTACAAGCTAGCTTTTGGGGTTGAGTCAGGCCCAAAATTCATTCTTTACCTTCAGAATGGACAATATAATGACAAATCTTGATATTTATAAAATGTAACAAAGTTAAAGTTTTTTCATTTTCTTTTTTCGAATGGAAGGTTAGCTCATCTGGTTAAAGATACATATAATTAGTGTTTATAATTTAAAATAAAATAGTTTTCACGAAAAATGTTTTGCATGAAAAACTGTTTTTTTTTTGTATTTTTGTAATGTCGGGTTAAATAAGAAAGTAGTGATATATGGTACTCATCTAATTAGGTGGTGTAATATGGAGTATAAGCATAGTATTTTGTTACTATATTTTTTTTATTATTAAAAGGTGACAATCATGTCTGAGTTTTGATAATATATAAACAAATAATGTGATGAAATTAATGGTAGGAATTTTTAAAAGAAAATAGCTCCTGTCTGAAGTCAAATTTTATTCATTTTTGTGGAAAAATATTTTCTTTAAAGATTGATTTTTATAACTTGAAGCACCTGTATCTTAAGGTATTTATGTTCTTGTACGTCTTATATGAAAACGTCGTCGTAGTATAGTGGAAAGTATTCTCGCTTGTCATGCGGGTGACCTGGGTTCAATCCCTGGCAACGGCGTTTGTGCGTTTGTTTTGCTTTTGTTACGCTTGGCATTATGTGGTGCAGAGGCATCTAGTATATCTGACACATATACAGGTAGATATTTAACAATTTCCGTATCACATTAGTCAAAAATACATATTTAAATATTTAATAATATAATGTGAAATTTATCAAATTATTCTATATAATAAAATAATTATTTTTTCCTCATGATTAGGACATGCACAAGTAAGAAATTTTTTGATATTTAAAATCCAACAATATCAAGTTACTATGTGGCTTAGATATTATTTTAACTTGTTAGTTTTTGTCTAAGCGTAAAATTGAAAAAAACTAGCCAATTTATATTTTGATTTTCTAAGATAACATTTATTATTAGATAATTTTTTTAAATTAAGGTAATACTTATTGTGGGACGAAGGAGTAATAGGTAGCTTTGATTGAACTTTTGTCTCATCCTCATATCAACCTTAACTTTTAGTGGGGGATATGGAACAATTCAGTTAAAGTTATCCATCAAAGATAAGTCAGTTTTAGACGGTTAGTCGGTGCACAAACAATAATGGATAAGAAAATTGAAAGCATGTGATTCCAACACTAACATTGTATTTGTCATCAAGGGTTCTTTATTTACCCATCCAGTTTCTAAGTTTTTGAAATTGGAACAGATAATGCTGTTTAGTTTTTGATTGGACAATGAACCAAAAAAGGAGCAACCAACGCTTTCATGCTACAGTTAAAGATAAAAAAAAAAAGTAACCAAAAATGTTGTCAAAGTGATGAAAAATATTTTATTTCATAAACTCGCAAATCTCTTAATATCTTTTACCATCTTCATAATATCTTTAATTTATATTATATTAAAAGTATGAAGGACTTTAGAAATATTAATTGAACTTTTTTCTCAAATTATTATTTAATTATCTTTATAATATTTCACCAAATTAATTTTTTTTAAAATAAAAAAACCCACTATTATTTTTGGAATCCTTTTTTACTTGGGCAAATATAAGATTCTAACTTCTTTCCTTTACAAATATTGGAAGTCGGCGTGTAGTTTCTATTCCAATATTAGAATTTTTTTCCAATAGTATATTGTATTGTATTAAAATTGTCATTTATTGTTTTCTTAATTTAGGACGTTGAAATTTAGTACCAAGTTGTTTTCTACAAAATATTCAACTATAGTTGCGTTTAGTTTCGGTAAACTAACATGGACTAATTCAAATTGAGTATGTCAAGAGTTCTATCATAAATACAATATTCTCAGTTAATGAAAATAGCTATCATCATCTTTATTTATAATAGTATCAAACCTATTTTAACTTAAATAGAAAAACCTATTCATATATGAATTTGATTATAAATCCTAACTAGACATAAATTAAAATATGTCCTAACTAATTTTAGTTTCCTACAACTATGAATTATTAATTTTAATAAAAGAGAATTGCCCAGAATAAAATATCTACAGATAAGGTTAATCTTGAACAATACCCACAGAAGCAGGACTGAAATAAATAATCTCTTGATTATTCATTAATTGAAAGACAATATATACAATTTACATATTTCCATAATAGAAAAATCTTATTCCTATTCTACTCCTAAAACCTTATTCTATTTGAAGACTAACTATACAATTATGGTAAGAGTATAAGACTAATTAAGGTACACTACACTACAACTATACAAAACCTTGTACAATACCTATACAAAACTGAGACCTATACCGAGACTAAATATACATAGGATATACACGTGCATAACGTGTATATCTTATGTATATTTAGTATATTTAACACACCCCCGCAGTCATAGCGGACGGTCTTCGAACGCTGAGACTGTCTCGAAAATCTTCAAAAAGGACCGAGGGAAGACCCTTTGTAAAGATGTCTATAATTTGATACCTGGAAGGGACATGACAGACGCCTACTTGACCACGAGCAACCTTTTCGCGAACAAAATGAATGTCCATCTCGATATGTTTAGTGCGCTGGTGCTGAACTGGAAACCCGAAAGCTAGATGGCACTAACATTATCACAATAAACCAAGATCGCTTTCTGAATAGGACAATGAAGTTCTAACGGCAAATTATGTAACCAACATGATTCAGATACCACATTAGCTACCCCTCGATACTCAGCCTCGGCACTGGAGCGGGACAAAGTCAACTAACGTTTCGCAGACCAGGAGACCAAGTTATTATCAAGAAACATACAATAGCTAGACGTAGACCGTCTGGTGTCCGGACAGCCACCCCAATCAACATCCGTGTATGAGACAAGTGTAGACGTCGACGACGGATATAAATGCAAGCCATAATCAAGTGTTTCCTGGATGTACCGAATAATGTGTTTGAGCGCATTCATGTGCTCAACCCTAGGATCATGCATAAACAAAGACACTTGTTGGACGACATAAGTAATATCTGGTCTCATGAACGTAAGATACTGAAGGACCCCTACAAGACTGCGATATCGGGTCAGATCCTCGCAAGAGGAGCCAGTTGCAACACCCAATTTGGGTTTAGTATCAACTGGAGTGGAAGTGGACTTACATGACATCACATCCCTCTCAATGATCTCGGCTGCATACTTCCTCTGGGATAAGAACAATCCATCGGCATGACGAGTGACAACAATCCCAAAAAAATAACTCAATGGCCCCAAGTCTTTCATAGCAAACTTAGAACTGAGCATTGTCATGATAGACTGGCGTAAGGCATCGTTAGAGGCAGTCAAGACAATATCATCCACATATAATAGTATATAAGCCAAGGAAGAACCACGACGATATATGAACAAGGAATTATCCGACCTGCTGTGAGTGAACCCAATAGTCGAAACATAATCGGCAAACCTCTCATATCAGGCCTGTGGAGACTGCTTAAGCCCATATAAGGACTTTTTAAATAGACAGACATGATGAGGATATTTGGGATCCCTAAACCCCAAGGGCTGATGCATATAGATTGTTTCCTTGAGATCACCATGTAAGAAAGCACTATTCACATCTAACTGATGAATGGCCATCCTTTCGAAAGAGCCAAGCTGAGCACAGTGCGAATGGTAGTCGGCTTGACCATCGGACTAAACGTCTCATCACAATCCACACCAACCTGCTGAGTCTTACCATCACCCACAAGTCGAGCCTTATGCCTTGCAAACGAACCGTTTGAATTTTCCTTATGAGAAAAAATCCACATAGACCTAATAATATTAATACCAGATGGGCGGGGTACCAACTCGCACGTCTTATTATCAATAAGAGCATTATATTCATCGGTCATAGCAATTTTCCAATTCGGGTCACTCAACGCAGACACATGATTACGGGGTAAGGGTGATTTAAGAAAATTAGAAGTTAAATTAAAATACGTTTTTGGTTTAAAAATACTCCGTTGACTACGAGTGACCGGTCTATGACTCGGGAAAGAATTGGACGGATTTTGGAAATTTTCTGGACTCGGGATGGATTGGCCAGCAGGCAGTAGACCTACTGGCCCAACACGGTACCCAGAAATAGTTAAGGATGCAGGAACTGGACCAGTTCCAGTATTGGGTTGGGCTAGCCCAGTGACGAAACTAGGCACAGTGGCCTGCGACAAACCAGTGGGACCAGCGGGTAGTGGGCCTGTTGGAGGATTTGGGGTGCGGGATATGTCTGAAAAATGGTGAATAATATACGGGGATAAATCATCATTCAAAAAATTATACGAACTCGGCACGGGATTACTAACCTTAGCAAACGGAAATTGGGATTCATAAAAAATTACATGGCGACTAATGATGATTTTATTAGAAGATAAATCAAAATATTTGTAACCACGACGATTAGACGGAAAACCCAAAAACACACACGGAGTAGACCGGGCCTGAAGTTTGTTAATTGTGGTGGACAGAAATAACGAATAACATAAGCACCCAAAGACCCTAAGATGTGAATACGAAAGAATCTTATTATGTAAAATTTGAAGGGGGATGAATATGTCAAACCTTTGGAAGGAAGAATGTTAAGGAGATATGTAGCCATTTGTAGAGCATGATGCCAAAAAGACGGGGGTACGGAAGCATGAATCAATAAAGTGCGGACAATGTTATTAATGGTACGAATTTTGCGTTCGGCTTTCCCATTTTGTGAAGACGTATGAGGGCAAGAAAAATGAAAATTGATCCCATTAGTTGCGCAAAATTCCCGAAACACCCCGTTGTCATATTCTCTGCCATTATCACATTGAATATTTTTTATTTCTCATTCGAATTGGGTTCGAATGAAAGCTCTAAATTTTAAGAAGATGGAAAAAATTGAGATTTTTTCACTATCGGAAAAGTTCATAAAAATTTCGAATAATCATCCAAAAAGAGAACATAATACCGATGACCCAAAGAATTAAGAATAGGAGGTGTTCATAAGTCGTTATGAATAATCTCAAATGGCATTAAAGTATGAGACTTAGAATCTACAAATGACAACCTAACAATTTTTCCTAAAGAACAAGATTGACAATTCGAAGTATTATGCGTACCCTTACAAGAAATGAATTTATTTTTATCTAAGAAGGATAAAATAGACGACCCCGGATGACCTAGACGCGCATGCCACAAGGAAGGAGCAAGGGAGGCAAACATAGATGGCAAGGCTTGAGTTGATATACCGAAACTTGGTGTGATCGGATAAAGATCTCCCCTACTATCACACCTCATGAGAGGACTCCCCGTCTTGAAATCCTTCACAGAAAACCCAAACAGATTAAATTCAACAGAAATAGAATTATCAGTTGTGAATTTACGGACATACGCTAAATTTTTAATCAATTTAGGGCCATGAAGGGTATTTCTCAAGATAAGTGGTGGATGGGGTGGGGCAAAACTTTATGACCATAACCGCGAATTGGAATAGAATTATCATTACTAACAATTATACCCCGGGGGTTGCTCAAATTTGAATAAGACGAGAGAGTACATTGGTCGGATGTCATGTGGGTAGTGGCTCCGGTGTCCATGTACCAATTTGAGTTCGGAGGAGTTAATCCAAGCGCGTGCATTGCGGCTTCGATGTCGGTAGAAGTGGGGGCCACTGCGTGATGGGCCTGCGGGGGCATATGCCCAAGTACCCCTCCTTGCTGCCTCAGCCCAGAGGGATTACTGAAATTGGGCCACTGCATATTGGGCCGAGATTGGGGCTGGCCAGCCCACTGCAAATGAGGATGAACCGCTGGGCTGCTACTGTTTGGCCCAAACTGTAGGGCCCACTGACACTGCATAGGGGCCCAAAACTGTTGCTGATGCTGACCTTTCCGAGGGCCACCACTGTTCCGGCTGCCGCCAGTGTTGCCACTGCGATTCTTGGTATTATTTTTCTTATTTTGTCCCTTTTTGCCGCCACCATTGTTGTGGTTTTGGCCCGAGTTGTTGGAACTGGTAGGATGAAAAGTGTACTCGGTCATCATGACTACGAGACTAGCACCGGTAGCCGCCTTTTTATCCATGCCTGCTTCTTCGAGTGTAAGCATAGAACGAGTCTAATAAAATTATGGAAGAGGATTGCTTTGACGAAGAAGCGTGCCAACACCACTATAGGCCTCGGAGAGGCCTGAAACCATTTGGAGGACCAAACGATCATTCAAAACCGGCGCGCCAACGTTGCGGAGTTGGTCCGCCAGTTCCTTTAATCTTTTGCAATACGCCAAAATATTAGGGAAATCTTCCATATTGACGTAGAAGAAACAACTCTAGAATTTTGATTATCTTGGAATATATCACGTAGTCTATCCCAAGTTGTATGCGCCGTAGCGTCAGGCTCAATAATCATTTGCAAAAGGTCTTTAGAAATCGTGGAATATATCCACTGAAGGATAGTGGCATCAAGAGTCGTCCATAACTTAGGATCATCCTCGCGTTTTGGCACATCTGTATCCTCAGGATCCGCGGAGATTATGTGATGGATGACTTGATGTGAGCTTGCGTGAATTTTGAACAGTTCGGCCCACGTCGCATATTGGACGTTTTCTATTTGAAGAACAAGAGGGATGTTATTCATGATGTTAGAAACTGCAAGGGCAGGATGAAACGTGTTATTTGATGTAGACATACTAATAGAACAATATGTTATTGAGAGATTTGGAAGAAAAAGTTGGGATAATTTGGGAGAAGAGAATTGGCTGGAATCCGAGATCAAGTCATCGGAAAACAGTGCCACGAGAATGTAGAATGTGGAGAGGAAACAATAACCTAGACTTCTCATACCATGAAAGAAATAATCCCTTGATTATTCATTAATTGAAAGACAATATATACAATTTACATATTTCCATAATAGAAAAATCTTATTCCTATTCTACTCCTAAAACCTTATTCTATTTGGAGACTAACTATACAATTATGGTAAGAGTATAAGACTAATTAAGGTACACTACACTACAACTATACAAAACCTTGTACAATACCTATACAAAATTGAGACCTATACCGAGACTAAATATACATAGGATATACATGTGCATAACGTGTATATCTTATGTATATTTAGTATATTTAACAAGGACAATAGTAACATCCAAATGTCAAGTCTTTTTCATTGGGGTGGGATGATAATTGATAAGTATCCCCTGCTCTTAATAAGAAATTTTCAATTCTAGCTTTGGGAATGAAGTTGTTTTAGATAGAAAGCGGGTTTTACGTTGCCACCATCAATAGTTGTAAATGGGATAGTAAGTAATCCGTACATTCTTAACCAGAGAATTTCGAATTCGAGTCCTAATAATGAAGCCGTCATTAGTAAGAAAGCAAGTCTATTCCATTGCCACCATAAAGGTTGTTATGGGATGGTACCCTTTTATCTTTAACAAAAATCTTAATTCTAGCTTCGAGAATGAAGTCATCTTTAACAAAAAATTAGTCTCTTTCATTGCCACCCCCGAGATTGTGATAGGATGAAGCACTCTCTCTATTCTTAAATAAAAATATCATGTTCGAACTTCAGTATAAATTCACTTTTGATAAGGAACGAGTCTTTTTCCTTGCTACAACTAAAAATTATAGAAAGATGGTAAATACTCCTTTATTCTTAACTAAAGGTCTCGGTTTTGAACTCCAAAAGTGAATTCGCCTTTGATAGAGAACGAGTCTTTGTCATTTCTATCACTAAAAGTTGAAGTGAGATTGTAAATATGCTTTTATTCTTAACTATGAGTCTCGAGTTCAAGTCCTGAAATAAACTTATCTTTGATAGAAACCGTTTTATCCCATGGAATTTTCAATGCGAATCCAAATTGCCTTAAAACATATATCGGACACCAAATGAAAAAACCCAAAATAGAAAAGTCATTTTCATAGCCCTTGTAAAAACCTTATCATAACACAACCACCAGAGAAGTGACAATTGAAAGATACAATTATGGTCCTCATTTGAAGTCAAACGTGGCTTCAACTAATAAGTCATAGGATCATATATGGTTTTCTGAGTGTGCTCTCAGACAAATTTCTTAGACTTGTTACTGTTGGAAATTTGCCTTTGACAGGAGTTACGACCGACCAACTTTAACAGCTTAAACACTTGTGTTACACATGTTGGAGAATCCGGTTCTTCACACGTGCATGATCTACTAAGTACGTAGATAACCGTAGGGCCAAGAATCGTCAAATTTCGTTGAGAAATGAAAGAGATATTGGTCCACGAAGTGAGGTGTTTGAAGCATGGAAAAGTGTGGTATGGGATCAATTCTCCCTCATCGGTAGAGGAAGAAATAATTGTTTTGTTTATAAGACTCAAACGTGGCTAGGGGTTTGGGACCCCAAGGGGTATCCCATGTCTTTAAAGGAGGGAGGACCTAGATGTGCTTCGGTTCGAGGAAAGCCCACACGCGCGCCGCCTGCCCGTCCGGTCCAGTTCGGGGTTCCGAGTTCCGGGTTCTCGGGTTTTCGGGCTGTGGAGTGTCGGCTGTGGGCTGTGCTTCTTCTGATATTATCTGTAAAGAAACACTAAATCCAAAGTTGTTCCCGCGATAGACGTTAAGTGCTATCTGCAGTATGGGTAAAGGTTAAGTTTTCAAAATCTTTAATGATCCTCAACAATAAGTGCGAGGACAGGCCGCCTCAAATGAACGCACTTAAGAATCCAAGAAGTTATCCATGGCCAAAATGGACAAAACATTACGAAGAAAAGAGTAAGGGAATTTGTTGTGTTGGTACTATTGACTTGGCATACACTAAACACTGACGGTTCAAGACATCATGTTCACTCGCAGTAAGTAAGTCCGATGGTATTTAACTATGGAAGGTTCAAAGCTGAAGCTACCTCTTCTTATGCAACATCGGTCCGCTGAAATATTGCTGGAAATGAAAAAGGCACCATGTGAGTATGCCAAAATCTCTTTCAAGAGGGGATTGTTGGAAATTTGCCTTTGGCGAGAGTTGCGACCGACCAACTTTAACGGCTTAAACACTTGTGTTACGCATGTTGTAGAATCCGGTTCTTCACACGTACATGATCTACTAAGTACGTAGATAATCGTAGGGCCAAGAATCATCAAATTTTGTTGAGAAATGAAAGAGATATTGGTCCACGGAGTGAGGTGTTTGAAGCATGGAAAAGTGTGGTATGGGATCAATTCTCCCTCATCGGTAGAGGAAGAAAGAATTGTTTTGGTTATAAGTCTCAAAGTTGGCTTGGGGTTTGGGACCCCATGGGGTATCCCATATCTTTAAAGGAGGGAGGATCTAGATGTGCTTCGGTTCGAGGAAAGCCCACACGCGCGCCGCGCGGCCGCCGGTCCGGTTCCGAGTTTCTGGGTTCTGTGGGCTGTGCTTCTTCTGATATTACCTTTTTGGACCAAAGAACTTTGTCAGATGTACAATTTAATTCCTGAAGTTTCATATGTACATTTTGGACCAGAATTCTTTCATATGTATAGTTTGGTCCCTGAAGTTTCAACATGTACAGTTTGGTCCCTGAAGTTTCCAGAAAGTCATAATTGGGAAGAGAGATCAGAAACGTCAACATCACTCAATTCAGCCATTTATTTTTGGATGAATTACTCTTCCTAAATGGTCAATCTGTTGCACATCTTCACCATTTATTTTGGAGGAATTATTACCTCCATAATTGCCATTACTTGGCCAGTAATGACACTTATGGAGGCAGTTCATCAGCCCCTCCTTCAACTATATAAAGACCCCTTGTCACTATTGTTGAGCTACATCACAACACACGAAAAAACAGAAACAAAATTCATCTTCCTACAATTTTCCAAGCATCATTTCATTACTCAAAATTCTTCACGGTAGCACTTGAGTTTCCTTTGCTCAATTGTTCCATTGTTGTTTTATCTTGGGAGACAATTGCCCAGGTCGTATAAAGGATACATACGGGGCAATATTGTCTTAAAGACAGAGTGCAACACTCGACTCAGCATACACAAAACAGTTTCCAATTTTCTTGTTCAATATAATTGTAATTTCAGTTTGTTGTTGAATTGTAATTTCAGTTTTTCTATTACTTAGCAGTTACTTGTAATTTTCATTTCCTGCACCTTTGTAACCAACAAGTTTAAGACAATATTTGCTTCGTAGAATCGCCGCAACATGGTGGAAATATGACAGAGATGCCGCGCGCATCTGTGTCTCTCGAGGCAACGTTGCTGCCTTCCCCGCTACTGTCGCTACTGGCCAAGGCAGCAACTCGCTACCTTCACCGCTACTGCCGCCACTATTCAAGGCAGCAACTCCGCTGCCTTCCCGACTGCTGGTGCTCCACCTTCTGTCTCACACCACCATGATCGCCCTGAAAAATTCATGGGATCAGAATTTAAGAGATGGCAGCAAAATATGTTATTCTACTTAACGGTTATGGGCATGGCCCGGTTCCTAACGGAAGATCCTCCACTAGCTGGAGATGAAATGGACTCTTCGCCTGTTGAAATGGGTGAAGGGGGCCTTGGTATCCATGTCGTTAACGGCATGAAGATGGTTCTTGATGCGTGGAATCATAGCGATTTCATGTGTAAGAATTACATACCGAACCGCTTGGCAGACCCTCTCTACACGGTCTATTGCACCGTTGGCACTGCCAAAGAGCTGTGGGAAAAACTGCAAAAGTACAACGCACAAGATGCGGGTATTAAGAAGTTCATCGTTGGGAAATTTATAAAATTCCAAATGGTGGATAGTAAGACAGTGATGTCCCAAGTCCAGGAATTCCAAATGATTTTATATCACTTGGATTTGGAAGGAATGAAACCAAACGAACAGTTTTTGGTTGCATCACTGATTGAAAAGTTACCTCATTCATGGAATGAGTTTATGAGTTACTTAAAACTCAAGACAAAGGAGATGACCTTTGAAGAGCTTATTATCAAACTCCAAATCCAGGAAGATAATAAGAAGACCTTGCCAAGGGGTAGACAACCTGCTGAGGCGAAGGCAAATCTGGCTGAGGCCAAAGGGAACTCAAGCAAGAAGCGGAAGTTCCAGAAAGACGGCAAGACCCACGCAGCGGAGATGTTCAGAGGCAACTGTCACCACTGTGGGAAACCTGGTCATAGGATCAAGGAATGCAGCAAGCTCAAGACTGAGCAACAACAGAAAGTCAAGTCTAAAGGCAAGGCGCATGCTAACGTCGTCAAGGACACGCTCCTGTATGACATGATTGAAGAATTCTCAACAGTGGTGGTAGAAGCCAACTTGGTTGAGAATCCGATGCAGTGGTGGATGGACACAAGTTCTACTAGGCACATCTGTTCCAGCAAAGATGCCTTCTCCACGTACACTCCGGTCACCGACAAGAAGTTGTTCATGGGCAACAACACTTCGTCTGACGTGATGGGGGAAGGAAAAGTGGTCCTGAAGATGACTTCCGGCAAGGAACTCACTCTGAAGGAAGTGATGCACGTCCCAGAGATTAGAAGAAATTTAATTTCTGGACCTTTATTGGTTAATGCTGGTTTTAGGCTAGTGTTTGAATCCAATAAGTTTGTACTCACTAAGAATGACACATTTGTGGGGAGAGGCTTCGTCTGTGAAGGCCTCTTCAAAGTGAATGCCATGTCTGTAATGCGTCCAAGTAATAAAGTTGAACCTTCTTCTTATTTGCTTGAGTCTTCTAATTTATGGCATCATAGATTAGGACACGTTAACTACAAGTCTATTCAAAGGCTGGTAAAGATGGAGTTGTTGCCGTCTATCGACGTAAACCCTCAACATAAGTGTGAGGTGTGCGTAAAGGCAAAACTCACCAAGCTTCATTTTCGATCCGTCGAAAGGAATACCGCTCCTCTAGAACTTATTCACACATATATATGTGATTTGAAGTTCGCACAAATTAGAGGGGGGAACAAGTACTTTGTGACATTCATTAATGATAGCACAAGGTATTGTTACCTTTACTTGTTGAAAAGTAAGGATGAATCCTTTGAAGCGTTCCGACGTTACAAAGCAGAAGTTGAGAACCAACTAAGCCTACGGATTAAATCCATTCGTAACGATAGATGGGGAGAATATGTAGCGCCATTTGAGGAATACTGTGCCCAAGAAGGCATTATTCATCAAACGACGGCTCCATACTCACCTCAATCAAACGGTGTGGCGGAACGTAAGAACCGCACATTGAAGAAAATGATGAATGCCTTGCTTATCAATTCCGGTCTTCCCCAAAACATGTGGGGAGAAGATGTCCTTATGGCTAATACGATTCTTAACAGAGTCCCACATAAGGGTAAGGACAAAACTCCATATGAATCATGGAAGGGAAAGAAACCCACCTATAAATACTTTAAGGTGTGGGGTTGTTTGGCAAATGTTGAAGTACTCAAGCCAAAGCAGGTCAAGATTGGGCCTAAGACTGTAGATTGCATATTCATCGAATATGCAAATAACAGTAGTGCTTATCGCTTCTTAGTGCATAAGTCAGATATTCCAGATATCCACCAGGGTAAAATCATGGAATCAAGGAATGCTCTATTCTTTGAAGGCACCTTTCCTAGAAAGTTAAAAGACATAACCTCTCGCAAACGAAGTTATGCACAAAGCTCTCAAGAACCGGGAGTCGTCGGCGGCCCGAATCTAGATGATCCAGATCTAGCGGATCTCGAGGTGGTTGAACATCCGAAATCTAGTGTTCCAGATTCTCAGAACATGGAGACTCCAGAGATGGATTTAAGGCGAAGTAAAAGGGCCATGAAGGATAAATTCTTCGGTCATGACTTTGTAGCTTATATGGCTAATGATTAACCAGGGACAATTGCTAAGGCGTTGTCAACTCCAGAAGCACCGCTCTGGAAAGAAGCTATTGAGAGTGAAATAGGCTCCATTCTACATAACCATACGTGGGAGTTGGTTGATCTTCCTCCGGGAAATAAACCGTTGGGTTGTAAATGGATACTCAAATGGAAATACAAAGCAGATGGGTCTATAGACAAGTACAAGGCCAGGTTGGTAGTCAAGGGCTATCGGCAGACAGAAGGCTTTGATTACTTTGACACATACTCCCCGGTATCCCGGATGACATCCATACGGGTATTCATTGCCATCGCAGCTTTGCGTGACCTTGAGATACACCAAATGGATGTCAAGACAGCCTTCCTAAAAGGTGATTTGGAAGAAGAAATTTATATGGACCAACCCGAGGGGTACGTGGTTCAAGGGCAAGAGAAGAAAGTCTGTCGGCTTGTCAAATCTCTCTACGGGCTGAAACAAGCCCCGAAGCAATGTCTTTAAAAGTTTGATAGTACTCTACTATCGAAGGGTTTCTCCATTAATGAGTGTGATAAATGTGTCTACACGAAAGGTAACTCTGACTCATTTGTTATGATATGCCTGTATGTAGACGACATGTTAATCACAGGAAGCAGTCCTAGGGTAAACCTAGAGACTAAGAAAATGTTGAAACAATGCTTCGACATGAAGGATATGGGTATCGCAGATGTCATCTTAGGGATTAAAATCTCTAAGACGTCTGACGGACTGGTCTTATCTCAGTCTCACTACATCGAGGATGTTTTGAGAAAGTTCGAGATGTTAGACAGTTCACCGATAAAGTCACCAATGGATACAAATCAAAAGCTTGATAAAAATCTTTGTGCACCTGTATACCAGGAGCGATATGCAGGTGATCGATAGTTTGATGTATATAACAAACTGCACCCGACCTGATATTGCTTATGCAGTCAATAAGTTGGCTAGGTTCACCCGTAATCCGAGTGATAATCACTAGAAGGCGTTGAATCGGGTATTACAATACCTGAAATACACGTTAACTTACGGGTTACACTATTCGAGATATTCAGTTGTACTAGAGGGGTACAGTGATGCAAACTAGATATCTGATATAGAGAACACCAAGTCCACCAGTGGGTATGTATTTACAATTGGTGGTGGGGCTGTGTCTTGGAAATCCTCTAAGCAAACTTGCATCGCCCGATCCACAATGGAATCGGAGTTTATCACTTTAGACAAAGCAGGAGAAGAAGCTGAGTGGCTTCATAACTTCTTAGAGGATGTTTCGTGTTGGAACAAACCCGTACCTTTGGTAATGATATACTGCGATAGTCAGTCGGCTCTAGGAAGGGCACGAAATTCTATGTACAATGGCAAGTCTTGTCATATTCGACGGAGGCATAAGACCGTTAGGCAACTGATCACCACGGGTATGATATCAATTGATTACATTAAGTCAAAGGATAATATAGCAGACCCATTGACAAAGGGCTTACCCAAGGATCAGATGGCTTGCCTGTCTAGGGGAATGGGCTTAAAACCCAAAATATAAGGACCAATACAGTGGTAACCCAACCTTACTAACTGGAGATCTTAGTAATTCAGTTCAATGGGAAAACTAAGCTGTAAAGGTTTAGTTGATTGCTTCAGTAGAAGCATGAGCACTTCGGATAGTGATTTCTCTAAAGAAACACCAAATCCAAAGTCGTTCTCGCGATAGACGTTAAGTGCTATCTGCAATATGGGTAAATGTTAAGTTTTCAAAACCTTTAATGATCCTCAACAGTTGAGGTTAGGTTTTGGGAAACTTTTAATGGTTCCTAACACTTGTGAAGTGGGGTATAGCAGGATACCTTGTAGAAGACCACCTATTTAAGTGCGAGAACGGGCCGCCTCAAATGAACGCACTTAAGAATCCAAGAAGTTGTCCATGGCCAAAACGGACAAAACATTACGAAGAAGATAGTAAGGGAATTTATTGTGTTGGTACTATTGACTTGGCTTACACTAAACACTGACGGTTCAAGACATCACGTTCACCGCGCAGTAAGTAAGTCCGATGGTATTTAACTATGGAAGGTTCAAAGCTGAAGCTACCTCTCCTTATGCAACATCGGTCTGCTGAAATATTGCTGGAAATGAAAAAGGCACCATGTGAGTGTGCCAAAATCTCTTTCAAGAGGGGATTGTTGGAAATTTACCTTTGGCGGGAGTTGCGCCCGACCAACTTTAACGGCTTAAACACTTGTGTTACGCATGTTGGAGAATCTGGTTCTTCACACGTGCATGATCTACTAAGTACGTAGATAACCGTAGGGCCAAGAATCGTCAAATTTCGTTGAGAAATGAAAGAAATATTGGTCCACGGAGTGAGGTGTTTGAAGCATGAAAAAGTGTGGTATGGGATCAATTCTCCCTCATCGGTAGAGGAAGAAAGAATTGTTTTGTTTATAAGACTCAAAGTTGGCTTGGGGTTTGGGACCCCAAGGGGTATCCCATGTCTTTAAAGGAGGGAGGACCTAGATGTGCTTCGGTTCGAGGAAAGCCCACACGCGCGCCGCCCGTCCTGTCCGGTTCTGAGTTCCGGGTTCCTGGTTCTCGGGTTCTCGAGTTCTGTGCTTCTTCTGATATTATCTTTTTGGACCAGAGAACTTTGCCAGATGTACAGTTTAATCCCTGAAGTACAGTTTGGTCCCTGAAGTTTCCAGAAAGTCATAATAGGGTAGAGAGATCAGAAACGTCAACAACACTCAATTCAGCCATTTATTTTGGATGAATCTCTTTCTAAATGGCCAATCCGTTGCACATCTTCACCATTTATTTTGGAGGAATTATTACCTCTATAATTGTCATTACTTGGCCAGTAATGGCACTTATGGAGGCAGTTCATCAGCTCCTCCTTCAACTATATAAAGACCCCTTGTCACCATTGTTGAGCTACATCACAACACCCGAAAAAACAGAAACATAATTCATCTTCCTACAATCTTCCAAGCATTATTTCATTACTCAAAATTCTTCACAGTAGCACTTGAGTTTCCTTTGCTCAATTGTTCCATTGTTGTTTTATCTTGGGAGACAATTGCCCAGGACGTATAAAGGATAAATACGGGGCAATATTGTCTTAAAGACATAGTGCAACACTCGATTCAGCATACACAAAACAGTTTCCAATTTTCTTGTTCAACATAATTGTAATTTCATTTTGTTGTTGAATTGTAATTTCAGTTTTTCTATTACTTAACAGTTACTTGTAATTTCCGTTCCTAAACATAATTCGTGTTCTCATGGGACACATTCACTTGATTTGATTGAACACTTGGAAGGAATGGACACAAAACCAATTCCACAAGATACTACTTGTGTAGTCTCAATTTCTTTGAATTTGACTCCAGTAAGTGATATATACATCAATAAAACCAATAAGTACAATTAGATAGGATATTAGTAACTTTAAGAAAGTATAAAATCACACTTTCTGCACACCAAAGATAATAATTTGAAGGCCAAAAAATGTCTTCAAAGCACAAAAGTTGTAAGCTAGTTCCTAAACAGAACGTCTTTACATTATAAAGTAAGTGGATAAGGTCTGTAATCCTTTACAAGTAAGAGAAAAACACTAATTAACTACAATTACATATACTAATAATATAATAATCTGTAGTGTCCAACCAACTAGTGGTCTATTTAGCTAATAACTAGTAATCGTCCATCTTTAATACGGTGGTAGATAACTGCTTCTCTATATATTTAACTTCCTGCCACAAGACAAAAGAAGATAAATTAGGAAAACTTATACAAAATTATCAAAAGAAAATAAAGTTATGTTAGTATGTCTCTCCAGCATAATAAAAAAAATTGTATGGATTTTATGATAAGATTAAAACCCACAGGCCACAAGCAAATGCCCATCGAAATGGGAACTTGAAAGTTGTGGTAGAGCATTGATTAGTAAAAAGAGTAAAAAGACCAAAGGAACTCTTTATCAAGAATAGAATATAATTCCAAGTCTTTCGTATACCTTGAGTATATGTAACATTCATGTCTTTGGTGGTGAGCTCTTAGTAGTAAAGAGACCCTGCAAAATGAAAAATCATGTCTTGTTGATAAGAATGAGATTCATCATACTGATATAACTACCAATGCTACAGAGTGCATCACATTTTGTGGAAAACGGTAGAAAGATGCTCTCATTATTCACCGAGTTTCAAACCGTGCGCCACGTGGTCCTTGAGAATTTCTTGGTTATAAAAGAAAGGAACAAAAAAAAAATATCAAAGCTATATACCTTGCCACCAGTTTCCTCGGGACGCGCTGCCAGAATCAATTTCTCCGTTATCTTTGTTATCTTTGTTGAACTGCACGTAAACAAAATTGAAGAAAAAAGTTAGAAACATCAGAATAAGCAACGACCTTTAGAACAAATATTGCTATCCAAGTGATGCTTCTACCCTTGCCTAATTGACTCTGCCCTTTCTCTTTTTTCATAAATAGCTATAAGTAATAGGGAATTTATTTTAGGTTAACAATGAATTTTATGAGTCCCTCATATTGGCACAGAGCCAAAACAGATCATCTATTTCTTCAATGACTGCTTAACCTAAAATCGAGGCTTCCTCAATGTTCTTAGAAATTAATTTATCAATATCTGTCTCAAATACTCTGAGAGGAACCTTAGTGTTCAGATAGTAAATAGAGAAGCATTGCACCAATTGATCTAAATACTGCGCCATTGAGCCTTTCTTTTAATACGTGTGAATATGTACTTACAGTCGTGTATGTAGAGCTCTGATTATTCTGGGGAAATGAATAGACATCTTGCCCCCCGTAGTATATCGATGAGCTCAGATGGCATGGCTGTACTTTTTCGTTCTGATAAAATGAACTCGGCTGCTTGTTTTGCCCAGCCTGGCTGGCAGCTTCCGTGCTAGTAAGAGTACTTCCTGAAAAAAGAAAGTGTGGAAAATATGAATTTGGATTCTTTTTGCAGTATGAAAAAATATAAAAACTCCTTAGTTAAACTTGTAGAATAGTTTAATTCTCCTTGGTTGAAAGCTTCTCATTAATGCAATATATATAGGTGTTTACAATTACAAAACCTAATTGGAGAAGGATCTCTAAACCTAATTGGAGAAGGATCTCTACTTTGCATAATTACACTAGAATAATAATTACATAATATATGGAGAATATTAATATATTCTCTATCACACCCCCTCAGTCGGAGCGGAAGGAGATCGGACGCTGAGACTGGATCTGAAGTCAAAGAACATCTGCCGAGGAAGTCCCTTAGTGAATATATTTGCGTACCGATAGGAAAAGGAAACATGTAACACCTGAACATGGCCAGGGCAACCTTCCCACGAACAAAATGAACATCCATCTTAATATGTTTGGTTCGTTGATGTTGAACCGGGTTATGAAACAAGTAAACAACAGATATGTTATTACAGTAGACAAGAGATGCCTTACGTAATGGACAATGAAGCTTTAGAATGAGGTTTCTGAGCCAAAAAATTTCGACAACGTTCGCAACGCCTCTATATTCTGCTTCTGCACTCGAACGAAAAAGTGTGACTTGCCGTTTTGCAGACCATAAGATGAGGTTATCACCCAAAAATACACAATAGCCGGAAGTGGATCGACGTGTGTCTGGACAGCCGCCCCAATCTGCGTCCGTATATGATATCAACCTCATCGGTGCAGATGGATAAAGATGTAACACATGGTCAAGAGTACCGTTAACATACCAAATGATACGTTTAAGGGTTAAGAAGTGAGGCTCCTTGGTATCATGCGTGAACAAACACACTTGTTGAACCGCATAGGCAATATCGAGCCTAGTGAAAGTAAGATACTAAAGTGCACTAGCGAGACTCAGATAAAGAGAAGGATCAAGCACCGGATCTCCGTCATCCACACTAAGCTTCGACTTTGAGTCAACTAGAGTGGACATGATTTTGCAGTTTGTCATTTTAGCCCCGTAAACAATCTCTTCGGCATACTTACGCTGACACAGGAACATTGCGTTCTAGGATCTAATCATGAAATCCCCAAAAAATAACTCAACTTACCCAAGTCTGTCATGGCAAATTCGGATTTGAGCATGGTAATGATCTCGTTTTTTAGCACATCAGAGGAGGCAGTCATGACAATATCATCGCAAAAGGTATGAAGTGTCGTTACCTCGATAAAAAATAAAAAGTAAGTTATCACTTTTGTTGCATATGAACCCAATCTGCAAGATGTAAGTGACAAAGCAGTCATACCAAGCCCTGGGGATTGTTTCAAGCCATAAAGTGACTTTCGAAGCCAAAAAACATAGTGAGGAGCCGAAGGATGCACAAAGACAAGTGGTTGATGCATGTATACGGTTTCTTTCAAATCCCCATGTAAGAATATGTTAAGAATATGTTTTCCACATCACGCTAATGAATCGGCCAATTCTTTCCCATAGCTATGCTCAAAACAATGCGAATGGTGGCTAGTTTAACTACTGGACTGAATGTCTCACTACAATCAACTCCCTCTTGTTGCCCCGTTTCATTAGCCACAAATATCTCCTTGTGGCGTTCAAGCTCACCACTATCTCGAAATTTGTGATGATATAGCCACATGCAACGAATCACATTCACCCCCTCTAGTCTCGAACAAGATCCCAAGTGCGTTGTGTAGTGAGCGCATTAAATTTCTCACGCATGGTCGCATTCTAATTCGGATCAAGCTTGGCTAATTTTAGATTTTTAGGTATAGGTGAGATGGTCTGAATGCATAGGTTAAAGTGGACTTTTGGTTTGAAAATCCAATGCTGGGCACGGATTTTCAGACGGTGGGTCGAAATCCTGACTTTTGGGTTGACGGGAAGTGGGGGCAGTGGGGACGGGTAGGTGTCGGTACTGTGGGGCAATGGGGTTGGCAGGGGTTGTAGGGCCGTTGGGGGCAGAGGGGTGGTGATGGGTGTCAGTGGGGACGGGTGGGTGATAATACTGTAGGGCAATGGGGTTGGCAAGGGGTTGTGGGGCCGTTGGGGGGTAGAGGGGTGGTTGACGGGTGTTGCCGGGGTGTCGGTGGGGGTTGGGGCAGTAAGGCTAGGGACTAGTTGACAGAGACGGGGGAAATGAGGCAGGGGACTGATCGACGGAGACAGGGGACTGGTCGACGGAGGCGGGGGTATGGGGCAATGAGGCGGGGGTTTGAGGCAGTGAGGCGGGGGACTGGTCGACGAAGACAGGGAGGCCGTGACTGGATCAGTAGGTGGGGGTGTTTGACGGGACTTAGGGCAGTGACAGAATATGTATGGCATTTCGCAGGAGAGGGGAAGTGTCCAGATCATTAAGGAAGCCGTAATAATGACTTGAAGTTTTGAAGTTGTTGGACGTTTGCAAACGGAAAAACATTTTCCTCGAATGTGACATGGCAAGAGACTAGGATTTTATGTGGGGACAAATCATAGCATAAGTATCCCATCTGGTTCGACGGAAAACCTAAGAAGACGAAAGGAGAGGTGCGAGGTGCTAATTTGTGAGGGGTCATTTTCTAACAGAGATTAAATTTTTAATGATACGAAAAATCAAAAGGGTCAAACTCAATAGATACAGAATTGTCACTAGCAAATTTTCTAACAGAGATTAAGTTTTTAAAGATGTTAGGAGTATATAGAACATTTTGTAAGGTAAAGGGTGGGTAATGTGATTGTGTTTGTTGAATTGAAATGCGATTGCCATTACCGATCAAAATAAATGAAGGATTGTTCAAATTAAATAGGTGAGGGAGATTACTACAGTAGCGAGTGAGGTGGGATGCGACACCTGTATCCATTTACCATGCGTCGTCGGACTGCTGGAGATTCATAGTGTTGTAAGCCTGACTCAATTTGGCAGGGGTCATGGGACCGTAGGCTTGCTGTTGGGCTGTAGAGAAGTTGGCATGGTGCTGGTGGCCCGTTACCGTAGGCCGGAGGTGGGCCAAGGATGTTGGGCTGCAATAAGGAATACCGTGTCATGTTCGTGGATGGTAGGTTAGATAGAAAGACGAGGTTGTTGAAGAACCATAAAAGCGAGTAATACGCTTTTCTTGTGAGTTAAATATTTTAGAAAAGTTCGGCACAATATTCTTCCCGTACGGATGCAGTTGATGATGAAGACAACAATAATGTAATATTGGAAAGAAGTCTCGCTGAAGAGAAATTACTAAAGGTCGAACAAGCTTAGGCTTGGTCTGAGAGTTGCTGAGGAACAATGTAGAAGATCTGAAGAGATGCTGAAACTTGAGCATCAAGATTTGTGCAAGGAAGTAGAAAGGCTTGAGATGGAGTTAAGCATGCTTAGCAAAGAAATAGTAGATTTATTAGCTCGTATTAGGGGATCGGTTTCGGACAAAAAAGAGAGAGAAGAGTTGGGATAATTTGGTGAGAGGAAGCTAGAGTTTGGCTTCTAATACCATGTAGAATAGTGTAATTCTCCTTAGTTGGAGGCTTTCTCATTAATGAGATATATAGGTGTTTACAATTACAAAACCTAATTAGAGAAGGATCTCTAAACCTAATTGGAGAAGGATCTCTACTTTACATAAGTAGACAAGAATAATAATTACAAAATATATGGAGAATATTAACATATTTTCTATCAAAACTAATGTTTTGATATTCAGAGAAAATCATTGTATATGTCCATCGCTAACAGGAAAAGAACTAATTTCAGAGAGACTACTCTCACCGACAAGTGGAAAGCTTATATTAATTTCCATAAATTATATTGTGATTAGGAATAAATGTTGATCTTCTTCAATTCTATTGTAGAAACACAACACAAATTTAATAAAAGAATTCGGCTTGTATTTAACAGAAAGCGCTAGCTTTTGTGTGAAGAGTAGTGTCGAAAACCATGCTAGAAAAGTAAGGGATCTTTGAAAGACTTCATTCTTGTGTTCTATGTTAAAAAATACAAAATCCATTCTTCCTTCTATGAATAAGTTTATCCAATTCAAAATCGGGTAACATTTTCACCACGATCCGGGGCGAAAAACTAACCTAAGGAATTATCTTGACAAGAATTCCCATGTTACATTACAATATCTTGCTCCTTATATAGGAGGAGCTCTGGTTGAATATTTTACGTATCGTGAACAATATACTTTAATCGTTTCCATGATAATAATCTCACCAATCCCTTGTATTCCAACCCAAACTACTTCCTTTTTTCCAAAGATATAACATCACTAACCTGAAGATCCACCTTTAGCAATTCTTGCCTGAATCACAGGATCTTGCTTTGATTGCTCCGAATTCACCGATCCATGTACCTTAATAAGAAAAGAATTAAGATACATTAGATCCAGAATACTTGGAAAGAACATTCCCATGTATATTCTAATCGTTTCCTTTTAAGTTTAGCATTACCTTTGTCAAAAGGCATCACTAAATTAAAGTACACCAACAGAATATAGCAACTTCTGCTTTTCCATTTTCTATTCTTGTCTAAATTATTCTCTCTAAGAAAAATTCTCAAAATTGAGTAAGCCAAGCTCCTTATTTCCCTTTACAACTTTAACCAATTAGGTCAACTTTAACCTAAAAATCCATAATTCATCAAGGAATCAAGGCTACAATATCCTCAAAACCCACTCTGTTCATTTCTTATTTTATTTAATTTCAATTTTCCACCTAAATCTATTTAGTTAACTAACAAGATATCAACAATAACAACAACAAAATACACAGTATGAGGGTAGATTATATGCAGACTTTACCCTATCTTTTGACGAATGGAGAGGTTTTCGATAGACCCGGCTCAAGTAGAACAACATATCAAGAAAATTATAAATTTGGAAATTAGATAAACAGAGTATGACCATCGTAAACACATTAAGTACAAGAAAACAATCTTTTCTCTTTCCTCCTTAAACAACTATGAAACATTAGTCATTAACACGTATACCAAAAACAAAAACAAAGCAAACCCCACAACATAATATACAATCATTCATTACAAAAATTATTGACAACCCAAAATTGATCAACAAAAAAAGAATCATACCTTGTTTGGAGGGGGAAAAATAGAACCAAAAATTCCAGAAGATGAGGTAGCAGAAGTTTCCTTAGAACCAAAAAGATCAGAAGTAAATGAAGAACTTGTTTGTTTTTTTGTTCCTTCCATTTTTTTTTTCCTTCAAAAAGTTAAAAACTTTGGTTGAAATTTGACGAGATTTAACTCAGTTTATATAGGAAAACCACCGTCAAAAAAAAGGATAAGATAATTACACGTATAATAAAGGCCCACAGCTTTTTATTTCCCCAGAAAAACAGAGGAAAAAGGAAAAGAATAAAGAGAGACGTGAAATGATGGGTGACGCAATTTTAGTTAATTGTAAAAAAAAAAAAAAAACAGAAAATTGCCTTACCCTTTTATAACTGCCGCTATGGAACAATTTTTATTTTTTATGGGTAAGAAGAAAATATTAAGAAGGATTCGTTAATTTTTTTTTTAATTTTATTTTATATCCAGTTGCCGGCTTACGTCATACTATTTCTAGATATAATAGTCATGATCCCTCAACATTATTATCCATAAATCATAAAATATGCCTGAATAATCAAAATTTAAGAACAAACGAACAGCTAATATATTTTTTATTTGTTGACCGATGATATATTCACTTCTATTTCAGCGAGTTTTCGGTTGATCAATTTAGGTTACACGGCGTTATTTTTCCTGAAAGAAGTCATACTGGTAGGAAAATCAAACAGATTAACACCACGTGAATTCATGGATCTGCCTAATGGAACCTACTATTGTACTTCTAACCTTTTATGGCCACGAATAGCCTACTCATCCTCTCCCCCCGCCCACTGGTTGTCTCTAAGGGTGGCCAGTAGGCCGGGCTCGGGTTTGGCGGGGTCGGGGTCGGGGTCGGGTCTAGCGGGGTCGGGTCTAGCGGGACCTGCTCCAATCCTGTCCCGATCCCGATCCCGTCGGTATCGGGTCGGGGTGGGGGCGGGGCCGGCTCGGGCTCGGGGCGGGGTACGGTCGGGTTTTCCTTTTTCTTTTTCTTTTTTTAAATAACATATGCATAAAAAAAACTCAATAAACAAAACAAGATAGTGTAATAAAAACATCCCAATGCTGTTTTTGTGCCTCTTATATTATTTAATAGACATATTATTTTTTTGTAATACAAATACAATTGTCTAAAATCTAAATTGCAACTTTGTGGTGTTGTCCAAAAGTTGCAAATTACATAATAAAATTGCAATTAAAAAAATTACATTCTCAAAAAAACCTGTTCTAATTGCTTGATGATTTCCTGTGGTTCTTCGGTTGGAATTGGTATTTGTTGGTCAAATTGATCCACGTTGCTTCCACTACCTTCGGTTAAGATTTCGTTGTAGTTTTCATCATCTTCTTCGTTGATCTCCGGTTGACCGCACCTTCTCCGCTCCGCTCGTATCCAATCTCTCGAATAATACGCAATTTCCAAGTCGTCTCCGCCAATGAGTGTCGTGGTCTCCTATTTGATATCGATCGCAGAAAAAGCGCTTTCGACGTGATTGATGACGCTTGAATGTTCCAAACATCTCGAGCCATCAATGAAAGTGTCGGAAAGGTCTTCTCATTCCCCTCCAAGCATTTCAAACAAGTCTTCATGTCCATCTTCATTGATAACTTCTTGATACGGTACGAACCCCGCAAAACAAAAATATTCAACTCGCTAATTTGGTTAGTAGTAGAGGTACGGCCGCACATTCTATTTCTCGAGGCTTTCAATACTAGCCGCAGAAACAAAGCATGTCTTTTGTGAGGTTGTGTTGAAGATGAAGAAGATGGTATGGAAGCCGGTAAGTTACTAGCATTTTCTTGTTGATAAAATCTATATATATTTTTGCATTGGTGTTCTACGCTAGACACCGCTTCTTCTTTAGTTTGTTCAATAGGTGGTGGGTGATTTAGATTTTTGGGACTTGGAGGTGGTAGTACTTCTATACAATCGTAAATAGTTTCAATTAGTGATTTAGTACCGTCTATTTTAATAGTAGGATTTAATACTGAGAGCCAATAATATAAATAGAGGGAATAGGAATAAAATATTTTTTAATTTTGACAAACATTTTTTTAATAGTTTGTCTTATAATTTGGTTTTTCCATATATTCACTAAGTAATAAAAATATTAGAGTTATATAAAATAACATAGTTGAAATAGTAGGATAATATATACCGGAAAAATCTTTTGTTGCTTGAAAAAATTTCTCTAAAAATACAATAAGTTCGGAAATTTTTACCCAATCACTATCTAAAATCATATCAGCTGCCTTTTTATTATGAGAGTTAAAAAATAAAGTTATAGGTAATTTATAGTCATAAGCAACAAGTAGTTGCTCGTATAAAGAATTCCACCTAGTGGATACTTCTTGTGGAATTCTTCTATAAGGTAGTCCACAATCGTGACAAGTTTTTTTATATTCTTTTCTACGTTGTACTTTATTACTTTTAAAAATAAAGTTTATAGCAAATTGTATTTTACTAAGAATGTCTTCAAAAAGTGATAGACCATCCTTTACAATTAAGTTATATATATGGCACGCGCATTTTATATGAAAATGGTCTGGAAAAGATGGAGTTAAACTATTTTTTAACATTGTAATTGCGTAATTGTTATTAGAAGCGTTATCTAATGTAATAGTCATAATTTTATCGGTAATTCCGTAATAATCGCACACTTGATAAATATTTTTACGCAATAAAAGTACCAGTGTGCCTATCATATATATATCTATTCGCTAAAATACGTTTTTGCATAGACCATTTATAATCTATCCAATGACAAGTTACAGTTAAATAATCATGGTCGTTAGTACTACGACCTATATCAGACGTGATAGATACTTTGCCATTAAAATGATATAATGAAAAACGTAAATATTGTTGATATTCATGCGCGAATTTAAATACATCTCTCTTAACAGTTGATCTAGGAAAACCGTTAAAAGCAGGATTATATATATCTCTAATGTAATGAATAAAACCGGGAGATGAAGGAAATGAAAATAGAAAACCCTCCACAGCAACTAATTTTGATATTGCTTCCCTATCTCTATGTTTATTGTATTTAGAGCCTACAATTCCCCCCGTCATAGGGTTAATTTGACCCTGTACTTGGTCCGGGACAGTATCAGTATGTGAACCTTGTCCCGATGGAGCGGGCGTTTGCGCACCCGGTTTTGAAGCCTGGTATTGGGCATACCTATTTGGATGAGCACTTACTACGTGTCTAATTAAACCCCCGTCCCACCGTGACCTTTTCCGAGTTTTAAATTTTAAAACATTTTTACAAAATTTACATATGGCTACTTGATTCTCTACGTCCCTATCAAAAAATGTCCATGCATCGATTTTAATGGTCGTTTTTTGGACCTCGTCTCATACAAGGGGGAATAGGAGGTATTTCAGTTGAAGGTGCACTAGTGGGTGTGTTGTCATCAACATTAGTGGGTATATCATCTAGATCATCGTCTAAATTAAAGTCTTCTTGAGTTCCAGAAAATAGCTGTTGGTCTAAATCTAATGGTATTGTAGGAAAATGTTGAGTATCAACAAAATCATCATGTGTAGGAATAAGATGACTAGAAGAAGTACTCTTGCCCTGGTTGCCCTTACTAGAAGAAGCACCCTTACCCTTACCCTTAAACATACCTTTTAATCCTTCCATTTTAATTATGATAATAAATAATTAAAGATAATAAAATTAAGTGCGCTAAATAAAATAAACAGACAATAATAATTTAATGAAGGAACGAATGTACCAAACGTCGACGTAACGTCGACGTGTAATCGAGAGGTTGAAAATTGAAACTTTGCTCGATGTAAGATCCTCAAGCTAGTTGCCAACTTCACTCCCAATTCCCAAATGAATAAATAAAATTGAATATTTAGCAAACAATGTAGACTTGTAGAGAGATATATTGAGAAATTAGAGAGATTGTAGGAAGATTTGTGAGAAAGATGAACAGAAAATGAGTTATTTATAGTTGGAAAATTGGGTTAAAGTGTAAATATAATAACTTATGGGTTAAAAATAAATATTAAGGGGTAGGGGGGTTGGGGGAGGGGGCCTAAAATGGACGTTGGCCAACGACTATAATCTAAAATGGTCGTTGGACCAACGGCCATATTTGCAAAGGGGGGAAAAGGGTGGGGTCAGGTCGGCGGGCTCGGGTCTGGCAGGACGAGACATCGTCCCGTCCCGAGTTCGAGTCCTGCCCCCGTTATTTTATTATTTTTTTTAGCGGGGTCGTGGCGGGACCGGGGCGGGCTCGGGACGGGGTCGGGTCGGGGTCGGGACTCGCCCTAGTTAGCCGAATTTTTTTTCATTTTTTTCTCTCTTACTCCATTATTGATTATCCTTCATCACAACCAATTATTTCTGAAACCAAATCATCCTTTCATCCTGCCCTTGCTGTCTCAAACATCAAAACACATGTTTCCATCAAACTAGAAATGGAAATCGTTCATTATGCGACTTGGGCGGAATTATTCAAAATATGTTGTCGTGCTCACAAAGTTCTCCATCATATAATTCCTCCAAAAAATGGTAATGGGAAAGACATAACAAATGATGTAGATAAGAAATTGTGGGATACACTTGATGCCACAGCAGACATGGCGGCGTGGTAACGCTTGCGAGATATTTTTCAAGATAACCAAAACTCTCGCGCTGTTACATTGGAACATGAGTTCTCAACCATTGACATGGCGGACTTCACTAATGATTCTATATATTATCAACGACTCAAAGTGTTGGTCGATCAATTAAGAAACGTTGGTTCACCGGTTACTAATAATCAGTTAGTCTTGCAATTGGTCGCCGGTCTCACCGACGCGTATAACGGCGTGGGAACTCTAATCCGTCAAAGTAATCCTCTACCATAATTTTATCAAGCAAGGTCTATGTTTGTACTTGAAGAGTAGGGCTTGGTGAAAAAGGCCTCAACTACTTCAAATTCCGCTGCCACTCCTTCGAATAATGGTAATTTTTTTACCTTTCTCAACAAAATAAGGGACAAAAAGGACGTCATAACAATAAAAATAAAGGTGAAAATTGCACAAATAACAAAGGTAGAGGCCACCGAAATTCCGGTGGCGGTGGTAATGGCGACAACACCAACTCTAGTGGTGGACAGTGGCAGTAGCATGACGGCAGGGGTGGCGGACTGTGGCAGCAGCCCGGCGGCAGGGGTGGCGGACAATGGCAGCAGCCCAACGGCTGGCAGTGGCATTAGGCTATACCACCCAGCCCAGCCCCAACAGGCAATTGGGTCATGCAGCCCCAAAGGCCCACTGGCCAGCCACAACAAAATAGTGGCTACTTTGCACCAATTTGGCAACAGCAGCAACAGGCCCAGCAGACCCATTTCGCTGGGTCTATTAACACAGGCAGGAGCAGTGGGCCTCAGCCGACCCAGTGGCATGAGGCCCATTCAACAGGGGCCCACCCCCACGAAAATTGAGTGCGACATGCACACTCTTGGACTTAATCCACCGAATTCAAATTGGTTTATGGACTCCGGAGCGACGTTCCATATGACATCCTCCCAAGATAATCTCTCGTCCTATTTTAATTTGAGCAATGATAGTGGAATAATTGTCGGAAATGGCCATTCAATTCCAATAAAAGGTTATGGTTCTAGCAAATTTTCACCACCAAACACACCCCTAATTTTAAAGAATGTCCTTCATGCTCCCAAATTAATCAAAAATTTAGTTTCTGTTAAAAATTTCACAACTGATAATTGGGTATCTGTCCGGTTTGACCCCTTTGGCTTTTCCGTGCATGATTTTCAGACGGGGAAGCTTCTCATGAGATGTGATAGCAAGGGGGATCTCTATCCAATAAATCTGTCAACACAACAATCCAAGTTTCCTTCTTTTTTTGAAGCCATGTAACCATTTTTATGGCACCAACGTTTGGGACATCCGAGAGAGGTTGTTTTGGCTTCTCTTAAACAAAATAATTTTATTTCTTGTACCCAAACACAGACTCTAAATAAGTGTCATTCTTGCACACTTGGTAAACATGTTAAGTTGTCATTTATTTCCTATACTTCATGTACTCTTTTGCCATTTGATATTTTACATTGTGATATTTGGACATCACCTGTTTTGAGTTCTTCTGGTCATAGATATTATTTGCTTATACTTGATGACTACTCTAATTATTTGTGGACATTCCCTTTGTCGAAAAAATCACAAGTGTTTTCCACCTTTCTCACTTTTAGAGCATTCATCTGAACTCAATTTGAACGTGATATAAAAAATATTCAATGTGACAATGGGGGGAGTTTGACAATAAACAGTTTTGAGATTTTTCAAAACAAATGGTCTTCAATTTCGTTTGTCTTGTCCTCATACTTCATCACAAAATGGGAAGGCGGAACGCAAAATTAGAACCATTAACAATATTGTTAGAACATCTTTTTCTCATGCTTCACTTCCCCCTGTATTTTGGCATCATGCACTCCAAATGGCCACTTACCTGTTGAATGTCCTTCCTCATAAAAACCTATCATACCAAGCTCCCCTAAAAATGCTTTACTTACTAAAGCCCACATATCATCACTTAAGAGTGTTTGGTTGTCTTTGCTACCCCCTCTTTCCATCCACCACAATCACAAAACTCCAAGCCTGATCTACTCCATGTGTTTTCTTGGGATATCCTACTCATCATCGCGGTTACCAATGTTACGACATTTCTTCCCAAAGAATATTTATAAGTCGTCATGTAATCTTTGATGAAACAATTTTTCCATTTGCTAAGATACATGCCACTGGACTCATAACTATGATTGTTTGGATGATGATAAGCTTTCGTATCTAACACATTTTTTTCATAGCTCTGTACCTATTACTAGTGTTGAACACCGTAATTCAGGCCTATTGGGCCAACGATCAATGGCCCAACTGACTGACATTTCAATGCAGCAGCTTGGGCCTTCGATTCCGAGGCCCAGTCCTACTACCGCATAATCTGCCTGGTCCAGCGGATTGGGCCAGTCCACCAATACGGGCCCAATTCCAGCTCCAGCAATGTAGCCAACTTGACCCTCAGTTTCTCACTCCTCGGTCAGTGGCGTCTAGGCCACTGGCCCAACAAACCGTCTGGTCACCCGTAGTCAACATGAAATTATCAAACCCAATGTCAAATATAGTCTTCACACCCAAGCCTCGAAATCACCTTTGCCTTGTAATCCAGTCTGTTCTAAAAGATCCGAATTGAAAAATGGCCATGGATGATGAATATCATGCTCTAATTACAAATAGGTCATGGGATTTAGTATTTCGATCATCTAATGCTAATATAATTCGATCTATGTGGATTTTCAGCCATAAAGAAAAAATCTGATGGAACTTTTGAGCGGCATAAAGCCCGTCTTGTAGGTGATGGGAATACACAGTAGGTTGGTGTAGATTGTGGGGAAACATTCAGTCCAGTGGTCAAACCTGCAACTATCAAAACAGTTCTCAGCCTGTCTCTCTCAAAAGGATGGCCACTTCATCAATTGGATGTCAAAAATGTATTCCTTCATGGACACCTTAATGAGACCGTATACATGCACCAACCGTTGGGATACAGGGATCCTAAATATCCTAACCATGTGTGTTTGCTCAACAAATCATTATATGGCCTCAAGCAGGCCTCCATGGCTTGGTATAAGCGATTTACAGATTTTGTGTCACACATTGGTTTTTTCATAGTCGTTCAGATAATTCTCTGTTTATCTATCGTCAGGGTAATCATACTGCTTATCTTCTTCTATATGTGGATGATATTATTCTAAAAACATCTTCAGACTCTCTTCGCAAGAATATCATGTCACAGTTTAGTTCTGAATTCGCTATGAAAGATTTTGGCCCACTACACTACTTTCTAGGAATTGCTGTGATACGACATACAAGTGGATTATTTCTCTCCCAGAAGAAGTATGCATCAGAAATCGTGGAACGAGCTGGGATGTCTTTCTGCAAACCTTCGACAACTCCGGTCGACACAAAGTCAAAATTGAGTGTCATCTCTAGCAAACCTTTTGCGGATCCGACTTTATACCTCAGCCTAGCAGGAGCTTTACAGTATCTCACATTCACCAGGCCAGATATTACCTATGCAGTGCAACAAGTGTGTATATTCATGCATAATCCAATGGAGGAACATATGCATGCTTTGAAACGCATTGTGCGATATATTCAGAGCACTCTGGAGTGTGGATTACATCTATACCCGTCCTCTGTTTCAAAACTTGTTACTTACACTAATGCAGATTGGGCAGGATGTCCGGATACAAGACGATCTACTACCGGGTATTGCGTCTTCCTTGGTGATAATTTAATCTCATGGTCCTAAAAAAGGCAGGCCACGGTATCACGCTCAAGTACTGAAGCAGAATATCGTGTTGTGGCCAATGTTGTATCTGACTCATGTTGGATTCGGAATCTGTTACTTGAACTTCATTGCCCTATTCCGACTGCAACAATAGTATAATATGATGATGTTAGTGCAATCTATCTCTCAGGGAATCCCATCCACCATTAACGCACTAAACATATTGAGTTAGATATTCATTTTGTACGCGAGAAGGTGGCTCGTGGATAAGTTCGGGTGCTATATGTCCCAACGTGTCATCAAATCGCAGATATCTTCACAAAAGAACTTCCGTTGATATTATTTGAAGATTTTAGGAACAGTCTTAGCATTCACCGCCCTCCAGCTTCGACTGCGGGGGAGTGTTAGAATATGATGTAAATCATATTATTATTATGTATTAATGTAGTACCATTTTATATATGGTAGGTAGTAAAATGTTAATTAGGAATATTATGTTAATTAGGTAGAAGATTATTAGGGATTGATTAGGAAGATTATGCACAATTGACTCTTCCTAATTACATGTATATAGTGTATATATTGTGCCATTTAAGGATGAATACATTGGGGGAAATACTTTCAAAGTCTTACAGCTTATACACCACCATCTTCATACCCCACTTATTAGATTAACGCTACGTTGATTCATGGATCTGCCTAATGGGACCTACTATTGTACTTCCAAATAACCTACGCATCCCCCATTGGTTGCCTCTGCTCCATTTTTTTCCTCTTCTCTTTTATTAAAGAAACAAAAGAGATTTGTACTATTGCTCTAATATTACACATTATTCATTTTAGTTTGTGTGTTATAGTTATTATATTATTGGTCTTCACTATTATATTTGCTATATTTAATTTTCAATATACTTCATTTGAGTCAATGACCTATCGAAAATAGTATCTTTACCTTTTCAAGATATGGGTAAGGTTGCTTATACACCACCCTCTTCAGACCCCACTTATTAGATTAACGCTATGTGGATTCATGGATCTGCCTAATGGGACCTACTATTGTACTTCCAAATAACCTACTCCCCCCCCCCCACTGGTTGGCTCTGCTCCATTTTTTTCCTCTTCTCTTTTATTAAAGAAACAAAAGAGATTTGTACAAACTGCTCTAATATTACACGTTATTCATTTTAGTTTGTGTGTTGTAGTTATTATATTATTGGTTTTCACTATTATATTTGTTATATTTAATTTTTAATATACTTTACTTGAGCCAATGATCTATCGAAAACAGTATCTCTATATTCTCAAGATATGAGTAAGGTTGCTTATACACCACACTCTTCAGACCTCACTTATGATATTGCACTCGGTATGTTGACATAAAATTTATAAAAATAAATAATATTATTTAAAATATTTTATTTTAAACTAAAATGTACATAATTTATCGAAATTACTCCTTAAGTTTATGATTTTAAATATATTTGATAGACATTATATTCCCGTGATATACATAGTGTATATCACCAGACTTTGGTCCTTTGTAGTATTGTAATTAGTGTAGAATATTTGTATTACTTAGTATTGTACATTTACCATAATTATAGAAGTCTTGTACTACTAGAATAGGGTTTTAGGAGTAGAATAGGAAAAGAATTTTCCTATTATGGAAATATGTAAATTGTATATATATTATTTCAATTAATGAAAATAATCAAGGGATTATTTCTTTCATGGTATCAGAAATCTAGGTCTTTTATTCCTCTCTCCATAATTCTGTCGACCTCTCTCTATTTCCGTCGATTTGCCTCGATTTCCGAGCCTTTTTTCTCGGATTTCATGCCCGACGGTACCTCCTCTCTTCCCAAATTTCTCTTTCCAATCCCTACATCACGTCTTGCGTTGCGATTATGGCTAAGAACACGTTTCACCCTGCCCTTACTATTTCTAACATCAAGAATCACATCCCTATCATTCTTGAAATAGAAAACGTCCAATACGCGACGTGGGCCGAACTGTTCAAACTTCACGCTCGCATCAAGTCCTCCATCATATTATCCCCGCGGCTCCTACGGATACAGAGGTGCCCAAACCCGAGGATGATCCTAAGTTATGGACGACTATTGATGCTACCATTCTCCAGTGGATTTACTCCACTATTTCTACTGACCTCTTGCAAATGATTATCGAACCGGACGCTACGGCGATGGCGGCATGGAATAGAATACGTGATATATTCCAAGATAATTAAAATTCACGTGTTGTTACCCTTGAACAAGAATTTTCCCATGTCAACATGGAAAATTTCCCCAACGTTTCAGCATATTGCAAAAGGTTGAAAGAATTGGCGGACCAACTCCGCAACGTTGGCGCGCCCGTTACAAATGATCGTTTGGTCCTCCAAATGGTTGCAGGCCTGTCTGAGGCCTATAGTGGTGTTGGCACGCTTTTTCGTCAGAGCAGTCCTCTTCCACAATTTTATCAAGCTCGTTCTATGCTTACGCTCGAAGAAGCTGGCTTGGCCAAGAAGGCGGCTACCGGTGCTAGTCTCGTAGACATGATGACGTCCTCTACAAATTCTCCAGGTCTTATTGATAATTCTGGCCAAAACCGTGGTCACGGTTGTGGCAAGAATAGTCAAAAAAATAATGGCAAAAATTGCGGGGGCAAACGCGGTGGTTCCGGCAATGGTGGCGGTGGACATCATCGGGGCAGTGGGTCCCAGGCAGCCTGGTTCCAGCAGTGGACCCCCTCGCCATGGGGCTGGGCCGGTAACCCTTGGCCCAACAATCCATATGGTTAGCCAGCAAATTGACCCAGATGCCATCATAATTTTGGCCCACTGCCCAGTTTCCATAACGGCCCACTATTTTTTCTCCAGCCCTAGCCCAACGCTACAGTGGCAATTCAAGTAGGGAGGCATCTTTGGGCCCCACCAGGCCCATCATGTAGCGGGCCCCACATTTACCGACATTGCCGTAGTGATGCACACGCTTGGAATAAATCCTTCAAACCCAAATTGGTACATGGACACCAGCGCCACTACTCACATGACGTCCTACTCAGGTACTCTCTCGTCTTATTCCAATTTGGGCAACAATCATAGTATAATTATTGGTAATGGTAATTCAATTCCAATTCGTGGTTATGGTCATAAAACGTTGTCCCCACCCCCACCCCCCACCCCCCATCCACCCTATTTTGAAAAATACTCTTCACGCTCCAATATTGATTTAAAATTTGGTGTCTGTCCGCAAATTCACCACTGATAATTCTGTTTCCATAGAAATTGACCCATTTGGTTTTTCTGTAAAGGATTTCAAAATGGGGGGTCCTCTCATGAGGTGTGATAGTAGGGGCGATCTTTATCCTATCACACCAAGTTATAGTTTCTCGAGTCACGCATTGCCATCCACTTTTTCAGCTTTGGCTCCTTCCTTATGGCATGCTCGTCTAGGTCATCCGGGATCGTCTATTTTGTCTTCCTTAGATAGAAACAAATTTATTTCTTGTAAGAGTGCGCGTGGTACTCCGAATTGTCAATCTTGTTCTTTAGGGAAAATAGTTAAGTTGTCATTTGTATACTCTAATTCTCATACTTTAATGTCATTTGATATTGTTCATAGTGATTTATGGACGTCTCCTGTTCTTAGTTCTTTGGGTCATCGATATTATGTTCTTTTTTTGGATGATTATTCTATGTTTTTATGGACTTTTCCGATAGCGAAAAAATCTCAAGTTTTTTCTATCTTCGTAAAATTTAGAGCATTCATTAGAACTCAATTCGAATGGGACATAAAAAATATTCAATGTGATAATGACAAAGAATATGACAATTGGGAGTTTCGGGAATTTTGTGCTAATAATGGGATCAATTTTCATTTTTCGTGTCCTCATACGTCTTCACAAATGGGAAAGCCGAACGCAAAATTCGTACCATTAATAACATTATCCGAACTTTATTGATTCATGCTTCCGTACCCCCTCATTTTTTGCATCATGCTCTACAAATGGCTACATAACTCCTTAACATTCTTCCTTCTAAAGGTTTGACATATTCATCCCCCCTTCAAATTGTATATAATAAGACTCCTTTGTATTCACATCTTAGGGTCTTTGGGTGCTTATGTTATCCGTTATTTCCGTCCACCTTAATTAACAAACTTTAGGCCCAGTCTACTCCGTGTGTGTTTTTGGGTTTTCCATCTAATCATCGTGGTTACAAATGTTTTGATTTATCCTCTAATAAAATCATCATTAGTCGCCATGTTATTTTTTATGAATCCCAATTTCCGTTTGCTAAGGTTAGTACTCCCGTGCCTAGCTCGTATAATTTTTTGGATTATGGTATATCCCTGTATATTATTCACCATTTTCGGACGTCTCCCGCACCCCAACTCTGCCAGCGGGCCCACTGCCCGCTGGTTCTCCCCAAACATCGTCGTCTACAAATCTGGGTCCAGAAACTGGTCCATCAATCTTACCCAGTTCTGGCCCAGTTCCGATTACTGTTTTTGGGTCCAGTGTTGGCCCAGTTCCCGTGTCCAGTTCCGATTTCAGTTCCCGATTTGAGCCAGCAAGCCCACTGCTTGTTGGCCAGTCCGTCTTGAGTCTCGAAAATTCCTAAAATCCACCCGCCTCTTCCCCGAGTCATAGACCAGTCACTTGTAGTTAACGGGGGATTTTTAAACCAAAAAGACATTTTAATTTACATTCTAATATTCTTAAATCACCCTTACCCCGTAATCCTGCGTCTACATTAAATGACCCGAATTGGAAAATTGCTATGACCGATGAATATAATGCTTTTATTGATAATAAGACGTGGGAGTTGGTGCCACGTCCATCTGGAAAATTCAGATGGTTCATTTGCCCGACATAAGGCACGGCTTGTAGGTGATGGTAAGACTCAGCAAGTTGGTGTGGATTGTGGTGACACGTTTAGTCCGGTGGTCAAGCCGGCTACCATTCGCATTGTGCTTAGCTTGGCTCTTTCGAAAGCATGGCCTATTCATCAGTTAGATGTAAAGAATGTTTTCCTACATGGTGATCTCAAGGAAACAGTCTATATGCATCAGCCTTTGGGATTTAGGGATAACATCCTCATCATGTCTGTTTGTTGAAGAAGTCCTTATATGGGATTAAGCAGTCTCCACGGGCCTGGTATACGCGGTTTGCCGACTATGTTTCGACTATTGAGTTCACTCACAGCAGGTCGGATAATTCCTTGTTCATCTATCGTCGTGGGTCGTCCTTGGCCTATATTCGGTTATATGTGGATGATATTATTCTGACTGCCTCTTCCGATGCCTTACGCCAATCTATCATGACAATGCTCAGCTCTGAGTTTGCTATGAAAGACTTGGGACCCTTAAGTTATTTCTTGGGGATTGCTGTCACTCGTCACACCGGTGGGTTGTTCTTATCCCAAAGGAAGTATGCAGCTGAGATCATTGAGAGTGTTGGGATGTTATCCTGTAAGTCCACTTCCACTCCAGTTGATACTAAGCCCAAGCTTAGTGTCGCGGCCGGCGTACCATACGAGGATCCGACCCGCTATCGCAGTCTTGTATGGGCCATTCAGTATCTTACATTCACAAGACCCGATATTACATATGTCGTACAACAGGTGTGTTTGTTTATGCATGATCCCAGAGTTGAGCACATGAATGCGCTCAAATGCATCCTTCGGTATATTCAGGGTACACTTGACTATGGCTTGCATCTATATCCTTCGTCAACGACAACACTTGTCTCGTATACAGATGTTGATTGGGGTGGCTGTTCGGACACCAGACGGTCTACGTCTGGCTATTGTATGTTTCTTGGTAATAACTTGGTCTCATGGTCTGCGAAGCGTCAGTCAATTTTATCACGCTCTAGTGCAGAAGCCGAGTATCGAGGGGTAGACAATGTGGTGTCTGAATCATGTTGGTTACGTAATCTTCTTTTAGAGCTTCATTGTCCTATTCAGAAAGCTACCTTGGTTTATTGTGATAATATTAGTGCCATCTATCTGTCTGGGAATCTGGTTCAGCACCAATGCACTAAACATATCGAGATGAACATTCATTTTGTTCTCGAAAAAGGTAGTTCATGGACAAGTACGCGTCTGTCATGTCCCTTCCAGGTATCAAATTGCAGACATCTTTACAAAGGGTGTTTCCTCGGTCCTTTTTGAAGATTTTAGGGACAATCTAAGCGTTCGAAGACCGCCCGCTATGACTGCGGGGGTGTGATAGACAGTATATTCTCGTGATATACATAGTGTATATCACGGGACTTTGGTCCTTTGTAGTATTGTAATTAGTGTAGAATATTTGTATTACTTAGCATTCTTACCATAAATTGTATATCTACTCTTTAAATTAATGAAAATAATCAAGGGATTATTTCTTTCGATATTATATCCTTCTAATAAGAAAATGTCGTCATTCATCAAGGATAAAGTGGAAATGTTAGAATTAAAAATTTATTAAATATACAAAAAAAATACACTTTTTTAAAACAAATTAAAAAAATAGTAAGCGACCGAAGAAAGTCTTATTCAATTCTTGACGACACATTGGTCTGATAATTCAGATATAATTTAATGTCCAAACTTATTTCTCTCCTTTGAATAGAAGATATGGTAGTAATTTTTATGGGTTCTAATTCCTTATTGGTTCGTTAAAAGCAAAATAGAATGACACAATTTATTTATGAAAATAATTCAATTTTATATTTTCATTTTATTCTTAATGGTATGTTTTAATTCCCACAAAAATCTTATGACGTCTTTAAATTTTAATAATACAAATTTAAAAAATTATGTTTTATTCAAAAAAATCATACCTAATCAAACCCGGCTACCCAAATTAAAAGAGAGGGAGTAATAAACAACTTAACAAATAATGAACGAATTATATGAGTCACATACATGAAATAATATTGTAATGAGAAATGTACATTCTCCATAAACCACTCTAGAAGAGATAAGATGTCACCCCAAAATTTGCTCGGAAGTGATTAGTAATCAACACTTAACTATCAATCTAGTAAATCGTGAACTAACTAACATGATGGAAATATTATTGAGTTGTCTATTTTTAATAGAATATTTTCCAAATATTTTTTCATTAATTGTATATATATTATTTTAGATAAAATTATATTCCTATGGTAATTAGGTCTCCTATTTTAGGTAGAATTGTATTTCTATTGTAATTAGTTTGATTAGTTACCTATTTTAGATATTCTTGTACTACTATATATATTGTACATTATTGATGAATAAAATTAAGGAACATATTCATTTATGGTATCAGAAGCCTAACCCTAAATATCCCACCCTAGCCGCCGACCTCTTTTCTCGGTTGCCACCCTTCCTACGTCGGAACCCTAGCTGCCGACTTCATCTTTCGGCTGCCCGCTTTTCCCCACGACGGAACCCTAGTTTTTTCGAGCATTCTTCCTCCTAAATTTCATCTTTCATGGCTGACAAAACCAAATTTCATCATGCACTTGCAGTCAACAACATTAAAAACTTCATCCTTGTGACTCTTGAGATGGAAAATGGTCAATACTCCTCGTGGGCAGAGCTTTTTAAGATCCATTGTCGTGTTTACGAAGTTATCGATCACATCATCCCTCTTACACCGAAGTCCACAGACCTACCTTCGGCTTTGACTTCTGATGATGCACTCTGGTCTCATTTAGACATAGCCGTCCTCCAGTGGATATACGACACGATCTCTAATGATCTGTTGCACACCATCATTAACTCCGATGTCACTGCCCGCCAAACGTGGGAACGTTTGGAAAGTATTTTCCACGACAACAAAACTCAACGAGCGTTATACCTTGAAAATCAGTTCAAGGATGTTCATCAAGATGATTTCCCAAATATCTTTGTATACTGTCAAGAACTCAAGATGCTTGCCGACCAAATCTCCAACGTCGGTGTACCAGTCACTATTCAACGATTGGTCATGCAACTTATTGAAGGCTTGAACGAATCCTATGACGGTGTTGCCACCATCCTTCATCAATGCACGTCGTTACCTCAGTTTTATGAGGCCCGTTCGAAGCTTATTCTTGAGGAAACCCGGAAAATCAAGCGCAGCACCACTCAGGCCAGAATTGTTAACGCCGCCCTCACCACTACCGTCGAGCCCTCCGCCGACAACAGGTCCTCCAACTCCGGCAAACAGAACTGCCGGCCCGAGGACCTGTAGCAGCCCGCATCCACCGCAACAACCGTCAGAGCAGGCAATCCGGCAATGGCAGTGGCGGATGGAATTCCGACAACAAAAGTGGTGGGAAGGGGTAGTCCCCGCCGGCAGGAAATAACCAGCAGAGACCGCAGCAGTGGCAACAACCTCCGATGTGGGCTGCCTACCCGCCATAGGCCGCTTGTGCTCCACCCTGGTATACTCAGCCCACGTCCACAACAGGCCCCGCCCTCAACTTATGCATCGACTAACATTGGAGCAGCTATGAACACAATGTCACTTATCGCTCCATACAAAAATTGGTATATGGATACAGGCGACATATCTCACATGACGGCATCACAAAGTACTCTCCCGTCTTATTCTAATTTGAGTAATTTAAATCAGAATATTATTGTTGGTAGTGGACAAGGCATTCTCATTCGCGGTTGTGGTCATTCATCCTTATCCCCACCACATTCATCACTAATCTTAAAAAATATCCTACATGCCCCTAAAACTCATTAAAAATCTAATCTATGTGCGACGTTTCACAACTGATAATAATGTTCCCTTGACTTTGATCCTTTTGGTTTTTCTGTGAAGGATTTTACGACAAGGAGATGAATAATGAGATGTGACAACACCGGAGATATCTACCCTATTTCAAATGCCGTCAACAATCCAGGCTCAGTTCCATCAACTTTTGCTGCTCTTTCGTCTTTCTTATGACATTCTAGATTAGGACATCCGATAGATTCTATTTTACGCTCCCTTAGAAAAAATAATTTTATTAATTGCAACCGTATTTCTAGGTCTCGTATATGTGAATCATGTATTTTTGGGAAACATGTTAAATTACCATTTCTGCATCCACAAATTGTACTTTACTTCCTTTCGATATCATACATAGTGATTTATGGACGTCCCCTATTTTAAGTACGAGTGGCCATCGATATTATGTGTTGTTTTTGGACAATTTTTTCAACTTTCTATGGATTTTTCCAATTGGCAATAAATCTCAGGTTTACACCATTTCCCCCTCATTTAGTGCTTTAGTAAAAATACAATTTGAAAAGAGCATTAAATATTTTCAATGTGACAATGGTAGGGAATTCAATAACAATCAATTCAAACAGTTTTGCTCCAAAAACGATCTTACCTTTCATTTTTCCTGCCCTCACACCTCCTCCCAAAATGGTAAAGCCGAACAAAAAATCTGAACCATAAACAACTTAATTCACGCCCTACTTGTTCATGCCTTAATTCCCCCTCAATTTTGGCATTACGCACTCTCCATGGCGACCTATCTCCTAAACATAATCTCAAATAAGTCTCTAGCTCAACGGTTGCCCACTCAAGTTCTATTTCGTAGGAACTCCTCCTACCAACACTTGCGTATCTTTGGATACCTCTGTTATCCTCTCCATCTGATCACTCACAAACTACAACCCCGGCCTTCCCTGTATGTATTTCTGGGTAATCATGCCAATCATCGTGGTTACTCATGCTATGACTTGTTAAGCCATAAAATTATGATTTCACGTCATGTCCTATTTGATGAGTCTCAATTCCCATTTGCCTCCCTAAACTCGCCACCTCGGCATTCCTATGACTTCCTATATGATGGCCTGAACCCTCTTCTAATTCATAATTTACATAGTCTGTCGTCCCAGACCCCGACACCCCCATCCCCCTCACCTCGTATATTTCGGGACACACTTCCCACCCGGTTTTGCCGATAGTGACCCGAAACAGCCTGCCCAGGGTGATTCTATAGCCTCTTCTCGACAAACCGAGCATCACCCAGTCGGTCTTGCCACCCCTACCCTCCCTCCTCTTCCTGGTAGTCCCGCGGTACACCCTCATCCCATCATGCATCCCGAGACACGCTCTATGACCATGAGAACTCGTGTCATGCACGAAATTTATAAACCTAAATGGCTGTTTAACCTATCCGCTTCAATTATCCCTCGAAATCTGAAGGATGCCTTGTCTGACCCTAATTGGAAAGCCGCAATGATTGACGAATATAATGCTCTTATTGATAATAAGACGCGAGACCTAGTACCCCATCCACCTTATGCTAACATTATTCGTTCTGTGTGGATTTTTAGACATAAAAAGTATTCTGATGGTTCTTTTGAGAGGTCCAAGGCTCATCTTGTAGGTGATGGCAAGTCTCAACAGGTAGAAGTGAATTGTGATGAAACATTTAGCCCAGTCGTAAAGCCCACAACAATCTGGACCGTCCTCAGCATTACCCTAGCCAAGTATTGGCCCATTCATGAAACGGTATATATGCATCAGCATATGGGTTTCAGGGATCTTATTCATCTGGATTATGTGTGTCTGTTGCGGAAATCACTCTATGGACTGAAACAGGCTCCTCAGGCATGGTACCAGCGATTCACCGATTATGTCTCCTCTATCGATTTTTCACACAACTGATTTGACCATTCCCTGTTCATTTACAATAAGAGTATAGACATGGCTTATTTATTATTATATGTTGATGACATCATCATCACCACATCATCTGATGCTCTCCGCTGGTCCATTATGTCTCTCATTTCCTCTGAGTTTGCCATGAAGGATATGGGGGCCCTGAGTTATTTCTTGGGCATCTCTGTCACTCGGCATTCTGGCGGCCTATTTCTGTGTCAGAAGAAGTACGCCGAAGAGATCCTTGACCGTGCATGCATGACATCTTGCAAACTATCCCACACGCCAATAGACACCAATTCCAAGCTCAACGCTGATTTCGGCCCTCCATATTCAGACCTGACTCATTATTGTAGCCTAGTTGGGCGCCTGCAGTACCTCACATTCACGAGACCTGACATATCCTATGACGTGCAACAAATCTGCTTACACATGCATGCCCTCAAACGTATTTTACGATACATCCAAGGTACACTTCACTTCGGATTACATCTATACAGGTCCTCGTTTACCGGTCTCACTTCTTATTCTGATACTGACTGGGATGGATGTCTTGACACCCGACGCTCCACGTCTGGTTACTACATTTTCCTCTGAGATAACCTATTATCTTGGTCTTCCAAAAGGCAACCTACACTATCCCGATCCAGTGCCAAAGCAGAGTACATAGGTGTCGCCAACGTCGTTTCTGAGTCTTATTGGATCTGTAACCTTCTACTTGAGCTTCACTGCCTGATTCAAAAGGCAACACTGGTCTACTGCGATAATATTAGTGCGATATATCTTTTTGGCAATCCCGTCCAACATCAGTGCACTCCCGTCCAACATCAGTGCACTAAACACATTGAGATGGACATTCATTTCGTTCGCGAAAAAGTGGCTCGTGGTCAAGTTCTTGTCATTCATATTCCTTTCAGATATCATATTGCCGACATTTTAGGTAGAATTGTATTCCTATTGTAATTAGATTGATTAGTTACCTAGTTTAGATATTCTTATATTACTTTATATATTGTACATTATTGATTAATAAAATTAAGTAACATATTCCTTTAATTTCAAGAATATCTAAACTAGTGCATTGAAGCAACCGATAAAAGTGGCGAAGCTAGAGTCTGAACCTATCTAGTTATTCCTGGAACATGGTCTACAATATTATATCAAGAAAAATAGAAGCAAACTCTCATGGGCTAAGTATCTCCAATAGGATACCTTGTAAGTCTTATAGACTAACTCATCAATGAAAAGAAATCGAGACTTTCTAGGATATATGTACAAAATAACAAGAACAACAAAGATCACACATGCTGGAAACTGACATGCAAATAAGGAAAACTGATATGAAAGCTGTAAGCTAACAGATATAATTGGATTGTAAGTTGAAGCTGTGAATTGAGTAATTTGCATGCACATAAATTCGGAAATTATTATGAAAGAAAATGATTACCTTTTTTAAAAGGTTTTACTGATGTGGCCTACGTACACGCATAGGGATGTCATGAGCCTACCCCACCACCACAATCATGCAATTTGACCTACGAGCGTGGGGTAGCTAACTGTAGCCCTCTTTTTCTTTTTCTTTTTTATCATTTATTTGCTAACAACATTTTTTACTGTCATATATTAGATGTTATTGTCAAAAATATTTTTCACAATAAAAAAATTGTTATATGTCGTTGTAATAATATTCGATGCGAATAATTTTCGCGATAACAACATATTAAATTTGTTGTCATTTACGTATATATTATTGCTAAAATTTTATTGTCAATTCTATAATTTATTGCAGCGTTCCATTTGTGTTTGGATGTGATCACAGAAGTAATTGAATCTGAACTAAGCATGAATATGGCAACGCAATGCACTTGACTTGTAATGACTCAAGATTCATGCAATTTCTCAACTTGATCTCCTTGGACTCATTTTAAGTACCCAATTACTCCACATTCGATATTTATATAGCAAAGAATAAATAATATATATGTATATATAATTTTTTTTATCTTTGTTGTTCAATATATATATATATATATATATCTTTTTACTTAATTATAATGTGTATTTCATTTTAATTTACCGATTTATTATGATGTACTTTAATTTGATGTAAATATGAGGGATATATAAGATTTTCCCAAGCTATTTTAAAAACTCAGCTTATCATTTTATCTTATCAGACCAAGAAGCAAATGGTGGGTCTTCTTCTTCACTCTCCATTATGCTCTTAGCAAAGTTACAAAAAGGTTGTGTATACATACACTGCATGGAAGTTATATACGACAATTATAATTAATTGCTAGTACTATATATATTATTTGGCTGGTGGGACAAAGACGTGAGACCTGTATCATACTTATTAAAAAAGAAAAAAAAGAGAAAATGCATTCTAAATTTATATGATATTCTTTCCTTGTTAATTAGTCTAATAAAATGATATTTTTTTTATATTTAGTAACAATTTATAAAATATTTATTTTAGCTTTAATGAGGTGATTTAAATCATATTAATATTTATGATCATAACTTATTTTATATCACAAATTTTAAAAATATTGCTCTTTATCTTAAATTTTGAGTCAAATCAAATACCATCACACAAATTCAAATGGATGGACTAAGATATTACTGTTTTTTTTGTGTATGACATAAAAATAAGAAGACTTTGTTAATTTTTCTAATTTCAAGTATAAACTACCTTTACATTAAACTTCCTTTCATGTATATTGCGGTACCTATAAGCATCAGATCTTATACCATATTTTCGGTTAAGTATAATAAAAAAATAAATAGGAATGTTGAGCTACATTTAAATGAGTTAAAACGGATCAAAGTAATAAAGAGCTAAACTGCCAGTTAGCATTTATTGTTTAACCATTTTTAGCCATAAAAAGTTAATAATGATATATACACATTTAAAAACCTAGGTAAAAAGGGGATTTTTTAAATGGGTATGGTTGGAATTCGTGGAAAACACATATAGATGAGGTAATATATAAATTTAAGGAAGATTGGAGGTGATTTGGACTATTTGGATTCAAAATTTGTAGTTAAATAAAATCAAGTAGAAAAACTTCTCTGTGCCATATCATATGCATCTCACAAGCATATATACATACATATACATGGGATACACATTTGACACATATGAGATACATATATGATACACATCTCATCTTCTACTTCAAAATTGGCTCAAATTTCAATTGAAATCACCATTAAATTGTCCTGAAATTGAGATTCAAAGGCTAAAATTTCAATTAGCCGTCCGGAAATTGAGATCTAAATTCTGTAAGATGTATCCAATCTATTCCAACACAACCCACTCGAAACAAATTTCAATTTTCGAAAATCCCAATTTTAAACTTAAGCAAACTTTAATGGCTTTCAATGAAGTTGTATAAAAGAAATTGTTACTATGAATCAAGATGCGAAGTCCATAGCAATTCGAGTTTCTCTAAATTATCCTCTGTTTATAATATTTGCAAAGAGTTTTAAGGTTTCAGGAACTCACTAACCTGTTGCGTGATTTAATGTTCTACAATACATGTAGAAAATACTAAAGGGAAGGCGTTTGGCTATAGATTCAAAATATTTTTTATTTTATTTGAAATTTATGAAGTCGGCATTGAAAATGGAGTTGTGTTTGAATATATATTTTTGCAAAGGAGAGAATAGGAAAGTTTATTTAAAATTTATGAAGATAGTTGGAAAACAAGTTTGAAACGCTTTTCCAAATTTGAAATTTAATTCCAAATTAGATATGAAAATTTTATTAATACTAATTTTAAAATAAAATGAGAAGTTATTCTAGAAAAAAAAAAATCATGGTCAAATGTCTCCCAAATAATTCTACTGAAATTGGGTTATTGATATCCAGGTCTCAAAACTGATCATGGAAAAGCATATTCTAATGGCATATTTGGTTCACATATGTGCTTGGGTCAGGATGTGCAAGTCAATAATAGTTTTCTCTTATCCTTTTATTTCCTTAATTACTTACTCAGATTTCTCAAATTGAATTAATAAAAGCATTTCCTTTTATTTTGCTTTCTATATTCTTCAAGTCTGGGGTCAGATCTGTGTCAAATCTGAAGTTCTTAAGATTTAATGTATTAATTAAGCAACTAGCTGTGATGGCTTCCTCATTTCCCACCATGAAAACCACCGCCTCTCCCTTTCTTCCTTTGTCTGTCACCACATCTCCACCAATAAAGTGAATAAACCACCCCCGATCTGTCGATAACCACTCAGCTCTACCGTAAACTCATCAGATTTGCGCTCAAATCCATTCGAAAAACATCCAGATTCGCCACCTTTGTTCCGTCTCCCTAAACCAGCCCCGATACCTATCTTATTCTCTCGAAGAAGACGATGACTCAGGCTGTATGCGTTGATGCAATCTATTGAGCACTCACATATAGATTGGGTCATCGTCTTCTTCGAGAAGATCGCATAGATCTGGATCGTCGTCTTCTTTGACGGTATGTTGTATGTATTTTCACTGGCGAACTACTGTACGTTGTTGTATGTATGTATAATTATTCCGCTAGTGTTATATATCAAACAGGACTGTATGCGCTGATACAGTCTATTGAACGCACACATACAACCTATTATGGTTGGATCTAGTGCGATTGTATGTGTTGATACAATCAAATTGAGTGAATGCATACAACCTATCGTGATTGTATCTAGCGCGATGGTATGCTATGAATCGTAAATACGCAAACTATAATTACGTCTCGTAATTAGGCTCTAAAATATATGTTAAATATACATATGATATACAAATTATTTTCATTGATTAAAAGAGTTTATATACAATTTACGTATTTTCATAATAGGAGAATCATATTCATATTCTACTCCTAAAATCTTATTCTACTTGGACACTAACTATACAATTATGGTAATACATGAAAGAAATAATCATTTGATTATTTTCATTGATTGAAAGAGTTTATATACAATTTACGTATTTTCATAATAGGAGAATCCTATTCATATTCTACTTCTAAAATCTTATTCTACTTGGACATTAACTATATAATTATGGTAATACATTTATGATAAGTATACAATACTAATTACACTTAAATACTACCTAAACTAATATACAAAATCCAAAATATACATATGATATATTGTATATCATATGTATATTTAACACACCCCCGCAGTCATAGCGGCGGTCTTCGAACGCTGAGACTGTCCCTAAAATCTTCAAAAAGGACCGAGGGAAGACCCTTTGTGAAGATGTTGGCAATTTGATACCTGGACGGGACATGGCAGACGCGAACTTGACCACGAGCAACCTTTTCGCGAACAAAGTGAATGTCCATCTCGATATGCTTAGTGCGCTGGTGCTGAACCGGATTACCAGAAAGGTAGATGTCACTAATATTATCACAATAAACTAAGGTCGCTTTCTGAATTGGACAATAAAGCTCTAACAACAAATTACGTAACCAACATGATTCAGAGACCACATTAGTTACCACTCGATACTCGGCCTCTGCACTGGAATGAGATAAAGTCGACTGACGTTTCGCAGACCATGAGACCAAGTTATTACCCAAAAACATACAATAGCCAGACGTAGACCGTCTGGTGTCCGGACAGCCACCCAATCAACATATGTATACGAGACAAGTGTCGACGTGGATGAAGGATATAAATGCAAGGCATAGTCAAGCGTACCCTGAATATACCGAAGGTTATGTGCTCAACTCTGGTATCATGCATAAACAAACACACATGTTGTACAACATACGTAATATCAAGTCTCGTGAATGTAAGATACCCCTGCAAGACTGTGATAGGGGGTCGGATCCTCGGATGATACGCCGGTCGCGGCACTAAGCTTGGACTTAGTATCAACTGGAGTGGAAGTGGACTTACAGGATGACATCTCAGCCCTCTCAATGATCTTAGTTGCATACTTCCTTTGGGATAAGAACAACCCACCGGTGTGACGAGTGACACCGATCCCCAAAAAATAACTTAAGGGCCCCAAGTCTTTCATAGAAATCTCTAGTAGTGCTAGAAAACATTTGAATAAACCATGCGTAATTTTCCCCCAAGTAAAACAAACACGTGATAGCTTTCCTGTTAGTGAGAATAAAACTAGTAGAATATTTGAGTTAATACATTGTGATTTGTGGGGGCCAAATGGTACACGATCTTCGTGTGATGCAATTTACTTCTTGAAATTAGTTGATGATTCTTCAAGAGCAGTTTGGGTATATTTATTGCGTAATAAGACTGAAGTTTATACAACTTTTTGCTCTTTTATTGCAATGGTTGAGCGTCAATTTGATACAACAATTAAAATTATGCAGAGTGATAATGGAACTGAATTTAAATCCATGTTAGACTATTTCAATACAAATGAAATTCTCTTTCAAACATCATGTGTGGGTACCCCTCAACAAAATGGACGGGTGGAAATGAAACATCAACATATACTAAATGTAGGTCGAGCATTGATGTTTCAAGCTAATTTATCAATTACATTTTTGGGGGGAATGTGTGCTTAATTAACCGAACCCCCTCATTCTTACTTAACAATAAGACTCCATATGAAGTTCTTTTTGGAAAACCACCAACCTTTGCTGAACAAAAAGTTTTTGGGTGTTTGTGTTTTGCTCACAATCAGAAGGCGAAAGGAAATAAATTCTCTCCGTGTAGTAGAAAATGTATTTTTGTATGCTATCCGAATGGAAAAAGGGGTGGAAGTTGTATGATCTGGATAATAGGGATATATTTGTGTTACGTGAAGTTAAATTCCATGAGAATAAGTTCCTATTTGAACCTGAAAATGATAGTTCGTCATCGCATAAAGCTATGGAAAATGTAGGCGTAGACATGGATTTTTTTGGGTGATTTGGAGTCGGTCGTAGATGAAGGGGTTATTGTCGGAACCATCGGGGGTAATGGCGATAAGACAATGGATGGGGCAGTGGGGGACGCTGCTGCCCAGCCAGTAGGGGGCGTTGGCGAGGCAGTGGGGGATGTTGCTGCCCATGCAGTAGGGGACGTTACTGCCTAGCCTAGTCGGGTCCCCGTTATGCCTACGGCCCAGCCCAGCGGCACCCCCAGCCCATCACCTAACCAGCCCACGAGCAGGCCCATTAACTATCGAGGTAGAGAAGGATTTGGGCAGAGGGTTGAGGGATAAACGCCCTTCGGTCTTGTTGCGTGATTTGTTGATCTCACTATACGGAAAAAGAGTCTTTCCCAAGGTTCATCGGCTTCACATGGTTCTTCAGGTACTCTTTATTCTATAGCACACTTTGTGAATTTTGACAATTTTTCTTTGCAATACCGTATATTTCTTGCAGTTGTGATTGCAGGACTTGAGCCCCATAATTTTTATGAGGTAATGAAAGATGTTGGTTGGAGAGAAGCTATGCAAAAAGAAATTAGTGCACTGAAAGATAATGGGATTTGGGTGATTGAGGAGTTACATCCCGGGAAAAAGGCACTCGAATGTAAATGGGTGTACAAAATCAAATATCATGTAGATGGGAAAATTGAGCGATTGAAAGCTCGACTCGTCATTTTTGGTAATCATTAGGTTGAGGAGATTGATTACAACGAAACCTTTGCTCCAAAGGCTAAGATGGTGACGGTTCGTGCCTTTCTTGTGGTTGCGGCTGCTAAGAACTGGGAATTGCATCATATGGATGTGCATAATGCCTTTCTTCATGACGATTTAGATGAGGACGTTTACATGAAATTACCTCATGGGTTTACAGTTGACAAATCCGGCATGGTTTATTGCCTGAAGAAGTTCCTCTATGGTTTAAATTAGGCCCCGAGGTGTTGGTTTGCTAAGTTGGCATCTTCTTTAAAGAGGTACGGTTTCCAACAGTCTTACTCTGATTATTCGATATTTACTCTGCGTCAAGGAACAATATAACTTAATGTACTCGTATATGTGGACGACTAGATTATCTTTGGCAATGATCCTTCCGATGTAGTTGCATTTAAGAAATATTTGAGTATGTGCTTTCATATGAAGGATTTTGGTCTGTTAAAATATTTTTTGGGTATTGAAGTAGCCCGAAGCTCGAGGGGATTTTTTTGTGCCAGCGAAAGTACACCCTCGACATCATAGCCGACGCCAGACTTATGGGTGCAAAGCCTGCCGGCTTTCCTATCGAGCAGAATCATACAATGGCCTTAGCTAATGGGGGGTGTTACTTGCTGATCCGGAGCGCTATCGTTGGTTAGTTGGTCGTCTTATTTATCTTTCATTCACTCGTCCTGACTTAGCCTATGCAGTTCATATTCTGGTCAGTTTATGCAAGAGTCGCGTCAGGAACACTGGGATGTGGCTATCCAAGTTGTTCGATACTTGAAAGGAATTCCGGGTCAAGGTATTTTGCTACAGGATGATAGTGATATGTTATTAACATGTTGGTGTGATTTTGATTGGGCGAGTTATCCGTTGACTAGGCGCTCTATTACATGATGGCTGGTTTTCCTAGGTTGTTCTCCCATTTCGTGGAAAACCAAGAAGCAACACACTGTCTCCAAATCATCCGCGAAAGCCGAGTATCGCTCGATGGTGGCGATCACTTCGGAGTTGAAGTGGCTGAAAGCAATATTAGGCAGTCTCGGGGTGGATCATCCTCGTGCTATGACTTTATTTTGTGTCATTAAGTCTACATTGCATATAGCCCAGAATTCTATTTTCCACGAACGAACGAAGCATATTGAAGTCGATTGTCACTATATCCATGATGCGATCCAGGAAGGTGTAATTACTACGAGTCATGTGTCTACGAACGAGCAGCTTGCCAACATTTTCACAAAAGCATTAGGCAAGCACCAATTTGTATATTTACTCTGCAAGTTGGGCATTTATGACTTGCACGCTCCAACTTGAGGGGGGTTTAGGATTCTCTTTGTATATCTCCTATTTTAGGTAAAATTATATTCCTATTGTAATTAGGTTGATTAGTTACCTAGTTTGTAGCAAAGTGGATATTTTTGTACTACTATATATATTGTATATTATTGATGAATAAAATTAAGGGAAACCTATTTCTCAAGTCTTATCACTTTTCCTACCTGGATGATGAAGTAGGAAAAGTGAACAGCTAATAGTTGATGAGTGTTTTGATAAATAAATGATGATAGTTCATGTAGGAAACTAGCACATCTGATAGTTCAGGTAGGAAACAAAAAAAATGATAATTCAGGTATATTTTTTATTAATAACTCTTTTTCTTTTTTAAATTATATTATGTCCAAACACAACTCTAATTTTTAAATACTACTTTCTTTCTAATTTCATATTTTTATGTCCAAACGTCCGCTATATATTTTCGATGACACCCCTAGTTTTTTAAAACTACTTTGTTCTTGTCGGTGAATGAGGTAAACTCCAAGATTCCGGTACAATGGCCAGCCTGTTTGGTAGGATAAGATTTGAAGCTTTGAGATAAGTCCATTCACCTGATTTATAATAAAATAAAATCAGATCAAAGGGCCGTTTAATCCTTGATAATCATAATATAGCCCACTTATTTATTCACATGTTTGATATGATCGTCAAGTTGTCATATTGCAAAGATGATCCTTTGTTTTATCTTTTCTAGATTTGGATACTGTCTGCTTTTTTATTTTCCTCTACCTAGCAGATCACGATTTTATTTTTAAAAGCTAATTTGATTAAATTTTAAAGTTAAGTTGAAATAGATAATTTCATATTTAAAATTAAAATTTAGATATTCAAAAATAATATGAAAAGTAATATAAATAGCAATTATTCTCATGTCAATATAATAAAAAAATACATTTAAAATATTAATTATAATTTATATAGTTTGACTCTCGAAAAATAAAAAATACCATATAAATTGGGTCAGAGAGAGTACACGGTTAAGCTTACGGCTTCCCACCCAAAGGAATTTTGATTTGTGCAAAAACAAAAAAAAATCGTTTGTGAACGGATTGACTTGAAATATAGAAAATCGAAATAAACACCAAACGTGAATATGAACTTCCATAAATGATTCATTCAATGGACCTATACTGTTGAGTGCGGGACAGAGCTAAAGTACAAGGTGAAACTTGAAAGTGGTTCATCCGAATCTTTTTATTGAAAAATTAAATGTATATGTCAAACCTATTTTAAATAAATATTATTCTCTCGGTTGCAAAAAAATTGTCCTAGTTCGATTTGATACAAAATTAAAAAAATAAAGGAAGACTTTTAAAATGTGTGGCTGTAAATCATCTCATAAAGTTAAATTATTTTTAAATATAATAAAATGTTAATCTTTTTGAGAGAAACTAATAAGAAAAATAAAACAATCTTTTGGGACAGAGGGATTAATTTCTTTGATTATATATTTACATTTTAAAATTTAATTTGAAAAACATTGAGAAGAAATTCTATTTCTGCCATTGATTTAGTGTAACTTCAAGCAAACCTATAATATTTGGTTTAAAACTAAAAATATTATGGCTGAATAGTCTAATTGACATTTCTACATACGTAATCGATTTTAACATTTTCACTTGTTCGATTTTGACATATTAGCTCCGACTTCATGAGATTTCTTCTGAACATCTGAATAAATTCATCGTTTCAATAATTTATTTATTAAACACATTATAATTAAATTTTAAATTCGCCTTTGATCGCATTTATTTTTCAGCGATATAAATCTGATCTCTCTCCTTTGAGTAGGACAAGAAGGGGAATAAGAACAAGAATTTTTTTTGATGATCAGTATTAAATGTGGCAAAATTAGTCCATGAAAACATAGCTCGCTCGACCCGTTCAAATTTGGACGGGTTATTGACCCACTCATCTATTAGCTCAGCCTATTTCAACACAACTCATTTTTATGTAATCCAAATTGACTCATGAAAAATCTTGTGAAAATATCTTTTAAAAAATATTTTTAATTTGATATGTTATATAGCTATAATAAAAATAATAATTTTATAAGGTACTAAAATATTATAAAAGAACAAATAAAGCAATTAAAAGTTACTAAGAATTGGACGAAATGGTTATGAGCGCATTTTAGCCTGTTTCGGCCCAACTCATCTCAGTCCAAGTAACTTTAGGCGGTTCAATAACTTGTCCATAGGGATGGCAACGGATCGCATCTGGACCGGATCCTACTAGATCCAGATCCAGATCCGTTTTTCATACCTGAATCCAGATGCAGATCCATCGGGTCCATAAAAATCATATCCAAATCCGGATCCATCGGATCCACGGATCGGATCTGGATCCACATGTAAAAAAATTTGCCTTGCTAAGAATGAAACCTTGCTAAGAATTTTTTTTGAACTGACAAACGATTTTTACTTGGCTAACGGTCTACTGTGTTTCAATTTTGAAATATTCATATGAGATATTTTGTTCATTGTCTCGTTTTGATTGTGAGCTATTAATTGAAAATGTTGATAATGACAATAGTTGTGGAAAATGCTAACTAGTATTTCCACAATGTAGAACTTGCATGTGCTTGGAATCTTCACAAATGAAGTAAATATAATTTTAACTACTTGTCTATGGAGATGTTAGTCATTCACTAATATAACATTGATTTTATTATCGAAGTTACCTCTTTATTTTTTGGTTTTTGAGTTAACGCGGGGATAAATTAAACTTGTTTTGAGAATTAAACTTGTAAGGATGTGCTTAGCAATTTTAAGAAAATACTTATAAAATTACATTCTAAAGTTATGAATATATTTAATAAAAAATGGATCCACAGGTCGGATCTGGACCGGATACGGATCTCAAATACAAGATCCAGATCCAGATCCGATCCGTCAGAAACGGATCAGGGTCCGATCTGGATCCGTCGGGTCCAAATTTTGAAGATTCATATCCTATAAAACGGATCCACCGAATTCGGATCGGATCCAGGATCCAATGCCATCTCTACTTGTTCATTTATTAACTAAACTCATTTTAACATTTTAACGTGCTCAAATTCAATCTAATTTGTCAATTTGATACCTCTAATCAGATTGCAAATCTATAGTATGCAGAAGAAATTAATAATGAATGCAGTGTCAGATATGAATAGCGGTGATAGATAAATGTACTGGATTAAGGACCTATCAACCTTCACATCTACATCTTATCTTTAACAGTGCATAGTGCAAGGTCACTCCAAAATCTAGCGTACACTATAACAAATTTGATTATCAATGAAGAATTATTTTGTTACTTAAAAATCATATTTTGATACAAAAAACCTTTCATGATGAAAAAAAAATCATCAATCCTTCGTCTCTAAATGTGGGTCGCTAAATGTATACAAAGATAATTTAATATTTCATCGGCAAATAAACTTGCATTAACTATGGTCTTTTTTGTCCCCAAATGCGTAGTATTTATGACAAACTCATTCGTCAAAAAATGTATAAAAAATTATAGTTGATAATGTATTTTCGTCACTAAAAGGCTTATTAATATCGACAAAACTACTTCATCACTAATTTTTTGGTTTAGTTAGTGACGACATCAATTGTCACTAAAGTTATATATATTTCGTAGTTGAACAAAAGTAATTTTGTCACTAAAGACAATCTTTTATATTAGAAAAGATATTTTGTTTCCAAATGTATAAATTTGTGACAACTTTTGCTTATACAAAATGACGTATAATTTTATAGCTGAAACCTATAATGTCGTCACCAAAATTATTGTTTTTATCGACGAAATAAAATTGTCACTATACATTGCTTAATTAGTGACAATAACAACTGTGATAGAATACAGATTTCATTCGTAGTTAAAGAATGAAGTATATTATTGATATTATATTTTGTCACAAATGTAATCAATTTAACAAAATAATTTCTAGGACAAAATGTTGATTATCATGAAAAATACAGTGTAATTTAATCATTACGTATTCTCCTATCTTGTAAGCTCTTTCAATTTTGTGAGCTCCTTTACTTTTTCTTTTTTTTTTATATCCAGCTTCTCGCTTACGCCAGCGGCCAGACTATTCCTGAAGATAATAGTCTCAGTACTCAGCATTACTATCAGTAAATCACGGAATGTGTCTGAATGACCGGGATTTTGTGAGCTACTTTACTTGTTTGAAGCCAAAGAAAGTTTTGAGCTGTCATTTCCAACTCTATTGATAGCTTTGTTGATGTTGTTGACTTAACAGACCTTCCCTTTACCAACTGTGCCTGCATAATCACCAAATCTTTTGTCAATAAAAGTGAACTGGAAAATCCAATTCCCATACTCGAATGTCACCCCAAAAATATAGCCCCTTGGAGCTGCAACAGCAGCCTAATTTTATCAGTACATTGGACACATCTCGATTATTGCCAATGATGCACACATCACTTGGCAGAGATTAATTTTCTACAAGCATGACCTTCGAACTGAATTATGTAAAACTAAATAACTCATAGACATGTTCAGCTTAGCTTAAAAAATCGAAGCATTCACAGATAGTACATGTCAACTATCAATTATCATACCGTTTATACCTTCCATTGCCGCCTTGACAACGAGTCGAGCAGCTACTTCATAAACCTCCTGGGTACTTGTATCAGGTCTGAATACTCTATTTACCATCATCAAATCACAATATGACCAAAATAAAAATTTAAACTCAGAATAACCATCTTAAAAGGCATTCCACTTTCAAGCAATTATCGAGAAAACTATTTAAACTCGGTACGCATAGCAGGAGCTTAGTGCACCGGATGCCCTTTAATGTTCTCAAAATAATTAACTAATTTTCACAACCAGCAGAATCAAAATCACAAAATGAATGAAAGTGCTAAGAATTGTACTAAAGTCATAAGCAGTCGCAGGATTATTCTCTTTCACTACCACCATATAACATAAAATTCTTACCGTGTTATCATAGAACTCAATTCAACCTTGTCCATACATTGCATCTGTCGGATATGTAAAGCAATACGAGAAGTAAATAAATATTACAAGTGTTCGAAAGGATAAACAAATAGGCAATTCAGAACTGCTGCAAGCTTGTTGAGTCTTGAATCTTGATAACCTGAAATCAAGACACACTAAATCTGGATTGTTACAACTGTGGCCGAGTCGAGAGATGGCTCTCTGTCTTTAAGACAAGATTGCCCCGTATATATGTTTTTACGTTAACGGGCAATAGTCTCCCAAGATAAACAACAACTAATCAACATTACAAAGCAAATAGGTTGATTCTGACGAAGAAAACAAAACACGAAACGAATTGCTGAAGAATAGAAAAGGAAGGAAGAGTTTCTGTTTTTGACCACTGTTTCTGCTCACGTTTTTTGACAAAATCTGTGTTGTTCTCTCTCATGTTTTTGTGTTGTATATTGTAGTCTTCACAATTGTGCAAAAAAACACCAATATATAGCATAAGGGGAGGGTCTCCTCAACTGCCAAGTAATGACAGTTTATGGCCATTAGTGAGGGAGTTAATCAGCCAAGTAATGACTGATTTAATGTGAAACATAAAGGAGCTGCTAGGTGCAGATTAATGGAGTATGACTGATTTAATGTGAAACATAAAGGAGCTGCTAGGTGCAGATTAATGGAGTTTTAACGCTCCAAAAATCAACTCCAACGGCAGGCAGAAACTTTCTGCCTTCCGTCGTTTCCAATTTCAGCTTTCCAGAAACTTCAGGTACCAAACTGTAAATATTAAACAATCTGGAGGTCTATAAGAAGAAGCCCAAGGCCCACGACGACCGGACGGGACGGGGGGTGGCGGCGGCGCGCGTGTGGGCTTAGCCTTGAACCCAAACACATCTAGGTCCTCCCTCCTTCAAATACATGGGTTACCCCTTGGGGTCCCAAAACCTTAGCCAATTTTGAGACTTATAAAGAGAACAATTCTTTTTTTCCCACCGATGTGGTAGATTTGTCCCACACCATATTTTCATGCCTCAAACACCTTACTTCGTAGACCAATATCTCTTTCATTTATCAATGAAATTTGACGATTCTTGGCCCTACGGTCATCTACTCACTTAGTAGATTATACACGTGTGAAGAGACAAAGACTCCAACATACGGAACCCTAGTGTTTACGTCATTAAATACGGGTGGACGCACCTCTCCACCAAAGGCAAATTTCCAGCCGCATCTACAAAGAATCAAGCACTACAGAGCAACATATAAAGTCAAGGACTTTGAAAAATAGCATAAATATCTCAGATATAGTCAGAATAACTTCACTGAAACATCAGGAATTGTTCTGTGGCTATTAGATATAGGACTTGTAGATTTTGAAAATAACATGTGAGAAAATGAATGATCTCAATCTTTAAGCACTTCAAACTTAATCTGCTAGCTTCTGCTTCTTATTAATTACTATTACTTTTAAGAAATAAAAAGAGTATTCATATTCAGCTGATATCATATATAAGCCTCAAAGATAAAACGACATGCGGAGAGACTAGTTTCTTGATAATTTTGTATGATTTCTCAGAAATGATCATCCCTGGGAGTAATGTATTATTTCTGTTCCTGAAGTCAACAATATTCTCATATTCAAAAAGAAATATTTCAAAGAAATAAGATCAAACTACCAGAAATATAACTTTTGGATAACAGGCTAAAAGAACAAGTATTACATAAATAAACGAAAGCTTCAAATTTTCTTACAATTACATCTATTACTCGGTTTAAGAAAAGATAACACGACTACAACCTAATATAATAAAAGAAAAGCTTAAATGAAGGTCCATGTATGGAATAAAAACAACAAAAGAGTGTCATTGAATCAATCAAGTTGAGATTATAGATCAGAAACAACCTAAGTTCTTGGCCACTAATAGCAAACAATATCTTGATAAAACTTATAGCAATGTTACAGTTCATGTAGTTGGAAAGGGCGCTGTCATCATGTCTGATAATAAGCAATTGTAAATATTGCGACTCTTTAAAATATCAAAATATGACTTCTCTAAAATTAAAAGGTAGACACCGACCTGCTGAGAAATGGATGAAAGTGAAATGAGAAATCAGGCATTTCAGTCAAGAAAAAACTCTAGAACATAGTAAGCAACAATGTTTTGGAGCCTAATCATATATCTCTTGCAGTAATCTTTTTTTTATTTTGATCAGGTATATTTTTTGCAGTAATTTTCCTTAACTATAGAAGAATGAGATAATGCTACTCCTGATAACAATTCAAAATGCAGTTTAACAGAAAAAGACTACCTTTCATTCAACAAAGACTAGCAAAACAAGAGGAATTAAATATTCACATTAATTCTACAACCAAAAGCAATAGCATAAGTGAGAATGGTGATTGAAAGCACTCATTGGTAGTTCCATACTGCCTTGTAGCCATCAAAAGATTGAACTTGCTTCACATTTCTCAACAAGTCTATTAAGAGTCCCACGTCGAAAATGGAATGGAACATGAACTCCTTATATGGACTTGGACAATCCGCACCCTACAAGCTAGCTTTTGGGGTTGAGTTAGACCCAAGATTCATTCTTTACATGGTATCAAAGTCAGACTCATTCCAATTCTTTGTTCGTCGATATTGGCCCCCAAATTATATTATCCACGCTCCAGTTAACAAGGTCTGAACGTGCGGGGAGTGTTAAGAGTCACACATCTGAAATTGAATGGGAACATGGACTCCTTATATGGACTTGGACAATCCTCACTCTACAAGCTAGCTTTTGAGGTTGAGTTAGGCCAAAATTCATTCTTTATAAAGTCAAAATCATTAACAGTAAACTCCGCCTCCTCAATACCTTTGATATTAAGAACTTCAGCATTTGTTACCAGAGGTAAGATGTATTTATCAGATGAGAGAGCAACATAAGGAAATCAAGGAAACAAGTAACAACACTAAACTACCACTTCGACATGTTGCATATTTCTTTGTGATCAGTGACATGTACTAGAATCTAAAGATTATAGCTGATATAACATACAAGTTGAGGAAAAAAGAAGAAAAAACAATACATACAAATCTAGCTTGTAGCATGCTTTAAGGGGTCGTTAACAAATTAAACCGGGATAATAATGTGGTGATTATAATACAAGGATAGTGAAAAAGTTCATGTAATTGTACGCTTGTTTCAAACCATCAAATACGTCCGTACCTCTTTCTCTCATTTTTCATCAGTTTGTCAACAAAGGTGAGAACCGATAATGCAACACCACTAGTTACCAAAATTCATTTAATTAAATATTAACTAGAGTACAAAATTATTAAAGGCTTCTCTATAGTACGTGGAAATCAAAATCCTCTTAATTGTCATAATTAATAAAATAAAAAATCAATTCCTAGACCGTCAGACCATCAACACCAAGATGGACCAACTTACAAAAAATTTAAAAAATCAGAACCAGACCTCATTAGTGATTAAACTAGTTGGACAAAGATTTTATAAATAAGCAATTATATGTTCCAATAGAAACTGAAACAAATTCAAATTAATTTATGTCTCAATCCACTTTTAGTACTAAACTTATTAACTAAGATTATTTTCAAGAAATATAAATTAGTTATTTGCGGAACATATGATATCTAATTTATTTTTTGAAGTGGAATTATAGATGCTTGACAGATCGTTTAGGAAAATTTAAACAATTTAGTAACAGCAGAATTATTATCTAATTGTCAATAAATTAATTTTCTCCAAACGATACTCCCATCAACAGATCACATATGAATTCATAGGCTACTTGCACTAAGGTAGGATACAGGGTTAGCTTTATAGAAGAAAAATTAGTTTTTGTTTAGCATCTAGTTTGCCAAGCAACGGAGAGGAAAGGGTAGCAAAACCTTGCTTTGCATAATAGACAATATGCAAATCGAATGAGGTTTCAGAGAAAAAAAGATCTCAATCACTTATTTTTCATCTTTGCAAGTTTTATTGTCATACAGTCCAGATGAAAAGTAATGATCTTGAAAACAACGGAATTCACACAAGAATTGAAAATAAACATAAATCAATACATAGATCGAATAGCATATCAAATTCGGATACGAAAGTAAACAAAGAACAAATATATGTGAGTAAAGAGAAAATCGTGATTGAGAAAAAAAAAAAAAAAAAGAGGGAGGGAATTTTAGCCGCCTAGTAATTATTAGTCTAATTTTCTAATTACCCTCCTAATGTCCGTATTAAAACCTAGGAATATGGTGGACACTATTGTCTTTTACAGCGTCTTTCTTTTCTAATTTTTTTTCTTTTAATTCATTTTTACTATTTAAAAAAAGGAAATTTGAAAATAGAACCAACTTACTAATAAAACATACTATTACTTAAACTTAATCGATAAATATACTCTAAAACTATAGAAAAATGAAAACAAAATATCCAAATAAATAATAAAGTAAAATATAGAAGAAACTAACAAAAATCCATCAAAGTAACTCTTTAAATGCAAAATATCATTGATTAGATAAAAATTTAAAAATTATTAATTATTTTGCAAAAAAAATCTTATTAGGTAAATTAGGTCAACCGTAAGATTTTTAGCATAAGAAATCGGAAAACTATTTTCTACCGTTTCTATCGATAAAAGAGTATAAAAAGCCTTAGACCAACAAACACTAGCGATCTAGTGTTAGAATAATACCACTCCACGGTACAGACCTCGAGTACATTCCTGAATGCTGCATTTTATAATTTCATAATTTAAGAAAATTGATAAATTTGGTCGTTTTTAAAAAACTGATCAAATTTGTCTGATTTTAAGTTATTTCCCCGTCAATTAACCGACGGACTCGATCGATTTCTTTTAAAGCACTAGAAATTTTAATCACTTGTAATCATAGGCAAAGAAAATTTTATATTTAGCTATAATTTTTTCATCCAATTGTTTCAGCTACAAATTTTAAGTCGTCGATATTTAAACATTGCATATTTAGTGACAAATGTTGTTGTCAGTAAATAGTGGGTTTATTAGAGACAATTAAATGAGTGTCACTAATTGTTTATACTATTAGTGATAAAAACTAATGTCACAATTAAATATAAAATTTGTGGCTGAAATGTACAACATTTAACTACAAACTCTAATTCATCACTATTGTAACACCATATTTTTTGTGACGAAATTTTTTCCTATTCAAAATTTAACTAATTTTAAGACAAATACTGATTTGTCACAAATTGGATACATCATTAGTGACAAAATAACATGTCATCAATAACTTAAAATTCGTGGTTAATTTTACTCAATAATTGGCGTCAATTTTTTTTGGAAACTTTCGAGGACAAAACGTTTGCTGCGAAATTTTGTGGTTCGTCACTAAAAGTATATGGCGAGATGGCTGCAAAGGCTGACGGCAAGGTTTGACTCGATGGACTGAAACCAGGCATGATAGGATACAGATCCCCCTACTATCACACCTCATGAGATGACTTCCCGTCTTGAAATCCTTCACGGAAAAACCAAAAGGATCAAATTCAACGGAAACGAGAATTAATCGGTAGTGAACACGGACGGACACTAAATTTTTAATCAATTTAGGAGCATGTAAAGTATTTTTCAAGAGAAGGGGTGGATTGGGGGGAGACAACGTTTTCTGACCATAACCCTGAATTGGAATAGAGTTGCCATTACCAACAATTATACCCCGAGGGGTGCATAAATTGGAATAAGAGGAGAGAGTACCTGATTCAGAAGTCATGTGAGTAGTTGCCCGGTGTCCATGTACCAATTTGGGTCCGGTTGAGTCAACCCCAACGTGTGCATCGCGGCCTCGATATCAGTCTGAGTGGGGCTCGCCGCATGATGGGCATGCGGTGGTCGGGGCCCAAGAACTCTGTCCGTGGTGCACACGGGCCGTAGCCGTTGTTGCTACCGCTGGCCGGGCCACCAGCCTAGCCGATGGGCCGCCACCGCTTGGGTATTGGGCCGGACGTTAGCTTGCCCCACCGGCATTTGGCCGGAAACCGATGCTAGATGGTATGGGTTCCACCGCCATGGGCCCCCTTCTTTGGGCCCATGGCGGTGGTGGACCATGTGCCACCGGGCCGGGACCCACCGCACGCTTGTTGACCACCGAAACCGCCACCGAACCGCGCGCGTTTGCTCCCGCGATTTTTGTTATTATTTTTGCGATTATTCTTGCCGCCACCATTATTATGGTTTTGGCCCGAATTATTCACAAAACCTGAAGAACTAGGAGAGGACGCCACCATGACAACTGGGCTTGCTCCGGTAGCCGCCTTTTTAGCCAAACCGGTTTCTTCCAACGTAAGCATGGAGCGGGCTTGATGAAAGTCTGGAAGAGGGTTGCTTTGGCGAAGGAGAGTTCCAACACCATTATAGGCCTCCGAAAGACCGACAACCAACTGTAGAACTAGACGATTATTTGTTAATGGTGCGCCAACATTACGGAGTTGATCCGCCAACTCCTTTAGTTTCTTGCAATATGCAGAAACGTTTGGAAATTCGTCCATTCGAACGAGAGAGAATTCCTGCTCGAGTGTGACGACACGGGAATGTTGGTTGTCTTGGAATATGTCACGCAATCTATTCCATGCAGCCATAGCCGTGGTATCCGGCTCCATAATCGTCTGTAAAAGGTCCAGCGAAATAGTGGCGTATATCCACCGAAGAACGGTAGCATCAAGTGTAATCCATAACTCAGGATCCTCCACAGGAAGGGGTCTAGCGGGAGGAATGATGTGATGAAGAACTTGATAAGATATAGCGTGAATTTTAAACAACTCCACCCACGTCGCATATTGGACGTTTTCCATCTCAAGGACAATAGGGATACTGCTCTTGATATTGGAAACCGTGAGGGCAGGGTGAAAATTGTTCTTAGACATATTGAAAGAACAAAGAAAAAAGAGAAATTTAAGAGAGGTGTTTTTTAGAGTGGAAGACGAAATTTGGAAGAGAAACCCGAGGGGGGGGGGGGGGGTCTCGGCCAAAGGGAGGCAAAAGTTTGAGAGAAAAAAAAACTTTTGTTTAGACCTAGTCTCTTGATACCATGAAAGAAATAATCCCCTTGATTATTTTCATTGATTGAATAGATATATAGACAAGTTACAAACCTTCTTCTACCATAATTCTAACTATACAATATGGTAAGTGTATATCCTAATCTAGGTAACAAATATACTACAATATACACACAATATACTTTCCTTAATATATAAGATTTGTCCACTGATTTTCTGCCCTAACTCCCGTGATGGGCCGGTAATTTGACGTACATCTTCGCCGCACCTCGCTATCGCCGAGAGGCCCAACGGTGGGCCGTTCTTCGCACCTTTCGCACCTTCTTTTAGCCCTTGCTTGGTCCATTGATATATATGTGATATACACTACTGTATATTCAGTGTATATCACATGTATATTGCTCTGTTTAACAGTATATGACCCATATATTTAAATACAAAATATTACTTTTATCATAAAAAGTGAATAATTAGCGACGAATTTTGTGTTGTAGCTAAAAATTTCATAGCTAAATATCACATTTATTGTAGTGGTAGACAATCATAAAGGTCTCTTCAAACTGAGAATTCATGGATACAAATGGAGGTAGTAATTAATAGTAAAAGTATAATTGTAGCTGAAAAGTAAATGAACAAAAAGAAAATACTTTCAGGTTGAGGTGTCAATATCTTGGGAGACATTTGGTCATGAAAACTATAACAATAATAACATATCTAGTGTAATTTCATAAATGAAGTCTGGGCATGGAAGAATGTACAGAGATTTTACCTCTACTTTTGGGAGGTAGAGAGATTTTTTTCCCGGTAGACCATCGGCTGAAAAAAAAATTCAAAGCAGTTTGTAAAAAAATAACATATCTAGTGTAATCTCATAAGTGAAGTCTCGGCTAAAAAAAATAAAAATTCAAAGCAGTTTGAAAAAAAAAACTGAAGTGAAGAAGTCATGGCAAAATACTATAGAAAGCATGACAAAACAGTCTAAAAAAAGAAACAATAACTACAACAAAATAATAAGATAATCGAAGTACGCGATGTTTGGTCATGAAAAATTATTTACCTTATTTCGAACAATTTTTCACTTTATTTCAAAATCAGTGTTCAGTTATAAAATTTTCAAATTCAACTTGGAGTTGGATTTCAAATTTGAAAAAGTGCTCCAAACCTATTTCCAGCTCCATCTTTATAAATTCCAAATAAAGTATTCTATTCTCTTCTTTGCAAAAAGTATAACCAAATAGAACTCTATCTTCAATTCTAACTTCACCTGTTCCAAATAAAATGAAAAATATTATGAATCTATGGCAAATGTCTACTTGCTTTTTAAGAAGATTCAAGTTTATTGCAGCAAAATCTTTATTGATTTAGCAGTAATCATCTTGAATTGTCTTCTAATTATAATAGTCCGACAACGTCATATCACTCTAATAAATTTTGAACAAATTGTTGAGTTCAATCTCCCACCAAAAGACTAAGAACTCTTTTTTTCTTCATAACACTGACCTCGCTTTTTTATGCACTTTACGATATTTGTCACACCCCATTACAAAGTAGAAATAACTTACTCCTATTTATAAGTATTAAAATTATTACTTCAAAAACAAATTAAAAGACAGTTCGGTAATAAGTTATGAAAGTATAGGAGAATATGAGCTGATGGTTACAACTTAAGAAATAATAATCACTTTTTAGATCATGACAGATTATGAAATAGTGGTTTAACAGCAATTATGACCACTTATTTCACTTAATAGCCATGATCAATTATATAATGGGAAAACCTTATATAATCTAATATTATTGTTTATTAAAATGTAATTCAACAGAAGGCAATTCCCCTGGGCATTGACCCTAGATTGAAAGGCATGAAGGTCAATGGTAAGGATAAAAGGTTATTTGAGTGTTGTCGCACTTTATGTGGGAGAGGTAAGTAGCCTCCTCTACGCTTCTCCTTATTAATAGTATTATTTAGAGTTTGCGGGGTTTCTTTTCTTCTGTGTTTATTACTATTTCTTGCTTCATTAATCTGCTATGTATCATATTATTTTGCGTCTTATTTTCTTGCAATCCTGCTTCGAAGCTTCTTTTATTTCAATCGAGGATTTATCGGAAATAACTTATTTACCCCACAAAAGTAGGGGCAAGATCTTGCCCTACTTTGATTTCTCATATTACTCGCTACTTCATTTGATTATGAATTAGGTCACATCTTTGAATACGGCAATTTAACGAACACTGAGGGTGGTTTGTTTAGACAATGTACAAGTAGGGGTGTTCACAGTTTGGTTATAGACAGATCCGAATTGAAAATCAAACCAAATCAATTAAATAAGTTGCGTCGGGTCTGCCGCTCAGTTGAAAACTATGAAACAAGTCTGCGGTAGTTCAAAACTGGAGTTGGCACAATATCGTGAAATGGCCGCCCTTGCTCAATTTGGCTCAGACAAACATATATTTGTTTGGGTTTGATTTGATTTGGTTTTAAATTTTTAAAAATCGATAACATTTTATTTGATTTGGTTTTATTGAAACAAAAGCGAAGGAAAAAATGAACCAAACCAATAAATTTTATATACAAATTTTTATAATTATACATATAGAATATATTAATTTCAAATAATTTGTATACTTCTTCGTCAAAATTTTATTTATCTCTAATAGGCTAATGAACTTACACCTTAATTAAACTCATTTCTTAAAATACAATCATGAATCCAAACCTATTTATTCAAAGAAACAACTACAAAATTTACCTAAAATTCTTTTATATTTCTTATAAACTTTATTCACTTGATTGAAACATATTAATCTTAAAGAAATTTTCTCTATAATCAAAAAATTGTAGCCACCACAATAGAAGAGTAATAACGAATTATAAGTTGAAAAGGATGAAAATTTATTTCCTAATTGTATGGGGGAAATAAAAGAGAAAAATAACATTAAGTTTCTTAAAAAATCAAAAATCCAAATCAAATCGAATCAAACCGGCTACAACCAAACCGATGATTATGTATTGTATTTGATTTGATTTGGTTCTAATAATTTAAAAATTATTTAATTTAATTTGATTTTAATTTTTACTAAAATCGACCCAAACCGAACCATTAACATCCTACCACTATTAAAAATGGACCTTATCCAAATTTAGTTTCTTAACGAGATTCCTTTGTCTAAGTTTTTTTCAAACATAGAGAACGATTAAGTTAGTTAAATTGTCAAAATCAAATTTGTTTGGGACTTTTATTTTGAAACACAATCGAAACTTAAATGAGCAAAATCTGTTTTGACTTTTTTGAGAGAAAAGCAAATAGTAAGGTAAAAAATATAAATGAAAATTTAGCTTTTGAAATTCTATTAATCCTAAGCTTTTAAATAGTCAAATACGTACACAAAGTAGTTGATTGCTTCTACAATTTAAGTATTAGACTCTATTAAAATTAAAAATTAAATATTAAAATCCTTCTCCAATTACATAACTAATTATTTTAAAAAATTATAACAGTAATAGATGCAATATTCAACAAAATTGGAAGTATATGGTTCATCTGTTTCCAAGGATTTTTTTATGCGTTACACAAACAAATACTTCCAAAGCCAGTAGAGAATGCAAATTCGAACACAAACTTTATAAAAGAAACAAAATTTACATACCCAAATTAGAAAGTAATACTTGAAAAAAGAAAAGGTAGTTGAGAAAAAAAAATTAAAAAGGTGGTTTGTTTTTGGATTTTGGTGGGTGGAATTTTGGCACATATATATTTATGAAAGGGTCAAAGATTGAGATAATATGTGGGTCCCACTAATATGGAATAGCCGACAAGTAGGTGAAGATGACACAGTGAAAAACGTGGGTCCTACATTTGAAGATTACTTTACATTGGCAATGTTTTTGTATTTTAATGAATTGAAGCACTGTGGTTCGCCGCATGATTTACGTGTGTCCAAGGTTTTGCCACATGTTGAATCACGCTCCATCAATTGACGATACTACCCCTACTTTTTATTTTATGTCGATCAGCAACAATTTTTTGGAATGTATACATACTCCCTCCATTCCATAATACCTATCACCTTACCCAAATTTATTTAGATGTTCAAGTCGAATTTGGAGCATTCTAAAAATTTAGAGATCCAACTACAAAAAGACAGAATGTCTTCCTCGGTTCGGACCGAAGAAGCAATGTCACTCGGTCATTATCCAACTAACTACAATTTTTTTCTGTCCGTGAAGATCCTACCAGAGCGCCTTCTACTTCTAATAGGCCATGCTTTCATTTTGAGTCTCTCATCTTTTCTAGAGAAGCAAAACTCGAACGGAAATAATAAGTGTTATCTTAGAAAATCAAGATATAAATTGACTAATTTTTTTAAATTTTACCCTTAGATAAAAATTGACAAATTTAAATAACTTTTAAATGATGATTGAAAAAGTCACATACTCACCCGTCTCAATTTGTATGATGTAGTTTGATTGGACACATAATTTAAGAAATAAAGGAAAATTTTAAATTTTGTGATCTAAAATAAGCCAAAGATAATTTTGTGGTTATAGATCATTTCGTTAAGCAAAAAAAGTAAAGTTTAAAGTTAAATTGTTCTCAAATAGGAAAATGTGTCATTCTTTTTTGGACTGACTAAAAAGAAAAGTGTGTCATATAAATTGAGGGAGGGGGAGTAGTAACTTGATAGTGTGGGATTTCCAATATCAAATATTTATTATTTATGCATGCTCTATTCAAGAGAAAAAAATAATTTATTCTAATTATAGAAAGATAATTTAATAAGTTTTATATTATATTATTAATTTTTTAATATGCGTATTTTTTATTAAGATGATAGATATTATGCTACCGAGGGGAGTATTTCTTCAGAAAATATGACACACCGTTAGTAAAAAAGGACAATACATACTTTGCCGTTAAAATGGAAAATTACTTGGACTTTTAAATTTCGAGGGCGTAGCTTCTCCTTATTTTATTCAAAGTTAAACCATAATCGCCTAAATGATCACGTGGCAAAGAAAGAAATACTTACTCTATCAACAACAAAAAAACCGTGTGCTAGCAATTTTTCTGTCTTATAACCGTAAAATAGTCAAAAGTAGTAAAGTAATTAAAAAACAATTATTACTTAATATGAGATAAAACAACAACAACATCATACACAATGAAATCCCACAATGTGAGGTCTGAGGAGGGTAGAGTGTATGCAGACCTTACCTCTACCTTGGTAGGTAGAGCGGATGTTTCCGGATGACTCTCGGCTCAATACAACGCATAATCATACGCAAAGCAAAGCAATAGAAATGGTTAGACTCAGACAAAAAATTAAAGCAGTATGAACATGCTAATAACAAAATCGAATACGCCATGGTACCGCATTCTGACAAAAGGAAACAATAGCTAACACAGATAAATAAGATAAACAAAGTACACTAAAGAGCACATAACAACAGAATCAAACTACAGGGGACTACAAAGCAATATTGCTCCTATGAGTGTGATAGGTTAATCGGGCCTACGGTAATAGCACTGCAACTATCATTTTGTAAGCGTAAGTACGACTACGCTCGGCTACCTACTGTTGACACCCATTTTTGTCCATCTTTTCATTTTTATTTGCAATTTTAAATATTTTTGACACCTTAAAACAATTTATATATATAATTCTCAATATCATTATTTATCATTATTATTATTATTATTTGCATTTTTTACTGTCATTTGTATTTTTAATATCATAATCATAATTTTATCATAATATTATATGTTATTTATTTTCCGCAAAATGACATCACGTTTCTATTTTTTTTATCAAGCATTAAGCATTTCACAAATATTATGTTTATTATTATAACATCGTTATATCTTATTTTAAAAAATAATTCACATTTCTTCAAAGCATTTTTAATATTAAAACCTTTTTTTATATATTTTAAACCCATAACCCATTTTATTTCCCAACAAAAAAAATATTTTCTACCCAAAACAAACACCCATTTTAAAAGGGGGCAGCCCATTTGGCCACCCCCATTTTCGGCCCACCCGAACGCCCATCGCCCCAAACCCAACCCTTTATTCCCTCATATACCAAACCCAACCCTTTATTCCCTCATATACCAAACCCAACCCTTTATTCCCTAAACCATAATACCCTTCACCCCATCGCTGCACCTCACCCATGCCCCGACCCCACGCGTCACCGGTCACCTTACCCCTTCCACCACCAACCCCTGACACCACCAACCCGTCAACCCCCATACCCTATCCCCCCAAATCCACAACCCATGCCCCTTCGAATCCGCGATTTTGCCCATTTGTTTTTGAAATTCAAACTCGTTTTAAAGGGGGTATGGGTTAGACATTGAGGGGTCCGAATCCACCTATAAAACCCCCTTTTTGTTCTTCAAGAAAAGGACTGGGACCGAAAAGAAAGAAAAAATATATGTTGTGTTCCTAATTTTTAGCATTCTCCTTCCTTGTTATTCAAGAAATAAGTCCGAAAATAAGTCTAAAATCGGAAGGAAAAGGGGTGAGTTTCATTATTGAACTTTGGTTTTAGATACTTCTATTGGGTCTCGTAAACCCATCCAAAAAATCTACTTTTTGTGTTTTGTTCTTAACTGTTTTTGGGTCTTCGATTTCGGTCACTGTTCGGGTCAGGTCAACCCTGTTTGGGGTAAGAACCAGATTTATGTGTTTTATATCATGTTGGTTATCTGAAATTTGTGAAAATTTTGATTCGGGTCGGGTCCACCTGGTTCAAGTAAAGTTTTTCCAGATTTTGTGTTTAATATCTTGTTGTTGGTTATCTGAAAATCCAAAAACTGATTCCGGGTCACCATTGTTTCGGGTTGCATTTCTCGGGTCGGGTCGACCCGAAATTCGGGTAATCTATCCGGGTATGTTTTTCAGAACTGGGTCGATTACCTAATTTTCTCTATTGTTTTTGTCGAAATTCGGGTCGGGTCGAATTTTCAGGAGCATTTCAAGTTCTGTTTCGGTTCAAAAATTTCAGAATTCGTGTTGAACATTTTTAATTGCGAACTGTTGGTTTATTTTGGCATTTAAACATCCGTACACGGATATCTTACTATTTTACTGATTGAACAAATACTACACTTAGGCCAATGAAATTGAATTTGAGGTCGCACCCCTTCGGAAATTGCCTCTCTGTTTCAGTTTGCTGTTTTTGGTATATTTTGCTGATTTGAACATGATACTACACTGGCCGATGAAACTTCCATCGAATTTGAGGCCTCCACAGTTGGAAAGACGGGAATAAAACTTCCGGACAAGGATGAAACTTAAATCCTTTTTTTTCATTCGAGAGACCAACATGTTCGGTAGGAAGGCAACTAAAATGACTAACGAGTCATATGTTCGCAACCACGACGTGATTGGAATGATCTTTTCAAAATTTAAGTTTGAGCCCTCCGTAATCAAAACATTTACTGTTTTGGATACGGATCCGAAGTTTATTTATATTCAATTGTTTTCTAACCGTTTGTTCTTAACAGCTTGCAAGGGACTCAATTAAAGAAGACAACATACCCTTCGGAGATTACTTATTTTGTTGTTGTTTTTACTTTCTTTAATTTAATTTAAATTTATTATGTATTGTAATATTATTTATTGTACTTATGTAATTATTTGAAACGTTTAGAATAGGTAGGCTTAGAATTAATTAATATGGTAGTCTAAATCTGGAAACCTGTCGCTAGTTTATTTATCTTAGGGCTCAGTTAGTGCAAAAATTAGAAATCCTCCGCTAGTTTATTTATTTTTAGGCTCGTCATGCATATTCAAAATTTTCAAAACAACTTTGTTTATCTTTCATTCACTTTATTAATCATACCAATAATTGTCTTTTTCCGATTGGCAACTCAAAATGATTTCCAAAAAAAAAAAAAAGAATTACTTCTTTGGCACTATAAATAATTTTCTTTTCTATCAATTGTAAAAAATGCATGTTTTTATCTAAAGTTAAACTTTACATGTATTTTATAATCAATGCCACAAATGCATGTCTTTTATCCCAAAAAATCAATTTTACATATAGTTGCATAAAAATGCCATGCATACTCTTTTCGGATTTTATGTCATAATTTATTTCTCAAAACCACAATCATCTTTGCGAGACCTTCAAATGAATAAATGGTAAAATCTTTACATTATCAAATGCATCTTTTTATTAGTTATCTGCAAACATCTTTTAAACTTTATATACTTTTAAACATGCATTTTCCTTAGCACAATAATTAACCTGAGTTTGATCGGATAACCGCAAGTTAGCGGATCTTAAAGGATGCCTAACCCCTTCCCTTTAGGATAATAAAGAACCCTTACCTAGAATCTCATTAGTTTCGTAGACCATAAAATCGGAATTCTTTTGCAACATTTAGTTAACATTTAGGTGCCCTAATTCACCTTAGAATAATTAGGTGGCGACTCCTCAAAACAAGCATTTTTATCCAACCCAGAGGGAATCGACGCCATCGCGTTGCGAAGCCCGCGAGTTAAAAACGGGTGCGACAGTATGGTGACTCCGCTGGGGAATTTCAGGTTCTTAACCATAGCAAATCCAGGTTAATTATTATTGCGCTTTATTTTGCTCCTTATTTGATTTACTGCTTTAAATTGTTTCCTTTTTGAAATTTTGTATGTTTAACTTATTTAATTGCTACTTTCTTTTCCGATTTTCTTAAATTGGCATTCTGCTCATATTTCTTCCACTTCGAAAAATTGACACTATCACACATACACGCAAGGTGTGTTTCGCGCACCCGCAAACTTCTTTCAAATTTCCAAAAATTTAGGAGAGTTGGTATATGCGCGGAGCATCCGGACCATCCGGTAGGCCGCGTAGCCTTCTCACTCGAGCAGTCCGCTCGGGAACCTTGAGTCTAGTCAGCCAAATCTTAGAAAATTTAGGATAGAGCTATACCACACTTTATCTTAAGTCATGCATGCATACACCTTAGGTGGGTCGATCCTCGGTATCGACTCTACAATTAAGAAATCCACCAAAATTATCGACGGATCTCACAACCCAACGACCAATCAGCATATTATGTGTAGCGTGATAATGGTAGACGAATCCAAGCCTAATCGTGACATGACGAAATTGGAAAATTTCAGCCTTTATTGTCAACGGAAAACATTTCAACCTAACGGCTTAGATCAATCTATCATAATTTTGCATATTTGGCGTCTAGGCTCACCTCTAGCATAAGAGAGACCCTCTGAATGTTAGGACGCGCATTTAATTTCATACAACCTGCTTGCTATTTTCTGCTGCTTTCCACTCTGTGCATATTATTTGAAGTAATAATTACTCGTCTTATACTAACTTGGTTTTCTTCATTTTTTTCAGGAGGTTTATTTTGCCTAATTTATTTTCCCCAAAGGTTGATTCGTGTTGACTAAAACTGGCGGAGCACCCCATCTTTTATTTCCCAATCATGCCTATCCAAATTGTATTAGTACTTAATGAAACAATGTGATTTAGATTGAGGCCTGAATCTCATTTATGCATTTAATGTGTTTTGCCTCCATCTTTTGAAAGCCTAAATGACAAAATCCATTGCGCTTTTGTTATTTTAAAATTTGTGTCATTTCATAATTTTATTTTCTCTTTCAGCATGCAAATTAATAAATCTATCGATAATGTGAATGTGACATACATCAAAACAAGCAAACAAAATCCAAACCGCAAACATGACTCCGAAGAATTTAGGGGGACCCACAATCGGAAGAATTGATCGAAGAATTGGAACATTTTGAGAGTAGGCCAACGCCAAATCTAGTTGAAACAGAAGTCGTGAACTTGGGAAGTGTAGAACTGGTAAAGGAGACAAGAATTAGTGTCCATCTAAGCACCACCCAAAAGAAAGAATTGGTGGATCTTTTAAAGCAATATATCGACGTATTTGCGTGGTCTTACGACGATATGCCAGGTCTGAGCACATATATTTTTCCACATAGACTACCCATTGAGCCATCTTGTCCTCCGATGAAGCAAAAACCAAGGAAAATCAAGCCTGATTTGAGTCTAAAGGTCAAAGAAGAAGTCTCCAAGCAGTTCGACGCAAAGGTCATTCGAGTCACCCGGTATCCAACTTGGCTAGCCAACATCGTACCTGTGCCAAAGAAAGATGGGAAGATAAGAGTATACGTGGATTATCGGGATCTCAACAAGGCTAGCCTGAAGGATGATTTCATTCTCCCAAATATCCACATACTCATCGATAATTGTGCGAAGCATGAGTTGCAGTCATTCGTTGATTGCTTTGTTGGTTATCACCAAATCCTGATGGATGAAGAAGATGCAGAAAAGACAGCACTCAGCACACCTTGGGGAGTATACTACTACCGAGTAGTGCTGTTCAGACTCAAGAACGCAGGGGCCACTTACATGAGAGTCATGACTACCATTTTTCATGATATGATCCATAAATAAATCTAGGTCTACGTGGATGACGTCATTATCTAGTCACGAAGGACTTCAGATCATTTGTCAGATTTGAAGAAATTCTTTGATCGGCTGAGGCAGTACAATCTGAAGTTGAATCTCGCAAAGTGTGCATTTGGTGTCCCTGCTGGGAAGCTGTTAGGTTTCATCGTGAGTAGAAGGGGCATTGAATTGGACCTTTCGAAGATAAAAGCTATTTAAGAGCCGAAATGATGTGATGAGTTTTCTCGGTCGTCTCAATTACATCGGCAGGTTCATAGCACAGTCGACGGTAATATGTGAGCCGATATTCAAATTACTAAAGAAGGACACTGCTACCAATTGGACATCAGATTGCCAACAAGTTTTTGACAGAATCAAGGAATATCTATCTAATTCGCCGGTTTTGGTGCCTCCAGAGCCCGGAAGACCTTTGTTACTATATCTATCGGTGTTGGAAAATGCATTTTGATGCGTGCCGGGGCAACACGACGAAACAGGAAAAAAAGGAACAAGCTATATACTACTTAAGTAAGAAATTCACGCCTTATGAACCCGGTATACTTTGCTAGAACGCACTTGCTGTGCTTTGACTTGGGTCGCTCAAAAGTTTAGACATTACATATCTGCATATACCACCTATCTCATCTCAAGAATGGATCCGCTCAAATACATCCTTTAGAAGCCCATGCCTACTAGGAAGCTAGCAAAATGGCAAATCCTGCTAAGCGAGTTCGACATCATATATGTCACCCATAAGGACATCAAAGGACAAGCACTAGTTGATCATCTTGCCGAAAATCCCGTAGATGAAGAATATATCCCTCTCCGGACTTATTTTCCGGATGAGGAAGTATTGTTTGTTGGAGAAGATATCTCAGAAGAATACCCGGGTTGGACAATGTTCTTCGACGGAGCTGCAAATGTACTGGGGCATCTGTGTCTCTCCTCTGCACATGCTCGAACCATCTCAACCTCGATTCCCGCATCTTATCCTCCACTGAGGCCACTCCCACTCATTCCCGGATATCTTCATTTCTAATCATATCTCTCCTTATACGCACACACATCCACACACATCCATCTCAGCATCTTCATCTCCACAACTTTCATCTTTTAGATGTGCGAAATCTTGACTGGCCAACACTTCACCCCATACAACATAGTCGGTATAACCACCACCCTATAGAACCTGCCTTTAAGTTTTGGTGGCGCCTTTTTGTGGAACATGACTCTAGATGCGAGCCTCTATTTCATCCACCCTGGCCCAATACGATGCGTGACATCCTCATCAATCTCTCAATTCCCTTGGATAATAGACTCGAGGTACTTGAAGCTTCCTTTATTTGGAATGACCTGAATACCAAGCCACACATTCACGCCTGTCTCAGGGTCACTCATGTTGCTGAACTTGCACTCCAAACATGTTGTCTTGGTCCTACTCAACCTGAACCCTTTAGACTTCAGAGTCTACTCTTAACTAAAATACGAAAAAACTCCATCATATTGTGGTAGAATTCATAAAAATGCTAAAACTTAGAAAACAATGTTGGACTTCATCACTTCATGTAAAAAATGTAGGAATTCTGGAAAATGGAAGCTCAACGGAGAGGATGAGGAAGACACGAGAAAATGGCTACAAATTGACATTAAGGGTGTGTTCGATATGGAGGAAAATATTTTTCAATTTTCTCATTTCGTTTGGTCAAAACTTTTAGAAAATATTTTCTTTAGGAAAACAAGTTCCTTAAAAAATGGACAAATGACTTCCCTAATCAAAGTAGAGAAAACACCTTACCACCATCCAATCCACCCCCAACCATCAAACCCCAATCTCTCCCTCAACCCCACGCATCAACCCGCTATCCCCCACCCTCCAATTTTTTTCTACACCACCCCATCCCCCAACCTCTCCCCTCCCCCCTCCAATTTTTTTTATACTTTTTCTTTAAATTTTTTATTTTTTTTCTTTTTTTTGGTTTTCTACACCCCCACTCCCACCCCTCCATTTTTTTTTATATAAAAAAAACTTTATTTTTTTGGTTTTCTATGACACCCCACTTCCCCCCTCCCCACCCACCCCCTCTAAAATATAATTTTTTTATAAAACAAGTTTTGAAAAGTTTTGTTTTCGTTTTCTACGACCCCCCCCCCCCCCTCCCCTCCAAAAATTAATTTTTTATAAGAAGAGTTTTGAAAAGTTTGTTTTTTGTTTTCTATGACACCCCACCCCTTCCAAAAAATATTTTTTTTATAAAAAAAGAAAAGTTTTTTTTTGGTTTTCTACGACCCTCCCTCCCCCGCCCCAACACCCTACCACCCCCTCCAAAAAGAATTATTCCATATGTCCCAAAAGATTGACACCTTTCTATACTTAGAAATAATTTAATTTTATGAGATGATTTATAACCACATAAATATCTAAGACTTGTAAGATCACACATTTCAAAAGTCTTCCTTTATTTCTTAAACTCCGTGCCAAATCAAACTAGGACAATATTTTTGGGACGGAAGGAGTAATTTTTTTTTTTTGAAAAAGGGTTTTGAAAAATCTTCTTTTCTGATTTTCTACACCCGCTCCCACGCCCCGGCACCCCCTACCCATCCCAAATTTTCTACTTCATATTAATTACCTTTGTAAAAATTTATAAAAATGAGAAGTTTGCGTGATTAAATTTGGTGCGGGGTGGGAGGTGGGGGATGAGGGATTAGTGGGTGGTAGTGGGGTGGGTAAGAAAAAAATTTCCATTTTCTATAATTTTTTATAAATAAATAAATAAAATATATGAAATAAAATATTTGGGAGGGGTGGGTGGGAGGGGCGGGTGGAGCAGTGGTGTGGGGTGGGGTCGGAGTGGGTGGTGGTGTGCGGTAGGGGTAGGTGAAGATTAAGTGCGTTCGAGGGTAGGGGTGAGATTTGGTTGGGGTGGATGGGTGGTGGATGGTGGGGTGGGGGGTTGGTGTAGCTTGGGTGGATATTTTTCGAAAAATATTTTCTACCAACCAATCGAACATGAAAAAATAAGTAAGAAATTCACTTATTTTTCACTATTCAAACGAACATGAGAAAGTAAGTAAAAAATCACTTATTTTTCAAGAACACATTTTCCATAAAAATATATTTCATGGAAAACATCTTCCTCCGTACCGAACACACCCTAAATTGTTTCCGCAGTTTAATTAGGATACTTTGTGTAATGTGGTGCTTAGGGATGACAGTGAATCCTGGACCCGGTGGATCCAGATCCGTTTTATAGGATATGGATCTTTAAAATTTGGACCCGGATCCATTTCTGACGGATCTGGTATTTTATAAATCTTTTCTGACTTGTGGGTTGAATTGGTTTGTCTTTTGTGTGTGGTTTAATGTTATATATGTATTGGTGCAGGTTGATAGTGCAAATAAGCCAGGACGCTTGTTGGAAGTGGTTCAAGTTCTTACTGGTATGAACCTAATAATCAGGAGAGCTTATATATTTTCTGATGGGTAATGGTTTATGGATGGTGAGTTTCTTAATTAATTGTTCTGTAAGTTAATTAGGAAAAGTCTTTTATGCTTTTATTAATTATTTCCCCTTGTTCCTTTTTAAAATTCTTGATTGCTGATGAATATGGAAGTAAGTTCTCTGAATGAACTTAATCATTTGCTTCAATCAGATTGGATTTCATTTTGTCAAAAAAAATTCAACAGGTGAAAATATTATTCAAGACAATTTTTTACATGTGGATCCAGATCCGATCCGTGGATCCGGATTTGAATCTGATTTTTATGAACCCGATGAATCTGGATCTGAATCTAGGTATGAAAAATGGATCTGGATCAGCATCTAGTAGGATCCGGTCCAGATCTGATTCGTTGTCATCCCTAGTGGTGCTAAAGGTTGTGTTATTTATTTCCTAGAAGCCGCGTAATGTCCTTTTGCTTTTATCCTTTGTGTTAAATATGGCTATTTCTCAATCACTTTTGAATATGCTGGCTATTTTTTAATTACTTTTGAATATCCTCCTTACCATTCTTCCACCACGTAGTAGTACCATCACAATAACACCACCATTAATATTATCGCGACTTCAATCACTGAAACACCATTAAAGACCCACTGAAATTGCCAAATTTAGAAGAAGACCTTGAAATCCATCATTGTTGTGCTTGAAGCTCTCAAATTTAAAGTCAAAATCTGAAAAGTGTTGTAATTCAACATGAGTGTTCAAAACCTAGTTGATAATACTTGTGTGACGCTTATACTAAATTTTGAGCTCAAATGAGGTTAAGGTTAATTTGAAGAGTTGATAGTTGAAATTTTGAGAGGGTATATCGAAAAAGATGAGCTGAAGCGATGTCTGTCGGTGTATATTCCATGTATATCTATATAACCCAATTATATATTTATATATCTTCCCTATATATTTGTATAACTCCCGTACATTATGTGATATTCATGAAAATTCGTGTATGATATATACAAGATATACACTTGCAATATATGTTGTAGCAATGAATCTCTCCAAGTTGATTTTACATCTTAATTTTAACTCCAAACCAATTCAATTCGTCACCAATGTTCGTCAAATTTGTATATAGTTTCGTCCAGATATTTTCAATGAATTCCAACTACACTAAAAAATAACAACTAAATAAGATTGTTAGGCTGTTATAATTAGGATTGTTAAGCTTATCGCTGGTAAATATTTTCTAACTGTTATATATTTCTGAAACTTCCCCAAGATTTAGCCGAAGTTATGCAACAAAAAAAAAAATCTTGCTATTCCATTGGGTCACTGGGATCATGCACCTATATTTGAATCCTTTTGTTCTACTCTTCCCTACTTCGCTGGTCTGGTATATGCCTATCAGGAATTTGATTCATTCTAATTCATCTTTGCGTCGATGAATAACGGGTTACTTCCTCACTGAGTGAAGATTTGAAACATAATATTTTACCAATATCAGCCAATTTGAAAAAACGATAGACATCTAGCGCATTCACTCGTTTTCTTTTTGATAGACCAACTCTTATCGAGTCAAAAAACAATTGTTCTTGATAGAATATTTCTAGAATATTCTTTGTACATCTCTTATATTAGGTAAAATTATAGTCTAATTATAATTAGGAAGTGTAGTCCAATTGTAATTAGGAAGACTAGTTATCTAGTTTGTAAATGATTAAATAATTATGTAACAATATATATATATTGTACATAATAATCAATGAAAAGCAGGGAACATATTCTTTCATGGTATCAATAGCCAAACTCTAAAATTCTCTAAGGCAGCCCGCCCCCCCCCCCCCCCCCCTCTTCTTTCTACTACCTCTCGGCCGCTACCTATCTCTCCTCTTCCCCAAATTTTTTATAATGGCTGAACAACCTAAATTACATCATGCTCTTGCAGTTAACAACATCAAGAACTCCATTCCCATAAATCTTAAGATGGAAAATGGTCAGTATTCCTCTTGGGCGAAATTATTTAAGATTCATTGTCGTGTGTTTCGGTTTCCAAGAGAAACTCGGTGCTACTTTAACACAAGGGCCGGTGTCCATCATTGAAAGTGACATCTATAGTAAGGGAACATCCGTAGTTGATGCATCGAATGAGCTAAGGGTAGGCTAGTGCATACCTGCGTCAAGACCCATAAAGTGCAGAATCTCATGGAAAGGGGCGTTCAGCCACTTGACTCGTTGGAGAGGGGCAAGCCAAAACTGACTCCTAAAAGCTTGTCCAATACCACCAGTACCAGAAATGCATCTCCTTCGTCCGCGCGAGTGACTTCTATGCCAGGCGGGAATAACAGCTTTGTTATGAAAGAACCGTGCAGCTATGGTTGTTGATCCTGCAGAGTCTACCCAAGTTACCACTTAGCAGAGTCCTGTGTTTTTAATAAACAGTCGCTACCTCCTGGTATGTGCCGCTTTCCTAATCAAAAGATAGGAGAGCACCCCTTCTCCCGAAGTTACGGGGTCATTTTGTCGAGTTCCTTCGACATGGTTCTCTCAATTACAAAGTCATCGACCATATCATCCCTCCCAAATCAAAGCCCCCGAAACACGTGTGTTCCTCGGAGATAACCTGCTTTCTTGGTCTTCTAAAAGACAACCTACTCTGTCTCGATCTAGTGCCGAAGCCGAGTACCGAGGTGTAGCGAATGTTGTCTCTGAGTCTTGTTGGATACACAACCTTCTCCTGGAACTTCACTGCCCCATCCATAAGGCTACATTGGTCTATTGTGATAATGTAAGTGCAATATATCTTTCCGGAAATTTCGCCCAACATCAGCGCGCTAAATACGTTGAAATGGATATTCACTTTGTACGTGAGAAAGTTGCTCATGGACAAGTTCGTGTTCTTCATGTTCCTTCCCCGATATCAGATTAGTGACATATTTAGTAAAGGGCTTCCGCGCATACTCTTTGATGATTTTCGAGTCAGTCTCAGCGTACGAGAACCTCTCGCTTCGACTGCGGGGGTATAATAGAATATTTCTAGAATATTCTTTGTACATCTCCTATATTAGGTAAAATTGTAATCCAATTATAGTTAGGAAGTGTAGTCCAATTGTAATTAGTAAGACTAGTTACCTAGTTTGTAAAATTATAAATAATTATGTAACACTATATATATTATACATAATAATCAATGAAAGATGAGAACATATTATTTCAGTCCAATTGTAATATTCAATTCATGTGTAATTTCAGACGGAATATATACTTTTTGACGTCGCAGTTCAGGCAGAATTTTATATACTCCACTTGTCTAAATTTTAGATACATTGCAAATGCTAAATATCTTTGTACAACCACCGTTAAAGTAGCTACTGGTGCACTTAGCTCTGTACAATTATGGGTTAAGTTAACAAATGGCCTTCATAAGGGTGGTCTTGATTTTTGGTCCTGCTTAACATTTTCTTTTTTTAAAATAGTCTCCATTTCATAAAGTTCGCTAGGCAAAGGTTTTTTGTTCATGGGATATAAATTAGTTTTACTTATAAGATAAAAGTTTACGGTATTTTAAAATAGTGAATCTGTTTAATTGACCACAAATTCTATTTTATAGGCAAGAGATAAACTTATGTCTGATGGGCAACACAAACAAAACTTTTTTTGCCCATCAGACATAAGTTTTAGCTTTTGCTTATAATATAAAAATTCAGAATATTCCACGACAGTGAACGTGCTCAATTGACTACAACCAAATTTTAGAACTTATACTTGATGGGCAACAAAAGTTCTTCGATCTTGGAGTCAATACAATTCCAAAAGCTAAACTCTTGTAATGAAAATAACCTAAAAAACCATATAAGAAAACAAACAAACCTCACTTAATCAATGTAGGACACTAACTCTAGAAAGCTTTCTGATTTAGCTTCTTCTACCATGGCAATAACATGCTCCTTTATTGGGAGCCTATTGGAGTGGATTCTACTACTGGACCTGGGCTTCATTCAATGTCAAATCGAGCCCAACAACAATCTATTTTAAAACAAAAGAAAATAAATTATTTGCCGTCTTTAAATTAAAAGGGTAAGTACGACTAATCTATATTTTATTTATTGAAGTGAAAATGATAAAACAAGTCAAACATTTAAATTAGACATCTAATAAGTACTATTCAGGAAGAAAACTACAAATAATTATGTTTAGAGTGTTTCTTTCTAACAATTCTTTTTTACACAACAAAATAAGGGTGTGAAAGTATATGTATGTCCTAGAGACAATCTATATTAGGACAAATGTATTTTATACACATTCGTATTATTATTAATGGAGATTAATATTTTGACATTTGCAATTATTGAATTATTAGTAGATTGTTTGTAATATTCTATAATATGCATCCCTAGGGGTTACGTTGTTATTAATAGTGTGACATATTAATATTATAACGTAAATCTTAAAATAGCCTCGACTAATGATCATCGAGAATGGGATATCGATGATATGTGATAAGTCGACATGTGGTCTGCATCACATCCTTAGAGGATGTAGCCATCCATCCCCTTCGCGCTTCGCCCGCCCTATCCATCCGCGCGCTGGCAGGTAGGGGCTTATCTATGTGATTTGATATCAATTGATCCCTATTCATTCGGTCAAAGTCTCCACTTTTCACGCCCCTCTACGTTGAGATGCACCATGTTGATAGGAATCGGCAAAGACCTTCTTGTACACGTCCTCGAGGGCAGCATTAATGGCAATCATCACTACTTTCTCCCGAGGGCATGGTATGGCTTTGTTCTTGGTCTTGTTTAATAGATGTCGTGAAGCTCTTAGCTACTCAGCTATACTATAGGCTCTAAAGGCATTACTTGACTGAAAGAGTGCTTATATTATGGGGGCTTCCCTTTCCAACATCTGACTTATATACAGGTCAACATTGACTTAAGAAGCACGAAAAAAAAGGAGCTCACTCATGTCTCACCTGCTACGAGTAATGACTACTCGTGATGGACACATGGATACTTTGGAAGTATTGGTATACCCTGCTGATATACTGTTTGTTATACATGTCTAAAGTATGATCAGCGTGTGGGAGATAGAAGTCCTTAGACTTGAGGTCAATACACACCTTGTCTACAGAGTAATATACTTTGATCATGTCCTAAGCTCAAATGCCTTATAGGTTGATATACGGCTTTTATTGGGTACATTACGATGTGGATTAAAGGTGGTAGTTGAGCCAAGATTAGGATTCATTCCTCGAGTGTATATTCGAGAGAACACTTAGCTTCTCAGTGATATTGGGTTGACTAAGTCGTTGGCCAACGCAATAGACATATCTAGAATATTGTCTTGTTGTCAACCAATATAGATGAGATATAATGATCAAGCCATTTGGATAGACACTTGGCAAATCCCAGCTTGATCGAGTGCGTCGACAATGAAAGAATTTTATCTTCCCACATAAATGTTCAGTTTACTGGATTCGTATAAATATACTACACATATTGAGTTCGTCTTACGGAGCCGTCTAGGAGTTCCGTGTAGACCCTAATATGATTAGTGTCGATATGTGAAGACCTGTAGGGTAACACTATGTCAATTGTTTCTTCGATCTAAGGGTGTATTGAGAAAGTGTTAAATATTCGATTTGGAACCGAGATATTTAAATTAATAATAACTATGAGATAATTTCTATTTGATGGAAATTATTTAATTAAGTCAAGATTGGAAGAGCGCAGATGAGGAAGCGGGAGCAAGAAAACCAATAATCTCAGATTGGCCTGCTGCAATTCGTTTTGGGCCAGGCTTTGAGCCCAACCTAAAATATGAATTTTGCCCTAATTTCACCTCTATATAGAGCACCTGTTCATTCATTATTTGATATATTATTCATATATTATTCTAAGTCTTAGAGACCTACAATAAAATTCTCTCTTGAACTTCTGCCGAATTTCCTAGCTGTTCGTAGGAGGTATATATCGGAGTTCTTGGAACTTGCCGTCGAGGATCAATTGCGTGCGCACCCTCGGAAATTACTAAAAGACTCTAGAGTTTCCAATTTATAAGTATTCTATCAAAGCATTACGGTTATATACATGTTATGTATTGACGTGTTTTATATTACTACATAATCATCCTACACTTCGTCGCTTGTTGGGTTTGAAACACAAAATTTTCAAATTCCACTGCGTACAAGAACCCGACGAAAACCTACAGTGGTATCAGAGCCAGGGCTGTTTTGTGTGATTATGTAGTTATCATTGATAATAATATGGGTTAGAATTTGTTTAAATCTGAAATTTTATGTCGTTTAAAGCTTGAAAACCTAATATCTTAAAGGCACATCATATTTGTCTCCCAAACTATTAAACAGTGATGTAATCGAGGAAGTCATTATGTGTAACCGGTTTATTGCGAACATGGTGCACTGAAGCGAAGAACGAGAAGAGATTGGATGATGGTCGATGAACGTGTTGTTTGATAGTGAAGGGTAACGAAGATGAATCTGCAAATCTGACCCTGAACCAGTTTTAGGATTTCGAAAATGCAGATTTTATGTTTTTGAGACGGAGGCGCCGCGACTCCATGATGGAGCACTGCGGCGCCACCTAGGGTTTGACAAGACGTCGCGACTCAATGGTAGAGCGCCGCAGCACTGTTCATCCCGACGAAAAAAAGCTTTTTTATCTTGAATCAGAAACTGAAGTTTTAAAAGTTTCAGATTCTGATTCTGAAGTTTAAGAGTTTCGAATGCGAAATTAAAACTTTTTCAAATAAACAGATTTGGTCCTTTGGGGAAAATCTGTAATTAATTTAAATTTTGGAAATTACAGACAGGTCCTTGAAATCTGAAAATATTTTTTGAAAATTTAAATTGGATTTTGTGAATTTAAAGGGGTTCAAAATTGAAATTTTAAATTCTTGAGGGACTAAAATGTAAATTATGAAAATTTGAGAAATACTCTGAAAATTAGTTTTTAAAATCAGAAAATATTTAAGGGACTGTTTGGATTAGACTTAAATTTTAGAGTTTAAACAAGTTAACCCATGATTATTATTAATTATATATTGTTGAATAATATACGAACTATATGCTAAGTGTTTAAATGCGTACATTTAGTTATTAGCATAATGTCCGCTATAACTGTCTGGGTAGGCGGCGCCCATTAACTGATCAAACCATCTTATATCATGCCTATTGAGTTGATAGTTCCCAACTAAATGTGTTTTGAGAAATTGCATGATTAAATGACGTATTGGATATGAGACAAATTGTTGATCTTGGTTAAAATCCCCGAAACTAAAATATTCCCCAAATTTTAAATACAAGTCTAAATTAAAACGCGTCGTCCATTATAATTGTTAGAGTGCAAGATCTTTTTCGGTGATATGAGTATTTATGCCAAAGTATTTGCTCTAAGTCTACGAGGACCCAGACTCTTTCATAGATGTGTTTTGAATGTAAGGGTAGATGATAAACTTTTATGAGTATTTACACCAAAGTGTTTGCTCACAAAGGCCAAATTTATTTAAATACATAAACACAGTTGTGTAATGGGTTGACTTGCTTAGACAAATCTTGACGCCAAAGTGTCGGACTAATCTAAGGACGCAATATTAAATATAATATTTGATCAATCAAGAGTTGCAAATAAGTTTTGCAATTGATTTAGAACCTACCAATATGTGTTATTGAAGTTATCAGCCAAAGCAAACACGGAGATAGCATATGCTTGGATCTTGGCCCATTATGACCTTAAATTAATATAGGTTCGTATTCTACCATGGGGTTGTAGAAGTATGTTAAAATAGTGGGAGCTAATTAAACAAAAGTCCATGTTGATTAGCCTAAACGAATGTTTATAATAGGAAATAAATTTGAGTTTAATTTCCTATCTATCTAACTCTTCAGATTATCAAAATGTCGAGCCTATCATTGAAAAAGTTGATGAAAATGAACAAACTTACTGGACCCAACTATCTACACTGGCTAAGGAATCTGAGAATTGTTCTAAGGCAAGAAAAGATAGAATACATATTGGACAAAGTATTCCCCACAGTCCCTGCCGATGATTCTGCAGAATATGTCACATTCGATAAGGTAGCCTACCAGAAGAACCTAGACGACGCCAATTCAGCACAGTGCGTGATGTTGTCTTCCATGTCAGTGGAGCTTCAGAGACAACACGAAAACATGGGCCCTAACAAAATGCTCAAACACTTGAAAAGTATTTACGAACTCTCAGTTCCAAACTATGGAATATGAGTTATTGATAGAACTCTTCAAGTGTAAGCTAAATGAAGGGGGCCAAGTGTCTCAGCATGTGTTGAAGATGATAGGGCTGATAGAAAGGATGGCCTCGATTGGTATAAAGCTGCATAAAAACGTCACTTCCACCCTTATCCTGAACTCTCTCCCTCGATCATTCGAGAATTTTATTGTAAACTACAATATGAACGGAACGAAGGCCAGTCTGCCGGAGCTGCATAACATGCTCAAGACCTTTGAATCTTCAACTACCAAAGGCAAAGATGTGCTCATGGTGAGCTCTACTAGCCGACCCAAGCCGAAAGGTAAGGAATGTCAGAAGAAGAAGGGCAAAGCATTCGCTGCGCCCTCAGCTACGAAGCCTAACTGGCTAAGGATGTATGCCTCAACTGTAACAAGAAGGGGCATTGGAAGAAGGACTGCACTGCACCAGGAGGAGGAAAAACACCAGGTGCTTCTACCTCTAGTGGACAAGGTATGTACGTCATTGAAATAAATATGTCTATAAGTAAATCTCATTCCTGGGTATTGGATACCGCTTGTGGATCACACATTTGTACCAATGTGCAGGGGCTAACTGACAGCAGGAAGGTTAGACTAAGAGAGGTTGACCTACGCGTTGGAAATGGAGCACGAGTGGATCCTGAGCGCGTAGGAACTTATAGATTAAATTTGCCTTCTGGCTATTGTCTAGTGTTAAATGATTGTTACTATGTACCCTCATTAACGAGGAATATCATTTCTATCCCCGTTTTGGACATAAAGGGTTTTTCCTCATATATTTATAATGACAGTCATGTACTGTCTTTTGATAATGTTATACATGGAACTGGTCCTTTTGTGGATGGATTATATACACTAAACTGTAGTCGAGAAATATTCAATGTAGAAAATAAACGAGCTAAGATAAGTAATAGAAACTCTACCTACCTCTGGCATTGTAGACTTGGGCATATCAACGAAACAAGGATAGCAAGGTTAAGGAAGCTTGACTACCTCGAACCATCTGACTTGGAGTCTTATGGTAACTGCGAATCCTGTTTGAAAGGTAAGATGACCAACAAGCCACTTTCTGGGAAGGGCGTGCGAGCCAAGAAGGTGCTTGAGTTGGTATATACTGATGTATGTGGACCATTCTCGACTCATGCTAAGGGAGGTTTCCCTTACTTCATTACTTTTACTGATGACTTCACAAGCTATGGATATGTGTATCTTATGAAACACAAATCCGAGGCCTTCGAAAAGTTCAAGGAGTACAAGTCTGAAATAGAGAAACAACTCGCAATGAGTATCAAGACCCTTCGATCTGACGAGGAGGTGAATACTTGAGCAACGAATTTCTAGATTACTTAAAGCTACATAGAGTCCAATCAGAATGGACACCTCCTGGAACACCACAGATGAATGGTGTTGTCGAAAGGAGAAACCGAACCTTATTGGATATGGTTCGATCCATGATGAGCTTCTCAGCTCTACCGGCATACCTTTGGCGACATGCTATACAAACCTTAATATATGTTCTGAACAGGGTTTCTTCCAAGTCAGTAGAAAAGATACCATATGAGATATGGTGTGGCAAGAAGCTAGCTTTTAAACATATGAGACCCTGTGGGTGCCCTGCATATGTTAAGAAGATGCTCACTGACAAATTGGAATCCAAAAGTGAGAAATGTTACTTTGTGGGGTATCCAAAGGAAACTAAGGGATACTACTTCTATCTTCCTGAAGAACATAAGGTCATTGTTTCCAGGAACACAACTTTCCTTGAAGAAGAATATGTCTACAAGGAACATAGTTGCACAGAGATAGAACTTGAAGAAATTAAAGAACCGCAAGATAACATAGAGGCTGAATCCTTGCCGAATGACCAAGGCAAGAATTCAGTGGGAGTATTTGGCAAAGATTAGGTACTTCAAGTACGCCCTTCGGTCAGTAGGAGTGTTACGAGAAACAATGCAGAAATGCAAGATCCTCCTACACAGCCTTTGGGAGCAGATGCAATGGTTTCACCTCCTCCCATTCAGGAAATACATGAAAATGATATTCCTGAAAGCTCTCAAGTTAGTGGATTATCCAACACACAAGAACCCTATCACAGTCAGAACATACCAAACACTAAATTGCAAAACAATCAACTCCATAGGTCCACTAGGACTCATCGTCCTCCTAAAAATTAAATCTACTTGTGGAAACACACAGTGAGATATATGTTCCTGATAACGATGAGCCTACCACTTATAGTGAAGTAATGTTGGACATTGATTAGAAGAGATGGCAAGAAGACATGAAATCCGAGATGGAATCTATGTACATCAATCAAGTATGGAACTTGATTGATTTGCCTGCTGGGGTTAAACCCATAGAATGCAAATGGATCTTCAAGAAGAATATCGATGCATTTGGCAAGGTACAAACTTATAAAGCAATGTTGGTAGCTAAAGGTTATAATCAACGGCCTGGGATCGATTATGATGAAACCTTTTCACCTGTTGCTAAGATTAAGTCCATTTGGATTTTGCTTGCAATAGATGTATATTATGACTATGACATTTGGCAGATGGACGTCGAAACCGCTTTCCTCAATGGTAATCTAGTTGAGGAAATGTATATGGAACAACCTGAGGATTTTTCATCTGAGTCCAAACCAAATGTTGTATGCAAGCTACAAAAGTCCATTTATGGGCTTAAGCAAGCCTCGAGGAGTTGGAACATTTGCTTTGACAAGGCTATCAAGTCATTTGATTTCGTCAGAAGCAAAGAGGATCCCTGTGTATATAGTAAACGCAAAGATGGGAGTATTGCCTTCATTATTATATATGTATATGATATATTGATAATGAGAGACAATAAGACTCTCTTGTAGTCAGTCAATGAGTGGTTGTCCTGTACCTTCATGATGAAGGATTTAGGTGAAGCCTGCTACATTCTGGGAATTAGGATCTATAGAGATAGACTTAATAGATTGTTGGGGCTATCACAGTCAATCTACATAGACAAAGTTCTTAGACGTTTTTCTATGGAAAATTCCAAGAAAGACGATCTACCTATGGGTCAAGGCATCAAGTTATCTAAGAAGGACAATATTTCTAATGTTATAGAACTTTAGCACATAAAGAGGATCCCATATGCTTCGGCTATAGGATCGATCATGTATTTCGTGACCTGTACTAGGCCAGATGTGGCCTTTGCACTTAGTATAACTTGTAAATTCCAGCAGAATCCTGGGGAAGAACACTTGAAAGCAGTCAAGAATATTCTTAAGTATCTTAGACGAACTAAAGATTGCTTCTTAGTCTATAGTGGGGAAGAAAAGCTAGCTGCTATTGGGTACACTGATGCTAGCTTCCAGACGGATTTTGATGACTTCAAATCTTAGTCTAGGTATACGTTCATTTTCAATGGTGGAGTTGTGAGCTGGAAAAGTTCCAAACAAGCTACAACTGCTGATTCGAAACAGAAATTGAGCACATTGCTGAATCGGAAGCTGGTAAAGAAGCTGTCGTGATTTCTGAGTTTTTAAAGGAACTAAAAGTAGTTTCGAGTGCCAGTTGTCCAATAACTATTTATTGTGACAACACTGGTGCGATTGCACATGCTAAGGAACCAAGATCAACAAACAGAAACAAGCATGTACCAAGGAAATACCACATACTCAGGGAGATGGTGGAGACTGAAGAGATTAGATTAGACTATGTTCCCACAGAGGATAATCTAGCTAACCCATTCACTAAACCATTAAGCTTAGTCAAGCATAATGGTCATTTTGAGAATATGGGCATTAGATATGTTAAAGATTGGCTCTAGGCTAAGTGGGAGATTGAAAGTATATGTATGTCCTAGAGACAATCTATATTATGACAAATGTACATTATACACGTTCGTATTATTATTAATGGAGATTAATATATTGGCATTTGCAATTATTGAATTATTAGTTGATTGTTTGTAATATTCTATAATATGCATCTCTAGAGGTTACGTTGTTATTAATATGAGATATTAATATTATAACGTAACTTTTAAAATAGCCTCGACTAATGATCATCGAGAATGGGATATCGATGATATATGATAAGAACCCCCACCAATAACTAAGATTGCTCGGGGTTGGATAATCTATCAAATGCTGATTAAGTGTGGAGGATATAGGTTGTTTAAGAAGAGAGAACGACATGTGGTCTGCATCACATCCTTAGAGGATGTAGCATGTCTCACCTGCTACGAGTAATGACTACTCGTGATAGACACATGTATACTTTGGAAGTATTGGTATACCCTGCTGATATACTATTTGTTATATATGTCTAAAGTATGATCAGCGTGTGGGAGATATAAGTCCTTAGACTTGAGGTCAATACACACCTTGTCTATAGAGTAATATACTTTGATCATGTCCTAAGCTCAAATGCCTTATAAGTTGAGATACGACTTGTATTGGGTACATTACGATGTGGATTAAAGGTGGTAGTTGAGCCAAGATTAGGATTCATTCCTCGAGTGTATATTCGAGAGAACATTCAGCTTCTCAGTGTTATTGAGTTGACTAAGTCGTTGGCCAACGCAATAGACATATCTAGAATATGATCTTGTTGTCAACCAATATAAATGAGATATAACGATCAAGCCATTTGGATAGACACTTGGCAAATCCAAGTTTGATCGAGTGCGTCGAGAATGAAAGGATTTTATCTTTCCACATAAAGGTTCAGTTTACTGGATTCGTGTAAATATACTTCACATATTGAGTTCGTCTTACGACGCTGTCTAGGAGTTCCGTGTAAACCCTAATATGATTAGTGTCGATATGTGTAGACCTGTAGGGTAACACTATATCAATTGTTTCTTCGATCTAAGGGTGTATTGAGAAAGTGTTAAATATTCGATTTGAAATCGAGATATTTAAATTAATAATAACTATGGGATAATTTCTATTTGATGGAAATTATTTAATTAAGTCAAGATTGGATTTTGGATTTAATTAAAATGTGCTGAAAATATTTTGTGAAAAGGGTGAGGCGCCGCGGCGCTGATTGGCCTACTGCAATTCGTTTTGGGCCAGGCTTTGTGCCCAACCCAAAATCTAAATTTTGCCCTAATTTCACCTATATATAGAGCACCTCTTCATTCATTATTTGATACACTATTTATATATTATTCTAAGTCTTAGAGACCTAGAATAAAACTCTCTCTTGAACCTCTGCCGAATTTTCTAGCTGTTCGAAGGAGGTATATATCGGAGTTCTTGGAACTTGTCGTCGAGGATCAATTGCGGGCGCATCCTCGGAAATTACTAAAAGACTCCAAAGTTTCCAAATCGTAAGTATTCTATCAAAGTATTACAGTTATATACATGTTATGTATTGACGTGTTTTATATTACTACATAATCATCCTACAGTTCGTCGCTTGTTGGGTTTGAAACACAAAATTTTCAAATTTCGCTACGTACACGAACCCAACGAAAACCTACAGGATGACCCAGCTAGTAGCAGTGGCCTGAAAGCCACGCAATTCATATCCTTCATAAAACATGGATAATTAAACTCTCTTTATGAAAAGAGTTATATTTAGGCTAAAATACAGCAGGAACATCAAATATATTTATATTTAGCAAATAGAGTTTAGCTTGAAATTAGCTGGACACAGTTTCAAATATGCGTTACATTTATATAATATAACCTGTGATGAAGTCTTCTGGTGGCCTTTTGAATTTCTATAATCCGTAAGAAAATTATTTTTATATATCATATGAATTTTTTAATATAAATATAAAAAAATTTCGGCCAAAACTGTTGAATTTTGTTAGTTTCGTAACTAGAATTCTGACTCCGTCTCTCGTAAGTTATAATTATGTCTTCTGAGAGCCCCATGTCTTCTCGTGATCTATCTGGACCTATTAATTGGGAAGGCACATCCTGTTGACTATCTGTTTAAAATTGGAAAAAGAAAATATAAGGGGTCTTAGATAATCAACCACCAACTGCTGATTCGCAGCACCAACTATAAGAATATTTCAAATGCAGTGCAATTTACTAGTGCTACGTAATACGTATATGTAGTTTCTTATTATGACCAAAAAAAGTTAAATAGTTTCTTATTTATTTGAAAAAGAACAAAATAACTTGTGCTATCTAACCTTGTATATGACATTTGGAGTTTCTAGAAGCAAAATCAGGTCAAAAGTTCAGTTAGATCACATGCCCGCGCGAAATAATTATTTTCTATACCGTCGGCACATAATTGATAATTTGAGTATTACACTTCCATCAGCTACAAAAAACGAGATAACGGTCACAAATACACCTCAGTTTTTACTTTTTTTTTTAATTCCTATCTAAACTATCAGTAACTAGTTAGCAAAATGAACCTCAACTATCATTTGTTCACTTTTTCTACCTCAACTCAGGCAGGAAAAGTGAATAAATGATAGTTAAGATGCGTTTTGCTAACTAATTGGTGATAATTTAGGTAGAAAACTCACACTTGATTATTCAAATAGAAAATTAAAGAAAAAAGTGATACTGTATTTTTGACCTTGACTCTAAGAAAATATTACATCGATGCTTCTCTTTTATGATAGTGTATGTATGATGAGACATTATCATCCTTTAAATAATAAATTCTAACTTAAATGAAGCACTCCGAGTTTGTTTATTTTCATCAAATGGATAATTTGGTAGTATACTCCATTTGGTCCCAATTTATATGACATTTTTTTTAATTAGTTTTAAAAAGAATGACACATTTTTTCCTATTTGACAATAATTTAACTTTAAAGTATCTTTTACGCTTAATGAGGTAATTTATAACCACATACATATCTTTTGCTTGTTTTAGACCACAAAATTCAAAATCTTTATTTTTTAAACTCCATACTCAGTCAAGCTACATCATATATATGGCCGGAGGGAGTAATGTTTATGAATTTCTGATTTCATTATAAACAATGACGCAGATGATAGAGACATACGAACAAAGGGAGGATATTCTAGCTTTTGTCGCATGCCTGAGTATATCTTTTTAGCAGGTGTTTAGACCTGCGATATGAAATCATGATTTTAAATCACCGTTTGTTTATGAATTTGCACAAAATTTCAACTTCAACTTCATATCATAATTTCAAATTTCAAATTGTACAAAAAGGCATGATTTGGAATTTCAAATCATGATTTCAATTTTTTTTTAAATGTAAAACTTGATCCATTAGTTTATATTTGTAAAACAAAAGATCCATAAGTTGGTAGATATATTTACCAACCATGTTTACCAACTATTTATATTGAGAAATGTATGCTCAACATAAAGAGATTGTCTGTACAACAGCTCTCAAGTCCTTTTTGCCTACTAAACAGTCTTTTCAATGTGTCGTATGTCATATGGATAGGCAACAAAGATTGCCTTTCTCTGAGAGCACCATCCATTCTACTAAACCTTTTCAATTAATTTACCTTGATCTTTGGGGATCTTATCATACACAAACATACAATGAACATAAACATTTTCTAACTATGGTGGATAACAACACAAGATGCACTTGAACTCATCTTTTATCCACTAAGTCCAATGCCTTCACTTTTATCTAGACTTTCTTCTTCTATGTTCAAAATTTCATGTGTCTATCCAAACTATAAGATCTGATAATGCTTTTGAGTTAGGTTCCAGTCCTGAGGCAATTGAACTCTTCTCCACTCATGGTATTTTCCATCAAACTTCATGTTCACACACTCCCCAATAAAATGGAGTGGTGGAGAGGAAACATAAGCATCTCCTTGAAACTTCAAGGGACATTCTCTTTCAATCAAAACTCCTAGTCAAATATTAGGGTGAATGTGTTCTTGCTGCCACTTACCTCATTGATAGGTTCCCTTCTCCTCTTCTTCACAATAAAATCCCTATAAACTTCTATATGGGACCGTCCCCTCTTATCAACATCTAAAATGTTTTGGTTGTATTTGTTATGTTATTGTCCCCATTCCACAAAGAGATAAGTTTCAATCTAGGTCCCTGCCTTCTATTTTCATTGGATATTATACTAGCAAGAAGGGTTACAAGTTTCTTTCTCTTTCTACACACAAAGTCTTCTTTTCTAGAGATATTGTTGTCAATGAAGTTGTGTTTCCTTATGCTATTCCTCCTACTGCCCCTATCTTTCCTCCTTCTTTTTCCACCTATGATGTTTCTTCTTCTCCTCCTCAAGTTCCACGTATAAGATCTGCTAGGGCTATTGTTCCACCTTCCCATCTAAATAATTATGTATGCTCCTCAGTATTTCTTTCTAAGGTTAATTCTACTTCTGCTGAGGTTGTCTTGCTAGAACCTCAGTACTATCAACATGCTACTGCTCACCCTGATTGGCAGGCTGCCATGTTGAAGGAATTTTAGGCTTTGGAATCCAACCATGTTCAGGATATTGTGCCATTACCTCCTGGTAAGAGACCTATTCTATCTAAATGGTTCTATAAAATAGAACAGAAGGCAGATGGGTCAATAGAGAGGTATAAGGTTAGGCTGGTCATTAGGAGTGACATCCAACATGAAGGGGTGAATTATAATGAGATTTCTCTCCTGTTGTCAAAATAACCACTATCAAATGTCTATTAGATGTAGATGTTAAGAAAAATTGGAAAGTATTTCCACTTGATGTTAACAATGCCTTCCTCCAAGGTGATCTTCAGGAGGAAGTGTATACGAAAATTCCTCAAAGGTTGGATGTTTCTCAAACTGCTGATTCTGGTCCTCTTGTCTGCAAATTAAGGAAGTCCCTATATGGTCTTAAATAGGCCTCTAGACAGTGATATGCTAAATTATCCGAGTTCTTGCTCCTTAGAGATTTTCATCCAAGTCCAAATGATTATTCCTTAATCAGAAAGGTTTCTGGTTCTTCTATTACTATTGTAGATGTCTATGATGATGACATTTTGTTAGTTGGTGATGATATTTCAGAGAATTACTTCCCTGAAATAGTTTCTTGATGATGCCTTCAAAATAAAGAATCTGAGTGAAGCTCATTATTTTCTTGGCCTTGAAATCATTAAACAGTCTAAGGGTTTTCTTGTCACTAAGAGAAAATTTACCTATGACGTGCTTTCTGAATTTAATTGCTCCAATGTGACTCCAGTTGTTAGTCCTTTCGAACTGTATGGGAAATCTTTGGCTGATTCTGGTGATCCTTGTCCTGACCCCAGTTTGTATCACAAATTAGTAGGGAAGCTTAGTTTTCTTCAACATACTCAACCAAACATATCTTTTGTTGTACAACATCTCAACCAATTCTTGCATTATCCTTGTGTGCCTCATCTAGAGGTTGTGTTACATATCCTCCGGTATTTGGCTGGTTCTCCTAGATAGACTGTCTTTTTGTCCGAAAAAAGCTCAATGAGGGTCTGATTTCTTTGCAATACGTATTCACTGCTCTCCAATTAGAAGATACTCTTATAAAGTCATTAACTGGTGTTCAACATCGAGTTTTACTTTCCAAGCTGGGACTGGTGTCCAGCTCGCGGGGGGATATTAGAGATGATAAGGCTTGTGGGCTTCATAACAAGCCGACTTAGTTTTGATTCATTTATTATTTGGGCCTCTTGTAACCCGGTCCACTTGTTTTATTTAGTTAGATTAGTCGGTGTAGTGTGTATAGGGGTGAGTGGGGCCGGGTACCCTAACTTTGTTGAACTACCCGGACCCTACCCAGTAAAAGATCAGTTCCTAAATTTACTACCCAAAACCTACCCGTAGCAATCATTACCCGGAACCTACCCGGACCCTGTGGTTCTGGGTAGGTTCCCGGGTACCCTGTAAATTTTACTAAGCAAGTCTCTGACCAATACACGGTGGTGTGTCCCGCTAGCTTTCTACTTCCCTAATTAGCTATGAACATGGGTTATGCACGTGTGATAAACTAATAATATTTTCTTATTTATTGATGGTAAAAATGCATTAACATTTTGGTCATACTTGATCTTTGAAGCTGTTTGAACGAGAGATAGGACTATGTGTTTTGTATGCTCACTGGGAAAATCCATCCCTTTTGTTTCTCTATTTGAAGTTGGTTGGAGTAGTATGTATTGCACAACAATTACTATTACTGATTAGTGTTCTGCCTCAAGCAAATTTATGGATTGATTAATGATTAGTGTTAGATGAACTATATGATTGATTACTGATTACTGATTAGTGTTCTGCCTCAAACAAAATTATGGATTGATTACTGATTACAAATTTATGGATTGATTACTGATTACTGATCCTATGGACTTATTACTGATTATTGTTCTACCTCAAACAAATTTAACATTTTTCAATGTTGTCCTAATATGTATATATGTAATTGCATAGGTAAGAATGACAAGCAAGGGTAATGCCACTACTATGTCTTCCTCAAAACCATCAGATCCTTCTACGGCAAGTTGTACTCCGAATACAGTGGAAAAAAGGTAAAGAAATTGAAGAGAGCCAAGAGCAAACTAATTCTGCAGATACTTTTGTTTTGCCCCGAACCAGTAGACATACATCAAAAGCTTGGGATACTTTTACAAGGAAACGAGTAGGGAAAGAAATAAAAGCGGAGTGCAACCATTGTTTGAAGCAACTTGCTGGAGGACCGAGAGAGGGAACAAGTCACTTGAAAGAGCATGCAAGTAAATGTCCAAAAACGAAATGCATGGATCTCCGACAAACAAGGATGTTTGGTACACTTGCTAGCCCTTGTGATACGAATGAGATGCTGACATTGTCCCCGTATGAGTTCCGCCAAGATAATGCGAGACAAGACTTAGCAGAAATGATTATTCTCCATGAATACCCATTAAGCATGGTTGAACATTATGGCTTTAGAAAGCACTCTAATACTCTTCAACCAAGTTTCAAGGTTCCCTGCCGCAACACAACAAAAAAAGACAGTCTCCAACGACACAATGTCGAAAAAGAGAGTACAAGTGCTTTGTTAAGGAAAGTCAAAAGAAGGGTTGCTTTGACTACCGACGTGTGGACTGCAAACTATAAAAAAAAAGATATATGGTTGTCACCGCACACTTCATTGATAATTCATGGAAACTCCAAAGTCGAATCATCAGGTACTCTTTCTTGTTTGATTATGCAAGTTGTAATGTGGTAACTAGGGCTTGCAATTTCACCCTAACCCGATGGTTATCCATCCACCCGACCTGATTATATGGACGAAAACCCGACAAAATACGGATTTTAATCGGGTGACGGATCGGGTCAAATTCGGGTGGACATACATCCAACCCACCACCCGACCCATCCATCCACCCGTTTATAAATTAGTTATTTTTTGTGTAGTTCAGTGATAACATATCCCTGACTCATGTCGTTACTAGTACTTGGTTTTATTTTCAATAGTTTTCTTTATTTTTCTAAAGTGAACAGAAATTCTTTTTCAATTTCAACATGACAATAACGATGATTCCTAGTATCAAAAATGTTATTTTTGTACTACGTTATACATAATTGACATTTTCTATGTTGAATATCACTCTATATATGACTGTAACTGTTAGCAATATAATAGGTTGAGGAATATTACAATGGGATCAAGATCAAATTATAATGGTAAAGCAAGATAGTATGAAAACTGAAAAATAAACCAAAAGTACCAAACTGATTGTGCTATAATTTTCATCCGCAAAGCACCCGATTCACCCGTGGATGATGGGTGGATCGGATGTGGATGAAGAAAAAATAGGGTGACGAATGGGTCGGGTGGTGGATAGATGGTTGGCGGGTGGAGGCGGATTGAGCTCCATCCGATCCACCTCCGATCCATTGTCAGCCCTAGTGGTAACTGGTTGTGATTATTTGATAGGTGTGGTCTTATGTGATTATGCAAGTTTTTATTTCAAAATTCTTAATAGTAGTATTATGTTCATATGTTCTGCATCTGAGGTTTATATTTGGTATTTTCAGGATGGAGAACTTACTGTTTATCGTTTTCTGTTTTCTAGCCAAACCATTCTCTTGCAAGGGCAATAGAACCCCAGGATGGGACAAACTTAGAGGTTGTGCGGGGAGGCCGCAATAAGGCATGTGTTTCGAGGACTGTGTTTTATGATTTGATAGGTTATGTTATCTTTATGCTTTCTTGCTTTGTTCCTGTCATGGTTTCTCTCTAGCAGGTTGAGTTTGGAGTCAACTGCTTGAATTTGGGTGTACATTCCAAAGATTGGAGTGTTTCTGAGCAAGCGTGCCTACAAAGATAGTTGTTGAGGTTTTTGGATTAGTCTCCAAGCTCACATTTTGAAGTGAGAAGAGGTTGCAGATTAAAAAAGTAAAAATATTTAATATTTTATAGGTTTCGGGTATGTTGTTGTTGTAACAGTACAAGGATCTTTTTGTTAACTCGGATGTCTCAAAATTTTGGACCCTCTCAAAACAAAATATATGGGGCCATACAAAATGGTTTACAGTAGGGGTGAGCACGGGTACAGAGTTTCCAGATATCCGACTAGAACCGACACTAACAGATTGATAATTATAGTGAGAACACTTTTGTCATTTCCATTACAGAACTGAAATTCTTTCTTTCTTTTATTTCTCTCTCTAGAACTCTCTTATGAATTAGGATTTCCGCCTCTAGTTTCTTTAATTCTTCCACATTCTTCTAAGTTTTAGCATTATTTGGAAGCAAATTCGATTTGAAATCTTGTGCTAAAAGTTGTACCGGAATGTATATTTGTCCCTAGTGGTCTCAAAAAGTGATTTCTCTTCTTGTTTGGATGTTTTAGAATGAGAAGATAAATAAGAGACAAAAATCAGCAATTTTCTCCTTTTAGCTTACTAGCTCATACTTCTCTTGAATTTTCTTTCGAGAGATTTGGCTTTATAGTTCTTTATAAACATTATTTTAATGGTTAGATCCTTTAAATGATCCATAAAAACTATCACAATAATAACATACCTAGTGAAATTCCATAAAGTGAGATCTGGAGAAGTAACACATGATGTTTATAAATAAAACGTAAAAGATTTTTGTAAATATCATTTTATTTTTTTCAAATTATAAGTGAGCACATCATTTCCTCTTTTCTTTCCATACGACACACCAAATTAAGCTGCAACAATGAAAGAAGAAACCTAGTGTAGAACGAAAGAAGATGCCACTGAATCTCTCTGAGTATGTATATTTACAAATCGAAGCCTTTCATAAGTACATTTTATAAGGAAAATAAACATTGGACCTACTGTAACGGTTTAACCTTAAAAGTTAGTCATGAAATAAAAATTATCCAAAATATAAAGAAAACAATTCATTCCTTCAACCAATGCGGATAATTAATACCCGTCATGCATCCAAACCTGAACATCTGGAATGCGAGGGATCACTAATTGATCAGTAAACCAAGAATTTGAATGAGTCGAACTCTATAACATGTAAAGATAATAAACTTTGAGTCTAACTAAACCTCAAAAATTAACTCTTAAGGTAAAAGTTATCAAAGACCATATAAGGAGACAACAATTGATCTGGTCCTTCAACCAATATGTTACAATTGACATAAACAACCTAAAAAAGCCATAAAAATCATTGGGATTTCCAAGGAAAGCACTGAAGATTAGAGCAAGAACCATCCCAAGTGGCACTACACAAATCTTGTTTTTTTCCTTGTCCAAAATCTACACCATCACAACACTTGCAAACCATTCCAAGAGTCTCAAACATCTTCAAGTACTCTACTGATGAAGACAACTTATTAGTACTATGTTGTTGTTGAACATAAATAGGTCTTGCAGCATCTACAATCCCAAGTCTTGATTCTTCTTGGAATGAGAAATTGATAACCAAAAGGGATAGCAACAGCAAATAAACCTCAAATGATGACATGATCTTTTGTTATCCTTGTTTCAGATCCTTTGCTAAACACAACCTATTTATATGCTAATGATTATAGAAGCAGAAGACAAGTTTATATATATGTAAGTTCTTAGATGTTCCTTATGGAGAGTTTAGAAGAAAAGTGAGATGTAATAAAATAGAGTGAGTCAATTTTAACTCTTGAATGAGTAGCTCTTTTCATCTACTTTGAAAGGTACATGAGACGAGAGAGTGTACAACGACAGATTAGTTCGCCCCCACATGTTGAATTTTTCCTTTGCTTCATAAAATTGAAAGCACATCTCAACTATTATCTTTTTTGAATTTCCTATCTGAACTAGATTTTAGAATTTTCTACTTAAACTATCATCAACTAGTTAGTAAAATACATCTCAACTATTACTTGTACACTTTTTCTACCTCAATTATCAGGCATGAAAAGTGAACAAAAGTGATAGTTTAGGTAGGAAATTTTCGCACATGATAGTTTAGGTAGGAAAGTAAAAAAATGCGATACTTAAGGTGTATTTTTGATCGATAATTCAATTATGTTTAGAATGTTTTGTTTCTGATAAATTTCTTTTTTGTGCTTTAGTTAATAGGGGATAAGGGATGAACCAACTGATAGCAGCAGCCTGAAAGTCACTAAATTTAACATCCTTCACTACATTTCGACCATTAAACTATCTCCACGCAGAGAATCACACTAAAATTAGACCATTAAAACATTAATATATGTTTTTATTTAATAAATAAATTTTGATAGAGATAAAAGAGAAACAAAAGGAACTCTATCCCAAAACTTAAATGAAATTAATTGGAGACAGATTCAATATGACGCCCCCTTAACTGTGTGATGCAGCCAATTCATTTCGGACCAATTATGACTAGGTATCCCGAGACCTTTTCGGACCATTAATTTGGCAAGGCACTCCATGTTGACTCATGTATTTAAAATTAAAAAATTATATACAATAAAATCTCTTTATAACAATATCATTTCTCCAGATTTGTTTTACTACTATCAAGAACATTTAATATAACATAACATGAAAAGTCGATCCAAAGAAAACTTGACCAATAACAACAACAATAACATATCAGTGTAGTCACTCAAGATAGGTCTGAGGAGGATAGAGTGTACGCAAAACTTACACTTACCATGAAGGTAGAGGAGTTTATTAGCGAATATTCTCCGAATATTCACAATATATTTTGTAATTATGATAGATGTATATTCAAGGTAACCTAGGATTCTTATTGTATTAGGAATCAACCATTTAAGGCAAGTTAGGATTCTTAGTGTATTAGGAATCAACCTCTTTATAACTATATATATCGTGATTAATGAAAGGAATCCCCAAGGGAAATTATTCCAATCTTACAGAGTTGTTTCTGATAGACCCTCGCTCAAAGAATAGTAAATCATAGCAATGAGGAAAAGGAAATAATCAACAGGAACGAAGCCATGAAAAAAAATGCTGAATTAAGAATGACAAAGCAGTCTGGAAAAGAGAACAATGATATAACTATCACAAAATCATATGTCAATTGAAGTACACGACACAATAAATAATAACATGAATCAAAAGATAAGAAACTACAAGAGCAATATGAAGCGTGACACGCACAACTACCTACTAGCCTTCTATCGTAATCCGTGTCTTCCATAACCTTATCGATGTTTTTTTATCTAAGGTCATGTTCTCAGTGTAGTATATATGTATATAGATAAAGGGATAATTAATGACAAACTATTGGTGCAAATCAAGAATTTCGCTGATAATTTTTTTGGTAAAGATGTTTAATTGACCATCCTCGAATTTTATGGCTCTGCCACTGACACCAACTGTTAATTATCAATAAAAAGGAAATCAGTAGTATGTGGTTACTATTTAAGAACGTAAGTTCTTGTCATTAGGAGGAAGGCATGTATGCCATCCATTTGCAGCACCAACTATGAGAAATTTTCAACTCCAGTGCAATTTACAAATAGTTTCTTATTTGAACCCAAAAAGAAAAATTATTCTATCCGAGCTTGAATATGACAAATTCAGTTTCTAGAGGCAAAAAACAGGTCAAAAGCTCAGTTAGAAGTGGCCCAAACTATTTTTGAAAATTTCAAATTTCCTAGCTAGGAATCAGTTAATTCAGCTACAAATCTCCAGAGGGAAATACATTGATGCTTATCCTTTGTCATAGGTACATAGCTTATGATGAGACTCAGCCATTTCTTCAAGTGATTGTCTAATTGAAAGTAAAACTGCAATTTCTTATTTATTTTAATCAACGGATAAATACATAATGTTTGGATTTCTTATTTTCATTATATATAATAATAAGATGCATAGAGAAAGATGAACAGAAGGAGCAAAATTCGAGCTTAAGTTCTCCGGGGTGCTTGAGTATTTCCCTTTTTAAACTCTCCTTATATGCTAAGAAACTCTGCATGTTGGGGAATTTGACCTTGTCTCATTGATCAGTTGTACGCTCCCAGAAAAACTGGCCACCGGAGCACATCCCGCGATTTACCTGGTAATAGTGTTGAAGGACCGATGCTATTACCTCCAGGACGTCTGGGTAATACCAGTGAAGTAGTCGCAGGCGCAAGCTTGGAAACCTGTATTATCCAAAAAAAAAAAAAAAAGGGGGGGGGGGGGGGGGGGGGGGTCGGTACTAGTTTTTCCTTTAGATTCCCTGTTTATGTTTAAAGTTGTTTGTTGAGGTTGAACTGTAAGGGTGTCCAACGTGGCAGGCCGGAGTGGGCCGGCTCCCGGCGGGACGGCGAGGGTCGGGACTCAAGTTCCGGCGGGCCGGGATAGGCGGGACGGTGGGATGTCCGTCTCGTCCCACATCCCGCCGGATCGGGGTCGGGTCGGGCCGGGTTGGGGTCGGGTCGGGACTCAGGTTTTTTTTTGTCACTTAATTTTAAAAAATAATATATACAAACACTTTAATAATTGAACAAAATAGTGTAATAAAAATATCTCAATACTGTTTTTGTGTCTGTTATATTATTTAATAGAAATATGACATAGTAATACAATTTTAAAATTACTACTTTATGGTGTTGTTCAAAAGTTGTAAACGACATAGTAAAATACTAAAATTGCAATTAAAAAAATTACATATTCAACGATACTCTTTCGAATTTCCTCACAATGTCTTGAGAATCTTCTGTTGGAATTGAAATTTGTTTGTCAAATTCTTCAACATCGCTTCATGCTCCCTCGGACAAGATTTCGTTGTAGTTGTAGTCTTCTTCTCTGTTGGTCTCTGGTTGGCCGCACCTCCTACGCTCCACACGAATCCAGTCTCTAAATAGAACTGCAATCTCCAATGTGTCTCATGTCAATGATTGTCTGTGCTCTCCAATTTGAAATCTTCCCGCGGAAAAGGCGTTTTCAGACGTTGTTGATGACGCTTGAATGTTTAACACATCTCGAGCCATATTTGTTAGCGTCGGAAATGTCTTCTCATTCTCCCTCCAGTATTTCAGCAAGTCTTCTTGTCCTTCATCACTGGCAATTAATTCGTACGGTACAACACCCTGCAAAAGATAAACATCAAATTCGCTAACTTGTGAAGAAGTTGAACCACTACACATTTTATTTTCAAGGCCTTGAATACTAGCAACATAAATCACATGTTTTTTATAAGGTTGTTGCGAAGTAATAGAAGATGAACAGAAGCCGGTTAATTATTTCACTTTGTTGTTGGTAATACGTATATATGTTTTTGCATTCGGTGTGTATGCTAGACGTAACTGCTTCTTTAGTTGGTGTGTCAGTTGGTTTTTCAGTTAGGTCTGTTGGAAATACTTCTACACAATCATAAATCGTTTCTACAAGTGTTTTACAATCGTATACTTTATAGGGAAAAAATATTTTTTTAATATTTTTTCAATAGTTGCCTTATAAGTTGGTTTTTGCATATATTCATTAAGTAACAAAAATATTAGAGCTATATAAAATAACATTTTTGAAATAGTAGGATAATAAATACTGGAAAATTCTTTAGTAGCTTGATAAAATTTCTCTAAAAATTCATTAAGTTCTAAAAAATTTTCTCAATCAATATCTACAAGTATATCCCTTGGATTTTTATTATGGGCGTTAAACAATAAATTAATAGGTTGTCTATAATTGTAAGCAACAAGTAGTTGCTTATACAGAGAATTCCACCTAGTTGAAACTTCTTGTGGAATTTTTCTATATGATAATCCACAATCATGACATATTTTTTTTATACTCTTTGTGTCATTGTATTTTTTTACCTTATAGCAAATTGTATTTTATCAAGAATGCTTTCAAAAAGTTTTAGGCCATCATTTACAACTAAGTTATAAATATGGCACGCACATCTTATATGAAAATGATCAGAAAAATATGGAGTTAATCTAAGTTTTAAAAGTCGTATAGCATAATCATTAGAAGAAGCGTTATCTAATGTAATAGTCATAATTTTGTCATTTATTTCATAGTAATCACAAATTTCATTAATATTATCTGCAATAAAATTACCAGTATGCCTATCATTTATATATCTATATGTTACAATACGTTTTTGCATATACCAATTTTGATCTACCCAATGACATGTTACCTTTAAATAATCATTATCGTTAGTACTACGGCCTATGTCAGAAGTAATAGCCACTTTGCCATTAAAATGATACAGTGCATAACGTAAATATTGTTTATATTCACTGGCAAATTTAAAAATATCCCTTCTAACAATTGATATATGAAAACCATTAAAAACAGGATTATATGTTTTCCAAATGTAATGAATAAATCCAGGAGAGGAAGGAAATGAAAAGGACAAACCCTCCACCGCTATTAATTTTACCATATTTTTCCTATCTTTATTTTTATCATATTTAGGACCAAAAATTCCCCCCGTTGTCGGGTTAATTTGACCCTGTACTAGATCTGGGACACTATGAGAACCTTGTCCCGACTCAGATGGCATTGGCACACCTAAGTTTTAGCCTATTATTGATTCCACATAGCTGTGTGCTCGCCTTGTATATGTCTCAATAATCCTCCGTCCCACCTTGACCTTTTCCGGTTTTAAATCTATAAACATTTTTACAAATTTTACATCTAGCTAGTTGATTCTCTTCATCCCTATCAAAAAAATATCATGCAGGTGATTTTAATTTTCATTTTGTGGGGCCTCGATTCATAATAGGGGGAATACGAGGCATTCCAATTGCAGTTTCAGGATGAGACTCAGTCTGAGCCTGAGGTTGATGTGCACTAGTTGGTGTGTCATCTATATTATCGTTAAATTAAATTCTGATTCATCTATTTCATCATCTACTGGTATATCATTAAAAAAAACAATTTCATCAATATTGTTGAAGTCAATCAAATCATCGGGTTACTTCATTGAAGTCTATATTTGCATCCTCCAGGCTGGGGTAAGACTTATAGTGGTATAAAAAGGCCAAGGAATATGATTATTAGAAGTACCCTTATCCGTAATCAAACGTTTAGATTCTTCCATTTTAATTATACATACTTCATTGAAGTCTATATTTGCATCCTCCAGGCTGGGGTAAGACTTATAGTGGTATAAAAAGGCCAAGGAATATGATTATTAGAAGTACCCTTATCCGTAATCAAACGTTTAGATTCTTCCATTTTAATTATACAAGTAAATAATTAAATAAATGAAATTAAGTGCGATAATTAAAATTAAGTAACAATAATAATTTAAGGAAGGAACGAAGGTACCAAACGTCGACGTGTAATCGAGGTTGAAAATTGAAAATTTGCTTAATGGATGATCCTCAAGCTAGTTACCAACTTCACTTCCAATTTTTTAACTTTGATATAATATTTAATAGTAGGAAGATTTGTAGAATTGTAGAGAGATAAATTGAGAGATTAGAGAGATGGTAGGAAGATTTGTGAGAAAAATGAAGAGGAAAATGAGTTATTTATAGTTGAGAAATAAGGTTAAAGTGTAAATATATTAACTTATGGGTTAAAAATAAATATTAAGAGGGTAGGGGGTTTATGGGGTGGGGGGCTAAAAATGATCATTATAGCCAATTTTTGGTTTGGTCGTTGTTGCAATGCTTATTTTTGCAAAGGGAGAGGGGGACGGGTCGGAATCGGGACGGGGTCGGGACGGGCCTGGGTCAGGATGGGGCGGGTTGGGTCGAGATCGGGACGGTCGGGACAATCCCAGGCCCCGTCCCGAGTTCGAGCCCTGACCCCGACAATTTTTTTTTACTTTGGGGGATCGGGCCGACCCGGCCCACTGGACACCCTTAGGTTGAAGACACCAAAAAAGGAGGAGAAATATGTAACAAACCCAAAATATAAATCTCCTTCATTAGAACTAACTGTTTATATTGAACACTAATCTGAAATTACAAAGTGCTCCAATTACTAATGATAGTAAGTAAATACAATAGAAACTAAGAAAAAAGGGAGTAAAAATTAGACTGATATAGAGTTGGGGATGAGAAAAACGAGTGAATGAATAATGAACAGTAGAATACGCATAAAGCTATTCTTTTTAATCCCTTGTCCTTTTAAATCAGTTGTCAATTAAGTATGGATTTCAAATAAAACTTTTTAATATTTTTCTAGGCTCAATAATTTTAGCTATCATTTCTAGCCTATAAACTCTTATGGAGTCAGCTTAGTTCACAAAAAATTCACAGTTTGTCGGCCATTGATACTGTTGATGAAGAGGATGGTATTGAAGATGGTATAGTTGTCAGCTTTGATACAAATGTCCAAATCATCTCAACTTCGCTTTCCGCATCTTATCCTCCACCAATGTCACTCCCACTTTGTCCCAGATACCTCATAAGGTCAATTATTTTAATTATTTTAAAAAAAATTAGACATTACCGACCTCATGAGATCGGTAAGTGATTTATTATTAATTTACTGACCTCATGAGGACGGTGATATATTTATTTTAAAAAATAAATATACACTTATCGACCTCATTTGGTGGGTAAGTTTAATAAATATTCAACCCGTTTAAATAATTTACCGACCTCCAACCTCATGAGGTCGGTAAATTTACCGATCTAGTCATAGCCTATCTACGCTTGAGGTCAGTTTTGAGGTAGGTAACATGAGGTCGGTAACTAAGGTAGGAAAAAATAGTTTTTTTTTTTTAGTAGTGATGACTTAACCTAGTGGTATTTTATGGATTTCAGTCTTAGTTTTTTTTTTTTGTTATTCGTTTATAGACTTGAATGAGTAATATCGACTACGTTGGCTTTTCTAGTTGATTCAGACAATTCAAGTGATATTATCTACTATATTAGCTAGTTCAGAGTGCACTCAAAAGGTAGTTGGTGTTGAGTGTCAATCACGCCTCATCCCAGTTTTGGGGCGTGACAAGAGACATGGAAACAAATAACTTATTGGCAAAAAGTGCACTTTACTATGGGCCTACACGAATTCAAATTAGTTGAGGCTAGTGGACTACAAATACAGGATGATTAAATCAAAATAAAAAAAAATGAAAGAAGGATTAATTACGCTGTATGTTAATTAGGGTAATAATGCTATTAAAATTGATTACTTTTTTAAATCTTAGAAAAAATGACCTAACATCCTCTCTCTCTATCTCTCTGCCACCTCTCTCGTTCTCTCTCTGTGCCGTGCCGCTCCCCCACCACTGCACATCTGCGGCCGCCAGAGAAATCTTCTTCCTCTCTCTTGGTCTCTCTCTCAATCTGTCGTGTCGCTCCCCCACTACTGCACATGTGCCGCCGTCGGAGAAATCCTCCTCCTCTCTCTCTCGCTCTCTCTCCTACACCTCCTGCAGCTACCTAAACCCTAGATCTAGTTCGCCGGCTGTAGCCAAAAACGCCAGCGAAACTCTAGATCTAGTTCGCCTCCTCTCTCTCCCGCTCTCTCTCGCCTCCATCTCCTACTGCTATCGAAATCGTAGATCTATTTCGTCAGTGGTGGCGAGACACTATTAGCCGCCGGCTGACGAGCGCAAAACACAATATAATTTAAGCGCTTGGCTAGTTAAAGATAGTATAGTATTTAGATTGCCTCCACATGGATTGGTACAAATAATTACTCAAACAAAAAACTTACTTAGTATTGTTTAGGTGATCAAAACTTGAATTGTTGTGGTTCTAACCTACGAATAATGACTAAAAAAGTAGTTAAAGACGATTGATAACGAGAAACAATGGTTATTATCAATAGGAGAAGCAGGGGTAATAGACAAGATAGGTGTCAGAGAATTATCGGGACCTAACTCTATTCAAGGTTCACTTTCTAAAGTTCTATTGATTCTCACAAATTCAATAGGTAATTAGAATATTCTTAGTGGTCAAATTCCTCTTCCGATTAAATCTAAGCTCTTTAAAATAAACTAACGACAAGCCATATGAACATATATGCTAGAACCGTTAATGATTTGGTCTCAAGGAAAAACGCTTTTCGAATATTTTTCCTCTTGGTTCAACCAATAAATTCAAGAAGCTCTTTCGATTACTTAGAAGAAATATTGTGTTCAAACCAAACAAGATTAATGGAGTTGCTAAATTTTTCCTCTTTCGATTAAGTAAAATAGTAAACAATTATGCAATTCAATTCAAAACTCCATTAACGAATTCAAACAATAAACAAGAGTTAAAATTCACAAATAATACTCAAAACACCATGTATGTCAAACCCTAATAGATATTACTCCATAATAAAATAAAAGAACATAGAAGAAATAAAACAAGAAAACATTACAATCGGCGATTTGATCCAAACTTTCGTATTGAATCGAATCGTGATGAAAAGTAACGAATTCAGGCGTCTGAACTCTTCTACGCGCCTCCAATGCTCTCTAGGTCAAAATTCCCCTCCAAAATGTGTTTAGAATGTATTTATGACATATCCCAAAAGTCCCGAGATGAAAATACCTTTAAAAGAACGAACTAAAAAATTTGCCCAAAAATGGCTTGGTGCCCCGCTAGCCGCCCCGCGGTAGGCCAAATATTCTACAACCTCATTTTTTGTCTGTTTTCTTCACCTTTTGCATGAATAACCGATCCTCGAACCCCGAACTCAAGGATTTGTACGTGGAACTTCTACTTAGACTTTGAAGTCCTATAATCTTCAATTTAAGCTCCAAACATAATCGTTTACTCGGGGATAAGTCCTATACAAGAAAACACACGTAATAAGTATAAAATACTAATATTATAGCTCAAACACGATTAAACTGTAGCAAATAAAAGGTGATTTGTAGCTAAAAATATGTGTTTTTAGACTACCATCACCAGCGACGGAGCTCCGACGAGTTTCTTGGACCAAGATCAATTTCAAAATGAGTGCCACCCCATTGCGCATCGAACCCACCAAAAATCCGGTTGTTTCCTTTTCCTACATGAACTATCATCATCTATTTATTAAAACATAACTCGATGCTGATTCGGCCAACTATCAGTTATTTTCTTTTTCTATTTGAATTATCAACTGGGTGTATTTTAATATATAGATTGTAATAATTCAGATAGAAAAATAAAATAATTGATAATTTGGATGTGAAACTCTGTAAAAAGTTGATGGTTGTGTTTTTAACTAGTCTCTTTTTTAATCTAGAATATTTGGGTGTTTTCCTCTTCTTTGAAAGGTGTAATACGGGCTTCTAGAGATGCGTGTACAATACGACAGATAAGCCAGCCTCACACGTTTCCATAATTTCTTAAGTTCATATAAATAGAAGGCCCTACACTTAATTTTGTTTAGAGTATTAATTTTCTTCCTTATTTCTTTTTTGTGCTTTATTTAATAGGTGGTAAGGGGATGAACCAACTGATAGAAAGCCACTAAATTTAAATTCACATCCTTCACACCAATAAGCTTCAGACTGTGATCTTGATGATTGAACTATTTCCGTGGAGAGATTATATTAAGTGAAAAGGGTCAAAATATCCATTTATTTTCATAAATTAGCTATTTTTATCCTTTGTTATAAGTTGAGGTCAAATTTATCCCTCTCATTTCAAGTTGGGGTAAAAAATCTCCCGTTAGCAAAGTTTCTAAAGATACTCCTCATTTGACAGAAACTCCTAAATCAATCCAAATAACCCAATTTTAATTGAAATTACATATCTCCTCTTTTAACCTGACCCGGTCCACTAAATAAAATTGACCCATACCAAATTAAACGCTCCTCGAACGAACTACCGCCCTCCTCCACTCCACCATCAACGAACTGCCACCCTCCTCCTTCTCCCATATCTGTTGCCGCCCCTCCATTGCTCTAACTAGAAAAAAACATCAAAATTCCATCGCAGCTACCACCACACCCATCCAGACCGCCCAATTACCACCGTACAACCACCACTTTTCACTCACTTCTCTCCCTCATCACCTCCACCTCTCCCTTCTCTCCCTGAGCTCCGCAACACACCACCCTTCTACCCAAACATCCCTCCTTCTATGGCTAACCACTGTCTCCACCAACGTATAACGCCAACAACAACCACCCCAGCCTTTTCATTCTTCCTCACCACTGCCAGAGCAACTAGCAACAACAATCAGTCTTCACTGGCGAGCTCGACGCCGACGAGAAGCAACAACGAAGCCCTTTTCCCCTTCTGTTCTTGTGTTCTGATTTTTCGGTGAAAATGAAAGTCGTTATTGTTGGGGTTTAATTTGGTATGAACTCAATTTAGTTTAGTGGGTCACAGATGGGATTAAAAGAGAGGATGAGTAATTTCAATTAGAATCGGATTATTTCGGAGCTTCTGTCAAATGAGGGAATTTTTAGAAACTTTGCTATGAGAGGGGTATTTTTGTCCCAAACTTGTAACGGAAGAGGTATATTTGATCTCAATTTGTAACGGAGCGTAAAAGTAGCCAATTATAAAATTAGAAGGGTACTTTTAATCCTTTTCCCTTGAATTAAAAGTCAGAAAACGTTAAAACATTTACTATGCTCTTGCTTAGCTAATAGAGTTTGATTGCGATAAAATAGAATCAAAAGGAACTTCATTTCAAAACTATACTCCTTCCATTTTACAATGAGTTGTTTAAAAAAAAAAGATATTAATTTTTCTTTTCCAAATTTACCCTTGTCTAATTAATTATCTGAATAATTCCTAAAAAGTTTCTGTACTTCTATACATTTTCTTATGAGTAGATTAGGGTATTTAGTCAAACGACCCTTTTAATGAATGTAGGAAATTTACAGTGTATCCTAATGGTGGTACTAAGCCCACGAGGGCCTACTTCAATTTCTTGGATGCCGATACAATCGGACCACGTTCCAGGCGCGACCAGTTAGCTTCATAATTAAGCTTAGTTTAGCTCCACCTTCTACTTCGGTGGGAGTTCACTCTTTGTTCTTTATTTTAGACATTTAAGCATTCTAGGTTATGGCCCCAAGACATTTTGTATATATTTAGTATTCTTAAAGGCTCTTGACATAACCTAGTGGATATTTATGGATTTCAGTATCGGTTTTAGTCAGATTTAGATTCAGTGTTTGGAAAATCACCCGGTAATTAAAATTGGTGTAATTATTAGGATAGTAATTACACAATCTAGTAATTACAATGATCTGTTTGTTTGTGTTAAGAGTCCCATATAAAAAATGAAATGAGAAAATGAATTCCTTATATGGACTTGAACAATCCTCACCCTACAAGCTAGCTTTTGGGTTGAGTTATGCCCAAGTTCTATTTTTTACATAATATCAGAGTCAGACTAATTTTAATACTTTGTTCACCGATGTTGGCCCCCAAATTATATTGTACACGCTCCAGTTAACAAGGTCTGGACGTGCGGGGAGTGTTAAGAGTTCCACATCGAAAATAGAATGGGAACATAGACTATTTAAATGGATTTGGACAATCCTCATCCAAGCTAGCTTTTGGGGTTGAGTTAATCCAAGATACATTCTTTACAGTTTGTCAGATACAAACGTGTTGTTTGATTCCACAAGTATTGTTAAACAGTCCATCATCACAGCCCATCACGGGCAGAATTCATATGGTAGGAATATATGGTATATTAGGAATGTATATGGTAGTATATTGTAAAGAAAATGATACCTTAATTAGTGTTATACTATTACCATAATTGTATAGTTAGAATTATGGTAGAATAAGGATTTAGAAGTAGAATAGGAAAAGGATTTTCCTATTATGGAAATATGTAACTTGTATATATATCTATTCAATCAATGAAAATAATCAAGGGGATTATTTCTTTCATGGTATCAAGAGACTAGGTCTAAACCAAAAGTTTTCTTCTCTCAAACTTTTGCCTCTTTGGCCGAGAACCCCCCCCCCTCCCTCGGGTTTTTCTCTCCAAATATCTCGTCTTCCGCTCTCAAAAACCTCTCTTAAATTTATCCTCCTTCTTTGTTCTTTCAAATATGTCTAAGAACAATTTTCACCCCGCCCTCACGGTTTCCAATATCAAGCTCGGTGTCCCTATTGTCCTTGAGATGGAAAACGTTCAATATGCAACGTGGGCGGAGTTGTTTAAAATTCACGCTATCTCTTATCAAGTTCTTCATCACATAATTCCTCCCGCTAGACCCCTTCCCCGCGGAGGATCCCGAGGTGTGGATTACACTTGATGCTACCGTTCTTCGGTGGATATACGCCACTATTTCGGTGGACCTTCTACGACGATTATGGAGCCCGATACCACGGCTATGGCCGCATGGAATAGATTGCGTGACATATTCCAAGACAACCAACATTCCCGTATCGTCACACTCGAGCAGAATTCTCTCTCGTTCGAATGGACGTATTTCCAAACGTTTCGCATATTGCAAGAAACTAAAGGAATTGGCGGATCAACTCCGTAATGTTGGCGCACCGGTGACAAATAATCGTCTAGTTCTACGATTGGTTGCCGGTCTTTCGGAGGCCTATAATGGTGTTGGCACTCTCCTTCGCCAAAGCAACCCTCTTCCCGACTTCCATCAAGCCCGCTTCATGCTTACGTTGGAAGAAGCCGGTTTGGCTAAAAAGGCGGCTACCGGAGCAAGTCCAGTTGTCATGATGGCATCCTCTCCTAATCCTTCAGGTTTTGTTAATAATTCGGGCCAAAACCATAATCATGGTGGCGGCAAGAATAATCGCAAAAATAATAACAAAAACCGCGGGGGCAAACGCGGTGGTAATGGTGGAGGTTCCGGTAGTCAACAAAACGTCGGTGGGTCCCATTCAATGAATAGTGGCCCACCACCCCCACGGGCCCCAGCGGTGGGGCCCATGGCGGGAGAGCGAGGCGGTGGACCGTGGGCTGGCAGCCCATACCAAAGAAAGCAGCACAGGATATTCCGGCCGGCCGGTGGGCGGCCAACAATCCAGGCCCAATGCCCAGCAGTGGCGGCCCATCGGCCGGTGGCCCAACAACGGCGGCGGTGGGAGCGATTACGGGCCAGGTCCAAAGACGGCCAGAGTTCTTGGGCCCCGACCTCCGCAAGCCCATCATGCAGCAGCCCTACTCGGACCGATATCGAGGCCGCGATGCACACGTTGGGATTAACTCAACGGACCAAAATTGGTACATGGACACCGGGGCCACTACTCACATGACTTCGACTCAGTGTACTCTCTCATCTTATTCCAATTTGAGCACCCCTCGGGGATAATCATTGGTAATGGCGTTCTATTCCAATTCTAGGGTATGGTCGAAAACGTTGTCTCCCCCAATCCACCACTCCTCTTGAAAAATACTTTACATGCTCCTAAATTGATTAAAAATTTAGTGTCGTCCGAAAGTTCACAAATGACAATTGCATTTTCGTTGAATTTGATCCTTTCGGTTTCTCTGTGAAGGATTTCAAAACGGGGAGTCATCTCATGAGGTGTGATAGTAGGGGGATCTATATCCTATCATGCCCGGTGTCGATCCATCGAGTCCACCTTGCCATCGCCTTTTGCGACCATCTCTCCTTCCATGTGGCATGCTCGTTTGGGTCATCCGGGATCTTCTATTTTATCGTTTTAGATAAAAATAGCTTTATTTCTTGTAAGGGTACGAGTCGTACTCCAATTTGTCATCTTGTTCATTAGGAAAAATTGTTAAGTTGCCATTTGTAGACTCCAATTCTCATACTTCTATGCCATTTGACATTATTCATAGCGACTTATGGACATCTCCTGTTCTTAGTTCAATGGGTCATCGATATTATGTTCTCTTCTTAGATGATTATTCTAGATTTTTGTGGACATTTCCAATTGCGAATAAATCACAAGTGTTTTCCGTCTTCATAAAATTTAGAGCGTTCATTCGTACTCAATTCGAAAGAGAAATAAAAAATATTCAATGTGATAATGGGAAGGAGTATGACAATAGGGAGTTTCGAGAATTTTGTGCTACTCATGGGATAAATTTTCGGTTTTCATGTCCTCATACATCTTCACAAAATGGAAAAGCCGAACGCAAAATTCGTTCCATAAATAACATTGTCCGAACTCTCCTAATCCATGCCTCCATACCTCCGTATTTTTGGCATCATGCTCTACAAATGGCCACTTACCTTCTTAACATAATTCCGTCTAAAGGTCTGACATATTCTTCCCCTCTCAAAATCTTATATAATAAAAACCCGTCTTATTCTCATCTTCGAATTTTTGGGTGCTTGTGTTATCCGTTATTCCCATCCACCACAATTAACAAACTTTGTGCTCGGTCTACTCCGTGTGTATTTTTGGGTTATCCGTCGAATCATCGTGGTTATAAGTGTTTTGATTTATCCTCCAAGAAAATCATTATAAATCGTCATGTCATTTTTGATGAAACCCAATTCCCTTTTACGAAAGTTCATACTCCCGAGCCTAAGTCGTATAATTTTTTGGATGACCAAATATCCCCGTATATTATTCGGAATTTTTCGGACAACTCCCGTGCCCAAAATCCTCCAGCGGCCCACCGCCCGCCTGGTCCCACGATGTCGTCACCCCCTCATTGTTCCAGCCCACCGGAACAATTCCGCCTATTGGGCCGCTCCAGCCCATTCTCGGAACCGGTCCACTCCGAATCGATTCCGACTTGTACCGATTTGGGCCGGCGAGGCCCACCGCCCGCCGGCCGGTCCGTCCCGAGCCCGTAAAATTCCCAAAATTCCATCACTTCTTCCTCGAGTCATAGACCGGTCACTCGTAGTCGGCGGGGTATTTTTACACCTAAACGACATTTTAATTTACATTCATTCGATGTCTCTAAATCCCCCTTGCCCCGCAATCCCGTGTCCGCATTAAATGACCCTAATTGGAAAATTGCTATGACCGATGAATATAATGCTCTTATTGATAATAAGACGTGGGAGTTGGTGCCCCGTCCATATGGTATTAATATTATCGTGTCTATGTGGATTTTTGCTCATAAGGAGAATTCGGATGGGTCATTTGCTCGACATAAGGCGCGACTTGTTGGTGATGGTAAGACTCGGCGAGAGTTGGAATTGATTGTGGTGAGACGTTTAGTCCGGTGGTCAAACCGGCTACCATTCGCACCGTGCTTAGCTTGGCTCTTTCAAAGACTTGGCCAATCCATCGGTTGGATGTCAAGAATGCCTTTCTACATGGTGACCTCAAGGAAACAGCCTATATGCATCGCCCGTTGGGTTTCGGGGATCCCAACCGCCCTCATCATGTCGTTTGTTGAAGAAGTCATTATATGGGCTTAAGCGAGTCTCCACGTGCCCGGTATACACGATTTGCCGATTTTGTTTCGACTATTGGGTTCACACAAGCAGTCGATAATTCTTTGTTCATCTACCATCGTGGTTCGTCATTGGCCTATATTCTCGTTATATGTGGATGATATCATCTTGATCGCCTCCTCCGATGCTTTGCGTCGCCTATCATGGCCATGCTCGCTTCGAATTTGCTATGAAGGACTTAGGGCCGTTGAGTTATTTTTTGGGGATTGCGTCGTCAAACGTCATTCGGTGGCTTGTTTCGTCTCAACGGAAGTATGCCGAGATCATAGAGAGGGTCGGGATGTCATCCGTAAGTCCACTTCCACACCGGTTGATGCAAACCCAAAGTTGAGTGCCGCAGCAGTGCACCATACGAGGACCCGACCCGTATCGCAGCCTTGCAGAGCCCTCCGATGTCCGACCTTTACCGGACCCGATATTACATATGCGGTTCGGCGGGTGTGTTTATTCATGCATGATCCCGAGTTGAGCACATGAATGCAATCAAACGCATCATTCGGTATATTCGGGGACACTAGACTATGGGTTGCACTTATATCCGTCATCTACATCCACACTTGTTTCCTACACGGATGCCGATTGGGGTGGTTGTCCCGACACCGGACGGTCGACTTTCGGCTCGTATGTTCCTTGGCAACAACTTGGTCTCCTGGTCGGCAAAGCGTCGGCAACGCTATCACGCTCAAGTGCCGAGGCAGAATATCGAGGGTAGCAAATGTGGTCTCCGAATCATGTTGGCTACGTAATTTGCTTTTGGAACTTCATTGTCCCATTCGAAGGCAACCTTGGTATATTGCGATAACATTAGTGCCATCTACCTTTCAGCAAACCAGTTCAACACCAACGGACCAAGCATATCGAAATGGACATTCACTTTGTCCGTGAAAAGGTTGCAAAGGGTCAAGTTCGCGTATGCCATGTCCCGTCTCGTTATCAAATTGCGTACATCTTTACAAAGGGTCTACCGGCGGTTCTCTTTGAAGATTTTAGGGACGATCTCGGCGTTCAAGACCGCCCGCTATGATCGGGGGTGTGTTAAACAAATTATCCATCATCACACCTCATCACGGGCAGAATTCATATGGTAGGAATATATGGTATATTAGGAATGTATATGGTAGTATATTGTAAAGAAAATGATACCTTAATTAGTGTTATACTATTACCATAATTGTATAGTTAGAATTATGGTAGAATAAGGATTTAGAAGTAGAATAGGAAAAGGATTTTCCTATTATGGAAATATGTAACTTGTATATATATCTATTCAATCAATGAAAATAATCAAGGGGATTATTTCTTTCAAGTATAATTACATGATTAGATTAAATTTTTCGAAAACAAGTTACTAAAATTGAGAACTTCTTGATAAAGAACTCTCTTAGCCAGTCTACATGAATTCGGATTAATCGGTCGTGAATTGATGACAGAGCGTGGTTAAACCACAAAAACAGAGAGAACAGGCAGTTTAGCTACTGAATGGTGTCTATAAATATTACTTATATATACAAAGTAAAATCTTTTATCATACACAAAACAAAATCCAAAAGAATCATTGTGATTTCCATGGAAAGCACTGAAGATTGGAGCAAGAACCATCCCAAGTAGCACTACACAAATCTTGCTTTTTTCCTTCTCCAATATCTACACCATCACAACACTTGCAAACCATTCCAAGTGTCTCAAACATCTTCAAGTACTCTACTGAAGAAGTAAACTTATTACTATGTTGTTGTTGTTGTACAGAAATTGGTCTTGTAGCATCTGCAAGTCCAAATCTTGATTCTGAGAAGTTGATAACCAAAAGGGATAGTAGCAAAAAATGAACCTTGAACGATGACATGTTATGTTCTTTTTCTTGTTTCAGACTTTGGAAAAAAACAACCTATTTATATGCTGCTAATGATTATAAAAGTACAAGAAAAATATATATATACAAGATGCAGGTTCTTAGATGTTCCTTATGGAGACTTAAAGGGGCCTATCATTGTCACTGGTTCATCTAAATCTAATACTTTTACATAGAATATAAATTATTTAAAAATTTACTAAAATTATTATAAGTAATAGATATAATTCATAACTTTAAAAATATAATAAATTAATATTAAAAACATAAAAATTAGATCTATAAAATTTAAATACTAGATTCAACTGTGGAGGAAAGTGAGATATAATAGAAGAATAGATAAAGTCATCTAGAAAGGTGGTTGTTTTTATCAACCTTGAAAGGTACGTGAAAGGCATAAAGTGGGCTTCTAGAGATTGAGATTTTGCATAATACGACAGAAAAACATGGCGCCCACACGTTTCCAAAATGTCCAATTTTCGTACGTACTAAGTAATTACTATGCTGTTTATTTAACATTTCTATGAAGTTTCCTTTTTTATATTTTAGTAGAATTTCTCCATGATACCGCCCTTTAGATCCAATTGCTTGTACTGATAGACAAAACTACAAATAAATAATATTTGTTATATAATACTTAAAACAAGAATTATATCTTCTGGCTAAAATTGTCCTAAAAGGCGCTAATAGTTTGTTTGGTCAATTTAAAAATATGTTCATTTTGAAAAAATACTTTTCGTAGAAGTATTTTTTGAAAGTAACCGTTTTTGTTTGGTTAATCAATTTAAAAAGAATTTTGTTAATATTAAGTAATATTTCATGCTTGGCCAATGCTCAAAAGTGCTTATGGTTTTTTTTTTGTAACTTCTACAAAGCAGTTTCTACTACTTAAAAGCATTTATCATTTCCTTAAAATTTTGGCCTAATACCTCAAAAGGGCCGTCATTGGGCCCGTGCGAGCTGTGCTACCACACAGAGCCTCAAAAAAATGAAAAATTTTAGGGGCCTCTTTTTTCATTTTTTATTAAGTAGTATTAGCCAAAATTTACCGTAAAAGCTCATAATTCGAAGGTCTTAGCTCAATCTAATTATTGAAATCGTATATTTACTTATATTAAAGGTTCACTTTTACGAATTAGAACAAGGCTCCCAAAATATTTGAGACGGCCATGTACCTCAACTTTAAAATAAGTACTTTTTGAATGAAAAAAAATACTTTTAATTTCTCAAAAACTTGTCCAAACTGGCTATAAGAATTCTTAGGATCAAGACAGTACTAGAGTTATTATTGATCAAAATTAACAAAGTACGTCAATTATTCTGGAGGTAGGTTCCTAGATACTCATGGTATGCAGTAGGTTAGATTTGTTGAACTAGATGGTTATCCCTATTCATTTTGTTTGTTTATAGTTTCACTTGATACAAAATTTAATATAATTAAAAAAATTATAAAATTTATTATCTTGAATATGATATAACATTTTGTGTTGATAAAATTTATGAATATATGATTGTAAGTATGTCATATTATTTGTGACTATAAAAATTTCTTATCTAAGAAATATAAAAATATGTAATTACTTTTTTTGGAATAGACTCGTAAGAAAATACTAACGAACAAAATGAAAATGAGTATTCTTGAGTTTCAAAATCCAGTAAATGCAAAATATACTAGAGAAAAAAACGTGGACGGCAGGATTCGAACCTGCGCGGGCAGAGCCCACATGATTTCTAGTCATGCCCGATAACCACTCCGGCACGTCCACAACTTGGTGAACTACTTGTTTCTGAGAATTATTTAACGCCGAGGTAGTCGATGCCACCAATAGATTTAACAACTACAAGACAAGACAAGACAAGCCAAAATTGCTCAATGGTAGGCACCTCCATCTTTAAGGTGGTGAGTTGGAGTCACAAGGAGCAAAACGAGAGCTCCTGGAGGAAATTAAAAAAAAAAAAAAAACGAAATGCTAAGTGATTTTCCTATTTCGGAGGTACTTCTTGAGGTGATCCACTTACATATTTTGATTTTAATATTATATCACGAGTTACTTCACATATTACTTAGACGTACAATGAACATTCAGTTTGGTTTCGCTTTGTTTAAATCTTAATGTGCTTTTTCAATTTTCGTGTGCTCAAAATTTGCTATAGCTTCCCAATCATGCAGCTATTAAGCATATTAACTTTGATTCGACATTGTTGTTCCTCGCCTCTTTCTCAAGAAAAAGTTAAGTGGTATGACCAGTTGAATAACATACTAACAGAAAATATCCTGTCATGCTTTGGCCAAATGTTTTTTCTTGGTCTACTTAGTCTTTCCCCTACTTTTGTCCCATAGCAGTTTTAATGCACTCCGGCCGAAATAGCAAATAAAATTCACTTCCACCAATTGCTCTTGGCAATTTTGATATAAATGTCTTTCAAAATCACTGTCCTCAAAAGTAACAAAATTATGAACTTGCAGCAAGGGTTCAATAAGGAGTTCAGGTTATAAGTACATTATTAAACTAAGCAAAAGTTAATCTACTACTTGTTTCCATATCTAAATGACGCTTTGCTCGTCTAAATGCTGGGACGATAAGCCACTAGAAAACACCCAATACGTAGACAAATGGATGTCGACGTCCCCCTGAAAGCAGGGAGAATATAAGAACCTAAATAACAAGAATCTTGGCCAACACTGTAACATAGATTTATTAAAGTTTGCAAAACTTATATATACCGTTGACTAACCCAAAATACTGAATCCGCAGTTTACAAGACTAACAAAGCAAAAAACAAAGAGGAAAACAAGGCAAGTGTATCTTAGTTATGTCTTTCATACAACTCTATATGAAGTCAGAATCACCGCCGAAATGCGGCAGATCTGGATGAGGCCTTCCTCCGCCACCAGGCCTCCTTGGGTCCCTGCATGCGATTTCAAGATTGACATTAATAAGAGGCAAAATAACTTATAGCTAAGATTATTTTCAGGCAACAAAGTGATTTGCCAATGTTAGATTGTAATTATCGTGTAACCAAAGAATAAAACCGCACATATATGTATATTCTAAGGCTGGTCAGTGGGTCGGCCCGATCCCACCCCGGTCCCGACATTTTAAAAAACAAAAAAAAAATTGCGATATCGGGACTCGAACCGGGACGAGACATGGTCTCGGCCCGGCCCACCTCAGTCCCGCCTCCGATCCCGCCTTAAACCCCCTTTTTGCATAAATAACCGTTGCACCAACGACAATTTTTGGCCCCCCCTCCCCCACCCCCTTCCCTTAATATTTATTTTTAACCCATAAATTATTGTATTTACACTTTAACTCAATTTCTCAACTATAAATACACCATTCTCTTCATCTTTCTCACAAATCTTCCTACAATCTCTCTAATCTCTCAATCTATCTCTTTACAAGTCTACATTGTCTACTAAATATTGAATTTTATTTATTCATTTGGGAGTGAAGTTGACAACTAGCTTGAGGATCTTCCATCGAGCAAAGTTTCAATTTTCAATCTCTCGATTACACGTCGTCGTTTGATACATTCGTTCCTTCATTAAATTATTATTGTATATTTATTTTATTTAGCGCACTTAATTTCATTTATTTTAATTATTTATTAGTATAATTATAATGGAAGGATTTAACCGTATGCTTACGGGTAAGAGTCATGCTTCTTCTAGTAGGGGCAACAAGGGCAAGAGTCCTTCTAGTTATCCTATTTCTAGACATAATCTTATACCTACACATGATGATTTTGTGATACTGAGCATTTTCCTACAATACCATTAGATTTAGACGAGGAGCTATTTTCTGAAACTCAAGAAGACTTTAATTTAGACGATGATCTAGATGATACACCCACTAATGTAGATGACAACAAACCCACTAGTGCACCTTCAACTGAAATGTCTCATATTCCCCCTAGTATGAGACGAGGTCCAGCAAAACGACCATTAAAATCAGATGCATGGACATTTTTTGATAGAGACGTAGAGAATCAAGTAGCTAGATGTAAAATTTGTAAAGATGTTTTAAAATTTAAAACTGGAAAAGGTCACGGTGGGACGGAGGGTTTAATGAGACACGTAGCAAGGGCTCATCCAACTAAGTATGCCCAATACGATGCTTCAAAACCAAGTACACAAACGTCCGCTCCATCGGAACAAGGTTTACATACTGTCCCGGATCAAGTACAGGGTTAAATTAACCCCACGACGGGAGGAATTGTAGTCCCTAATTACGATAAACATATAGATAGGGGGCAATAGCAAAATTAATTGTTGTGGAGGATTTGCCTTTTTCATTTCCTTCATCTCCTGATTTTATTCATTACATTAGAGATATGTATAATCATGTTTTTAACGATTTTCCTAGATCAATTGTTAAGAGAGATGTATTTAAATTTGCACATGAATATCAACAGTATTTACGCTATTCATTATATCATTTTAATGGCAAAGTGGCTATCACTTCTGATATAGGCCGTAGAACTAACGGCCATGATTATTTAACGGTATCCTGTCATTGGATAGATTATAAATGGTCTATGCAAAAACGTATCTTAGGGTATAGATATATAGATGATAAGCACACTGGTACTTTTATTGTAAAAAATATTTATCAAGTGTGCGATTATTATGGAATAACTGATAAAATTATGACTATTGCATTAGATAACGCTTCTTCTAACAATTATGCTATTACAATTTTAAAAAATAGTTTAACTCCATCTATTCCAGATCATTTTCATATAAAATGTGTGTGTCATATATATAACTTAGTTGTAAAAGATGATCTATCACTTTTTGAAGACATTCTTAGTAAAATACAATTTGCTATAAACTTTATTTTTAAAAATAATAGAATACAATGAAAAAAGAATATAAAAAAAATTGTCACGATTGCCAACTACCTTATAGAAAAATTCCAATAGAAGTAATCACTAGGTGGAATTCTTTATATGAGCAACGACTTGTCGCTTATGACTATAGAAAACCTATAACTTTATTTTTAACTCTCATAATCAAAATTCAGCTGATATGGTTGTAGATAGCGATTGGGGAAAAATTTTCGAACTTATTGTATTTCTAGAGAAATTTTTTCAAGCAACAAAAGAATTTTCTGGTATATATTATCCTACTATTTCAACTATGTTATTTTATATAGCTCTAATATTTTTACTACTTAATGAGTATATGGATAAACCAGCTTATAAGGCAGCTATTAAAAAAATGTTTATCAAAATAAAAAAAATATTTTATTCTTATTCCCACTATTTATATTATTGGTGTTGTATTAAATCCGACTATTAAAATAGACGGTACTAAATCACTTATTAAAACTATTTATGATTGTATAGCAGTACTACCACCTCCAAGTCCCAAAAATCCAAATCATCCACCACCTATTGAACAAACTAAAAAAGTGTTGTCTAGCGTAGAAGACGAATGCAAAAAAGTATATAGATTTTACCAACAAGAAAGTGCTAGCAACCTACCGGCTTCCATACCATCTTCTTCTTCTTCAACACAACCTCACAAAAGACATGTTTCTGCGGCTAGTATTGAAAGCCTCAGAAATAGAATGTGCGGCTGTAACGCTACTAACCAAATTAGCAAGTTTGATATTTTTGTTTTGCAGGGTTCTGTACCGTACCAAGCAGTTCTCAATGAAGAAGGATGTAAAGACTTGCTGAAATACTGGAGGGAGAATGAGAAGACCTTTCCAACACTTTCAATGATTGTCCGAGATGTTTTGAACATTCAAGCGTCATCAACGGTGTCTGAAAGCGCTTTTTCTGCCGGCAGATATCAAATAGGAGAGCACAGACACTCATTAGCCGGAGACAGCTTGGAGATTGAATAATAAGTATTATTTAGAGAGATTGGATACGAGCGGAGCGGAGAGGGTGCAGTCAACCGGAGATCAACGAAGAAGAAGACGAAAACTACAACAAAATCTTATCTGAAGGTGGTGGAAGCGACGTGGAGTAATTTGACCAAGAAATATCAATTCCAACCGAAGAACCACAGAAAATTATCAAGAAACTAGAATAGGTTTTTTTCAAAATGTAATTTTTTTAATTGTAATTTTACTATGTAATTTGCAACTTTTGAACAACACCACAAAGTTGCAATTTTGACAATTGTATTTGTATTACAAAAAAAATCATGTCTATTAAATAATATAAGAGGCACAAAAACAGCCCTCTGGGTGTTATTGAAAGGGTCATCACTACTTTAGGACCTCATATGGAACCTGAGATGTTTTTATTACACTATCTTATTAAATTATTGAGTTCTTTATATATGTTATTTTTTAAATTAAGTGCAAAAAAAAAAAAAAAACGCCACGACCCTATCCCGCCCCGATTCCGACGGGATCGGGATCGGGGCAGGACTTCGGCGAATCCCGCATGTCCCGCCCCGACCCGATCACGCCCCTCCCCCTGTTCCGCCCCGACCCGACTCGTCCCGGTCCTGCCCGGTGGCCACCCCTAGTATATTCTCTTTCGAGGAGAAATCCAGAAGGCACCCAAAGTAGAGTGTTAGAGGTTTCCCTTTTACAAGTATGCTTGCTATAGCAATTTTGAGTTCACATCTAGCAAGTAAAAACTAGATGGGAAAAGCGGAATTTCACCTAAAACTAACGGGTAATATGTTGCATCAAACTAAAGTACCTGATGAAGAGACCTGGCTCAAAGCCAGGAACATCTGGTGGACCATACAGATCAAAACGAGCACCACCCATTCCACCGAAATAAAATCGATCTTACACTACACATCTCCAATCTCTATAAACGCAAGGGGATATTGAGAGACTTACGGACGTCTTCCAGGTAAACGAGGATCCCCACCCATTCCACCGAAAAACGAGGGTCATTAGGCCCTGCATTATATAACATAAATAACTCAGTTTGCAAAAGACACAATTCGGGATTCTTTACCAGAACTCCGGCAAGGCTAGCTACACACCTACAAGCATGCTCCCACCAACTCCTGGTTCACCTCTACAATGACAGATAGGGTGGGTTGAGGGGAACACAAGAATAACATATATAGAACTCAGAACACAGCGACTGACGAGTGCCTTCAGCATGACAAATCGCGGAAAAGATAACAAACCTGGTTGGGTATACTCCAGCACCAGGTCCAGGGAAAAGATCACTGCCACAAACACCAGGAATGGGAGGAACCATATACCTGTAACCCAGGCAATGTAAGAAGTAAAAATTATGTGCAACCTCCAATAAAACAAGATATCAAACTTGAAAATCTAACAAAATTTCCCGATGGGTAAGTTCAATGCCTTTGGGAGGTTTTCTTTTGGGTGGTGGGGGGAGGGGGGTTAATGACCAATACTATTCTGCTGACCAAAAAAATGATGGCCGTACTTCGAGAACGGCGCAACCCACCATAAGGGATTTCTCCTATCGCTACCTACTAGCGGGTAAAACTTACCCTCCTATTCGGAAACTAAAATAGAGAGCAGTCTCCATGTCTGTCTGCCTGCTCCTCCTTTAATCCCTAATCTGATTTTCGTTGAGAAGATTATCCGCACAACTTATAATAAGAACCTATTTTATTAACCCCTCCCTAAAATAAACTAAAGGACATACGTTTTTCTTTGCCTTACAAGTGACCACCAGCAAGTTACCAATAGTACTAAACATTGTCACAGCTGCTACCACTAACAACTCATTATCAAATGACTAACGTAGGCCTACAAACAAATTAAATCTGGATTCCACTTAGCAAAATGGCAGAACCTCAAATAACAATGTCTTGTTTTTGGTCCACAAAACACACCAAGATTTCCTAAAAACAAATCCTTGGGGGTTTCATATTATTTAGTCTGGTATAATCTCAGAAAGAGGGGACTAGAAGAAGCGGTTGAAAGAGTGGAAGAGAAAAGAAAATCACTACACTTTATTAAGAGGAGAGGAAACGTATGAGAAAGACCAAGAGTACAAAGAGAGCTCTGAGCTACGTTCAAAATGCTTGAAAAGCCTGCCAGTCCGACGAGAGAGAAAATGCATCCCAACTTTTATAGAAACATCCTCAAGTACCTAATTTTTTTTATCAAGAAAATGATAAATAATGTATACAAGTGCCTTGAACCTCTGAACTTAAGAGTACCTAAATTTCTATGTTATTTTATGATGTGCAGGATATGAAAGGCCTTTCATGAGGAAATGTAATCCTACGACCATCACAGAACCCATGGGACAAACCTCCAAAATAGGTTGCGAAGGTAGTAGGGCTGGGTGCATGGGAGCAACACCTCAAATGATGAAGTTACTTCTACCTAAAGAAGAAAAATTGGGCAAGTGTCTTCTACAGAAAGGATAACATAAAGCTCTCTACTTAAGAGAAAATTCCCCTAATCTAAGACAAACCCAAATCACTTGAAGGAGGGTAACCGCTTGGCTAGTTGAACAACAGGAAAAGGCCGGGGAAAACATATAATCAAGAGCAAGTCATCACTGATGAGCTCCAACAGCAGCACAAAGGGCTATTGTTAAAGGATCTAGCCGAGCAATTTCCAATAGTGATGGATACAAAGATCTAAAGAGGTGAATAAAGCCTCGAAGAATACCAAAATGCCTCAAATATAAGAGTGACTTCTCAAATGATTAAGCAATTCCAAAAAGGGATAAGACGTTTGTCATATAACTAGAGAAAGATGATGGAGCTACTCCAGGTTGTAATTTCTATTTGGACTAATCATCACAAAGTGCACAAACAAGGAGGCCCAGCAGTGCGTGCTAGTATCAATGTAGCTCGAATTGCTAAAGGAACTATTTGGAGCAGTTGAAGAGGAGGCATGGCCATCTAGGATGCAGATGTCTTCTCCAAGTCAAGTGGCTGCCGATATATGGGCCCTTGAAATGCATACTCCGAGGTGAATAACATCTGGGGCAAGGTTGTCTACTACCAATTAGTTCACCCCTCCTGAGACCTCAAGGAAGGGAAAGAAAGTACGAAATCCAAAGTATAAGAAATCACAGGGATTCAAGAGGAGACTGGCTACTTTCCTTTCCATCTTTCATCTCTAACAAACACTTATAGCTTGGGATCCTTACGTTCTCTTCTTATTGTTTTCAAGGTAGAACATTATTCACTCATATCGGTTATCAAAAAGCATTATTCACTCATATCTCACAGAATATGATGATGCAATTTGTAGAAAGTGAAAATTCAGAGATTTTGTTTTCTTATGAACTGAGAATCTACTGCATGTATCTAGGTACAAGGCCTGATATCGTACCCTTTTGAATGGTTTCATTCTATTGTTGCTTGTGATTCAAAGAGTAGATTTGTGCTCAGCTGGATTCGAAAGAGCCAGACTGAGGATCGTCCTGATAGTTGTCAGTTTGACCACCGGACTGAAAGTCTCACCCCAATCAACACCAACCTATTGAGTCTTCCCATCACCTACAAGACGGACTTTGTGCCTCTCAAATGTACTATCAGATTTTTTTTATGACTAAAAATCCACATAGACCGAATCACATTAACATCAGGGGGACGGGGTACCAAATCTTACGTCATATTATTAATAAGAGCATTAAATTCATCATCCATAGCCATTTTCCAATTCGGGCCATTAAGGGCAGACACAGGATTACGGGACAACGGTGACTTGGCAACATGGGTGTGAAGACCGTATTTTTTGTTTGGCTTAAAAATCCCGTGTTGACTACGAGTGACATATTGTTGGGCCGGAATTGGAGTCGGGCCGGACGAGCGTGACGGACTTCCCCGCAGTAGGCTGATTGTGACTGGACTGCTAGACAGTAGGCCAGGAGAGGTAGGCTACCCGATCCAGATGGTGGGCCAAGACTTAACGGACTGTCCGCTACTAGGCTGCCAGGGAGAGGCTCAGCTGGGCCAGCAGCCGCGGGGCTCGGTAATTGGGCTGAGACACCGGGACACGTTGGGCCTATTTGGGAGGCTAATTTATGGATCAAATACGGAGATATGGTATTGTCAAGAAATTCATAGGTAAGAGGCCCGGAATAATGTAATTTGGCAAAAGGAAAATTTGTTTCATAAAAAATTACATGATAACTTACGATGATTTTATTAGAGGATAAGTCGAAATATTTGTAACCATGATGATTTTACGAATATCCCAAAAAACACATGGGGTTGACCGGGGTTGAAGTTTATTGATGGTAGTAGAAGGAAAGAGATGATAGCATAAGCACCCGAAAACTCGTAAATGAGAATATGATGTATCCCTTAGGTATAAAATTTTGAGTGGGGATTGGTAGGCTATTTGTTTGCTCGGAAGTATGTTCAAAAGATAGGTTGCCATGTGTAACACATGATGCCAAAATGATGGTGGTAGAGATGCATGTGCAAGTAAGGTTCTAACAATATTGTTAATGGTTCGAATTTTTCTTTCTGCTTTTCCTTTTTGAGATGATGTATGTGGACACGAGAGACGAAATGACAAACCATTAGTTTTGCAAAAATCCCAAAAAGGACCATTATCAAATTCTCTACCATTGTCACACTAAATATTTTTAATATCTCATTCAAATTGAGTGCGGATGTATGCTCTAAATGATAGAAATGTGGAAAAAACTTGTGACTTTTTAGACAAAGGAAACGTCCACAAAAAAATAGAGTAATCATCCAACAACAGAAGATAATATCGATGGTCCGAAGAGCTCAAAACGGGAGATGTTCAAATATCACTATGAATAATATCAAAAGTCATAATAGTACGAGACTTAGAAGCAACAAAAGACAACTTAACATATTTTTCAAGAGAACAAAAGTGACAAACATGAGAACTACGAGGTCTAATATACTCAATAAATTTATTTTGTTTAAGGGAAGCAAAAACAGGTGCTCCTGCATGACCCAAACGTTCATGCCATAAAGAAGAAGCTAAAGCTGCAAAAGTGGATAGTAATTTGGCTTGATATGTGGTTGTGGTGATTGAATAAAGCTCTCCCCGGCTATCACATCTCATCAGACGTATCCTCGTATGAAAATCCTTTACGGAAAACCTAAAAGGATCAAATTCAACAGAAACTCAATTATCAGTTGTAAATTTTCTAACTGAAATCAAGTTTTTAATTAATTGAGGTGCGTGGATGACATTTTTCAAAATTAACAGTGAGTTCGGGTGAGACAAGTTTGTAGTACCATAACCACAGATTGGAAGCTTTTGGGGCTGAGTTAGGCTCGAGATCCATTCTTTACATGGTATCAGAGCCATACTCATTCCAATTCTATGTTCACCGATGTTGGGTCCCCAAATTATGTAATCCACACTCCAGTTAACGGAGTCTAGGTGTGCGAGGGAGTGTTAAGAGTCCCACATTGGAAATGGAATGGGAACATGGACTCCTTATATGGACTTGAACAATTCTCACCCTACAAGCTAGATCTTGGGCCTTGACCGTCAACAGCATAATCAGAATTGTCTTCTACCAGAAAACCACAACCATAGCCAGATTTGGTCACACAACTTGTAAGAAATATTACTCAAACTTATAGGTCGATGTTGGAATAAAAGTTTCAAGATCAACAGTCTTAGGGAAGCATCACATGGGAGCAATTCAACTCACTAAGAAAGCTAGAAAACCTATATGAAAGTCCGATCTGTTTTCAATACCTTCATAGAAGAAGGTTTGAAGACCATCAAGTGTAGGTGCTTTGAGATCGCTATTTTTTCAATAATAATATGGCAAATTATTGCAAATTTTCCCATAAGAAAGAATAGATATAAGCTTATTACAAAAATGGACAAATAATGTTTGTGAAGGAGGAATCAGTTAAGGATTGACAATCGTATTCCTAAAATGGGTAAAAAATAATTGAGACAAATAGTTATGAATAATGATTTTAATAGCAGCAGGGTTATCAAGTCAGTTTCCACTATCGTCTCTAATCTTATTAATTATAATGTTTTTCATCCTGCAAAAAGTGAAAAATGAAAGAGCTTAATATTCCCCTCACATTGGATAACTCAATTTTGTTTAGATTTTTGCTGCTAAAAAATTTCTTCATTCCTTAACAACTCATAATGTTGAATTTTCAAATCCTTTTCAAAATAGATATAGGGTATGACAATTTCCCAAGTTCTTTTGAATATCCTCTAATCTTGTTAAAATTCTCTTCTTTTTTTAATTTTTCTTGAAATATATTTTTATTCCAAAGTTCTAGCATTTTGGGAGAATCAACAACGATATCGATAAAGTTATTATCAGTTTCCAGCCAATCAGACTCATTATTTTTTTAAATGATGAATTACTGTACCACATAGCCTTGTGTGTGAAAGGTTCATTTAATATACAGGCAGAGTACATGCCTTCCAAATGTATGACAATTGTAGAATGGTTGGAACAAGTTTTTGGGATATTCTTAACCTTTGCCTCTGGCAACAACCGTTTTCAACTTTCATTAGCTAGTACTTTGTCATGTCTGACTTGGATATTTGTTAGTTTTGTTGGATATTTAAATCATGAACGGAAATAGTAAATAACTATTACAGTGATCGAAAGGATAAATAACATAGATTACAACAATAAGTTATTAATATCTTGATCTTGAATTGGAACTTCAAATCTGGATCTTGTATTCAGAAATACAAGAACATGAACTGCTACACTTGTGGCTTGTAGAACCGCTGAGAATTTGAACGGTTAGAGTCCTTTGAGTTTCAAGTTCACACCTGAAACACTTAGCAACCAATTAGATAATCACAACACCACCGGCTGAGTATATGCTTTTACGTTACCGGGCAATAGTCTCCTAAGATAAAATAACAACTAATCAACACTACAAAGCAAATAGGTTGATTCTGACGAAGAAAACAAACATGAAACGACTTGCTGAAAAATGGAAAATTTAGAGAAAAAAGAAAGAGTTTCTGCTTTTGTTCAAGACTTGTGTCTTCTCTTTCTCTCTACTGTCTACTCAAAATTAGAGTAAGGTCTTCTCTTTATAGTGTTTAGGAGGGTATTAAGAGGCTGCTTAAGAGGTATAGTCATGGCCAGAAATGTTTTGCAGACGGGCAGGGCTAGCCTTGAACCCAAGCACACCTAGGTCCTCCCTCCTTCAAACACATGGGTTACCCCTTGGGGTCCCAAACCCTTATCCATTTTTTAGGCTTATAAAATGAACAATTCTTCCTTTTCCTACCGATGTGGGAGATTTGTCTCACATCATATTTTCATGCCTCAAACAACTTACTTCGTGGACCAATATCTCTTTCATTTCTTAACGAAATTTGACGATCATTGGCCCTACGGTCATCTACTCACTTAGTAGATTATGCACGTGTGAAGAACTAAAGTATCCAACATGCGGAACCCGAGTGTTTAAGTCATTAAAGATGGGTGGACGCAACCCCCATCAAAGGCAAATTTCCAACAATTACTAACTATTAGCTGCATGTCAGCACACTCATCAAAGATTGGCTGGGGCATTTGTGAATGGAGAATGGCTTGATAAAATGCCAGCATGTAGAATGCAGTTTTTGGCTGAGGGAGTGAGTGACCATTGCCCTATGCATATAGCATTGGGAAATCAACCTCCAGCTAAGAGGAAAGTTTTTAGGTACTGTAATATGTAGGGAACTCATCCATAGTTCATAAATATTGTACAGAATGGGTGGAGGATATCTGTTGATGGTGTCATATGTTTAGAGTGGTAAAGAAGCTTAAATACATGAAGCAGAAGTTGAGAGGGTTACATACTCAGCATTTTAGTAATCTGTTTCATGAGGTGGATTCTTGTAGAGACAGGCTGAGGTATGTGCAGACTCAGTTGCAACTGGATCCTATGAGTAGGGTGTTGCAAGAGGAGGACAAGAAAGTAGGGAGGGAGTTTAAAAGGATTAGTTATATGACTGAGATGCTATTAATGCAATAGAGTAAAACTACATGGATTAAATTGGGTGATGACAATATAAAGTACTTTCACTCAGTGATCAAACAAAGAAACTTACAACAGGCAGTGACCCAATTAAAAGATGATCAGTAAATTCTGCATACTGATCCTCTTGAAATTGCAAACTTATTTGTGTCATACTATCAGGAATTATTGGGAAAGAAGAAGAGCATAGACAAGTAACAGCTGATTCTTTTTTGCAGAATGGTCCTATCCTAACAATAGAACAGCAGGTGCAACTCTTGAGAGAATTTTCAAGAGGATGCAATGTTTGGTATAAAAACAACCAAAAGTCCTGGCCCAGATGGGTTTGGAAGTGATTTCTTTAGAGATGCTTGGGATGTAGTAGGGGAAAGTAACAGATGCAGTGCTTGAGTTTATGAGGAATGGGAAGATGTTGAAGCAACTCAATGCAACAGTAATTACATTGATATCAAAGTGGCTAAGCCTGAAAATGCAAGTCAATTTAGGCCTATTTCTTGTTGTAATGTAGTTTACAAGTGCATCTCAAAGTTGTTGTGTAGTAGACTTTAGACAGGTTCCTCTCCCTCTCTGGTGAATCAGACACAAGTTTCTTTTGTACCAGGCATATCTTTGGTATAAAATATTTTAATTTGTCATGATTTATTGAGGCAGTATAATAGGAAGACATCTGCAAGGTGTATGATGTAGATTGATCTAAGGAACGCTTATGACATGGTAAGATGGGAATTTGTAGCAGAAATGTAGAAGTGGTATGGATTTCCACCAAAGTTCTGTGAGTTGATTATGGTGTGTTACTACTCCCCATTTTTCTATAAAGGTGAATGGTGAGTGTCATGGATACTTTGAGGGGAGGAGAGGATCGAGACAAGATGACCCTATTTCTCCCTTGTTGTTTGTGTTGGTCATGGAATACTTGTCTAGGGTCTTAGGGAAGATGGCAAAACTACCAGACTTTAGATTTCATCCCATATGTAAACATCTGAAGCTGACTCATCTAACCTTTGCAGATGATCTCATGATATTCTACAAAGGGCATGTGGCTTCAATAAGAAGGATAATAGAAGCTTTGCATCACTTTTCCCAGGTGACAGGATTGGTGGCTAACATTGACAAGTCCAATATATTTGTTGTTGGGGTGGATGATCCAACTAAGATGCAATTGTTAAATATAAATGGGTATGCGATTGGTACTTTTCTTATAAGGTACTTAGGCCTCCCATATCCTCTAAGAAATGGAATAAAATGAATTACTACCAACTGTGCAAAAAGATAACAGAGAAGCTTAGAGTTGTGTCTACTAAACACTTACCTTATGTTGGGAAGTCGCAAATAATTAACTCTGTGGTATTTTCTCTGCGTAACTTCTGGAATTCTGTATTCATTCTACCATAGAATGTGCTTAAGGAGATGGATAGAAAATGTACGGAGTTCTTATGGGGTACCATTGGTTGTTTGGAATAAGATTTGTAAGCAAAAGAAGGAAGGGAGGTTAATATAAAGGGAGCAAGTTGTGGAATATTGCTGCTGTGGGGGAAACTCATATGTTTTGTGATGGAAAAGAAAGATATATTATGAGTGAAATAGGTAAATGGAGTGTATATGCACAATACAGATGACTTTTGGGATCATATACCACCCTTTGGATGCAACTGATACTGAAAAAGATTGCATAAATTGAAATTTAGGATGGTTTAGTTGGTATGCAAAGAAGTTCAGTCGGGTACAAATAGTTGATTGGAAGTGCACCACAGTTGGTAGTAACTAATGTAGTATGGAACAGAGTTGCTATGCCAAAACATAGGTTCATTCTATGGTTGGCAAATATGGGGAGGCTATTAACAAAGAAGAGGTTAAGGGATATAGGTGTAGGTGGGGATGATGATACATGTGTGTTGTGCACCACTGATGCAGTTGAGGACAGTACTCACATATTCTCTACATGCCCTTGGATTAGAGGGATTTGGAATGCAGTTCATGGATGGCTTAATATGCAGATACAACAAAGAGTGATATGCCGAGGATAAAACTGAAGCACTGGAGCAAGTTTAGGAAGGATGTTGTTGGTGCTGTTTATGCAGCAGTGGTTTATCATACTTGGATAACTAGGAATAACAAAAAATTTCAAAGGAAGACTGTGCAGTATAGTCTTATAGTTCAGCAGGTGCAATTTGTAATGAGAGAGAGAGAGAGAGAGAGTAACAATATTTAGGAATACCAAAAGAGGTAGGAAGAATAGGGATTTTATACAAGGTATATGTAATTAGAGTTGCTTAGAGGTTTATTAGTATTGACACCCTTCCTAGAAGGTGGTCGAGACTATAGATGCTCTCTTAGGTGTATCTGTTATTATTTGTTGGTAGTGTAAGATGATATTAATCTCTCTTGAGGAGTCTTTCATTAATATCAAGGTATATATAGAGTACAATATTCATCCCTTATACAATAGGAATCCTAAGCCTATACAAAAGAGGAATCCTAGTCTTACCATAATTATATTTACACAATATATGGAAATATTCTAATTATGGTATATTTACACGTTTACACACCCCCTCAGTCGGAGCGGGAGGAGGCCGGACGCTGAGACTGGATCTGAAGTCAAGAAATAACCGCTCTGGGAAGTCCTTTGGTAAATATGTCTGCATACTGATAGGATGATGGAACATGTAACACTCTGACATGGCCTAACGCAACTTTCTCACGAACGAAGTGTAGGTCTATCTCAATATGCTTGGTTCGCTGATGTTGAACCGGATTATTAGAAAGATAGATGGCAGAGATGTTATCACAATACACAATAGATGCCTGACGCAAAGGACACTGAAGTTCTAGCGAAGAAATTTCTCGAGCCAACAAATCTCGGCTACTACATTTGCAACGCCTCTCGTACTCGGCCTCGCAGACCGGAGCGAGATAGGGTAGCTTGTCGCTTGGCAGACCAAGAAATCAGATTATCCCCTAAGAAAACACAAAAGCCGGAGGTGGAGCGTCGCATGTCCGGACACCCTGCCCAATCTGCATCCGTATATGAAAGCACTGCCGGTGCGAGAGGGTATAGGTGCAAACCATAATCAAGAGTGCCCTTAATGTATCGAATGATACGCTTAAGAGCGATGAAATGAGACTCCCCGGGGGCATGCATGAATAAGCACACCCGCCGAACAAAGATAAGCTATGTCCGGCCGGTAAATGTGAGTTCGAAGTGCACTTGCAAGGCTCCTATACGAGTAGGATCAAAGGCGGAGCACCATCCATAGCACCGAGCTTAGATTTGGAATCAACCGGAGTAGGCACCTCTTTGCGGTTCGCCATCTTAGCCCCGTACACAATCTCTTCGCATACTTACGCCGACACAAGAATATATGACCGGCGGACACGGTCACCGATATCCCCAAAAAGTAACTCGACTTCCCCAAATCGGTCATTGCAAATTCGGACTTGAGCAAGGCAATAATCTCATTTTTCAATCCGTCGGAGGAGGCAAGTAAGAACAATATCATCCACGTAAAGTAATAAGTAAGCAGTGCTACTACCTCAATGAAAAATGAAAAGTGATGTATCACTCTTGCCGCATACAAACCCAATCGCAAGATATACCGGCAAAGCGATCATACCACGCACGGGGGCCTCGCTTGTGCCATATAGTGACTTACGGAGACGGCACACATAGTGAGGAACCGCTGGATGGGTGAACCCCGGTGGCGATGCATGTAGACCTGTCTCTCTCGCATCCCCATGTAAGAATGCATTCTTCACATCAAGCGATGGATCGGCCGGTGTTTGCCCATGGCTATGCTCAAAACGGTGCGGATGGTAGCCGGTTTGACAACCGGCCGAAGGTCTCACCACAATCAATGCCCTCCCGTCGATTTGTGCCATTAGCCACAAGACGAGCCTTATACCTCTCAAGATCCCCATTGTCTCTGAACTTGTGATGAAATAACCACATACAATGAATGACATTCACCCCTCGAGTCTAGGTACTAGATCCCCGCGTGTTGTTTAGTTAAAGCATTGAATTCCTCATACATAGCCGCATTCCAATTAGGGTCTTGTTTGGCCAATTTTGGGTTCTTTGGAAGTGGATAGATGGTTTGGGCAGACAAGTTGAAATGGACTTTGGGTTTGAAGATTCCATGCTTTGAACGAGTTTCCATTGGATGGGTAGGGACAGTGGGTGGCGGAGTGGTGTCTGAGACGAGGGTAAAGTCGGATAAGGAGAAGGTGGGGGCGAAGCCGTCGGAGGCGCCGCGGCTCCGGGATCGAGAGTCGCGGCGCTAGAAGGTTGACAGGCTTCACTAAAGTTTGGGCGCTGCGGCTCTGACGACGGAACAGAGGATGTGAGTTGTTCGATTATGAGGGGAGAGATGGCAGACTCGTCAAGAAATGAGTAGTCCTGTTTTTGGAATTTTGGAAGATTCGAAAACGGGAATGTGGTCTCGTCGAATGTGACATGACGAGATATGTGGTTCTGACGAGTCGACAAGTCATAGCATAGATAGCCCCTATGGTTCAGCGGGAATCCTAGAAAGACACATGGAGTGGACCTAGGAGCGAGCTTGTGAGGGGCGGTGGAGCTAAGGTTGGGATAGTACAGACAACCAAAAATCCGTAGATGATCATAAGAGGGGATTTTATGGTAGAGGATTTCGGTAGAGGTCATATTGTGAAGAGTGCTAGTAGGGAGAATATTTAGAGTGTATTCTGACATTTTAGCAGCATAGACCCAGAAGGGTGGAGGGAGGGAGGCATGAATCAATAGGGTGCGAATCATATTGTTAATGGTGCGGATGATTCTTTCAGCTTTACCGTTTTGTGGTGAGGTGTAAGGGCAGGAGAAGCGAAAGACCATGCCATTATTGGTACAAAAACGGTGAAACATAGAGTTATTGAATTCACGACCATTATCGCACTGAAATGATTTTATGCCTTTTCCAAATTGTGTTTGAATGAACTTGCGAAACTCAAGAAATTTGACAAACACTTCCGATTTAAATTTAAGAGGGTATAACCAAACGTAGTGTGAAAAATCATCAAGCAACACAAGATAGTATTTATGACCGAGAGAACTAGAGATAGGAGATGTCCATAAATCGGCATGTATGATATCAAAAGGAGCAAATGTAACACTAGTAGATTATTTAAACGGAAGATGAATATGTTTGCCTAAAGAGCAAGAAACACAATTTTGGGCAAGTTTCCCATTACAAGTAATGAAATTGTTGCCTCTAAGAAAATTAAAAACTGGGACTCCTGGATGACCAAGCCTATTATGCAAGTTGAAGAAGAAACAGCCGCTAGAGTGACGGGAGAGCAAGATCTGGCAGCGGAGGTGGAAGTGAATGGATAGAGATCCCCCGTGCTATTGCATCTCGTAAGAGGTGTCCCCGTATGAAGATCTTTTACAGTAAAACCAAAAGGGTCAAAATCCACAGAGACATAATTATTACGAGTAAATTGGCGGACAGATATGAGGTTCTTAATCATATGTGGGGCATATAGGGTGTTTTTGAGGAAGAAGGGTGGATGAGGAGGTTGTGTGTATGAGGTACCATAACCCTTAACTGGAATGTGTTGTCCACTACCAACTGTAACATATTGAGGATGCTTTACACGAAACAGTTTAGGAATAGTACCTGCAGACTGGGTGACGTGAGATGTAGCGCCTGAGTCCATGTACCAAGTATTGTCAGGTTGTTGCATAGAGAGGGTGCTGAACGCCTGACCCAACTCAGTGGGTGTCATGCCGGAGGAGGGTTGCGGGACCTGACCTTGCATGAAGTAGGCCCGCTGTGGGGCTGGAGCGGGGCCTAGCAAACCGGGGTAAGAATACGGATTGTATGGCTGCTGGTACTGGAATGGACTTGGCATCGCGGCTCTGAACTGGGGCGCCGCGGCTCTGTACTGGAGCGCCGCGGAGCTGTAGACGAACTGCTGAGGAGCCGCGGCCTAGTTGTTCTGCGATCTCTGTTGTTGTTGCTGCCGTTGGTTCTGTTGACCGCGACCCTTGCCACGACCACGGCCTCCTCTACCGCCGCGGCCTTTTCCACCCTTGCCGCCACGGCCCTGCCGCTGTTGGGAGTTGTCTGGTGGCGTTTGATCTTGAGGTTGCGTGTCGACAGCTAACACCTGATGGGCGTGCTCATCCTGCTTAGCACGACGGGTTTCTTCGAGCAACAATTGTGAGCGAGCTTTGTTAAAACTCGGTAGCGGATCTGCCTGTTGAATAATAGTGGCCAAAGTATCATATTCGCCCTTAGTAAGGCCAGAAATCATTTGTAGCACCATTTTATCGTCAGTGACAGGCGTGTCGATGTTGGAGAGTTGATCCACTAGAAGTTTAAGTCGCTTGCAAGATTACTCAGAGACATTGGAGAAGTTTTCAAGACGTGTTTTGTTGAACTGTTCTTCCAAATACACGGCACGAGTGTGCTTATTGTCCTGAAAAATTTCCTCCAAACGATTCCACGAGTCAAGGGCTGTGGAGTCAGATTTAATGACAGTAAGGAACAAATCCTGAGAGATACTACCATATATCCATTGTTTGACGCCGGCGTCGAGACGATGCCAGATAAAATCATCAACCTCCGTAGGGCGCGGAATAGTGTCATCAATATGGTCAAGCACGTTATAGAGACATGCATGATTGCGAAAAAGTTCAACCCAGAAAGAATACTGGTTGTTTTCTTGATCAAGAATAATGGAATATGGTTCTTGAGGTTGAAAACAGTAAGGGCGGGATGAAATGTCTCTTTCTATATAGTAAGTATTGGAAAAGTTTTAGACCACAAGATCTAAATGACTACACTCATCTTTAATTTAACAACACAAAAATCAAAAGTCTCCTTTTATTTTCTTGAACTTTGTGTCTAGTCAAATTAGAATACTTAAATTGAGACGGAGTAAGTAGTATATATTTAGTTTCAATTTCCCATTTTAAATTTAGGACTCACTAATTCTAAAAAAAAAACTACTATTTAGAATTCATAAACTAGAATCCTTCATCCACTGAGTGTGATGATGTAGTCAATAAGGTAACAATGTGACAGAAGACCACAGGTTCCTAGAAATGTCTACAAAATTTTTGCAATACATATCTCATATTTATATTTGTTGCGACTTGATTACGCACGTAACCAATATGATGAACTTGGACAACTTTTATAATATGACCTTTCGAAAAGAAATCATAGAGACCAATTATTCCAAAACTTGGTGAAATGAACTGAGCCTAAAATTGAGGTTGAATTATTAATTCATGATTAATAGGTTGAGCTGATTTTTAGAAGCTACCAGCTGACAAATTATATCGAAGAGGAAGCAAAGAGTCTTTCATTGCACCAGCCAAATTTTGAGCATATGCTATTCTCAGAACCTCAGATTCTGAATCAATATCCTTATTACTCGCCTATTTCTTTCATTTTTTTATAATCAAAATTCAACAACATACTCAGTGTAATACACAAATAGGGTCTGGGAGGGTAGAGCGTACGCAGACCTTACATCTACCTTGTAAGGTAGAGAGGTTGTTTCCGATAAACCCTCGGCTCAAAGAAAAGCAAACCAAAGCAGTCAGGAAAAGAAATAACAGAAGTAAAGAAGTAATAATAACAGAATACGATATAACGCATGGCAAAGCAGTCTGAAAAGAAAAAGAAAAACTAAGACAATACAGTAACCACCACAAAATCATACGATAATCTGATTACAAGAAACACAGACAATAACAGAAATCTAAGGAAATACTATAGGAAAACACTATTGACTACAAGTAGGAAAGAAGCGTGACAATGCTCAACTACCTATCTATACTAGCCTTCTACCACAATTTGAGTCCTGCATAACCTCATATCTAAGGTCATGTCCTCGGTGAGCTGGAGCTGCGTCATGTCATGTCGAATCACCTCTCCTCAATACTTCTTCGGCCTACCTCTAACTCTCTTGAAACCATCCAAAGCCAACCTCTCACACCTCCGCACTGTGGCATCCGTGCATCTCCTCTTCACATGCCCGAACCATCTTAGTCTCGCTTCCCGCATCTTCTCCTCCACCGAGGCCATCCCCACCCTATTCCGGATCTCTTCATTTTTAGTTCTATCTCTTTTCGTATGTCCACACATCCATCGCAACATCCTCATTTCCGCCACCTTTATCTTCTGAAACTGAGAGTTCTTAACTGGCCAACACTACGCCCCATACAATATAGTTGGTCTAACCACCACTCTGTAAAACTTGCCTTTAAGTTTTAGTGGTACCTTCTTATCACACAAGACTCCAGATGTTAACCTCCATTTCATCCACCGTGCTTCAATACAATGCGTGACATGCTCGTCAATCTCTCCATTAACTTGAATAATAGATCCAAGATACTTGAAAATCCCTTTCCTCTGAATGACCTAGGCATCAAGCCTCAATTCCACATCATCCTCTTAAGCTACCTCACTGAACTTGCACTCCATGTATTCTGTCTTGGTCCTACTCAACCTGAACCATTTCGCTTCCAAAGTTCGTCTTCAAATCTCTAGCTTAGCATTAACGCCGCCTAAAATCTCGTCAATCAGAACTATGTCATCTGCAAATAACATACACCATGACACCTCACCTTGAATTTACCGCGTCAACACATCCATCACCGGCGCAAATAAAAACGGGCTAAGGGTTGAGCCCTGGTGCAACCCCATCCCAACTGAAAAATACTCTGAGTCTCCTTCCGATGTCCTTACCATGATCTTGACTCCATACGTTTACGCCATAAGTACCCTTCTAGCCTCCAAGCATCTCCAAAATTCAAAATTCGGTAAATAATTCAAACTCATGATGTACACCTAAGCTATTTCATTTAACCTGACAACAAATTCTATATTAACTAAAAGATTTAAATCCCCTATACTCGACCCCGCATTAGACTGTCAGAGGCAGAAATTTGATCATGTACTTTATCAATGCACCTTAATAACAACATAATACCATTCAATGCCAAAACACAGGTGGGAGTGAGCCAGTTTAGTTTCCCATCTATGATAAGACGTTGATGAACATCAAACTCAGACTAAAATGAGCATATGATTCAACCAAATGCTGTAAAGGTGCTGGAAGAAAATGATTAGAGCAAAACTAGAACTACATTAAACATAGATACATGATATAATAAAACTCAGGCTCAACTATAATGTAAACCTGATAATAATTTTCATGCGTCTTTGGGTACTCTTAGAACATTAATCATAAAATCCAGGAATAAAAAAAAACAAGGATAAAACAGTAGCACCAACAGGACAACTACTTCAGTCCAAGCCTCAAAAGTGAAGTTGAGGCCCATCATGCTGCAAAGGCTCTCAACATTTAGATGAGGAGCTTCTCAATGGCATCCTGCACAACAAGAGAAATAATATTTACACAAGGGAAGGAGGTTGATATGCAGAAGAAATGTATAAATAGACAGAAAAAACCTTTGGAATATTACCTTTAATTGCTGTATTTGAGATTTCAACTGGCTTCCCTCATTGCTCGTCACTGAACAAGCAATAACGGGACGGGTAACACCACATGCCCGGCCAAGAGCTTGCTTTGAAGGGACAAAGACATACGGCACATTCTGAAAGATGAAAGTAAAAGGTTAGCACTCGACATAAAACCAAACTTGCCTGTTAACTTAAAACTTATTTGAACAGTAAGCTGTTTAGCACCAAAAAAAGGATATTGTAGTCCAGTAAAAGAGCTAGATTGGTCTAGGAAAAGTAGCAATAATTGAAAGACAAGAATGAATACTCAGATTGTTGTTCAAGGACATCAATTCTAGGTATAACTATAACTAAGAGCATGCAGATGCAACAAAGAAACAATTGGGAATTATAAGAGACTGAATAAAACAACAAATAAACTTCTTTGGAGTAAAAGCAGGTTAGTTAGCCCGTATGCTGATAATGGCATCCCTTGCAACCGTATAGTTCTAACAAGATTTCTCCTTTTCAAAGCTTTTCGCACACAAGAAAAGTGCATTTGCTTAGCATAGAGAACGTTTTTCTTAGTCCAATTTACGCTGACGACACATCAGTTTATTAAAGTTATCCAATTCTCTTTGTTTATACACAGAGACACAGAGCAGTAATCCCTTGTTCATAAAAGTTGCCCCCAGGGCTTTGGTTCAGCAGAGAAGTACATCCCATGGGATGTATGATAGGCGCACATCACGAATCCAAATCAGCATAATTTACCTCCTTAGAAAGACTTTTTAAATGAAAAAAGTTCAGTCTTTCTATTTGATCTTAATTCTTGCTTTAAACAACACCTAAAAACTTCAAAATTCTATATGCAAGAGACATAAGTTTGATTAACCGCAGCAAATTCTCCCCAATTTCTTGAGTCAACACAAAGAGGATAAACTTAACAGGTAACATGACTAATTGGTTACCTGGCAACTGGTTTACTAGTTCAAAAACATTTGACACCATGCAATGAAATTTATAGATGGCTTGGTCTTGCTGCTTTAGTTGTATATTCAAGACAAACAGAAATTACATGTCAAAACTAGAATAAAACAGGAAGCAGCTACAAGACTCTTGTTTAATACAAACTCTTCAAAGTGATGAGTTCATAAAGTGGAATGTGCATAATATACACATGGTTTCAATAGAGGCAGAAATCAGAATAATATAACCTCACACGATATAACACAAAAGAGTAACACAAATAACTCTTGAAAATGCCAATAACTACACCTGAAAAAGAAGAGACAAGTTTAACCTTGCCCTAGCCAGAATCCCTTACATAGATACTCAATATTCATTACCTCTATTTGGAGCTGTTTAGTCACTACTTAAAAAGAGGCACAACACCAAAAAGGGTGAAAAATAAAACTTTGTTAAGAAAAAGGCAAAATATAATTCACCTTATCTTCGGCAAGGAGCGGAAGATGAAGAAGGATTTCTAGGGGCTCAGTATCTGCCGCCATGACAACAAATTCTGAAATTCCTCTGTTTAGTGTCTTCGTGGCTGAAACAGAACAACAGCACAGTTTTCTCTTTCAGTTAAGAAGTAAAATACAATTGAGTAAACAATCATAAATTGATGCCTAACATTCTTCGTTGGTGAAATGAAAGCAAACCCAGTTTTCTCCATAGTTAGTTAAGCACTATACATAAAAGTAACTTGTTAACCAAAAAAAAAAAATATCTTTAAGTCTCAAAACTATAACTTTCTTTAAGGCTTTCTCAATCTTTAGTGGAGCATGCACCAAACGTAAGAATAACTTATTCACCAAAAAACCATTTAATAAAGTTTCAAAATAATATTGTAACAATCTTTCTGGCTCTTATCACCAAATAATGAAAAAAGATGTTTTCTTTGGAGCTAAAATGAAACTAATGATACTGTAACATTCTTTCTGGCTCTTATCCCCAAATAATGAAAAAAATGTTCTCTTTGGGGCTAAACTGAAACCAATAATACTGTAACAATCTTTGTGGCTCTTATACCCAAATAATGAAAAAAATGTTCTCTTTGGGGCTAAACTGAAACCAATAATACTGTAACAATCTTTGTGGCTCTTATACCCAAATAATGAAAAAAGATGTTTTCTTTGGGGCTAAAATGAAACTAATAATACTGTAATAATCTTTTTTTATGACAAGGAACCCGCAGGCGCTACCCTTCGGGTGCACATAAGGTAAACCCGCTCTTGTGCAATAGAGCGCAAACCACACAAGAGAGATAACTCACACTAGGCAAGCCTCGTGCAATTATATTGTAACAATCATTATTGCTCTTATCCGCAAATAATGAATAAAAAAGTTTTCTTTGGGGCTGAAACGAAACTAATCCAGTTTTCTTAATCTTTAGTTAAGCAGTAGATATAAAAGTGATAAGCAACATAGATAAGGTGTAAAAGTTTAATTAAAAGACCTTCATTAGCACCCTTTTTAAGCTGCTTATAGTTGGCAGCTTGTTGAACCAAATCCATTATGGTTGTTGTAAGCTGGGAATCAGCAAGTGGGTATGCTTTTGGGTTAACAGTTTCTGTTGCCTGCAAATTAACCAATCACATATTAAAATTAATTGTGTATTACAACAGATAAATCAAGCAAAAAATATGAAGGGTTGCAATAAAATTAAGCAAAAGTATTAGAGAGAGAGAGAGAGAACCATGGTAGCGGCGAGTTGAGAGAAGTGTGGGGAGAAGGAAAGAGGATTTAGGGTTTAGGGAAGATGGCTAGGGTTTAAAGGAAAAACTACGGCACTATAATATAAATTGGGTTATTTTCGTGAGGTATTATAGTCTATTGACCCAAACAAAAAATATCCCAACATCTTTTTCCTTTTTTAAAAAACAATATTCTTTATTCTTTTTTTTTTTTTGCTTTGTTTTCCAATGCTAAAAAATAATAAAAATAACATACGCAGTTGTAATCCATAAGTGAAGTCTGAAACGGATAGAGCGTATGCAGGCATTAACTTACATTAGAAAGTAGATAAACTATTTTTCATAGACCCTTAATCCAATACTAATTTTATGTTTTTTTATATTAGTGTATTATGTCAGTTGCGGTCATCTCGATTAATTTATCGAGAAAATTCTTTTAATTTATAAGCATGTTTAGAAAAATTATTCACTAAATTAGAACAATAAGCTATGCGAAGTGTTTGTATTTGAGATCTCTACATGAATGCTTCAATCAAAAAGTCATTTTCTTACCTCATTTTATAAATAGTTTATTTTTCATAATAATTCAAAATTTTATATACTCGCATGACAAAAAGAGAGCTAGGACTATGTCAACTTTATAAATAGTACGTAAGGACAAGATAGGAAAGAGAAATGCTCGATGAAACGTCAACTCTTCTTCAATGAGGGGAAATAAATTTCTAAGGCCCTAGCCTATCAAATTCAAGTTTATTTATAAATAGGTACTTGAATTTGAAAAAATATACCGTGATATACACGCATATACAACAGTGTATATGCACGAAATATTGAAGACAGTTTTAGTCGTGATATACACGATATATACAGCAGTGTATATCACGGTTTTGGAGCATATTTTGGTAACTTTAGTTTGTATTTAATTAGCATTGTACACTTACCATAATTGTGACAGAATATACCGTGATATACACGGCATATACAACAGTGTATATCACAGTTTTGGAACATATTTAGGTAACTTTAGTTTGTATTTAATTAACATTGTACACTTACCATAATTGTAGAATTATTGTACAAATAGAATAAGGTTTTAGGAGTAGAATAGGAATAGGATTTTCCATATTATGAAAATTGTAAATTGTATATATACTCATTCATTAATGAAAATAATCAAGTGATTATTTCTTTCATGGTATCAGAAGTCTAGGTTTTTTATACCTCTCCCATCTTTTTTTTCCGCAAGCTCTCGGTTTCCGAGCCTCCTTCTCGGTTTCCGTGCCCTTATTCTCTCTTCTCTTCCCAAATTAGTCCAAATCCCTACTTTACCTTTTGTTCTTTCGTTATGTCTAAGAACATCTTTCATCCTGCCCTTACTGTTTCCAACATGAAGAACCACATTGCTATTATTCTTGAGATGGAAAACATCCAGTATGCGACATGGGCAGAGTTGTTCAAAATTCACGCAATCGCACATCAAGTCCTCCATCACATAATTCCTCCCGCTACCCATACTCCCGCAGATGATCCTCAGTTATGGATTACTCTTGATGCTACCGTGCTTCAGTGGATTTATTCCACTATTTCTACCGACCTTTTACAGACGATTATTGAACCAGACACTATGGCTATGGCTACGTGGAATAGATTGTGTGATACATTCCAGGATAACCAACATTCCCGAGTTGTCACCCTTGAGCAGGAATTTTCCCAAGTCATCATGAAAGATTTCCCGAATATTTTCGCTTATTGTAAACGACTCAAGAAATTAGCGGACCAACTCTGTAATGTTGGAGCGTCAGTTACCAATAATTGTCTTATTCTACAAATGGTTGCCGGCATTTCTGAGGCTTATAATGACGTTGGGACTCTCCTCCGTAAAAGCAATCCGCTTCCACTTTTTTATCAAGCCTGTTTGATGCTCACATTAGAAGAAGCCGGCTTGGCAAAAAAGGCGGCTACCGGCACTAGTTTTGTGGCGATGATGACTTCATCCGATAACTCTCGCGGGTTTGTTGAAAATTCAGGCAAAAATGCAACAACGGTGGCGGCAAGAAGGGCCAAAACCGTAAACATAATGGCAAGAATCGCGGCGGCAACAACGATGGCGGCCGGAACAGTGGCACTACCGTCGGGAATAGTAACAACAGTAGGGTAGGCCTCGGGGTTCTGGGCTTGAGTCCGCCTGGTCCCAGCCTTGGGCCCCTTGGCAGTGGGCCTGGACCAGTGGCCCAGTCCCGCCTACTGCCCTCCTCCCAATTATTTCCAGCCTCTTTGGGCCTCAGTCCAGCCACATTACATGCCCAATACCTCGGGTCCAGCTTCAGGCAGTCGATTTCACTCTGGGTCGGGGCTACAAATCGGTTTGCTTGGGCCTCGGCCTCCACAGGCATTCCAGGCAATGGGCCCAACACCGACTCCGACAGATATTAAGGCCGCAATGCATACGCTTGGATTAAATCCTCTAGCCCTGAACTGGTACATGGACACCAACGCCACTTCTCACATGACGTTAGACCAAGGTACTCTATCATTTTATTTCAATTTGAGCAAAAATCGTGGCATTATTGTTGGTAATGGCAATACAATTCTAATTCGTGGTTGCGATAATACAACTTTGTCTTCCCCACATCCACCTCTTGTCTTGAAAAATGCCCTTCATGCCCCTAACTTAATTAAAAATTTGACGTATGTCCGAAAATTCACCATTGATAATTAGGTTTTTGTTAATTTTGATCCCTTTGGGTTTTCTGTGAAGGATTTCAAAACGGGGACACCTCTCATGAGATGCAATAGTATGGGAGATCTTTATCCAATCACGCCCGCCTTCAGTCTCTTGAGTCAAGCCTTGCCGTCAACTTTTTCAGCTCTAGCTTCTTCCTTGTGGCATGCACGTTTGGATCACCCTGGGTCATCCATTATTTCTTCTTTGCATAAAAACAATTTTATTTCTTGTAAGGGTACGCGTAGTACTCCAATTTGTCATTCCTGTCCTTTAGGAAATCATGTTAGATTACCATTTGTAGCTTCTACTTCTCGTACTTTGCTACCATTTGATATTATTCATAGCGATTTATGGACCTCTCCCGTTCTCAGTTCTGTAGGCCATCGTTATTATGTTCTATTTTTGGATGATTATTCTAATTTTTTATGGACCTTTTCGTTAGCGAAAAAATCACAACTTTTTCCACATTCTTAAAATTTAGAGCATTCATCCGTACCCAATTCAAATGGGAAATAAAAAATATTCAATGTGATAATGTCAAAGAATATGATAATGAGGTATTTCGGGAATTTTGTGATTCTAATGGCATAGCTTTTCGTTTCTCTTGTCCTCATACGTCCTCACAAAATGGGAAAGCCGAACGAAAAATTTGTATCATTAATAACATTGTTCGTACTTTATTGGTCCATGCTTCCGTACCCCCTTCCTTTTGGCATCATGCTCTACAAATGATTACTTATCTCCTTAACATATTTCCTACCAAAGGGTTGGCATATTCATCTGCTCTTAGAACCCTCTATAATAAGGATCTTTGGTATTCACATCTTAGGGTCTTTGGGTATTTATGCTATCCATTTTTTTCGTCAACTATAATTAACAAACTTCAAGCCCGTTCTATTGCTTGTGTGTTTTTTGGATTATCCATCTAATCATCGTGGTTACAAATGTTTTGATTTATCGTCCAATAAAATCATCATTAGTCATCATGTTATTTTTTATGAAACCCAATTTCCGTTTGCCCAAGTGCGTAGTCCCGTGCCTAGTTCGTATAATTTTTTAGATGACGACGTATCACCGTACACTATGCGCCACTTATTGGGCCAAACCAGTACCCTCGGACCACCAGCAGGCCCACTGCCTGCTGGCCTGCCATCACCCACTACCCCTCACGTCCCAAGTCTAGCAACTGGGCCGAATATCCAGCCCAGTTCTCCCCCTATTTCTGTTCTAGGTCTCAGTCCCGATTCCCGTGTGGGGCCAACAAGCCTACTGTCTGCTGGCCAGTCCGTCACCCAGTCGATTTTGTCCCAAAACCCACCTAATTCACCCCGAGTCACAGACCGGTCACTCTAGTCAATGGGGTATTTTTAAACCAAAAAGATATTTTAATCTAAATTCTAATATTCTTAAATCTCCATATCCCGTAACCCAATGTCTGTGTTAAATGACCAGAATTGAAAATTGGATATGAACGACGAATATGATGTTTTTATTAAAAATAAGACGTGGGAGTTGGTGTCCCATCCTTCTGGTGTTAATATTATTCGGTCTATGTGGATTTTTACTCATAAAGATAAATCTGATGGTTCTTTTGCGAGACATAAGGCTCGTCTTGTAGGTGATGGTAAGACTCAGCAGGTTGGCATGGATTGTGGTGAGACGTTTAGTCCGGTGGTCAAACCGGCTACCATTCGCACTGTTCTCAGTCTGGCTCTTTCAAAGGCATGGCCCATTCATCAGTTAGATGTGAAGAATGTTTTCTTACGTGGTGATCTTAAGGAGACCGTCTACATGCATCAACCTTTTCGAGATCCCATATATCCTAATCACGTCTGTTTATTGAAGAAGTCCTTGTATGGGCTCAAGCAAGCCCCACGGGCTTGGTATAAGAGGTTTGCAGACTATATATCTACTATTGGATTTTCTCACAACAAGTCGGATAATTCTTTGTTTATATATCATCATGGTACTTCATTGGCATATATTCTCTTGTATGTGGATGATATTAGTTTGACAGCTTCTTCTGATGATTTACAAAAGTTTATCATAGCACTACTTAGTTCTGAGTTTGCTATGAAAGACTTGAGGCCCTTAAGTTATTTCTTGGGGATTGCTGTCACTCGTCATACAGGTGGGTTATTCTTATCCTAAAGAAAGTATGCCATTGAGATCATTGAGCGAGCTGGTATGTCCTCATGCAAGTCTACTTCCACTCCAGTTGATACTAAACCCAAGCTGGGTGCTGCGGCTGGCTCACCTTACGAGGATCCAACCCACTATGACAGTCTTGCAGGGGCTCTTCAGTATCTTACTTTCACGAGACCGGATATTACGTATGTCGTACAATAAGTGTGTTTCTTTATGCATGATCCCAGGGTTTAGCACATGAATGCGCTCAAACGCATTATTCGATACATCTAGGGGACACTTGACTATGGCTTATATTTATATCCTTCATCGATGTCTACACTTGTCTCGTATACAGATGCTGATTGGGGTGGTTGTCTAGATACCAGACGCTCCACGTCTGGCTATTGTATGTTTCTTGGTAATAACTTGGTCTCATAGTCTGCGAAGCGACAATCTACATTACCACGCTCTAGTGCGGAGGCCGAGTATCGAGGAGTAGCCAATGTGGTCTCTGAATCATGTTGGTTACGTAATCTTCTCTTAGAACTTCATTGTCCCATTCAGAAAGCTACCTTGGTTTATTGTGATAATATTAGTGTTGTCTACCTTTTTGGTAATCCGGTTCAACACCAGCGCATCAAACACATCGAGATGGATATCCACTTTGTTCACAAAAAGGTAGCTCGTGGACAAGTACGCGTCTGCCATGTCCCTTCCAGGTATCAAATTGCAGACATCTTTACTAAGGGTCTTCCCTTGGTCCTTTTTGAAGATTTTTGGGACAGTATCAGCGTACGAAGATCGCCCGCTATGACTGCGGGGTGTGACAGAATATATCGTGATATATACGACATATACAACAGTGTATATCACGGTAATACACGACATATTGAAGACAATTTTAGCCGTGATATACACGGCATATACAACAGTGTATATCACAGTTTTGGAGAATATTTTGTTTACTTTAGTTTGTATTTAATTAGCATTGCACACTTATCACAATTGTAGAATTATTATACAAATAGAATAAGGTTTTAGGAGTAGAATAGGAATAGGATTTTTCATATTATGAAAATTATAAATTGTATATATACTCATTCATTAATGAAAATGATCAAGAGATTATTTCTTTCAAAATTATCAATTACATTTCTTATTTTTAGGTATTTCATCTTAAATAAAATAATGTTTTTGATGTTTATGGTTTAAAAATATTTACTTACGAGGAACTTCTACTAACTATTGCCTTCTTATTGTATCAGCAAGAAATTTATCATAGTAGACTACTATCAAAATTGACCATTTTAGATATCATTTTCTCATAAATTTATCGTCATTGTTAGCGGAATCAATATAAATGAAAAGATGGTCTCACTGCTCATCCAAGTTTCTCTAGTTTTCAAGTTGTTCATTTGAGTATCCAATAACAAAACTTGGACGAATTGATCTTTTCAGTTATTTATGCAATCAATCTTATAATTAGAAAAAAATCTGTGGGATCATCTCCAAGGGGTCGATAATATATTCGATCAATCTTGAACGTTTGTGGGAGATTTTAATGACTTTAGTAGCTTGGATGAAAGAATTTTTTTTTAGAAATGATACATTATCTAATATGACCGCTCATAGGTTCAGACACAATATTAATCGTTGTGAATTATTGAATTTGATATCGTCGTCCAAAACTAACTTGGAGTAATATGAGTGATAAACTTGTTGGAAATTTACTAATGTGGAATTAAATTTATCCCATTATTTATGACTCGAACAAATTGGGGCCCCGCACGTCGGAAATGTCATTTTCACACGCGTGCAATCTTAGTGCCAAGTATCGTAAATTTCGTTAATGAAAGAGATATTGGTACGTAAGTAAAATGTTTGAGACATAGAATGATGGACGGTTATTAGATAAATAACAAGTGTTCCACGTTGGTAAACAAAGGAAGGATTGTGCGAGGTGTAAGATGGATCGGGTCAGAAAGGGCCGCGGAGACGAGAAGGGCCGCGACGCCTCCCGGACTGGGCCGCAGCGCCGTGACGCTAATTCCATGTTTGGCTTCTGGAGCCGCGGCGCCGTGGCGCTAAATACTGCAGCGCCGCGGCGCCGTGGCGCTAAATACTGCGGCGCCGTGGCGCTAAATACTGCAGCGCCGCGGCGCCGTGGCGCTAAATACTGCAGCGTCGCGGCGCTAAATATTGCAGCGCCGCGGCGCTAAACATGCGCAGCGCCGCGCGCGCAAAACACCGCAGCGCCGCGGCGCTAAATACCGCAGCGCCGCGGCGCCGTGGCGCCGTGGCGCTAAATACTGCAGCGCCGCGGCGCCGTGGCGCCGTGGCGCTAAATACTGCAGCGCTTGGCGCTTTCCAGACAGTGTTTACTCGATGGAATCCCAAAGGTTTGGCTGTTGAGATGGTTTCAATGGCATTGAATCCACCCAATAATGGGCATTACTTGGACCATTATGTTGCTGCATTACTTGGGGGTTAAATGTCCTCCATTACATGGCAATTGAATGCAATTATGAGACATTTGAAAGGCCATCTTGCACACCTATAAATTAAGGCATTTGACTCAATTCTATAGATGACCACAATATACATACAAGTATACAACACCACAAAGAGACCAGTTTTCCTGATAAGCAATCCTTCTCTTAGCAATCTTCATTGTTCGTGTTCTTCGCTGAGGTAATTTGTGTAGGCTTTGCACATTTGATAGTTTGTTATTTTATCTTGGGAGACTATTGTCCACACTTCCGTAAAGCATATATACGGGGACAATCTTGTCTTAAAGATAAAAGTCACCTCTCGACTCAGTCGGTGGTGTTGTGATTAACTAATTGGTTGCTAAGTGTTTCAGGTGTGAACTAGAATCTCATAGGACTCTAACCATTCGGATTCTCAGCGGATCTACAAGCCACAAGTGTAGTAGTTCATGTTCTTGTATTTCCGAATACAAGATCTATATTTGAAGTTCCAATTCAAGATCAAGATATTAACAACTTGTTATTGTAATCTTTGTTGTTTATCCTTTCGATCACTGTAATAGTTATTTACTATTCCCGTACGTGCTTTACATATCCAACAATTTTAAGACAAAATTGGTATTAGTATTCGAAAGATGTTGGTCGACAAGTGTGTGACCAAATCTGGCTGTGGTTTTCTTCTTGAAAATAGCCCGGTTGACTGTTCTGTTAACAGTTCAAACAATGTCTTTGTTAACAACCGTGCTTTCAAATCTGGTCCTAATTTTGGTTCTCTCTTTGATGACTATTACAAATCTGTTTCTGTCAATGGTGGGATCTCTGGATCTGATGTTGAGCTTCAAGATATTACTGATAATCATGCTAGTACGGCTAAAGCTCAAGGACGAGTTGGTGTCACCGCTCCCGAGGGTGGTGGAAACAAGCATCTACGAGAGGCTGAGGATGTCAACTGGGACAAGAGGAGAAGGCTGAAGATGATGTTCTATCATGTAGCAAAAGGCCTATATCTGTCCCAAATAAAGGATATGAATTATGGTAAGGAGGATATGGACACTCAGTCTAACTGAAGTGGGCCAGAATCGAAAAGGTCTAAGTTAATTATCCTTCCTTATCTATAATGTGTTTAGTTAATATCTGAATAAAAGTGTGTAAAGCAAGGCTGGGAATATGAAAGTGTTTTCATTAAAAACTTATATTCCCTACACTCTAAAATCAGATATTGAATCTCCTTCATCCCGGTTAAAGATTGGACTATTGTAAACAAAACTTAAAAGATTCATTTTTTGGGTGTAATTATTAAAAGTGTGTAAAGTACGTTCGCACATACGAGGGAGAAAGATCCACTGACTGTGCGAAAACTGTTACCACTCTTAAGTACGCGCCAGGGATTTCCCTGGGCACCAATCACAAGGGAAGAAGACTAAAAGATAATGACTTATCTTAAGACGTTGAACCTATCACACTATCTGACAGAAGATCATTCAGTTGAGATGATGATATTGGACACTCAGTCATACAAAGCCTACAGACGACTGGAATGGGCCAGAATTCATTTGATAGGATGAAATTGGACACTCAGTCGTACAAAGCCTACGAGCGATTGGAGTGGGCCAGAATTCATTTGATAGGAAAATTAGTGGACACCTAGTGAGGTGGGCCAGAATTTCCAGGTCTTAAATGATCTGAAGGCCAAAAGAAAGGCAGAAAAGTAATGGACACCTAGTGAGACGGGCAAGAGTTTCCAGGTCTTAAATGATCTGAAGGCCAAAAGAAAGGCAGAAAAGAATTTGGACACTCAGTCTGGCAAAGCAATTGGAGTGGGCCATAGTATCCAGATCACATATGATCTGGTTACGCCCTAACCACGTGCAAGAGTTTGTTCATGTGAAGCAACGCCACCTATAAAGTAAAAGGGGTTGGAGAGGTTGTCCTCAAAAGGACTTCAGGGAATGGGATCACTCTAAAAAGAGGTGATACATGTCCCAAACTTGGTTTAAGGAACGTTGTTGGTCAAGCTGGTTTGAGACTAGTCCAACAGGTCTGTAATAACTAAGAATGGTACAATATGTCTGTAGCTAAATGAATGATATATTTATAATCCATGCATCTATGCCATCATAGATTAAGACACGTTAAATAGAAAGTTATTCAAAAGCTAACGAAGTTGAGATTGTTGCCTTCTGTCGACATAAACCCTCAAAATGAATGTGAGGTAGGCGAAGAGGCAAAATCATATTTCCATTCCGTCAAAGGAATAGCGAAAGAAGCACCGCTCCTCTAGAACTTAGTCATACCTACATGGGTGAATTGAAGTTTGTACAAAATAGAGGGGGAGACAAGTTCCATCAAAGGAATAGAAAAAAAAGCACAACTCCTCTAGAACTTAGTCACACCTACATGAGTGATTTGAAATTTATACAAAATAGAGGGGGGATACAAGTACTTTGTGACCTTCATTGATGATGGTACAACGTATCGCATCCTTTATTTGTTGAAAAGTAAAGATGAAGCTGTTGAAGTAGATAAGCACTAGAAAGCAGAAGTTGAAAAATAACTAAGCCTATAGATTGAGGAATTCATAGTGATAGAGGGGGAGAATGTGAAGCATCGTTTATCAAATGACTGCTCCTTACTCACCTCAGTCTAACGGTGTTAGCCAAGCGCAAAGCCATACGCCCAAAATATGTAAGACGAAGCGATCATTACCGCTAATGCGATTCTCAACAGAACTACGCATAAGGATAAGGATAACCCTCTGAGTGAAATATGGAAATGATCCCACCTACAAATATTGTGTTGTGTGGTGGCTTGGTAGGGATTGGAATACCGAAATAGGTCAAGTTGGACCTAAGACTGTAGATTGCATATCTACTGGATCTACAAATAACAGTAGTGCTTATCGCCTTTTGGTGTCAAAGAATTTTGAATTATTTGAGGATAACTTTCCTTGAGAAGGAAAAAGAAGTAATTGCTCGAGGTTAACAAGAACCTGCGAGTGCCTGATTGTCTGGAACCAGATGTTCCAAATCTACAGAACTCAGGGATTCTAGATGTTGAACCGAGACAGAGCAAAAATGGGACAAAGACTTGTTCCAGGCCTTCTAGCTTGTATGGTTGAGAACGAACCATGGACAATTAACAAAGAATTGTCATCTCCAGAAGCGCTGCTTTAGAAAGAAGCTACAAAGAGAGAAATAGATTCCATCATATAAAACCACACTTGTGTAATAGTTGACCTTCCTCCGGGAAAAGAATCTTTGGGTTGTAAAAGTGGATACTCAAAAGAGTACAAAGTAGATGGATCTACTGACGAGTATAAGGCCTCAACTACATGTACATGTGCTCCTCTGTGAATAGCTTAACATCCAGGGTCATTGCAATCTTGCGTGACATGGATATTGAAACAACCTTCCTAACTGGAAAGTTGGAAGGGCAGGATCAAAGTTGGTTTGTTGGACTGTTAGGCTTCTTTCTGAACTTTTATTTTGGTCCCTAAAATGTTTATATTTTGGTCCTGGAAGTTTCAGATAAAACAGAAATAATGAATCTGACAACAGAAACATTGACTCTGAAGTTAGAAAGCCAACAATTAGAAAAACCAACAGTCTGAAAGTGGAAGTCATATTGAAACAAAAGTCTTGATATGAAAGATATGTGTATCACATATGACATCTTAGGAATTGGGATTTCTAAGACATCTAACGGACTGGTCTAACTCCAAACTCAGTTGTGAGATAGTTGACAGTCTCGTTGAAGACACCAATGGATGTGAATCATAGAACTGATTGGAATCATAGTGCACCCATATACAAGGAGCGATATGCGCAGGTCACATGTAGTTCAATGTATTGTACACACTACAACCAACCTGGTATCGGCCTACAAAGCAGATCAGTTGAACTAAGATTCACTCGTGATTTTGGAAATAATCGATAGAAGGCGTTAAGTCGGATATGACGATATCTGAAATATTCGCTTATCTACGGATTATGGTATTCTGGATGTCCAGTGGTTCTGGGAGAACACAATGATGCAAACTGGACATCAGTTATGAAGAACACCAAAGCCACAAGTGGATTTGTATGATGTGTCTTGGAAAATCCTCTAAGCAAACTTGCATCAGCCGATTCATGATGGAATCGAAGTTTATCTCTTTAAACAAAGCATGAAAGAAGTTGAGTAACTTCACGACTCCTTAGAGGACACCCCTTATTGGGAGAAACCCATGCCTTCAACAGTTATACAATGTGGCTAGCCGGTCGGCTTCAGGAAGGGCACGAATGATAGCGTCTGGACATATCTATCGGATCTGTCGGAGACATAAGACCGTATGACAGTTGATCACTATGGGTATCACTTTCTTGATTACTAACCAAAGGATATAGCGGACCCTTTAACTAAGGGACTACCCGAAGATCAAGAGTTATGCCTGTCTAGGGGATTGGGATTAAAACCCAAACAATATGAACCTTTGCGGTGGTAACCCAACCATATTGACTGGAGATCCCAAGAATTTGGTTCAATGGAAAAACTAAGCTGCAAAAGGTTCAGTTGAGCGCTTCGGTGGAAGCAAGAGCAGTTCGGATGATGATTTCTGTAAAGAAATATGAATCCAAAGCCGTTCCCGTGATAGACATTAAAGTGCTACCTGCATGGTGGGTAAAGGTTAAGCTTCCAAACCTTTAACGATCCTCAAACAGTTGAGGTTAAGGTTGATGAACCACGATAACAAGAAATAGAAATTAATCATTTTTAATGATTCCTAGCACTTGTGAAGTGGGGTATAGCAGGATACCTTGTAGGAGATCACCTATTTAAGTGCGATGACAGGCCGCCTCAAATAAACGCACTTAAGAATCCAAGTGTGTCCACGGCCACAACGGACAGAACAATAAGAAGAAACGAATAAAGGGAGGTATTGTGTTGGTACCATTGTCTAGGCTTACATTAAACACTGACGGTTCAAGTCATCACGTTCAATGCACAGTAAGTACGTCCGATGGTATTCAACTAGGAAAGGTTCAAAGCGGAAGCTACCTCTCCTGATGCATTATCTTTTCGCTGAACGATTGTTGAAAGTAGGCACCTTGTGTGTGCGCCAAATCTCTTTCAAGAGGATATTGTTGAAAATTTACTAATGTGGAATTAAATTTATCCCATTACTTGTGACTTGAACAAATTGGGGCCCCGCACGTCGAAAATATCGTTTTCACATGCGTGCAATCTTAGTGCCAAGTATCATAAATTTCGTTAATGAAAGAGATATTGGTACGTAAGTGAAATGTTTGAGACATAGAATGATGGATGGTTATTGGATAAATAACAAGTGTTGCACGTTGGTAAACGAAGGAAGGATTGTTCGAGGTGTAAGATGGATCGGGTCGGAAAGAGCTGTGGCGCCTCTCGAACTGGGCCACAGCGCCGGAGCACCGCGACGCTAATTCCATGTTTGGCTTCTGGAGTCGCGACGCTAAATACTGCAGCGCTTCCCAGGCAGTGTTTGCTCGATGGAATCCCAAAGGTTTGGCTGTTGAGGTGGTTTCAATGGCATTGAATCCACCCAATAATGGTCATTACTTGGACCATTATGTTGCTGCATTACTTGGGGGTTAAATGTCCTCCATTACATGACAATTGAATGCCATTATGAGACATTTGAAAGGCCATCTTGCACACCTATAAATTGAGGCATTTGGCTCAATTCTATAGATGACCACAATATACATACAAGTATACAACACCACAAAGAGATCAGTTTTCCTGATAAACAATCCTTCTCTTAGCAATCTTCATTGCTCGTGTTCTTCACTGAGGTCATTTGGGTAGGCTTTGCACATTTGATAGTTTGCTGTTTTATCTTGGGAGACTATTGTCCACACTTCCGTAAAGCCTATATACGGGGGCAATCTTGTCTTAAAGATAGAGAGTCATCTCTCGACTCAGCCGGTGGTGTTGTGATTAACTAATTGGTTGCTAAGTGTTTCAGGTGTGAACTAGAATCTCATAGGACTCTAACCATTCGGATTCTCAGCGGATCTACAAGCCACAAGTGTAGCAGTTCATGTTCTTGTATTTCCGAATACAAGATCTATATTTGAAGTTCCAATTCAAGATCAAGATATTAACAACTTGTTATTGTAATCTTTGTTGTTTATCCTTTCGATCACTGTAATAGTTATTTACTATTTCCGTTCGTGCTTTAAATATCCAACAAAACTAATAAATATCCAAGTCAGACATGACAAAGTACTAGCTAATGAAAGTAGAAAACGGTTGTTGCCGGAGGCAAAGGTTAAGAATATCCCAAAAACTTGATCCAACCATTCTCCAATTGTCATACATTTGGAAGTCATGTACTCTACCTGTATATTAAATGAACCTTTCACACACAAGGCTATGTGGTACAGTAATTCATCATTTAAAAAAATAATGAGTCTGATTGGCTGGAAACTGATAATAACTTTATCGATATCGTTGTTGATTCTCCCAAAATGCTAGAACTTTGGAATAAAAATATATTTCAAGAAAAATTAAAAAAAGAAGAGAATTTTAACAAGATTAGAGGATATTCAAAAGAACTTGGGAAATTGTCATACCCTATATCTATTTTGAAAAGGATTTGAAAATTCAACATTATGAGTTGTTAAGGAATGAAGAAATTTTTTAGCAGCAAAAATCTAAACAAAATTGAGTTATCCAATGTGAGGGGAATATCAAGCTCTTTCATTTTTCACTTTTTGCAGGATGAAAAACATTATAATTAATAAGATTAGAGACGATAGTGGAAACTGACTTGATAACCCTGCTGCTATTAAAATCATTATTCATAACTATTTGTCTCAATTATTTTTTACCCATTTTAGGAATACGATTGTCAATCCTTAACTGATTCCTCCTTCACAAACATACGATTGTTAATTTTATAGGTTTTCTAGCTTTCTTAGTGAGTTGAATTGCTCCCATGTGATGCTTCCCTAAGACTGTTGATCTTGAAACTTTTATTCCAATATCGACCTATAAGTTTGAGTAATATTTCTTACAAGGTTGTAAGAAAATAATTGATAATTGGATCAATCCGATAATTCATGATATTATTGAACTTTATCGAACGAAATTTATCTCAAGGAAAACTACATTTGTTAATATCATTATTACTTTAAAAAATCTCTATTTTTTAGGATGGTTACTCATTTGATCGAATTCAATGGCTCTGGAGTAAGCCTCATCAAAGTTAGGGAGGTCATGCTTGTTGTTAAACAGGTTAGAGTTTCTTGTGGTCCAGATGATCCTGAAAAAAATAATCGCTTGATTATTTTCATTAATGAAAGGGTATATATACAATTTACAATTTTCATAATATGAAAAATCATATTCCTATTCTACTCCCAAAACCCTATTCTAGTTGTACAAGAATCCTACAATTATGGTAAGAATACAATGCTAATTAATTACAATTTTATGGTACACAATATGCTCCAAACCGTGATATACTTTCCAAGTATATCACGGACAGCCTGCTTAGCCGTGTGGTCTTTTACGCCCCCGCAGTCATAGCGGGCAGTCTTCGTACGCTGAGACTGTCCCTAAAATCTTCAAAAAGGACCGAGGGAAGACCCTTTGTAAAGATGTCTGCAATTTGATACCTGGAAGGGACATGACAGATGCGTACTTGTCCACGAGCTACCTTTTGTTTAGTGAGCTGGTGTTGAACATGATTACCAGAAAGGTAGATGACACTGACATTATCACAATAAACCAAGGTAGCTTTCTGAATAGGACAATGGAGCTCTAAAAGAAGATTACGTAACCAACACGATTCAGAGACCACATTGGCCACCCCTCGATACTCGGCCTCTGCACTAGAGCGCGACAATGTAGACTAACGCTTTGCAGACCATGAGACCAAGTTATATCCAAGAAACATACAATAGCTGGATATGGAAGGCCTGGTGTCTGGACAACCACCTCAATCAGCATCTGTATACGAGACAAGTGTAGCCGTTGATGACGGATATAAATGTAAGCCAAAGTCAAGTGTCCCCTGGATGTACCGAATAATGCATTTGAGCGTATTCACGTGCTCAACCTTGGGATCATGCATAAACAAACACACCTATTGTACGGCATACGTAATATCTGATCTCGTGAAAGTAAGATATTGAAGGGCCCCAGCAAGACTGCAATAGCGGGTCGGATCCTCGTAAAGTGAGCCAGCCTCAGCACCCAATTTGGGTTTAGTATCAACTGGAGTGGAAGTAGAATTGCATGAGGACATACCGGCTTGCTCAATGATCTCAGTTGCATACTTTCGTTGGGATAAGAACAACCCACCTGCATGACGAGAGACATCAATCCCCAAAAAGTAACTCAAGGGTCCCAAGTCTTTCATAGCAAACTCAAAATTGAGCATTGTCATGATAAATTGGCGTAATGCATCAGAAGAGGCAGTCAAGATAATATCATCCACATATAATAGTATGTAAGCCAGGGAAGAACCACGACGATAAATGAACAATGAATTATCATACCTGCTGTGAGAAAATGCAATAGTCGAAACATAGTCTGCTAACCTCTTATACCAAGCCCGTGGGGACTGCTTAAGCCCATACACGGACTTCTTCAACAAACAGACATGATGAGGATATTTGGAATATGAACGATGAATATGATGCTTTTATTGAAAATAAGACGTGGTAATTGGTGCCCCGTCCTTCTGGTGTTAGTATTATTCGGTCTATGTGGATTTTTACTCATAAAGATAAATCTGATGGTTCTTTTGTGAGGCATAAGGCTCGTCTTGTAGGTGATGGTAAGACTCAACAGGTTGGCATGGATTATGGTGAGACGTTTAGTCCGGTGGTCAAACCGGCTACCATCCGCACTGTTCTCAGTCTGGCTCTTTCAAAGGCATGGTCCATTCGTCAGTTAGATGTGAAGAATGCTTTCTTACGTGATGATCTTAAGGAGACCGTCTACATTCATCAACCAATGGATTTTCTAGACCCTAATTATCATAATCATGTCTATTTATTGAAGAAGTCTTTGTATGGGCTCAAACAGGCCCCACAGGCTTGGTATAAGAGGTTTGCAGACTATGTATCTACTATTGGTTTTCTCACAACAAGTCGGATAATTCTCTATTCATATATCATCGTGGTACTTCTTTGGCATATATTATTTTGTATGTGGATGATATTATTTTGACAGCTTCTTCTGACGATTTACAAAAGTTTATTATAACACTACTCAGTTCTGAGTTTGCTATGAAAGACTTGGGGCCCTTGAGTTATTTCTTGGGGATTGTTGTCACTCGTCATACAAGTGGGTTATTCTTATCCCAAAGGAAGTATGCCACTGAGATCATTGAGCGAGCTGGTATGTCCTCGTGCAAGTCTACTTCCACTCCAGTTGATACTAAACCCAAGCTGGGTGTTGCGACTAGCTTACCTTACGAGGATCCAACCCACTATCGCAGTCTTGTAGGGGCTCTTCAGTATCTTACTTTCACGAGATCGGATATTACGTATGCCATACAACATGTGTGTTTGTTTATGCATAATCCCAGGGTTGAGCACGTGTGTGCGCTCAAACGTATTATTCGTTACATCCAGGGATCACTTGACTATGGCTTACATTTATATCCTTCATCGACGTCTACACTTGTCTCATATACGGATGCTAATTGGGGTGGTTGTCCAGAACCACGTCTGGACATTGTATGTTTCTTGGTAATAACTTGGTCTCATGGTCTGCGAAACGTCAGTCTACATTATCACGCTCTAGTGCGGAGGCCGAGTAACGAGGGGTAGCCAATGTGTTCTCTGAATCTTGTTGGTTACGTAATCTTCTTTTAGAGATTCATTGTCCTATTCAGAAAGCTACCTTAGTTTATTGTGATATTATTAGTGTCGTCTACCTTTCTGGTAATCCGGTTCAACACCAGCACACTAAACACATCGAGATGGATATCCACTTTGTGCGCGAAAAGGTAGCTCGTGGACAAGTACACGTCTGTCATGTCCTTTCCAGGTATCAAATTGCAGACAACTTTACAAAGAGTCTTCCCTCGGTCATTTTTGAAGATTTTAGGGATAGTCTCAGCGTACGAAGACCGCCCACTATGATTGCGCTGGTGTGATAAACACCAATGATATACACGGTGTATGTGCTATGTATATCACGGGCTGATTAGGAGGAATGAGTTGTTAAACCCGTGATATACATGGTGTATACATACCATGTATATCACGGTTTGATGGTCTAGTTTAGGTAATGTTTTGTTGTAGTTAAATTAGAATTGTACACTTATCATAATTGTATACTTATTGTACAAATAGAATAAGGTTTTGAGAGTAGAATATGAATAGGATTTTCCTATTATGGAAAATATAAATTGTTTATATACTCTTTCATTAATGAAGATAATCAAGGAATTATTTCTTTCATACTATATCTAAAGACAACTAATAAATAGCAATAGAGACAACAATAAAAAAGAACACCAAGAATTTACGAGGTTTGGCAACATAATTTTTTTGCCTAGTCTTTGGACGCAACACAATCAACCCAAATTTTATTCCACTAAAAAATTACAAGTGAAATACTACAAGAGAGAAAGAAGATTTAAATGCCTTAGAAGATGAGAAGGCAAGTGAAGGATGATTTTAAATGAACAAAATAATGCTATTTATATAATGGAATTTGTCTCACTAATGTCATGCATGACATCACTTAGAATGTGATCATGCAATCTAAATGCATGGAAAATGCATTTACCAATTTCATGCTACAAAAATGGCTTTTAATGTTCACATTTGTTCACATAAAATCTTGACAAATTTAACAAATCTCCACCTTGGCAAGATTCTGCATTTTCAATTTTCTCTCAATGAAATTTGGTTGTGTCTTCAACTTCAATCTTCAATGTTCAACAATGTTGATCAAATTCAAACAATGTTGAAACTTGACTGCAGCCACTACTTTTGTCAGCATATTTGCAGGATTATCTGTAGTCCGAACTTTTTGCACCATGACTCAATCTTCTTTTATAGTGTCTCGTATAAAGTGATACTGAACATCAATATGTTTCATCCTTGCATGATAAACTTGGTTCTTTTCTAATTGGATAACACTTTGACTATCACATAATATTGTGATGCTTTCTTGTTCAATATCAAACTCTCTAAGCAACCCTTGAAGTCAAATTACCTCTTTCACAGCCTCCATAATTGTCATGTACTCTGCCTCAGTTGTAGACAAAGCAACTATTGATTGCAAAGTAGACTTTCAACTAACTGGTGCACTTGCAAGAGTGAAAACATAACCGGTAGTTGATCTTCGTTTGTCCAAATCACCCGCATAATCTGAGTCACATTATCCGACTAGATACTGACTTTATTTCTGCTCAAAAATCAAATCAACCTCTACAGTATTACAAATATACCATAGAATTCATCTCATAACTTGCCAATGCTCATTTCCAAGATCATGCATATACCTACTTACAACTCCAACAATATGTGAAATATATGATATGGTGCAAACTATTACATACATCAAGCTACCAACAATATTTGCATATGACACTCTTGACATATATTCTCGTTCATCTTCATTCTTCAACGATATAGTGGCACTAAGTTTAAAATGAGGAACACGCGATGTGCTAACCGACTTCGTTTTCTTACTCATGCCAAAATGATCCAGCACCCTCTTCAAATATTCTTTCTAAAATAAACAAAGTTTTTTTAAATGTCTATCTCTTTTTATCTCCATGCCAAAAAAATTCTCCGCCTCACCCAAATCCTTCATCTCAAACTCCTTTCTAGTTGAATCTTCAACTTCTTAATTTGCTCTTGACTTTTGGAAGCTATTGATAAATAATCAACATATAGGAGAAGATATATGAAGGATCTATCTTCAAGCTTGCGCAAATACACACAATGATCGTATTTGCTTCTTCTGTACATTTGTTGCAACATAAACTTGTCAAATCATTTGTACCATTGTCTAGAAGATTGTTCAATCCACACAACAATTTTTTAAGTTTGCACACCAAATTTTTCTTTCCAGCAACTTTGAATCCTTCTGGTTGAGTTATATAGATTTTCTCTTTCAAATCTCTATGTAAAAATGCAGTTCTTATATTCAACTGAACTAGTTCCAAATTCAACTGTGCTACCGAAGTCAGCAAAACTCTAATAGAATAGTGTTTCACGACTGGAGAAAATACCTAATTATAATCGATTCTCTCCTTTTGAGCGTATCCTTTGGCCACTAATCTTGTTTTGTAGTGAACATCTTCTTGGTTAGGAAATCATTCTTTCTTTGCATATACCCACTTACACCCAATTGCTTTCTTACCCTTCGAGAGATTGACCAATTTCCATGTGTGATTATGATAAAGGGACTGCATTTCTTCATTCATGGCAATCCTCCACTTATCTTCTTCTCAACTTTGGACTGCATTTTTGTAACTGATCAGGATACCATAAGCTACAATTGAGGTTGCACAAGCTACCTTATCAATAAGATAAGCAGGTATTCTTATTGTTCTTTTTGGCTTGCTGGTTGCTATTGATTCAAGTTGTTGTTGAAGTTCCTGAGTTGGAATCGCCCTCTCAACTAACTCTTCTTCCAGAGGAAAATCTTATGTTGTTTCCTCATTTTCTCTTTGTATTGGGAAAATTAATTTTTCCTTAAACTCCACCTGCTTTGAAGCACCATCAGTTTGTTTGACATCTTCAACGGTTACCTTATCTGTTATGGCAGATTCATCAAAGGTAACATCCCTGCTGAATATAATTTTTCTTGTCTCTGGACACCAAAAATGGTATCCCTTGACTCCAGAAGTAATCCTCATAAATATAGCTTTCTTTGCTCTTAGATCCAATTTTGACTCTTTTACATGATAATATGCAATTGAGCCAAATACATACAAAGAACCATAATCTTCAGCAGTTTTTCATATCATTTTTCAAATGGTGTCTTGCCACCAATAGCGGCAGATGGTAGACGATTAATGAGATGACATGCATATGTTATTGCCTCAACCCAAAATTCTTTGTCCAAGCCAGCATTGGACAACATACACCGAACCTTCTCCAGCAAAATTCGGTTCATGCGTTCTGCCACTCCATTCTGTTGTGGTGTATTTCTAATGGTGAAATACCTGACGATGCCATCATCTTCACAAATCTTATTGAAAAGATAATTTTTGTATTCTCCACTATTGTCTGTGCTAGTTCTTACTGTTCATATATTATGATATGAATATACCACATCAATTCGTTATGTATGGATGATGAGATTCCATTGATATAGAGCCAATTCCAATAGACTTATTGGAGGGTCTCGTGGCGTGCATCCATTAGGAATTGAAACTAAGAATTCGCCAATTATGAGTTGGGTGCTTTAACTATTCAGCCATAGATGCTTAGCATGAATCCTCGTACATGGTGAATAACCAAATTCCAATTGAAATGAAAATTTTGAGATAAATCAGTGCAATTTAGGAGGAATCAATGAGAGGACATCAAACAGATTAGCTCCGTCATTCTCTTATTGTGCAGGCAGGCCTGGAAAGACACTTGATCTTTCTGCTTGTTTGAATCTCCATCATCGCCTTTCATTTGAGAAAAAAATCCCAACACTTCATGTTTAGTTTTCATCGTATACACCTACACTCTCCGAAAAAGTTGTCAATAAAGGTTACAAAATATTGTTTCCCACCTAATAAAGGTGCTTTGGAAGCACCCCAAACATCGGAGTGAACATAATCCAAAATACCTTTTCGTGCCACAGCTCTAATCCGAATGGATTGTTCTTCCACTATTCACGCTTTAGTATTATGAACAGTTGTTCCAAATTTAACCCTTGGTTATTTTCCCTTGACAGAATGCTCACAAAACTCCAAATTGCAAGCCTTTAATCCTTTTCACAATCCTTGATCTGATAAAGATTTCAAGGATTTTCCTTCGGCATGTCCCAAACGCATGTGCCATAGCTTGGTCGCTGCTGCCTCCTTGTCATCATTGGATGTCACTGTCACTGTCCCAATAACTGTACTACCATGATAGTGATACATATTATTTTTTCAAATTCCCTTCATTACCACAAGTACACCGGAGCATATTCTCACTATCCCATTTTCTGCAACGACTTTGAACCCCTTTGTTTTTAGGGCTCCCACAGAAATAAGATTTTTCTTCAAATCCGATACATATCGAACATCTGTTAATGTTCTGATCGATCCATCATGGTTCCTTAATCGGATTGAACCAATACCATATGCGGTAAGAAAATTGTTATTTATAGTGTGAATAACTTCATATTCTCCTTCTTGAACAAACGACCCATTTTCGGATCCCATCCGAGGCCCAATCGGACCGGCCCATTCATCCAAATCCGAAGCCCAACCCATTTCCCCTTATTTCCTCCCCAAAAACAAAGAAAAACCCTAAATATTTTATTCCACACCCCTCACCCTCTCCAAGTCGGCCGATATTTCTGTACCCCATAGCCCCAAAAACCCGCCGGTCACCGCCACCCTACCCATTTACACTGTCACCTCACCAACACCTTCCCAAAATCCACAACACATACCCCAAGAAATCGCCCCAAAAATCAGATTTTTGTCCCCCCCCCCCTTTGTTTGAAATCTGAATTCGATTTGTGTAAGGGGTATGAGAGGAGTACCATCTATAAAACCCTCCCCTTTTGTTCACTGTTTAGAGAGGGGTTTTTTGGGGGATTTTCGGTCGTAGTTTTTGGTCGGAGTTGAGATAGGATTTTTTTGGGTGGATTTTGTCCTTTGTTCACTGTTTTTTGGTCGGAGTTGAGGTCAGATTTTGGGTGGATTTTTGCCCTTCGCTGTTTCGGGTCGGAGTTTTTGGTCGGTTTTGGTGGAATTTTGAGGTCCGAAAGTCGAGCATTAAGTTTTGAAACTCGAAATCTTCTTAAGGGTATTTGTTCTTCTTTGCATGTGTTATTCATATTGAAAAATCCGAAATATAATCCGAAAAATCTGCTTTTGTTGTTGTTCTTCTCTGTTTTTGGGTTTTCCGATTTGGTTCACTGTTCGGGTCAACCCAATTTGGGTAAGATTTCCAGATTTATATGTTTGATATTTTGTTGTTGGTTATCTGAAATTTGGAAAGAAACTTATTCGGGTCGGGTCAACCCAGTTTGGGTAGATTTCCAGATTTATATGCTTGATATTTTGTTGTTGATTATCTGAAATTTGGAAAGAAATCAATTCGGGTTGAAACCCCTGATTCAAGTCGGGTCACTGATCCGGGTCGGGTCTGGTCGGGTCGACCTAGTTTGGGTAAATTTCCGAATTTTGTGTTTTATATCTTGTTGTTGGTTATCTGAAATTTGTGAAGAATTTGATTGGGTCGAGACCCTTGATTCAGGTCGGGTCATCGATCCGGGTCGGGTCAACCCGGTTCAAGAAAAATTTCTAGATTTTGTGTTTAATATCTTGTTGTTGGCTATCTGAAAATCAAAAAATTTTGATTCAGGGTTGGGTCACTGTTTCGAGTGCATTTCTCGGGTTGGGTCGACCCGAAATCCGGGTCTGTTTTTTAGAACTGGATCGATTACCTAATTTTTCTTTACTGTTTCGTCGTCTATTTGGGTCACATTTTCAGAAACGCTCTAGATCTTATTTCGATTCAAAAATTTCAGAATTCAGGTCAGACTTTTAATTGCCAACTATTGGTTTATTTTGGCATTTGAACATCCGTTACACAACTATCTTGCTATTTTACTAATTTGGACAAATATTTCATTTAGGCCAATGAAATTAAATTTGAGGCCATGTTCCTTCTAAAATTGGTTCTCGGTTTCGGTCTTTACTATTTTATTTATTTGAAAGGATGCTGCATTTAAGACAATGAAATTGAATTTGAGGCCATGCCCCTTCGAAAAATGCTCTTCTGTTTCAGTTTACTGTTTTTGGCATTTAAACATCCGTACATGAATAACTTACTGTTTTATATATTTGAACAAATACCGCACTCTTGCCAATGAAATTAAATTTGAGGTTGTGTTCCTTCGAAAATTGTTTTCTCAGTTTCTGTTTTCTTTACTGTTTTACTGATTTGAATAAATACTGCACTATGACCGATGAAAAATATCCGTCGATTTTTTAGGCCTCAACACTTGGAAAGACGGAAATAAAACTTCTGGGCAAGGATGAAACTTAAATCTTTTTTTCACCTGAGAGACCAACATGTTCGGTAGACAAGACAACTAAAATGACCAACGAGTCATATGTTTGCAACCACGACATGATTGGAATGATTTTTTTTCAGAATTTAAGTCTAAGCCCTCCGTAATCAAAACATTTACTGTTTTGGATACGGATCCGAAGTTATTTATATTCAATTGTTTCTAACCGTTTGTTCTTAACAGCTTGCAAGGAACATAGTTAAAGAAGACAAGATACCTCTCGGAGATTATTTATTTTGTTGTTGTTTTTACTTTCTTTAATTCAGCTTTATTTCATTCTGTATTATAATATTATTGTACTCGTGAAATTATTGAAATGTTTAGAATATGTAGTCTTAGAATTAATTAATAGGATAGTCTAAAACTGGAAACTCATTGCTAGTTTATTTATTTTTAGGCTCGGTTAGTTTTAAAATCGAAAATCGCTAGTTTACCTATTTTTAGGCCCGTCGCCCATAAAAAATCACCTTGCATATATTTTTATAAATTTTCATACAAACACATACTTTCTTTCAACTTTACATGTATTTTTAATGCCATACAGATGCATACTTGTACAAATGCCTCATTTCATTAAATACTCGCAACATCATTTTAACTTTATATTTTTAAACATGCATTTTCTTAGTACAATAATTAATCTGAGTTTGATCGGATATCCGCAAGTTAGCGGATCTTAAAGGGTGCCTAATCCATTCCCTTTACGATAATAAAGAACGCTTACCTAGAATCTCATGAGTTTCGCATACCAAAATTGGAGTTATTTTGCAGCATTTAGTTAACATTCAGGTGCTCTAATTCACCGTAGAATAATTAGGTGACGACTCCTCAACAAAACATTTTTATCCAATCCAAAGGGAATCGACGCCAGGCGCGTCGCGGAGCCCGCAGGTTAAAAATGGGCGCGACAAGCGTAACAACCTTTTTTCATGTATAGTTTATTTTGACTGTTTTTCTTCAAGAATTTATCCTCCAATGCACTCCACAATTTACTTACAGAAGTTTTCTTCATGTATGGATACTTCTGTGCTCTTGCAAGGTAAGATCAAATGGTACCACAAGCAACACGGTTGATAATCTTCCAATCTTCTTCTCATATACTGTTTGGTTTCTTTTCTTATATGGCAATATCTAGCCCTTGTTGAAAAAGGACAAAAAGAAACTCGCCTTGCCATATCCCGAAATGTCATGATCTGTCAAAAATTTCAACTACAAATTTCACATTTGACACAATTTTTGTCATAAGCGAAGACCCCAATGAAAGTAACACCCGATGTGGATTCTTTATTTTTCTTGTCTTCCATTTCTACTACAAATACTATTTATTAGATGACAATACAGAAGACTAAAGTAATTTTTTTATAATGTGAAAGTTCAGACTGTGCTGCAACTACGGAGCATACTCATACAGAACCTTGACTCTGATACCAAATTTTATTCCAGTAAAAAATTACAAGTGAAGTACTACAAAAGAGAAAGAAGATTCAAATGCCTTAGAAGATGAGAATGCAAGTGAGGATGATTTCAAATGAACAAAATCATGCTATTTGTAGAAGGGAAATTGCCTCACTAATGTTATGCATGACATCACTTAGAATGTGATCATGCAATGTAAATGCATGAAAAATGCATTTACTAATTTCATGCTATAAAAATGACTTTTAATGTTCACATTTGTTCAAATAAAATCTTGACAAATTTAACAAATCTCCACCTTCTGCATTTTCAATTTTCTCTCAATGAATTTTAGTTGTGTCTTCAACTTTAATCTTCAATGTTCAACAATGTTGATCAAATTCAAACAATGTTGAAACTTGACCGTAGTCACTACTTTCGTTAGCATATCGGCAGGATTATCTGTAGTCCGAACTTTTTGCACCATGACTCCACCTTCTTTTATAATGTCTAGCATAAAGTGATACCGAACATCAATATGTTTCATCCTTACATGATAAACTTGATTCTTTACTAATTGGATAACACTTTGACTATCACAGAATATTCATACTATCGGAAGTTAACCAAATATTCAGACTCATCCTCCGTGTTACCTTGTTTCATTCCTAGTCATCGGTAAACATCATCTATGATTATTAACTAGAATCATGGCAAAGACGAATTGGTTTTACTAAAAAAGTCGAAGAAGAGCAAAGCTAAACACATACATGATCTTTAGCATTTTTCATAGGAAAAAATAATCTTTTTCCCCACGACTCGTCCTTCTTGTTACCTTGTTTCCTTATTAGTTATCGTTAAATGTCATCTATGATTAGTATAACCAAAATTATGACGAAGGCGAAAGTGGTACTAAGAAAGTCGAAGAAGCAGAGCAAAGCTAAACATGTATATATAGAATCAGTATTCTCCGCATATTTTTGCCAAGAGTAAATGAATATGTTCCTTGATTTTATTGATAAATTATTTACAATATATATAAGATTACAAGAATATTTACTTTGATACAAACTAGGTAACTAATTATCCTATTTACAAAAGAATTACAATTCTACCTAAAATAGGAGATATACAATTAATACAATTAATGAAAAAGAATATTGGAAAATATTCTATTACACCCCCACAGTCGAAGCAGGAGGTTCTCGAACACTGAGATTGGCTCGAAAATCATCAAATAGTATGCGCGGAAGTCCTTTGGTGAAGCTGTCGGCAATCTAATATCTGGAAGGAACATGAAGGACAAGAACTTGACCACGAGCCATTTTTTCGCGAATGAAATAAATGTTCATCTCAATGTGTTTAGTGCGCTAATGTTGGATAGGATTGCCGGAAAGATATATCGCACTAATATTATCACAATAGACCAATGTTACCTTTTGAATCGGGCAGTGAAACTCAAGTAGAAGGTTACAGATCCAACAAGACTAAGAGACGATGTTGGAAACACATCTGTATTCTGCTTCTGCACTGGATCAGGATAATATAGGTTTCCTTTTGGAAGACCAATACAATAGGTTATCTCCGAGGAAAACATAATAACCAGACGTGGAGTGTCAGATGTCAGGACATCCACCCTAGTCAGCATCAGAATAAGAAGTGAGACCAATGAGCAAAGACCTGTATAGATATAATCCGAAGTGAAATGTACCTTGGATGTATCGTAAAATATGTTTGAGGGCATGCATGTGTGCTTTCGTCGAACTATGCATGTGCAAGCAGATTTGTTGCACGGCATAGGATATGTCTGGTCTCGTGAATGTGAGGTACTGTAGGGCCCCATCCAGGATACGATAGTGAGTCAGGTCTGAATATGAAGTGCCAGAATCAGCGTTGAACTTAGAATTGGTGTCTATAAGCGTGTAGGATGGTTTGCAAAATGTCATGCCTGCACGATTAATGATCTCTTCGGCGTACTTCTTCTGACATAGAAATAGGCCTCCAGAATGTCGAGTGACAGAGATGCCTAAGAAATAACTCAAGGCCCCCAGATCTTTCATAGAAAACTCAGAGAAAATGAGAGACATAATGGACCGACAGATAGCATCAGATGATGTGGTGAAGATTATGTCATTAACATATAATAATAGGTAAGCCATATATGTACCCTTGTTGTAGATGAACATGGAAATCGAATCTACTATATGAAAACCGATAGAGGAGACATAATTGGCGAACCGCTGGTACCATGCTCGAGGAGCCTGTTTAAGTCCATAGAGCGATTTCCGCAACAGACACACATAATCTAGATGAATAGGATTCCTGAAACCCATAGGCTGATGCATACATACCGTTTCATGAATATCCTCATTTAAGAGGGCATTCTTGACATCAAGCTGATGAATGTGCCAAGACTTGGATATAGCAATGCTGAGGACGGTCAGGATGGTTGCGGATTTTACGACCGGGCTGAACGTTTCATCACAGTATACACCCATCTGTTGAGACCTACAAGACGAGCCTTGTACCTCTAAAAAACCATCAGATTTTTTTATGTCTAAAAATCCACATAGAATGAATAATATTAGCATAAGGTAGACGGGGTACTAGGTCCCACATCTTATTACCAATAAGAGCATTATATTTGTCAGTCATTGCGGCTTTCCAATTAGGGTCGGACAAGGCATCATTCGGGTTACGAGGGATAAGGGAAGGGACAACTGAAACGGAAAGGTTAAACAACTATTTAGGTTTATGAATTCCGTGCATGGCACAAGTTTAGATGGTCCGAGAGTGTGTTTCTGGACGCAGGACGGAGGGGGGTTTGTTGCGGGACTGCCGGGAAGAGGATGAAGGGCAAGGGTGGCGGTATTGGCTGGCCGAACCTCGGTTTGTCGAGAGGTGGTTGAGGAATCACCCTGAGGCGGGCTGTTTGGGGCCATCGTCGGCAGAACCGGGTGGGCAGCGAGTCCTAGACTAGCCGAGGTGGTGGCAGGTGCTGAGGTCTGGAACGACAAACTATGTAAATGGTTAATTAGTAAAGGGTTTAGGCCATCATCTAGGAAGTCGTAGGAATATTGAAGTGGCGAGTGTAGAGAGGCAAAGAGGAATTGAGACTCATCAAATAAGACATGACGTAAAATAATAATTTTACGGCTCGACAAGTCATAGCACGAGTAACCACGATGATTGGCAGGGTAACCCAAAAACACACACGTGGAAGACCGGGGTTGGAGTTTTTGAGTGGTTGGATGGAGAGGGTAACAAAGACATAAAAAAATACGCAAGTGTTGGTAGGAGGGGTTCCTACGAACATAACTTGGGTGAGCGACTGTTGAGCAAGAGACTTGTTCGGAATTATGTTTAGGAGATAGGTGGCCATGGAGAGTGCGTAATGCCAGAATTGAGGGGGAATTGAGGCGTGAGCAAGTAGGGCACGAATGAGGTTGTTTATGATTCGGATTTTCCGTTCGGCTTTACCATTTTGGGAGGATGTGTGAGGGCAGGAAAAACGAAAGGTAAGACCATTTTTGGAGCAAAACTGTTTGAATTGGTTATTATCGAATTCCCTGTCATTGTCACATTGAAAACATTTAATGCTCTTTTCAAATTGTATTTTTAGGAAAACACTAAATGAAGAAAAAATGAGGTAAACATGAGATTTATTTCCAATTATAAAAGTCCATAGAAAGTTGGAATATACAATTAATACAATTGATGCACGGAAGACATTTTTTAAGATTTGTGGTGAATATGGTGGGGATATATAATTAATATAATTGATGAAAAAGAATATTAGAAAATATTGTATTAAATAGAACTTCATTCATCCATTTATGGGCTAGTCTATTGAGCTAGGGTTCTTTATTAACTGAACGACGACTTTTAGCATTTTTCATAGCTAAAAACAATCTCTTTTTCACGATTACGGTCGTAGCACCTTTTGATAATTTGAAAACATAACTTCTCTACTCTAAATGTTAAGACCCACAAAACTGGAAAAATCTTTCCTCCAAATTCTCGTACGATCAAACAATTTAGCCATTGTGAATAACAAAAATCATAACAGATCTGAAAACAAAAAAGAGAGAAATTGAAATCCAGTACGAAATGAACTTACCGGAAAATAGGTAAAGGCAGGGGCATAATATTTGCGCTACACATCCCCGCGTTATATCGGGAAGAAAGGGAGTAGCATGTGCGCGGAAAAAAAGAGAGGATATGCACCAGCCGGGAATAGAACCAGGGTCTGTACCGTGGCAGGGTACTATTCTACCACTAGACCACTGATGCTGGTTATTGACAAATATGAAATACCTAAATTTCACAACAGTGGCCTATGTTGCCATAAAGAGCGAGAGAGATAGACAAGTGAACAGAAGATGCCACCCGAGCATGACTGAAGTGCTATCAACAGTGTTGAAGCTGTTTTGGGTTCTCCAAACACATTAATTGCTTCACATCAGTTCGTGAGCCTAATTTCTCTCTTTCTTAATTCGGATTTTGGCAGCTATTTTGTTAAATTTACCAAAATGTTTAACCCTCAAAATCTGATTTTTGTTCTTGGTTTTGCTCTTCATGCTATCTTGTTTACAATTTATAGGCTATTGTTTCTTTTACCTGTTTAATTATTGTCCTAGTGAGAAGAACAATGAAAATATAAGCAAAAATTGCAAACTGGAAAAATAGAAAAGCCCTTTTTTTTGTTTTGATAACCGTGGTTTCCAAGCAGCTTGGACGCAACTCGACTAATTCCACGGGAATCCAGCTGCCATTTCTCTAGATACCAGAAGATGGGGTGGGAAGTTTTATCCAGTTGTTGAGGCTCCTATCTCTGATGCAACAGAATATCATAGCATTGTTGGCGCGGGCTATCAAAAAGCAAAATTATTATTATTACTGAACAAGTAGTGTAAGGCCTTGTAAGGATCTAAAAGAACAAGGTTTTCTAAAAATCTACCATCTCCCACCAGCAATAGATACCAGTTAACTCTGTCTACCAAGGCTAGGACAGATGAGAAGAAATCACTTAAAGTAGTATTTTTGTCTCTGTTGTGATTTAAAATCTGAGACCTCATGGTTCTCAATCCACTTCATTGACCGCTAGGAAAAGCCCTTATGCTTTATTTAAATTGGTACACTGTTAGTCTGCTTAAAGATTTGTATGCCATTGTACAAATATGTGAAATTTAGAAAACCTCGAGTTTTGAGTTGTTTTATAAGACAGACAATTGATTACTAGAATGACATGGGTCCAGATAGAGCCGAATCGATAGAGAGGATTCACATAGCCGATGCAACTAGTTTGAGATTAAAACTTAGTTGATCGGCAGATGTTAATGTTAAATCAAATGGGGTGACATGTCTAGGCATGGAAAAGTGTCTTTCTTATGTAATTACTGGAAAAGAGTTAATGATAACGAGTTAAGTCTTGTTTACTATGAATTCCAGTTCATGTGAGCCAAACTAACTTTACACGGTCTGATGGAGGTGGAGATATTAGTTGAGAATCCAAACAAACAACAACAACAAACCCAATGTAATCCCACAAGGGGCATCTTGGGAGGGTAAGATGCGCAGCCTTACCCTACCTTTATGGGGTACAGAGGTTGTTTCTGATTGACCCTCGGCAACCCTAATCCTTTATCCGGGCTTGGGACCGACAATGTATTGAGAATCCAAACAAATGATACAAAATTGCGTTTGTTGTAATTTAAATGCTTACATATACTGCACACCGTTTTCCACGTTCTAAATGATATTTCCTAGTCATGTTCTTTCATGAAGTTTTTGATTCCATTCCTCCCATGTATGTGCAACACTGATCCAACTCAAATTATGCAGGATCTTCTGTTTGCAGGAAGAAAATGTCTCTCCTTAGCTCAACATTCTTAGTTTCAGCACCCCATCAGAGTATCTCTTCATCCAAGACCATTTCAGGGGCATCGCAACTCTTCCTCTCCACCAAATTCTCTTTCCTTAATCTAAGCACCACCACGACAATAACCAATGTTCCTTGCAAAAAGTCGATAATTAGGATGGGTGGTGGTCCAAGAACCTACCCAGGAGGCGTGTCAAAGTGGCAGTGGTAATGTATGCAAGCCAAGAAATCTAAGCAGCTCCTTAAAGCTCGATTGGCTCGGGAACGGCAAATCTATGAAATGAGGAAGCGGGCCGAGCTAAAAGCTACAGTCTCTGAGCCTGAGAGGCCTTGGAAAGTGGTTGAAAAGGCACCTACTTTATTCTCTGTGAGTGCTGATGAGCATTTGAGAGTCTTGGCAGATCGGTTTGAAAAGCCTGGAGGGTTTGACATGTGGTCTGATAAAGACGGGCCGGAATTGTTCAAGCCCGAAGATGGATTACCCTCAGCAAGGTTTTTCCCCAAGGGGGTTGTTCATAGCATTAGACCCTATGGAAAGAATGCTATTGATGGTTCTGATGAACCCTTGAATTCAGGTTCCGATTCTCGGAGCGAAAGTGATAGGAAGGTAAGAATGAAGAGAAACCGGTGTGAGCAAAATTCAATAAAACCAAGAGCTGGATCCAGTAGAGAAAGAAACGAGGGTTATTTGGATTCGGAAGAATCTGATGAAGTGTCAATAGATGGCAACAATCGCAAGGGAAAGCAAAATAAGTTCAGGAATAACACAAATCGGAGTAAGTTGTCTGGTCATGCCGAAAAATTTAGTTCAGAGGAAGCTGGGAGGTTTAGAGTAAAGAATAAGAGTCATAGACCAGCTGATAGTGATGGAGAGCACGGAAGGTTTAATCTGGTAGACATGTTTGATGATTCAGAATCTCCGGTGTTTGAATTGTTTTTGCAAAATGATGGGAGTTATGATCTTCAACCAGAAAATTAAGAGTTCTGATGTACACAAGCTCAAATTTGGTGGAAAGAATGTGTAAATCATCCTTGTTCATATGTATACTCTGCATCTTTAACTGTTCACTAGATTGGGAAGTTATAAGAACTGTGAGTTCAGCACGTGAAGTGTGAACTGGGGGTGGAATCTTTTGTAGAACTCAAAAGGATATACAATTTATTATGAAGTTCTAATCTTACAATTGCTTATGATTGCCTGCAGAATGGTTGATTACTGTCCCCGCCTCTCCCTCAAGGTCGTGATGAGTGGGGATGATAATTTGCTATTTTGGTATCTTCTATTAGTTTCCAGTAATTTGAGCTTGTTGTGAACTTTTCATTTAGTGAATGGTATCCCACATCCAGGCTTCCGTGTGGAATAGAGATGAAAAACTTGGTATTTGGGACCTCCGTTTATTCGAATAGGTCAGTATTAGTGTATAAAAAATTGCTGCACGAGGACTAGAGATGGCAATGAATCCTGGACCCGGTCCGGATCCGGTGTATCCAGATCCGTTTTATAGGATATGGATCTTCAAAATTTGGACCCGACGGATCCGGATCGGACCCGGATCCGTTTCTGACGGATCGGATCTGGATTTGGATCTTGTATTTGAGATCCGTATCCGGTCCAGATCCGACCCGTGGATCCATTTTTTATTAAATATATTCATAACCTAGAATGTAATTTTATAAGTATTTTCTTAAAATTGCTAAGCACATCCTTGCAAGTTTAATTTATCCTCGCATTAACTCAAAAACAAAAAAATAAAGAGGTAACTTCAATAATAAAATCAATGTTATATTAGTGAATGACTAACATCTCCATAGACAAGTAGTTAAAATTATATTCACTTCATTTATGAAGATTCCAAGCACATGCAAGTTCTCCATTGTGGAAATACTAGTCATCATTTTCCACAACTATTGTCATTGTCCAACATTTTTAATTAATAGCTCACAATCAAAACGAGACAACGAACAAAATATCTTATATGAACATTTCAAAATTAAAAAACAGTAAACTGTTAGCTAAGTAAAAATCGTTTGTCAGTTCAAAAAAAAATTCTTAGCAAGGTTACATTTTTAGCAAGGTAATTTTTTTTACATGTGGATCCAGATCCGATCCGTGGACCCGGCGAATTCGATGGATCCGGATTTGGATATGATTTTTATGGACCCGCAGGATCTGGATTCAAGTATGAAAAACGGATATGGATCTGGATCTAGTAGGATCCGGTCCAGATCCGATCCGTTGCCATCCCTAACGAGGACTTAATGTTCTTCGCCACTTGAAGTTTGTATGTTTTCTTGTACTTAATTTGCATCCCTTGCAATGATACTTTGAAGTTATTCACTTTGTTTGAGTGCTGAAATGATTATTCACTTCATTTTTTCTTGCCTAATATCTTAGTCTATGACGTTAAAACTGAATATTGACATGCATAACTCATTGGTTCACAGTATGTGGACGGAAGAAGTATGCTAGAGGCAGCGCTATTTACCAGTTGACAGTTTCCTAATCTCTTGGTTTCGTGATTTATTAGTTCAATTCATTAACATTACTGTAAGTATTCTGTACTATATTTGGTGTCCTGAATTTGTTAGCAAACCTTATTAATTCTATATTACTTTAGCAGTTGACAGTTCAGTGGTGTCTTACTCCCTTTGTTCCATGATTTTAGTTTTCATTTCATTTTTATAGTGACTAGAAATGCTGTCCACTTTTCAACAATTGCATATTAACATGTCAACTATCCAACAATATAAGTTTGGCACAGCAGCATCTCAATTGTCAACTAAAGTCTTCTCTGAAAGGGTTACTTAACCTAATAATTACATAGTGGTTTTCCAAACTAGGCTCTAAATGGCATTCAGTTATATGACAAATATCAAATCATCATATTATGACTATCTTGATGCTAATTTCAAAAGGGGCAACCCGGTGCACTAAGCTCCCGCTATGTGCGGGGTCCGGGGAAGGGTCGGACCACAAGGGTCCGTTGTACGCAGCTTTACCTTGTATTTCTGCCAGAGGCTGTTTCCACGGCGAACCATGACCTCCTGGTCACATGGCAACAACTTTACCAGATACTCCAAGACTAATTTCAATTGATGCTAATTTCAATTGATGCAAATTCTCATATTTATCTTGATTTGAGGCTTTATAAGTAATGGATAAGGGTCAATTTTTGTGTGACCAATATACGTCCACTTTTCATCAATCAATGCATACTAACTTGTCAACTATCACTAACAAAGATCGTGGTGGGATGTATAGAATTTCTTCACTCTTAACCAGAGGTCTCAGATTCGAGCCATATGTATGGAGAAAAACATGTTAGGCAGGTCTTCGCCTTATGCGGTGTGAATCTGAATTAGTCCAGGCTTCAATACGGATATCGAACACACCTGAAATTTTTTTGTAAACTATCCAACAAACCCTTAACATAAGCAAGTTTGGTACCTGTAGTATTTCAATTATCAACTAAGTCTTTTCTAAAAGGGTAATAGATAACAAACTAAATGGCTTTCAGTTGTATGACAAATATCAAACCACCATATTACGACTATTTTAAAGCTAATCCTAAATCTATGTACCTTAAGTTTGAGAGGAAAATGGTCAATTTTTCCCTTGTATTATTCCAAATTTAGCGGCGGCTCTTGCCTAATCTTATGTTATTAGAAAAAAGTCTTATTTTTGTCCTAGATTTCTAATGGAACTACAGCATAAGGGTAATTTTAAGTTATTATCAAAAGCTAAGAGGTATATATGAACATCTTTTTCACATAGACTTTGGACAAGTTGAGTCTCCATTTTATGTTGGAAATTTGCCTTTGGCGGGAGTTGCGACCGATCAACTTTAACGGCTTAAACACTAGTGTTACGTATGTTGGAGAATCCGGTTCTTCACACATGCATGATCTACTAAGTACGTAGATAACCGTAGGGCCAAGAATCGTCAAATTTCATTGAGAAATGAAAGAGATATTGGTTCACGAAGTGAGGTGTTTGAAGCATGGAAAGTGTGGTATTGTGTTCAATTCTCCCTCATCGGTAGAGGAAGAAAGAATCGTTGTGTATATAAGACTCGAAATTGGTTTGGGGTTTGGGATCCCAAGGGGTATCCCATGTATTTAAAAGAGGGAGGACCTAGATGTGCTTCGGTTCAAGGAAAGACCACACGTGCGCCGCCCGCCCGTCCGGTTCCGGGCTCTCGGGCTCTCGGTCTCTCGGCCTTCTGATATTATCTTTTTGGGCCAGAGAACTTTGCCAGAAGTACAGTTTGATCCCAGAAGTTTCATATGTACAGTTTGGACTAGAATTCTTTCAGATGTACAGTTTGGTCCCTAAAGTTTCAAGATGTACAGTTTGGTCCCTGAAATTTCCAGAAAGTCAGAAGTGGGCAGATGGGTCTATAGACAAGTACAAGGCCAGGTTGGTAGTCAAGGGCTATCGGTAGACAGAAGGCTTTGACTACTTTGATACCTACTCCCCGGTATCCCGGATGACATCCATACGGGTATTTATTGCGATCGCAGCTTTGCGTAACCTTGGGATACACCGGATGGATGTTAAGACACCTTCCTAAACGGTGATTTGGAAGAAGAAATTTATATGGACCAACCCGAGGGGTATGTGGTTCAAGGGCAAGAGAAGAAAGTCTGTCGACTTGTCAAATCTCTGTACGGGCTGAAACAAGCCCCGAAATAATGGCACGAAAATTTTGATAGTACTCTACTATCGAAGGGGTTCGCCATTAATAAGTGTGATAAATGTGTTTACACGAAAGGTGACTCTGACTCATTTGTTATGATATGCCTGTATGTAGACGACATGTTAATCACAGGAAGCAGTCCTAGGGTAATCCTAGAGACTAAGAACATGTTGAAACAATGCTTCGACGTGAAGGATATGGATATCGCAGATGTCATCTTAGGGATTAAAATCCCTAAGACTTCTGACGGACTGGTCTTATCTCAGTCTCACTACATCGAGGATGTTTTGAGAAAGTTTGAGATATTAGACAGTTCATCGATAACGTCACCAATGGATACAGATTAAAAGCTTGATAAAAATCTTGGTGCACCTGTATACCAGGAGCGATATGCACAGGTGATCGGTAGTTTGATGTATATAACAAACTGCACCCGACCTGATATTACTTACGCAGTCAATAAGTTGGCTAGGTTCACCCGTAATCCGAGTGATAATCACTGGAAGGCGTTGAATCGGGTATTACAATACCTGAAATACACGTTAAATTACGGGTTACACTATTCGAGATATCCAAATTTGTACTAGAGGGGTACAAAGTGATGCAAACCGGATATCCGATATAGAGAACACCAAGTCCACCGGTGGGTATGTATTTACAATTGGTGGTGGGGAAATTTGTGTCTTGGAAATCCTCTAAGCAAACTTGCATCGCCCGATGCACGATGGAATCGGAGTTTATCGCTTTAGACAAAGCAGGAGAAGAAGCTGAGTGGCTTCATGACTTCTTAGAGGATGTTCCGTGTTGGAACAAACCCGTACCTTCGGTAATGATCCACTGCGACAGTCATTCGGCTCTAGGAAGGACACGGAATGTTATGTACAACGGCAAGTCTCGTCATATTCGACGGAGGCATAAGACCGTTAGGCAACTGATCACCACGGGTATAATATCCATTGATTACATTAAGTCAAAGGATAATATAGCAGACCCATTGACAAAGGGCTTACCCAAAGATCAGATGACTTGCCTGTCTAGGGGAATGGGCTTAAAACCCAAAATATAAGGACTAATACAACGGTAACCCAACCTTACTAACTGGAGATCCCAGTAATTTGGTTCAATGGGAAAACTAAGTTGTAAAGGTTCAGTTGATCGCTTCGGTGGAAGTATGAGCACTTCGGATAGTGATTTCTGAAAAGAAACACCAAATCCAAAGTCGTTCCCGCAATAGACTTTAAGTGCTATCTGCAGTGTGGGTAAATGTTAAGTTTTCAAAACCTGTAATGCTCCTCAACAGTTGAGGTTAGGTTTTGGGAAACTTTTAATGGTTTCTAACACTTGTGAAGTGGGGTATAGCAGGATACCTTGTAGGAGACCACCTATTTAAGTGCGAGGACGGGCCGCCTCAAAATGAACGTACTTAAGAATCCAAGACGTTGTCCATGGCCAAAACGGACAAAACATTACGAAGAAGAGAGTAAGGGAATTTGTTGTGTCGGTATCATTGACTTGACTTACACTAAACACTGACGGTTCAAGACATCACGTTCACCGCGCAGTAAGTAAGTCCGATGGTATTCAACTATGGAAGGTTCAAAGCTGAAGCTATCTCTCCTTATGCAACATCGGTCCGCTAAAATATTACTGGAAATGAAAAAGGCACCATGTGAGTGCGCCAAAATCTCTTTCAAGAGGGGATTGTTGGAAATTTGCCTTTGGCGGGAGTTGCGACCGACCAACTTTAACGGCTTAAACACTAGTGTTACGTATGTTGGAGAATCCGGTTCTTCACACATGCATGATCTACTAAGTACGTAGATAACCGTAGGGCCAAGAATCGTCAAATTTCATTGAGAAATGAAAGAGATATTGGTTCACGAAGTGAGGTGTTTGAAGCATGGAAAGTGTGGTATTGTGTTCAATTCTCCCTCATCGGTAGAGGAAGAAAGAATTGTTGTGTATATAAGACTCGAAATTGGTTTAGGGTTTGGGACCCCAAGGGGTATCCCATGTGTTTAAAGGAGGGAGGACCTAGATGTGCTTCGGTTCAAGGAAAGACCACACGCGCGCCACCGCCGCCCGTCCGTCCGATTTCGGGTTCCGGGTTCCTACGTTTTTCTTTTTTTCTCACGATAGCGATATTCCTTTGCTACTTCTTCGGGTTCTCGGGTCACGGGTCACGGGTCATGGGCCTTCTGATAATATCTTTTTGGGCCAGAGAACTTTTCCAGAAGTACAGTTTGATCCCAGAAGTTTCAGATGTACAGTTTGGACCAGAATTCTTTCAGATGTACAGTTTGATCCCTGAAGTTTCAAGATGTACAGTTTGGTTCCTGAAGTTTTCAGAAAGTCAAAATTGGGCAGAAGAGAACAGAAACGCCAAGCACTCAATTCAGCCATTTATTTTGGCTGAATTACTCCTCCTATAATGGCCAATTCGTTGGTCTTTCACCATTTATTTTGGTGGCTTTACTACCTCCATAATGGGCATTATTTGGCGAATAATGGCTGTTATGGGGGCAGTTAAACAGCCCTTTCCTCACCTATATAAACACCCCTTACACCATTGTTGAGCAAGAAATATACAACACACGAAAATACACAAGCAAAACAGTTTCTTCCTACAACTTCCAATCATCATTTCATTGCTCTATATTCTTCACGGTAGCTCTTGAGTTTCCTTTGCTCAAGTGTTCCATTGCTGTTTTATCTTGGGAGATGAATTGTCCAGGACGTATAAAGGATACATACGGGGCAATATTGTCTTAAGGACAGAGTGTCACACTCGACTCAGCAATAACAAAACAGTTTCCAGTTTTACTTCTTCAACAAAATTGTAATTTCAGTTTTGTTGTTCTATTGTAATTTTCAGTTCTTGAATTACTTTGCAGTTACTTGTAATTCCCGTTTCCTGTAACCTTTGTATATCCAACATTTTATTCTGGAGCTCCTTTAATGATAAGGGCAACTACGAGCTGGTTTTGTAACGACAAGGGTATGAATAAATCTAGTTTACTGAAAGATAAAATTGAGCAATTTTCGGTAGTGCATACCCAAATTTGAAAATTTTGCTTTTACATAAGGAAAATAAAAAATCTAAGTTAAATTTTCATTTTCCATCAATGGACTAAAATGATTGAATGTTATTGGGTAGTTGTAGAAGCACTAACCGTCCTCTTTGTTTTGTCCTTCATTTTAGGTACTTGGATTAGCAACTAAATAATAGCATGAATCTAAGTTTGAAGGCCATAAGGGTGTCTGTTTAATTTATTACTAGACATGAATGTGGAGTGGCTGTATCTCCTTGACATAAGAAAAAGTAGTTGATTTATATACCCATCATCATCACGCCGCACCTACCAACGCTTACTTACAACTAAGCAAAAAAAAGTTTCTAAATAAGAAGCTTTGATTCTTGATATGACAAGTAAATGTTGTAAATGATGAATGTTAGATAGTGTAGGATCGATTACTCCTATAATTCAACAAATAGTGCAGGTATATGAATGGGTAGTGCTTACTGATAATGCATTCTGGATTTTGCTTGCAGCCCTCAAATTCTCCTGTGGATAATCTTTCTTTTTTGTGAAATTATTAAAGAGTTAGAAGCCTAGATGGTCACCCAAATTTAATATCAATTTCCAAAATGACTTTATTAACTAAAGCTAGGAAGCTAAGAATGACACAATTTTGGCGGAATACATTTACATCTTCTTAAATTTGTTAACATATTTTATTTAGACACTTGAAATACAATCTGTTTCAATTAAAGCATCTGAATACATGATAAAATATTTTAATCAGACACTTTAAGCTCAAATATTTGGAAAAAATTATGTGCGTCTTTTGAAGCTCTCATTACTTAGATAAGTTTATAACCACTTAAAATATGTCACATCCTTTAATTATACGCATCAACTTCAATAAGCAGTAAAACAGTAAAACCTCATGCTTGTTTCAATTGAGGTTGATATGTATATTCAAAGAGGGTGGCATATTTATGCGGTTAACTAATCTACCTAAATGCGCTTGAGAACACACGCAAAAACTTTTCCAAACTTCGATCTGAAAGTGTCTAATATAATTACTTTATTATGTGTTCAAGTCCTCAATTAGAATAAATCGTAATTTGAATGTCTAGATTAAATTTACTGACAAATTTAAAAGAATATAAATGTATTCTTCCAAAAAAATTCGTCACAAAATGTTAGTTCGGGTTCATAAAATCTCTTGCACCTGTTGTAGGAAAGTTGAAAGCTTCATATGTACAAGAAGATCTTGAAGATTTCCACTCATATTAATCTAATTTATATACTTTTGTCTCACTAATCATTACTAACATTTTCAACCTAAAAGCAAACAGTTATGCAACCAAATCACCGCATTAAACTTCTAAATTAGGATTATTTAAAAAAAGTTAAAAGATTAAAGATGTATACTTTAGAAGTATTAAGTTTGCTACTATCTAATGGCAATCGTGGTCATTTAAGAGAAGAATCTAATCTCTCTCTCACCCCCCTAATACTAGTGCTTTACCTTAAAATATACAAAGTAAGTGTAAGAATAATTAAAATATTTTCATTGATATTCCCCTGTTCACAATGTGGTAAATATACTCCTATTACAAGTTATAATTAAGTTAATGAAATTGTAATATCCCGTACTTTTGGGTTACGGTTTAAATCGCTAAGCATTTATAAAATCGCTAGGCATGTGTAAATAGACTCGAGCGTTGGAAAAATTTATGTTATATTTATTTATGCTAATAAAGAGATTAGTATATAGAAGGATTAAATTCTGAAATAATTTTGGACGTAACAAGTGTGACGACGGAAGCAGAAAATAAATTTGGTACATGCATAAAGAGGTTATGGACTAGTGTTATATCACAAATTATGACATTGAATATATGAAGATCTTATGAGATATTAAGATTTAAGTGAATTGAGATCACGAAATTATTTATGTGTGTGACTGATTAATTATACGGAGGCAGGTCACTTGTTAATAATTATTGGGGGACGTGTAGGCTTCAGAAGATATTTTAAAATGACTAAGCAAATTGGGACATATGTGGCGAGTTATAATATTTTGCTAAGCCAAAGGAATTTCATTCCATTTCATTAACTTACATCAATTAGTACTATTGCCCCTATTTCGACTTCCGCTCTAATGAGCACTTAAGCCCCTATTTTGAATCAGTCCATTGAAGGGAAAACTTGAAATCTTGTCTCTCTATATCACTACAACTGATTTTCTCGATTAACCACTTTTATGTCCCTGTAAAACACAAGGTATGTTAAGGCAAATTATTTCTTTCTTTTGGCATGTTACATGTAACAAAATAAAACCATGATATTGCTCCATAATTTATTCTACTCCTAGTAGTTAAGAATATTCATGTTATTGGTTCCTATGCTAAAAACATGTCTAAATATGTTCCTAAGTCCTTATTGAGGCATACGGAAAAAGGTGTTGACATTCATCGTGTTAGCCAAAGGGGCAAGGATATTATTGTCATCCGATAAATTCAGAATTTTTTTACTGATATTCATGCATTTTCATTTGCATTGCATTCATATATTACCCTGGACCCACTGGTGCTATGCACACTACTATATGGTAAATATTGTATATATAGGGGATATGGGGAAAGGGAAAAGCGTTATATACGCACACCACCTGCAGCTAGTACAGACTATCACAAAAGAGCCCGAAGAGGCCAATATGATGTGATGATGTGATGTGATGCCTGAATGGCTTATTGGGACAGGTTGCACGATCCGCTGAGTTGAAAGAATTAAAGGAGAAATTAAAGGATTTGCTCGAGAAAGGCTTTATTAGGCCTAACATATCTCCTTGGGGCGCGCCGGTATTGTTCGTACGAAAGAAAGATGGCTAATTACGGATGTGTATCGACTATCGGCAGCTAAATAAAGTTACTATCAAGAACAAGTACCATCTTTCCCGAAATGACGATTTGTTTGATCAGTTACAAGGTGCGAGATGTTTCTCAAAAATTGACCTAAGGTCGGGGTACCATCAGCTAAAGGTTAAGAAGAAGGATATTCCGAAGACGACCTTCATGATAAGGTATGGTCACTTCGAGTTCCTGGTAATGTCATTTGGACTTACAAATGCACCTGCAACGTTTATGGATCTAATAAACAGCGTGTTCCGCCCATTCCTGGATGTATTTGTGATAGTATTTATAGATGATATTCTGGTTTACTCTCACTCTGAAACAGAGCATGTGGATCACTTGCGGATAATACTACAAACGCCCAGGGACCATAAGTTGTATGCAAAGCTATCCAAATGTGAGTTTTGGCCAAAGTCAGTGACTTTTCTTAGTCATATAATGTCAGACAAGGGTATAAGAGTTGACGCTCAGAAGATTGAAGCCTTGAAGAATTGGCCGAGGCCTACGACTCTAACAGAGGTTCGCGACTTTTTGGGCTTAACCGGCTATTATAGAAGGTTTGGAGAAGGATTTTCTACCATATCGGCACCACTAACGAAGTTAACACAAAAGGCTATAAAATTCCAATAGTCCGATGCTTGTGAGCGGAGTTTCCAGGAGTTAAATGATAGATTAACATCGGCACCAGTCCTTACTCTCCTAGAGGGTCCAAAAGGTTATGTTGTGTATTGTGATGCCTCAGGAGCAGGGTTAGGATGTGTGCTAATGCAGCATGGTAAAGTGATTGCCTATGCTTTAAGTCAATTGAGGAAACATGAGAAGAACTATCCGACACATGATTTAGAGTTGGCCGCAGTAGTTTATGCACTGAAGATTTGGCGACACTATTTATATGGTGTTCATGTAGACATTTTTACGGATCACAAGAGTCTGCAATACATATTCAAACAAAAAGAGCTGAATCTGAGACAAAGAAGATGGATTGAATTGTTGAAGGATTATGATGTGGACATCTTATATCACCCTGAAAAAGCTAATGTTGTAGCAGACGCGCTCAGCCATAAGTCAATGGTCTGTTCAATGCCAGTGCAAGTCAAAAGGAAGGAATTGGTAAGAGAGCTTCATCAGTTAGCTAGTTTGGGAGTCCGACTAGTGGATTTAGAGGATGGTGGGTTTATGGTCCAGAATGTGTCAAAATCATCCCTTATATCAGAAATTAAGGAACGTCAATGGGAAGACCCTAATTTGAAGAAGATAAGAGAGAGCATTCAACAGAAGAAGACCACGACCTTTGAGGTTGACGAACAGGGAACTCTCAGGCACCAGGGTCGTCTATGTGTTCCAAATGTAGCAGGATTGTGGGATAGAATTATGGCGGAGATTCATTGTTCACGGTACTCTATTCATCCTGGATCAACTAAAATGTATCATGATCTCAAGAGTATTTATTGGTGGAATGACATGAAGAAGAGCGTGGCAGGGTTTGTAGCTCAGTGCCCCAATTGTCAGTAGGTAAAAATAGAACACCAAAAGCCTGGTGGCTTGACTCAGAACATCAAGATTCCGATATGAAAATGGGAAATGATTAATATGGACTTCATTACGGGATTACCTCGTTTCTATTGGAAATTTGATTCTATTTGGGTAATTGTTGATAGACTAACCAAATCAGCTCATTTCTTGCCGGTGAAAACTACCTACACTGCCGAAGATTACGCAAAGTTATATATTAAGGAGATTGTTCGACTTCATGGTGTGCATATCTCTATTATATCTGACCAAGGTGCTCCGTTTACAACTAACTTCTGGAAATCATTTCAGAAAGGGTTAGGCACCCGAGTTAATTTGAGTACAGCTTTCCATCCTCAGACAGACGGTCAAGCTGAGCGAACGATTAAAACGCCCGAGGACATGTTACGAGCTTGTATGTTGGACTTTAAGGGAAGTTGGGATGATTACTTACCCCTTATTGAGTTCACATACAATAACATCTATCACGCCAGTGTTAAAATGGCTCCATACGAGGCCTTGTACGGACGAAGATGTAGATCTCCTATTGGATGGTTCAAGGTAGGCGAATAAGAGTTATTTGGACCTGACTTGGTACACCAAGCCATAGAAAAGGTAAATCTTATCAAAGAACGGTTGTTAACAGCTCAGAGTCGTCAGAAGTCATACGCAGATGTACGATGACGAGACTTAGAGTTTCAGGTAGACGACTGGGTATTTTGAAGATTTCGCCGATGAAGGGTATAATGAGATTCGGAAAGAAAGGAAAGCTTAGTCCAAGGTATATTGGGCCATAAAGCATAATTCGACTAATTGGCCAGGTAGCGTACGAATTGGACTTACCTTCAGAGTTGGAGTGTGTTCATCCAGTCTTCCATATTTCCATGTTGAGAGCATGTGTTGGAGATCCTTCTCGGATTGTACCAATTGAGGATGTGCAGATTACAGAGGATCTGTCATTTGAAGGAATTCTTGTTGCTATCCTAGATCGACAAGTCCGCAAGCTGAGGACTAAGGAAATAGCTTCTGTAAAAGTTATGTGGCGAAATAGGAACGTGGAAGATATGACATGGGAAGCGGAAGAGGAAATGACACGCAAATATCCACACCCATTCCAGACTAATGTCGAGATTTCAAAAGAAGGCTAAGGTAAATTCCAATTCCTGTCATGATGTTTATCGATTGTGTATTCGGATTACGTAACGGGGATTAGATATGTTACCCCAACATTCGAGGATGAATGTTTCTAAGGAGGGAAAGATGTAACATCCCATACTTTCGGGTTACGGTTTAAATCGCTAAGCATTTATAAAATCGCTAGGCATGTGTAAATAGACTCGAGCGTTGGAAAAATTTATGTTATATTTATTTATGCTAATAAGGAGATTAGTATATAGAAGGATTAAATTCCGAAATAATTTTGGACGTAACAAGTGTGACGACGGAAGTAGAAAATAAATTTGGTACGTGCATAAAGAGGTTATGGACTAGTGTCATATCACAAATTATGACATTTAATATATGAAAGTCTTATGAGAAATTAAGATTTAAGTGAATTGGGATCACGAAATTATTTATGTGTGTGATTGATTAATTATACGGAGGCAAGTCACTTGTTAATAATTATTGGGGGACGTGTAGGCTTCAGAAGATATTTTAAAATGACTAAGCAAATTGGGACATATGTGGCAAGTTATAAGGCAATATAAGAATGAAATATTTTGTTAAGCCAAAGGAATTTCATTCCATTTCATTAACTTATAGCAATTAGTGTTATTGCCCCTATTTCGACTTCCTCTCTAATGAACACTTAAGCCCCTATTTTGAATCAGTCCATTGAAGGGAAAACTTGCAATCTTGTCTCTCTATATCACTACAACTGATTTTCTAGATTAGTCACTTTTATGTCCCTGTAAAACACAAGGTATGTTAAGGCAATTTCTTTCTTTTGGCATGTTCCATGTAACAAAATAAAATCGTGATATTGCTCCATAATTTATTCTACTCCTAGTAGTTAAGAATATTCATTATTGATTCCTATGCTAAAAGCATGTCTAAATATGTTCCTAAGTCCTTATTGAGGCATACGGAAAAAGGTGTTGACATTCACCGTGTTAGCCAAAGGGGCAAGGATATTATTGTCATCCGATAAATTCAGAAAATGTTTTACTGATATTCATACATTTTTATTTGCATTGCATTCATATATTACTCTGGACCCACTGGTGCTATGCACACTACTATATGGTAAATATTATATATATATGGGATATGGGGAAAGGCGTTATATACGCACACTTCCTGCAGCTGGTACAAACTATCACAAAAGAGCCCGAAGAGGCCAATATGATGTGATGTGATGCCTGAATGACTTATTGGGATGAGTTGCACGATCCGCAACACTAACATATATACACCGCACTTGCATTATGCATATATTCGTTAACCATTACATGGTATGATGCCCATAGAGGCTGTCATGGTACGGAAATTGGCCGATGAGGCCAATCAATATGGACACTACATTATGCATAACATGTAGGCGAGTGTATTAGGGCCCTAAGAGGCAGTTACTTTTGGTCAGTTGTTTATGTTTCAGTTATCGATATATTCCTGTTATGTTGTTATTTATGCCTGACATACCTAGTACATCAGTCGTACTGACGTCCCTTTTGTCTGGGGACGCTGCATTTCGTGCCCGCAAGTTTGCATAGGCAAGGCGACGGCCCACGTGAATAGGTTGCAGATCTCAGCGGATTTTTGGAAGCACTCTTCTCTTTCCGGAGTGTCGGTCTGATTTTGGTATGATACAGTTTTGCGTGTCTATATGGGTATGGCAGGGCCTTGTCCCGACCTGTTGATGTTGTGTACTCTCTTAGAGGCTTGTAGCCATGTGTCATGTGTGTAGTAGTCTTGTATGGCCTTGTCAGCCTTGGTATATGTATATATATAAGATGGTTACCTGGTTTTTCACAATTTTCTTTCGGCTTAGTCCGTAATTAATTACGATCAGATGTTCATTGTAAGAATGGCGGTACCCGGTGGGTGAGATCTGAGTGCTCGTCGGGGCCCTACAATTTGGATCGTGATAGAAAGGATATGATGAGGAGAAGATCATGCCATCTAATCTACTAAGATAATGCTAATTGTATCTATTTTAATGTTAATGTACTTCATACCATTTACATATGATTCCGTACTAATTACAATTATGAATTAATTATTCTATCATTCCCCTGCAGTTGAAGCGGGAGGCAGACGTATGCTGATACTGTCCCGAAAATCTTCAAATAATAACAACGGAAGACCTGTTGACACCTAATTTTGTCCCGTCTTTTCCGATTTTTTTTAAATTTTAAATATTTTTTACACCTCAAAAACAATTTTAAATATATTAAATATATATATATATATATATATATATATATATATATTATTTTCAATATCATTATTTATTATTATTATTATTATTCACATGTTTTACTATCATTTGTCTTTTTAAAGTCGTAATCATAATTTTACCATAATATTCTATGTTATTCTATTTTTCAAAAAACGGCATCGCGTTTTCCATTTTTAAGCATTAAACATTATGCAAATATTATGTTTTATTATTATCACATCGTTAAATCTTACTTTAAATAATTTACATTTTTTCTTAATGCATTTTTTAATATCAAACCTCTTTTTATATTTTTAAACCCATAACCCAATTTATTTTTTCCAACCCAATACAATTTCTATCCAAAACAAACAACACCCAATTTAAAAGAGGGCAGCCCAATTTACCACCCCCATTTTCAGCCCAAACACACACCCCAAACCGTGACCCAAAACCAATTCGCCCACCCATTTAACCCCCATTTCATCCGGCCCAGTCGGCTAAACCCGAGCCCAAATGCCCATTCTCCATTAACCCCAAACCCACCAGCACTAAGACCCCCAAATCATCCCCAAAACCGAACGAAAACCAAAAAATCCAGCAGCTCTTCACGCCAGTTCCACCTTCAGACTGCCGGATAAGCACCAACACCACTGCCACCATCGACCTCTCGCATCACCCGTCCTTTTTCCTGAAGATTCAGGCCTGCAAAAACTGAGACAATAGCTGTGAAAGAGGAAACCCAAAATCCTTCGGTTACCTCTTCAAATTCGACGGGTAAAAGCACCAATCCATACCCCTTTACCATCATCTCTGCCTTTTCAAAAATCTGTCGGAAACCGTCACTTTTTCCCCCTTTATTTTGAAGTCGAATTTCAAATTACATGCTTCTTGAAGAGGTCGTTGAACCTTCAACTCTGAGCTATAAATAGAGCCCTTGGGGCTGTGTGAAAGGGGGTTCTTTCTTTTTTGGACAAAAGGTCTGGTTTTTTTTCAAAAGCAGAACAAAAAAATCCATATTTTCTTAGGCTTTTTTTGCAGAGGCAACGATAGCAGGAAAACTCCTATTTTGAACAGCTTTCGATTCTCAAAAATCTTTTTTTTACTCTCGGTTCCGGCTCGGCAAAGCCACAAACATCGTTTTTCTTTTCAACCGTATAAACACACTCCTCCGAGCAGACTCGACCATTCGAAACACGCCTCGGTTCGCTGCCCGGAGAAGGTCAGTAAGATCGCATTTCTCCCATTTTTATTACTTTCCATGTTTGTGTGTGTGTTGCTGATTTAGTATAAATTAGCCTGTTATATTTTAACCTGTTTAATTATGATTAGATAATATAGGAATATTTCGTAAATGTCATAAGTTATGATTAGATAATGTATTTAAACATGCTTTGTATGTATGATCAGGTGCTTAGTCTGTGCTGGATAATACTGCTTTTTAGGATGTTTAGTTAACTAAACACTATTTGTGGTTCCCTTATGTTATCTGGTTCAATTTTAATTGAATATTAGCTGTGTGATACTGACATATGCTTTTAAAGAACTGTGCTTTGGTTAATTGTTCATGCAATGCTTAGTTGATTTTGATATTCAAACATGTTATGAACTAGGTGATTTGAGCATTATCGCTGTGTTTGTTCAATGAGGATCATGATTAGTTAAGGTTCTAACATGTGTAGAACAATGATAATATTGATTAGATAGGAGCCTTTGGATATTATTTATTTATTGGCCTGCTAATACCTAAGTCTGAGGATAATCAAATAGAAATTCTGTGATATTCATGTAGTTTTACGTTTTGTTGATGTACAGAGTCATTTAAAATACTTGGTAAAATTATGATGTGACCAGTGTAGCACCATTTGATCCTATATTGTCTAATTGCTCATCCATGTCTAGATATGCTATGTTGAAGTCCAGACCTAGTTTATATAAATATGTATTGATTCTTTTAGGTGAAATATGTGGTATGAATAACTAGCATGTGGTTTGTCTTTCTTCAAGGGTTACATCATGCCTGATCATGTCCTGAATGTCTGCCTATATTTGTTTTTCTTTCATTTATCTGAATATCATGTCAAGTACGAAAGGAGTTTAATAGCTTTGAAAATGTGTTATGTGGTTTTTCAATCATCCCCTATGACTAAGCAAATGTGTTATGTGGTTTCATCCCCTATGACTAAGCAATAATAATGCTTTAAATTTTCCCTTCTTGCCTTATTCCCTAGCATGTCTATGAGTCTGTACAGGACAAATTTGAGTTAATTGCCCTGAATCCTTGTGCTTCTGTCAGTGTCTTAAATGATTAATATGTTATAGATCAGTAATGTTGAAGTAAGTTGTTTGGTGGAGTCCTCCTATATTTGGTCTGGTCAGCCTAGCATGTTGGTCTGTCATACTTAAAATCCACCTAGTACTATGTTGACCATGCTATGATTTGTCTAAAATGCTCTCATACAGTATGTGGATTAAACATGCTTATATGCCTAGACTATGATAAATGTTCCTGCTCTCCTAAAAGTATCATCTTGTGACTATTTACCTTTTCTTCTGTCTGGTATGTCTGATTGGTTGTGTCATGTTATGCTTGCTTGTGGGCGTGTCTTCATGTCTCAATTGTGAGTGGGGAATAGCCTCTGTGTATCTAAGATGCCAGCATTTGATGATCATGAGATTATATTTGTCTGCCTTCACATTTATGAGGTGATTATTTGTTTGCCCTGCTTGTCTTAGTGTGATAATGCCCTGTGATAGCATGAGAAGTCTTCTAGGTCATGTGATGTCCTATTTAGCCTACTAAAACTAATTGTGTGCCTTCCCTTTCTGTCTTCACCAAGAAAATATCTATGATATCAGTTGTAGTATGTCTATTAGTTTCTGAATTAGCATGGTTCTTTATTTGATATTCTAAGCAATGGGCATTCCCCTTCTCCCCTCTCCTCATAAGCTAAATCTGTTCACTTTTGCCTTTCTGCTTGGTTGTCTTGATTGAGTCATCCAAATATTCTCTGCATCTGTTTTTATTCCTACACTGCAGTGACTTTGTCATTCTTCTCCTAAGTGATTCCTTGTCTTGGATGATATATTTCGAGATATACATACCATACAAATCAAGTATGAACTATGTCATTCCGGTATATCACATATATTATGAATATCATGGTCCACGTCCTGTTAGATGTGGTCTAGTATGTACGTATAATGGCAATATGACTATGTTGGGCCCATATTCTGTTTGGTTTGCCTTTTCCTTTCTCTGAAATATGGTGTGTTGGACTTTCTCTTTGTGAATCATGCATTCAACTGCCCTGCAGAAGCCCAATACGTGTCAAATGTTCTTGAATTGGTCATTTTCTTGCCTTCTCTATTTTAATGTTGAACCACATCGATAGCAGCATATGAAACCTCCTAAGTTAATCAAATGGCACACTTTGCCTGCTAAGTCATGAAATAGTCACCTGTGCATAACATTTTGTATTTAGTTAAGCTTGTTAAAGCATATCAAACCCGAGGCCAAACAATATATTACCCTTTCATGAATCATTTATCTATATTTTCTCATGTATATATTTTCATATTCCGTCTACTAATCCTTTTCTTTTCTTTTGTTTACATGAAATGCACCGGGAGCAACGAAGACTCGTTATGAGACTCATCACGGCTAGTGTCAAACGAAGACCTGCATCCACATTCCTTGCATTCTCCAACCTCGGGATTTCAAAACAAATAGGGCGAGATGACATCATCATCCGCCTTAGTTCCCTTTTATTATTACTCTTTAATTCCGTTATTTCTATTTTTTGGGGTTGTAATAATTATTAAATGTTTGTGTGATTGTTAGGACATTTAGAATAATTAGGCTATGAATGGATAATTAATAGGGTAGTCTAAAACTGGAAATCCGCCGCTAGTTTATTTATTTGTAGGCTCGGTTAGTGCAAAATTAGAAATCCTCCGCTAGTTTATTTATTTTTAGGCTTGTCATGCATATTCAAAATTTTCAAAATAACTTTGGTCATCTTTTATTCACTTTATTAATCATACAAATAAGTTTGTCTTTTCGATTTGCAACTCAAAATGATTTTTAAAAAAAAAGAAGGATTACTTCTTTGGCATTATAAATAAATTGCTTTTCTATCAATTTTCAAAAAACATGATTCAAAATCACTTTACATGTATTTTTATAAATAATGCCACAAATGCATGTCTTTTATCCCAAAAAATTAATTTTACATATAGTTGCATAAAAATGTCATGCGTACTTTTTCTGGATTTTATGTTAGAATTTATTTCTCAAAACTGCAATCATCTTTGCGAGACCTTCAAATTAATAAATGGTAAAATCTTTGCATTACCAAATGCATCTTTTTATTAATTATTTACAAACATTTTTTTAACTTTATATACTTTTAAACATGCATTTTTTTTAGCACAATAATTAACATGAGTTTGATCGGATAATTGTAATTTAGGAGATTTTAAAGGATGTATAACCCCTTTCCTTTAGGATAATAAATGATCTTTATCTAGAATTCCATTAGTTTCGCAGATCATAAAATCTGAGTTATTTTGCAGCATTTAGTTAACATTTAGGTGTCATAATTCATCTTAAAATAATTAGGTGGCGACTCCTCACATCAAGCATTTTTTATCCAATCCAGAAGGAATCGACGACATTATGTCGCGGAGCCCGCGGGTTAAAAACGGGCGCGCACAAGACCTTTAGTAAAAATATCTGCAATCTGATAGCACGACGGAACATGTAAGACACGTACTTGTCCGCGTGAGACTTTTTCACGAACAAAGTGGATATCTAGCTCAATATGTTTAGTGCGTTGGTGATTGATCGGATTCCTAGAGAGGTATATGGCACTAACATTATCACAGTACACCAATGTGGCTTTCAGAATCAGGCAGTGGAGTTCGAGTAGAATATTCTGAAGCCGACACGATTCAGACACAACATTGGCAATATATCGGTATTCTGCTTCGGCACTGGATCGGGATAACGTTGACTGCCTTGTTGAGGACCAAGAAATCAAGTTGTCACCAAGAAATATACCATAATCAGAAGTAGAGTGTCTGGTGTCCAGACATCCTCCCCAATCGGCATCTGTATAGGAGACAAGTGTGGACGTTGACGATGGGTAAAGATGCAAGTCATATTCTATAGTACTCTGAGTATAACGCACAATGCGTTTGAGAACATGCATATGATCATCCATCAGATTATGCATGAAAAGGCACACCTGTTGCACAACATAAGAAATATTCGGCATGGTGAATGTCAGATACTGCAGGGCCCCTTCCAAGCTGCGGTAGAGTGTCGGATCGGCAAATGGCTTGCCGGATAATGCACTCAATTTGGAGTAGCCGACGGTTTACAGGAGGACATGCCAGCACGTTCAACAATATCGGTTGCGTACTTCTTTTGGGACAAGAATAAACCACATGCATGACGTGTCACAGCGATTCCTAGAAAGTAGTGTCCCTAGATCCTTCATAGCAAATTTAGAGCCAAGTTGTGACATGATAGACTTGCGAAGAATATCTGATGATGCAGTTAATATAATATCATCCACTTATAAGAGAAGATAAACAATATTATTACATTGTCGGTAGATAAACAGAGAGTGATCGGAACGACTGTTGAAAAACCCAATATGTGAAATAAAATCTGCAAACCGCTTGTACTAGGCCCACGGGGCTTGTTTTAGCCCACATAATGATTTCTTTTGTACGCACACATGATTGGGATATTTTGAGTCCATGTATCCCAAAGGCTGGTACATGTACATTGTTTTATTTAGTTGGCTATGAAGGAAGGCATTTTTGACATCTAACTGATGAATAGCCATACTTTTGAGAGAGCCAAACTATGCACTGTTCTGATAGTTGTCGATTTAACCACCGGACTGAACGTCTCTTCGCAATCCACACCAACCTCTTGTGTCTTCCCATCACCTGTAAGACGGGCTTTATGCCGCTCAAAAGTACCATCAGATTTTTCTTTATGATTGAAAATCCACATAGACTGAATTATATTAGCATTAGGAGGACGAGGTACCAATTCCCATGTCCTATTTTTAATAAGAGCATTAAATTCATCATCCATAGCCAATTTCCATTTCGGGTCATGAAGGGCAGACACTAGGTTATGAGGTAGTGGAGATTTTGAGACTCAGGTATGTAGGTTATATTTGGTATTGGGTTTGACAATACCGTGTTGACTGCGAGTGACTGGACGTTGGGTTGAATTTCGGACGTGTGGGGCAGAACTGCCTGGCAGTGTTGGGCCGTGAGTCAAATCACGTCCAGGAAATGGGCCGTGACCCAATCCACTGCCAGGAAATGGGCCGTGACCCAATCCACTGCCAGGCAGTGGGCTGTTTGGACTAGGATTGCCCGCTGAAGTTGGGCTAGGGAAATGAGGCCCAGTTTGCTGGGCACCTAGAAGTGGCGGATGTGTCACTTTCTCGGGATGAGGCCCAGTTTGCTGGGCAGCCAGAAGTGGCGGATGGGCCACTGTTTCGGGGCCCAATTCACCCAACAATTGTGGGCTGGCCAAAATAGTGGTTTTGGGCTAAAAAACTGTTGGGTTAAATATGGTGATATGCCATCATCTAGAAACTCATATGTAGAAGGCCCGGACGTATGTATTTTGGTAAATGGGAAATTCGTTTCATCAAAAATTACATGACGACTCACGATAATTTTATTGGATGATAGGTCGTAACATTTATAACCTCGATGACTCAAATGATATCCCAAAAAAACGCAAGGAGTAGACCGAGGTTGAAGTTTAGTGATAGTGGTGGATGGAAAAAGAGGATAGCATAAGCACCCGAAAATCCATAGATGGGAGTAAGAAGGGTCCCTTAGGTATAGAATTTTTAGTCGAGCTTGATAGGCCATGTTTTTGTAGGGAAGTATGTTCAATATATATTTTGTCATTTATAGTGCATGATGCGAAAAGGACGGTGGTAGTGCCGCATGAGCAAGGGATGTTCTAATAATGTTATTGATGGTTCTAATTTTTCTTCCGCCTTCCTGTTTTGAGAGGAGGTATGGGGACATGAAAGGCGAAAATTCAAACCATTAGCATTGAAAAAATCCCAAAAATGCATATTATCAAACTCCCTATCATTATCACATTGAATATTTTTATATCCCTTTTCAAATTGATTTCGGATGAATGCTCTAAAAGTGAGAAATGTGGAAAACACTTGTGATTTTTTAGACAAGGGAAATATCCACAAAAAATTAGAGTAATCATCTAATATGAGCAAATAATATCTATAGCCCGAAGAGCTTAAAACGGGAGATATCCAAATATCACAATGAAGTATATCAAATGGCATAAGTGTGCATGAATTAGATGAGATAAATGGCAATTGAACATGTTTTTCAAGTGGGAATGAACGACACATGCGTGAGTTACGTTTTTGAGTACAAGAAATAAAATTATTTTGTTTGAGGGAGGCTAAAATGAAAGCTTCCGGATGACCCAAACGTTCATGCCATAATGAAGGTGCGAGAGCTGCAAAAGTGGATGGTAACTTGGCTTGTTGAATGGGTGTGGTAATTGGATACAACTCCCCTTGACTATCATATCTCATTATAAGCATCCCCGTCTGAAAATCATTCACGAAAAATCCAAAAGGGTCAAAATCAACAGACACACAATTATCAGTAGTAAACTTTCTAACCGAAACCAAGTTTTTAATTAATTGTGGAGCATGAAGGACATTCTTTAAAGTTAAGGGTAGATTTGGTGGAGTCAATTTGGTAGAACCATAACCACGAATTGGAATAGAATGACAATTTCCGATAATTATACCATTATTTTTGCTCAAATTAAAATAGGACGAGAGATTACCTTCGGAGGACGTCATATGGGACGTCGCTCCGGTGTCCATATACCAATTTGCGTCGGGCGTATTAAGTCCAAGAGTGTGCATGACGGACTCTATATTCGTTGGGCTGGCCACTGCCGAATGGGCCTCATGCCACTGATTCGGCAGTGGCCCAGTTGATGGTGCAAAATTTTTGGGCTCAGAATCGGGGGGCGCCGGCGGCGATAGGCATGCCATTGTGCCTGGCCCAATTTCCTATTGGAAATGGGCATGGTGGCACAGCCCAAGGCCATGTCCATGCCCACTGTGGCTGGCCGCCGGCCCACTGACCACTGGGCTGCCACTGCTGGCCGAAGTTTCCCTGTTGGCCGCCATGCCCTCCGCCTCTGCCATGATTTCCGCCGCCACCGAAATTTCCGCCACCGCCGAAATTTTGGTGGCCCCCATTTTTACCATTTCCACGGTTACCACCTTTAGTTTTGCCACTATTTCGCCCTTTTGTCCCCTATTTTGTGGTAGATGTTCAAAAAACATATTGGTTTCATTGGTTGTTCCGGCAACCATGACGGAATTTGAGACTGTTGCGGCCTTTTTGGCAAACGCCGCTTCTTCAAGATTAAGCATGAATCAGGCTTGATAAAAAAATGGTAAAGGATTTCTTTGTCGGATGAGTGTTCCACGCCACTATAAGCGTCGGTAAGGCCGGCAACCAATTGTAGAACCAACCGATTGTTTGTAACCGGCGAACCAACGTTCTTGAGTTGATCCGATAAGACTTTGAGACGTTGACAATAAGCGGATGCATTTGGGAAATCTGCCATGTCCTTAGTGGAGAATTCTTGCTCCAACGTGACGGCACGGGAATTTTTGTTGTCTTGAAAAATATCCCGTAAATGATTTCAAGTCTCCATTGTCGTGGAATCGGGGTCCATTATTGTGTGCAACAAGTCACTTTATATTGTTGCATAAATTCATGAAAGAACTGTGGCATCAAGTGTGAGCCAAAGTTTTTTTTCATCAACGGGTTTTAACACCTTTTCCTTGCCCTTTTCCGGTTGGATAATATGATGAATTACCCGGTGAGCGACAATAAATTTTAAAGAGTTCCGCCCAAGTTGCGTAATGAACATTTTCCATATCAAGGGTGATGGAAATGTGAGTTTTGATGTTGAAAACGGTGAGAGCGGGATAAAAGTGGATTTAGAGTAAGACATTATCGACCGGACAAAAAAAAATGAAGGAAAAATAAGGGTGGCCGACGGGTGGAGTTGGCCGGAAAACTCTGTGGTTGACGGAAATGGATAAGAAAATTTGGTAGGATCTTTTTCTTAATCTTCTGATACCATGTAAGAATAATTAGAATATTTTCCTTGATATTTCCCTCTTCACAATGTGGTAAATATACTCCTATTACAAGCTACAATTAAGCTAATGAAAGGATATGATGAGGAAAAGATGCCATATAATCTCCTAAGATAATGCTAATCCTATCTATTTTAATGTTAATGTACTTCCTACCATTTACATATGATTCCATAATAATTACAATTATGAATAAATTATTCTATCAGTAAGATTGGATATCTTATCTAGTCACACCAGTGGATTCCATCAAAGTAAAGTAAGAAATTAAGGGGAACCTAAAATGTTCCCACTAAGATGATAAGCAACTTAAGACATTTTCAAATTTAGTAAAGTTAGTCATGATTCCATTAATTTTCAAATCGCTGGTGATAGTAATACATAAAAATGTATTCAAAGGCACATAAAATTATATTAAAATGTATCACTAGCTAGTCACTAATATACCAAAAAATAACAAGCTTCAACACAACCACTAAACATTACGAAATTTTCACTATAAACAAGTAATATTATGAGCTGAATCATTAAGTGATAAAAAACATGTTTAGGTGTTGAAATTAATTTCCTAAATAAATAGTTACGTGTTAAATAAAAATATTGAAAATAATAATAAGCAGTTGATAATGAAAAATGTCCTTAAAACGACAATAACATACCTAATGTAGTTCTATGTTTTGAATAGAATTAGAATGTAACCTATATTTTGGTTGGTGTAGAATAAGATTGCACGAGGGAAGATGACAAGGACTCACGGGGCATACACACTGCAACAAATAGTACACAAAATAAACCTCCGAGTTTGCCGTCGCTCGATGCAACGGAGGTTCAGTACTACTCCTATTTACTTTTCTTTTCAGTGTTTCAGCCATTTCCAGCTTTTTCTTTCGACTTTTATGAGTTGTGATCAGCAAAATCATTTCAATTTATGAGATGGAGATAGCTCCAAATTAGCAACATTACCGATTTGCATGCCCCACTTTGAGAGCACTTTCAAAAAATGAAGCAGAGTCAAATTTAAAATTTAAATTTATGTGTTTAATTAAGTTTTTAATAATCAATTCATTATATTTCTACAGCTATGAGTTTAAACTATTATTTATTTCAATTTTAATGAATTTTTATAAATAAATTTCAGAAACAACCTCTCTCCTTTATAAATATAGGGATAAGATATGTGTACATTCTATTCTCTTCAGACTTCACTTACGGGATTATATTGATATGTGGTTGTTGTTGTTGTTTTATACACAAATTTATATTCCGTATTAAAAGTATTGAATTCAAATAAGCACGATATCTGTATGTTGCATCCACTATTATTTTAAACATAAATTTATGTTACGCATTAAAAGTACTGAATTCAAATAAGGTCGATATATGTATGTTGCATCCATTGTTGAAGGGGAGGGAATTGGGGAGTAAACAGAACTTCGAAAAACATGACTATTCACCCTATTTCAATTTATGTAAATTTTTATAAATTCGTGAAAAAGGAATGATTCATCTTTAAAATTAGAAATAATTTAACTTAAATTTATTATTTTATCCTAAATGAAAAACTTATATTATAAATTATATTAAAGATCACAAGTTTAAAAATTTTATAGTATGCAAATGTTATATCATATTTAAGATCACAAACTGTAAAAGTCTCTTTTTAAATTTTATGTCCAATCAAATAAGTTCACATAAATTAAATAATAAATTATTTAAAATTGTTTCTATTTTAGAATAAATTATCCTGATTTGTTTTCTCTAGAAAGCTTCAAATAAACATTCAAACGCCATCAAATCATAGTGAATATCTTAAATGGTCATTCAACTATAGCAAATTCTTCAATAAAGTCACTTATTTTTATTTTGCATCAACAAGGTCACTCAAGTTATGTTTGTTTATCAATAAAGTCATTATATCCAAAAAAAACTAAATGAATAATTACATAAACCTCCCATCAAGTTTGACTTCATAACATTTACTTGCTTTGTGGTTATGCTTGCTTCTCTCTCTTCTTCTTTTTTGTAACAATTATTTTAATCTAATTATTATTAATATAAAAAATTATAATTTAACAAAAAGATTAATACTAGTAGGGGTGTTGATGAGCTATTTTTAATTTCCTTCTTTCACAGCCCGTTACTTCCGCTTAAGTTCTCATTCAAATTTTTTAATAAGAAACAGATTTGAGTAATTTCAGTTCCCTTTCTCCAATCTCCAGTTAAATAGCATGATGAAATTGCATAAAGTTTGTGACTTGGATATCTATATATATATAGGCACGCAATAAAAAAGGACAAATTAATATTATTATTTTTTCATGTACTGCAGTTTGCATGTACAGTAGGAACTAGGAATTAGCTCAGACTAGCTTTCATGTGTTTCCGTTTACGAATAACAAGGAATCAAAGACAACCATATTATAAAAAATGTGATTTAACAATGGAGATCGAAATGTTTTTTCTTGAATAAAAGGAATGTTTGCAAACTTAAATAATATATATCATAAAGAACAAATTAATTAAATCATATTATTTATATTAATAATAATAAGGTAAAAAAATATAAGAGAGACCAAGCATAACCACAAAGAAGAAAGTGTTACGATGTCAAACTTAAGGGATTGTCTATGTAATTATTCATTTAGCTTTTTGACTTTTAATGACTTTATAGATAAACTAACATAAATCAAGTGGAAAATGTCCACGGCTTAATATGAAAGTTCCCTTGTACATAAATACTAAGTCTTTTCGGACAACTTCAATTTGCATATGAATTACTAGTATTTTTTTGTCTATATATTTGCAGCTAGCAAAAGGCATAGAATTATAGTAAGACATTAACCATCTTTGACTAACAAGTACTTGATCACAAAGTTTGACTGCTCCCATTTACATTTTTAACCGGGATTATATGAAATGTTCAATTTGAATAGAAATTAAATATGTTACAAAAGCTCTAACCCTGGATTATTAGTGTCAAACAGAATATAATAGTCCTTTTTTTTTAATAATTGTAGTATAAAAGCCAACTTGCATACTTTAACTATTGGGAAAGAACGTACCATTAACCAAATTAATACCCGCCCATACTCCGTCATAAATTAATTAACCCCCTCCCCATACCTCCAAAATTATAATGACAACATTATATTATTTTGCCTTTTATATACTATGATGGTATCATAGAAGAATTCTTTCATTTCTTTAAAAACACTCATTAGCTCTATATGAAATTCATATGGTATGTATACTATACCGATAGGTATCATAGAAGATCATTTTCATTTATTCAACAAACACTCTTTCTTCAAGAAAACCTCTATGATATCATCATCTTATATATATATACTGAGATGGTATCATGGATGACTGCTTCAATCCTTCAATGAGATTCTCAGTTTTCTATGATACAATCATAATATATACGATATACTGAGATGATATCATGGAGAACTGCTTTAGTTTTGCAATGAGACACTCTTAGTTCTCCATGATAACATCATGGAATATAAATATAATGATATGATATCATTGAGGACTGCTTTAGTCCTTCTCGTAGTCCACCATAATACCATCATGATATATTGATAAACTGCGATAGTATCATGGAAGAAGAGTTTTGGGGCAGGGGTACTCGGGTAAATATTTTTCGATCGGCTGGATAAAAGTAAAATTATTTTAGGAGGGGACATGAACGGGTATATAATTTAAATTTTGGGGGTATTTTTATTTTATGTTGCTTTCCCTTAACTATTGTACCAAATATTTGTTACCTTTTACAAATATAAGTATATACCAAATAACTTTGTTCAACAAGAATTAGACAGGTCATCAGAAGACCCAAAAAAGTTCATACTCAATAATAATAATAATAATTGATCAATAATGAATTGTTGTATTTTGATTTTGATGATTGACGAACAATATAGCTGACTTGAATTGGTTTATAAGAAATTTTATTTTATTCATGTCTATCTCTAATACTTGTTACTAATGGGAGATTTATATCTCTAATACTTGTTACTAACGGGAGATTTATATCTCTAATACTTGTTATTAACGGGAGATTTATATATTATTGAGATTGCTTTCTTGCAGATCCGCACACCTACATTGAAAGTAACGAAAAGCAAGAAGAAAAATTTATGAGAGAGAAGAAATCAAATTGGAGAACCAAGATTTGTGATTGAAGTTCTTTTTTGTTCACAAGTTGTCTAGTTCTTGTGGTAGGTGTTTTTGAAGTGCAACTTAAATCACTTATGCTAGAAGCATTGTTGTTAGGTACTTCTTTTAAGAGGAACCCTTGTACTTTTGGATTACAGTTAGCCAGAAGACAGACGGCTCAATAATGTTGGGGTCTAAAGTCAAATTTCAATGAAGGACTTTACTATTTTTTTGTTACAAAAAGGAGAAAAATAAAATCTTTCAAATATATTTTTCATTTGAAGTCTACTCTTGAGAATCTATGTTGGACATCTCACTAACTTCTTCAAGTGCTTCTTTTTAAGATTTTATCAAACATTCAATTCTTCTGTTCTTTTTTTTTTGAATTTTGAACAACCGGATTCATATTTTTTTAGTTGTCAATATTTTATATTCTAATAAATAATATATATATATATATATATATATATATATATATATATATAACCCGATTCAAGAAGCAATAATATCAAAACAAGCAAGTTTTAGATAAAAACAATATCAAAAAGTTGAAATAATAGAACCCGATTCAAGAAGCTGATGATTTGAGAAAATTTGTGTTGTTTCAATAAACTTCTTGCATATTTGATGCGCAAGAAAAAACAAACTTAGCAAATTTGTACATTGTAGCTCTTGTCTTGCAGAATAATTTAGTCAACGACTCTCTTCAAGAAACAAAGAAGAAATATAAAAGGGTGTAAGAATGGATTAATTTCCCTTAGGGATTCCTTTCATTAATCACAATATATATAGTTGTACAGAGGTTGATTCATAATACAATAAGAATCCTAATTTACCTTAAATGGTTGATTCCTAATACAATAAGAATCCTAAGTTACCTTAACTATACATCTATCATAATTACAAAATATACTGTGAATATTCGCTAATACTCCCCCTCAGTCGAAGCGGGAGAAGGCCGAACTCTAAGGCTGGATCGGAAGTCGGTGAAGAGTTGTCTCGGTAGTCCCTTTGTGAAAATATCTGCATACTGATAGAAGGAAGGCACGTGTAATATTTTGACCTGACTAAGGGCAACCTTCTCTCGCACAAAGTGAATATCCATCTCAATATGCTTAGTCCACTGATGTTGGACTGGATTGTGAGACATATAGATGGCAGATATGTTGTCACAATAGACTATAGACGCCTTTCGTAGTGGACACTGGAGCTCCAAAGAAAGATTTCAAACCAACAGATCTCAGCAACGACATTAGCAACTCCGCGATATTCTGCTTCAGCACTCGAACGGGATAGCGTAGCCTGCCGCTTGGCGGACCATGAAATAAGATTATCCCCAAGAAATACACAGTAGCCTGAGGTGGAGCGACGTGTGTTGGGGCATCCTGCTCAATCTGCATCCGTGTAGGAGAGTAACTTGGTTGGGGCAGAGGGGTATAGATGTAGTCCAAAGTCCAGTGTGTCCTTAGCGTATCTGATAATACGTTTGAGGGCGACAAAATGGGACTCTCGAGGGTCGTGCATAAATAGACACACCTGCTGAACGGCATATGCAATATCAGGCCTAGTGAATGTAAGATACTGAAGGGCACCTGCAAGACTCCGATATAGAGTGGGATCAGCAACTGGCGCACCGTCATTGACACTTAGCTTGGATTTCGAGTCAACCGGAGTTGGCATAATTTTACAATTTGCCATCTTAGCCCTATACACTATTTCTTCTGCATATTTACGCTGACACAAAAACATAGTAGCTGCCGACCTGGTCACTGATATACCTAAGAAATAACTCAGCTTGTCCAAGTCAGTCATAGCAAATTCAGTTTTGAGTAAGCAATGATTTCATTCTTCAAACCATCAGATGAGGCAGTAAGAACAATATCATCCACATATAATAGCAAATAAGCACTGCTGCTACCTCGATGAAAAGTGAAGAGAGAGTTATCACATCAGCTACATATAAAATCGATCTGCATAAGATACCTGGCAAAGCGATCATACCAAGCACATGATGCCTGTTTCAAGCCATACAATGACTTTCTGAGACAATATACAAACTGCGGAACTGCCGGATGAACAAAGTCAGGGAGCTGGTGCATGTACACAGTTTCTTTCAAATCCCCATGAAGAAATGCATTCTTGACATCTAGCTGATGAATCGGCTAATGCATGCCCATACCAATACTGAGAACAGTCCGAATAGTGGTCGATTTAACAACCGGACTGAATGTCTCACCACAATCAATACCCTCCTGCTGATTAGTGCCACTGGCAACCAGTCTTGCCTTATACCATTCCAAGTCACCACTGTCTCTGAACTTGTGATGAAATAGCCACATATACCGGATAACATTCACACCGTCTGGTCTAGGTACCAAATCCCAATTGTTCTGCTTGGTTAAAGCGTTAAACTCCTCGCACATGGCCGCATTCCAATTAGGGTCCAGTTTGGCTAGTTTTGGATTTTTTGGAATGGTGATAAGGTTTGTGTGGAGAGGTTGAAGTGAACCTTGGATTTGAAGATCTCGTGTTGGGCACGAGTCTCCATGCAGTGGGTAGGCAGCAGTAGGATTTCTGGGTTTGGTGGCTGTGAGCTGTCGGGTTGGGGAGGCAGTGGTGTTGCTGGAGGGGCAGGAGACGCGACTGGAGGCAGCAAGGTTAATGGTGGGGTGTTCGACCGAGAGCTGGGAGGTGTTTGGTCGGGGATGGTGCCGGACAGTGGTGGTGATGGAGTTGTAGGCTCTATCCGAACACTGGACTGCCGGTGGTACATAGATTGGATAGCCGGGGACAGGCAGTTCATCGAGAAGGTGTAATCGGTTGTCTGAAATTTTTAGAGATTGGAAAAAGGAAAGGTCATCTCGTCAAAGGTGACGTGATGGGAGACAATGATTTTGCGAATGTCAATGTCATAGCACAGGTAGCCCCGATGTGTAAGAGAGAGACCAACGAAGACATATGGTAGGGTGCGAGGGAGAAGTTTGTGAGGTGCAGTGGAGGCTATGTTGGGGTAGCATACGCAGCCGAAAATACGGAGATGGTCATAGGATGAGAACCTATGATATAAGATTTCGGTAGGGGTCTTATTTTGGAGAGTGCTAGTTGGTAAAATATTAAGAAGGAATTCTACCATTTTAACAGCATAGACCCAAAAAGGTGGTGGAAGACAAGCATGAAACAGAAGGGTGCGAACCATGTTATTGATGGTACGTATAATTCGTTCAGCCTTTCCGTTTTGGGAGGAAGTATAGGGACAGGAAAACCGAAAAACCATGCCTTGTTTAGAGCAAAAATTGTGAAATGCCGAGTTATTAAATTCACGTTCATAATCACATTGGAATAATTTGATAGATTTTTTAAACTATGTTTTAATGAATTTTTGAAATTCAAGGAATTTGGAAAACACTTCAGATTTGAATTTCAATGGGTAAATCCAGACAAAATGTGAAAAATCATCTAAAAATACTAGATAATATTTGTGACCCAAAGAGCTAACAACCGGAGATGTCCACAAATCAGCATGAACAATATGAAAAAGAGAAAAAGTAACACTGTTGGATGACATAAATGGAAGACGAGTATGTTTGCCGAGTGGGCAAGAAAAATAGTGTTGGGCAAGTTTCCCATTATTACATTGAATACGCTTAGTAGTCCTAAGAAAAGTAAAAAGTGTCCGAGTCTGTTGTGCCAAGTTGAGGGAGAGATAGCCGCAAGGGATAGAGGTGTTTGCGGTCTGACAGCGGAAGATTGAGTGAAGGGGTAGAGGTCTCCCACACTATTGTAGCGCGTAAGAATTTTCCCCGTATTGAGATCCTTCACAGAAAAACCAAAAGGGTCAAATTTGACAAACACAGAATTATTGCGAGTGAATTTTCTAACAGAGATTAAGTTTCTAATGATGTTAGGGGTGTAGAGGACGTGATTTATGAGAAAGGCGGGTGGGGATGTGTGGTATGTGTGTTACCGTAACCTTCAATTGGAATGCGATGACCATTATCGACAGTAATAAATTGAGAACACTTTAACCGAAGTAGTTGAGATAAGTTACCTGACGACCGGGTGAGGTGAGATGTGGCTCTGGTGTCCATATACCAATTTTCGTCGGGTTGTTGAAGGTTCACGGTGTTGAAGGCCTGGACCAAATCGGTGGGGGTCGAGTGCCGCCTGCGATTCTTCTTGGACCGAGACCATGTGGGCTGCTCGTCGTTGTTGCGGGTGGGCTGTCGTCGTTGGTCGGCAGAGCCCAATAGGCCAGGTGACCAAGCATGCTGCTGGAATTGGGCCCATGTAGTTGGGTATGGGTATGCAGGCGAGGCCCAGTTCCCTTGATTGGGCCATATTGGTTGCTGTCCTGGCCACGGGAGATAGGCAGTAGTTGGGCCTGACTGCTAGTTGCGGTTGCCTTTGTCGCGGCCCTTCCCTTTATTGTTGTTACCGCGGCCTCTGCCGCCACGCCCTCCTCCGTGGGACTGCTGCTGCTGGTGGTCTTGTGGTGGTGGCTTGGTGGTGTTGGCCGCCGGTGGAGTCATGCCGTCAATGACTAATGCCTTGTGATTGTGCTCGTCTTGTTTGGCACGGCGTGTCTCTTCTAACAAAAGTTGTGAACGTGTTTTGTTGAAACTTGGAAGGGGGTCGGCTTGTTGAATCATCGTTGCGAGTGTATCATATTCACCTTTCGGTAAACCAACAACTAGTTGAAGCACCATCTTGGTTTCTGATACAGAAGTCCCTATGTTGGAAAGTTGGTCGGTTATGAGTTTCAGTTGCTTACAATATTCGGACATGTTGTTAAAATTCTCGGGACGTGTATTGTTGAACTGCTCTTCCAAATACACGGCCCGAATATTTTTATTATCCTGAAAAATTTCTTCTAGCCGAACCCAAAGTTCACGTGTCGTAGCACCTGTTTTCATGATAGTGCACAACAAGTCTTTAGAGAGGGTGTCGTAGATCCATTGTTTGACGATGGCATCTAGGCGACGCCAAGTTGAGTCTGCAATATCGGTGGGACGAGGAACAGAATCATCAATATGGTCGAGCACATTGTATGCACATGCATGAATATAGAATAGTTCCATCCACATGGAATATTGACAGTCTTCTTGGTCAAGAATTATAGGGATAAAATTCTTGATGTTGTTAACGGCGAATCCCAGATGAAAAGAAGACAATGAACGTTGAGAGGGGTTGTCAAGTGTGCCAGTGGATGAACCGGAATTAGTGGGGAAGACATGGTGGCAACCTTGTTGCCGCCGGCCGAGAGGAAGGGAAGTTGGGTGGTTTCGGCCGAGAGAAAAAAAATAGAGAGGGGAGGGGTTAGGGTTTAGCTTCTGATACCATGTAAGAATGGAATAATTTTCCTTAGGGATTCCTTTCATTAATCACAATATATATAGTTGTACAGAGGTTGATTCATAATACAATAAGAATCATAACTTACCTTAAATGGTTGATTCCTAATACAATAAGAATCATAAGTTACCTTAATTATACATCTATCATAATTATAAAATATACTGTGAATATTCGAAGAATATTCGCTAATAAAGGGTAGAAGTATACTATATGTTTAGATTGAAAGGTTAGTAGTAGATTTGAGTTTTCTCTTCGGTCAATATACTAAACATAGTTTGAGTATTTGTACTAGTAATTGTTACTTACTGATTTAGGGGTCTTTTTGAGTCAATTATTTTATTGTAATGACAAAATTTACTTAAGTGCTTTATGATTTTTCAAAAAAAAGAAAGAAAGAAAAGATATAACTTAATGATGAAAAGTGGGATCCACAATGAGGAGCCTAAAACCTTGACTTAAGTTGCTTCAGCCAAAAGCCGCCCCTACTTGAAAGTATTGCTACACGCGAAGTGACTGGTAGGCAGTTTAAGTGACTAGGGTAAGTCTGAGGTTTTTGTAACATAAAATTGCTCATTTGTTTTAGTGAAGTTTAAAAATTATATAAAAATGGATTTAAATTTTTACTCTTATGAATAAGGAGGTTTTCACGTAAATATATATTATCTTATTTGTTTCGTATTTATTTAATACATGAGTTAGTTCAAACAGTACAAAGAACTTGTTCCATAATTATACTCAAGTTCAAAAAAATTTATGAAGTTGAAAATCAGTTAGGAGACTATTCACCTCTCTAGTGTCTAGAAGGGTAGAAGGTGCACTAAAACAACATGCATCAATATATATATATATAGTGTACAATTTAATTTGCTAAAGTCCAAGGATGATGACTTTACCTTGCTAAGATTAATGATACAGGGTTGTCACACGTTAAAATTTACCTCGTTTACTATAATTGCTGAGAGTGACAATTCACGGAAGCTGACACCAAAAACCCACAATTATATTTGGTCAGAACAGAATCCAAACAAAAGAGTTAACATGAAGTCAAGAACTAAAACAAACAAACAAGTACTAGAAAAAAGGTAGCTCACCATTGTCGTGAGTTGTGTCTAGTTGAACTGTCACTAAAGTAAAAAGGTACTCACGAGGGAATTGATCTCAACTTACTCCACATAGCAAATTCAATTAGGGTTTCCACTTTTTTTAATTTTTATTCCTTTGATGTGGTTTCCACCTTGAGTTTATGATTTGGCCTTTGGAGAAGCCAAAGTCCAAAAGGAAAAGAATATTTTTAGAAAATTTACTTTTAATTGTTGGAATCCCCTCAAATATAACTTTGTATGGTAATAAACTAAAGATTGAAAAACTAACCAAAATCAGCTTGTACTTTTGACTTTTCGAAAAGGTTCATAATAAAAAATGAAAAATAAATTTTGCTCGTAAAAATATCGTAAAGAATAGATCTTGGGTCAAACTCAATTGGGTGAGGATTGTCCAAGTCCATATAACGAGTCCATGTTTTCATTCCATATCCGATGTGGGACTCTTAACACTCCCCGCACGCCCAGACATTGTTAACTGGAGCGTGAATAATATAATTTGGGGGCCCAACATCGGTGAACAAAGAATTGGAATGGTTCTGACTCTGATACCATCTAAAGAATGAATCTTGGGCCTAACTCAATCCCAAAAGCTAGCTTGTAGGATGAGGATTGTCCATGTTCCCATTTCATTTCTGATGTGGGACTCTTAACAAATATAAATCTCTTTCTCAACCTCTTTCACTTTTCTTGCCTTTTTCTTTTACCAAATGTAATTATAAATCATTTCCCTATTTTATATTCTTCGTAAAAACATAACACATACAGTGTTGTAAGTGTTAGTATTGTTGAAAACATAATTACGTAAACAAAATTGTCATTTATCTAATGGCTTGAGCTTTTAAATGAAATAGACCATGGAGGTTGCCAGTATTACTGGTGAAATCTCTCTTCCAGAAGAAAAAAAGAAAACAGGATGATAACTGACTAAACCTCTGAGCTCTTTTCTATAAAAATCCTTTTCTTAAAGGGATATTTCTGTACTCATTTCAGATGATCAGAAAGGTCGGGCTTGTCACACATTTTAATATAGTATCATATCAGAGTAGGAAAAGGTCCTTGGTGTTCGAGTCTCACCTAAAAAGAATTTTCACGTGGTTATCATATAAAAATATGTGTGCTCTCTCTAACAACTTAAGTTTTTAAATGAAAAAGTCACACATTTCAACAAGTATTTGACGAAATAGAGCTTGCCCACGAAATCAAAGCTCGAAATGTCCATGAATTACAACCAATCAATCATCCAGGAGCTTTTACATATATATTTATATTTTGCATTGAAAATACGAAATTCGAACGAACTCGTAATCGAAGGACCACATCAGCCAATATGCATAGGGATATTAGTGTTGACTCGCATATATAATATGCTCAACATTGATGCCTCGTTCAAATGCACATCATGAGTGGATGCTCAATTTGGGTAGTGTTCATGCTAGACTTGCGACAATGACGATCCTCGATGCTTGATTCTTGATTATTTCATTCTTTGTGGGCTCCTTGTTATAGGATGCCATGAAGTTTCCACATGCCAATGCCAACACTTCTTATTCACATCCATTTAAGAGAGACTACAAAATCGAAGTAGAAATGGATTCTTCTCATACTTGGCAGTGGTGTACCTTGTTTTATTTCTTTCTTTCTTGATTTTTTTTGTGGATAGATGGAAAGTATTGTCAGCATGAGAAAGTAAAACTAATGTGAGATTAATTAGACGAATGGTGGTGCCTAAATTCAAACAATTTTTAAATATTTAGACTCGTTATTTATTGAAGAGATCAATCATAAAATGCCACAAATGATATATAAAATCAAAACGAATGGTTGAAATGGACAAATTTGATCGGGGTGGTATGTGATGGATAAGGTCCCATACCAACATGAGGTATAAGTTCTATGGGATAGTTAAAAGTCCAGCTAGCAATATTTTATGTACACAAGTGAATGTAAAGCCGCTAAAGTCTTACACATATCCACAAAATAGGTGTTGTAGAGATGCAAATGTTAAGAGGATGTGTGATCATACAATATTAGAGAAGATTAATAATGATCAAATTTGTTAGAGAACACAATTAATACATATTGAAGAATAAATGAGAGAAAGTCGCTTGAGATAATTTTGGTCAATGTCCTACATCGACCTCTAGAAGTACTAGTTCATTATACTGGTGCAAAACCAATGTGAGGGAAGGTGTTAAAATGAGACAAAATAGACCTAAAATTGTATGAAAGAAAGACGTTGATCTCGAAAGAACTATAATCTCTTAAAATTCATCTAAAGCTTATTAAAAGGCCAGAAAATGAGCACACAATGGAAGAAAAATCTACGTAGACAATACCAATTATAGTTGGAACTATATTTTAGCCATGTTATTATGTTTGCTTTAGATTCTATGCTTTTCAAGTGTATTTTTATTCTATAAGATATTTTATGATAATAAAACTTATAAAGGACTTCTAATACTCTTTATTTTATTCTTATTTTGCATAAAGATAGTCTGAGATGAATTTAAATGAAGAATTATTGCAAGTGAATATTCATTACCAACCCCAACTTATTTAATTTTGAATTGCGGTATAATTTTTTAGTTTTTTTTTTCTTGTGGATAGAGAGATCGGTGATTTTTCACTTTCCATTTCTATACAAAAGCTGTATATAATTTCTAAGAGATATTCTTCCCAAAAGAATAAAAACAAATTACTCCTATACATCTCACTCTCATTTCCACTAAATTTTCCTTTATTTTTTTTTCAAAATAGTACTGATTAGGCCACAAATTATCAAGTACAGGCATATATACTCAAGTGTGAAAGGACACATTCTCTTCATGTGCTACAGAGAATTCACTGTTTGCAACACTCAAAATTCAAATTTACTGCACCAGCAAAGATTGTACCTGTTTTACGTCCAAATTTAAGGGCTTTTTATTACTTACTCCGTCCCATTTATACGATGTAGTTAGATTTGACACGAAATTTAAGAAATAAAAGAATATTTTTGAATCTTTTGATCTAAAATAAGTTAAAAATATTTTTGTGGTTATAGATCATCTCGTTAAGTATAAAATATAAAGTTTAAAGTTAAATTATTGTCAAATAAAGAAATGTGTCATTTTTTTAGAATGCATAAAAAAAAATGTGTCATATAATTTGAGATAAAAAAAATATGAAATAGAGAAAGAGAGTACCTTTCTACTAAAAAAAATCACGTCTAAGCTAGTTAGGGAAAGATATGCCCACAAGGACAACTTCTAAGGTAGCACTTGCCTGGGGGACATGAGTAAAGGTAAGTTTTATCTGATCAAATTCACCCTACAACACTATTTCAGGTAAGTAGGAGTTGGTTGACTAGCTAAACTTTTATTTTATTGTTAAAGGTTCTAATTTCACGTTGTAATCTTCTCTCTCATTTTCTTTCTTCACCCCTATGTAATAAAAAAATTATTAAAAAAATGCTAAGTTTATAGTTTGGTTACTAATCCCTTCGGTAATATTTATAATTAGGTGAGCATGCCCCGTGCCAGCACGGGCCCAATATTCCGAAAGTTGAAATTGATGTTTTTTCTTTAACTTTAGTTTTATATGAGATTGCATACAATAAAAAGAATTGATAAATTTAAATTAGCATCAAATCAAATATTTTGTAATGTCCAGGTTCATGATTCTCAAACATGCTACATAAATTTGATTTATTTCCATCCACTCTAAAATCTTCTTCCCTATTTCTTCCTGCATCACGAATGATTGTGGCTTTGTTTCTGAGCTTCATAAATTAGCTAATTCTATGTTGCCCAAGTAATGTGAGCTTTCATAAAGTGTGTAAAACTCACATATGTATAATTAGTTAAAAAATCTGCATGTTAGTACGAAGGGAAAAAATAATTCGCCTGTAATCTTATAAAAATCCAAATAGTATCTTCACAAATTTCTACATAATTTTCTATTAGGAAATAATATTATGTAATTATTGTAATTTGTAATTAGTTCTATTTTTACGTAAGAGAGATTATAGGAGAGAGTTTTGGGAGAGATTATAGGAGAAAGTTTTGGGGTACAAGATCAAGAGTGATCTTTGGGTTTCCTTTTTTCTGGTGATGTAATTTGTATATATTTGGTGAATATGTGTTGAATGAGATACACAGAAATTGAGATCGACTTTATCATGGTATCAAGAGCCTAAGGTTTGAGGAGACGTTTTTTTTAACCAAGAGATTGGTGAAGCAATTTTTTTTCCGACATGGCCGGTGATTCTGACAAGTTTTGTGTTCATTGCAACCGTGAAGGCCATGATCAAAGTTCATGTTTTCAACGACATGGCTTCCCGGATTGGTGGGGGATTACCCTCGTGGTGGTCGTGGTCCCGGCCGCGGTGGAAGAGGTGGTGGTCGAAGTGGCAGAGGGGGAGGCAATAGTGGTGATGCGGTTGTTCGCGCAAACAAAACCATTGTCGCCTCTTCGGGACAGGTGAGTTCTTCGCAGGCATCGGCAAACACTCCAGAGGCAGCAGACTTATATGGCATTACACCTACACAATGTCAGACTATTCTTGATCTTCTTAATTTGCCAAATCCCAAAGATCGTTTGACGAGTGAGTGTTTATGGATAATCGATACCGGGGCCACCCATCATGTCACAGGTACATTAAAATCATTAATCAATCTAAAGACAATTAGCCATTGCCATGTGGGATTACCAGATGGACGGTCTGCCGCCGCCACACATGAGGGAAACGTGGTGTTATCGGGAAATTTGAGACTTAATAATGTGTTATTTGTCCCAAATTTGCATTGTAATTTGATCTCTGTGACTCAACTCTTAGATGAGCATAAATGTACTGTTCAAATCACTGATACTTTGTATGTTATACATGACCTAGTGGCGAGGAGGTTGATTGGAGTGGGTGAGCGCAAGGATGGGCTTTTCTTTTTCCGTGGTGTTCCACATGCCAAGGTCCTAGCTGTTGATGGTGGTGAGTCCATGGAGTTATGGCACAATCATATGGGGCATCCATCAGAGAAGGTTCTTCAGAAGTTTCCGTTTATGAGTCAATTTAGTGGTTTGAATAAAAATGGTTGTGATGTATGTTTCCGTGCAAAGCAACCTCGGGACAGTTTTCTTGTTAGTAGTAGTCGTGCTAGTAGGATTTTTGAACTTATTCATTGTGATTTGTGGGGACCCTATCGGACCCGTTCCTCCCATGGAACTTCTTATTTTTTTTTACTATTGTGGATGATTTCTCACGAAGAGTTTGGATTTATTTGCTTTATAATAAATTGAAGGTTGGCATCATGTTTCTGAATTTTGTTGCATTAGTCGAAAGGCAATTTAATCAGCATATTAAGCGTGTTAGAAGTGATAATGAAACTGAGTTTACATGCTTAACTGAATATTTTGAGAAACATGACATTATTTTTGAAACCTCTTGTGTTGGGACTCCGCAACAAAATGGTCGTGTTGAGAGTAAACATTAGCATATCTTAAATGTGGCACGTGCTTTGCGTTTTCAAGATCATCTGCCTATTCGATTTTGGGGGAAGTGTGTGATGGCGACTTGTTACTTAATAAATTGCACACCTTCTAGTGTCCTCAATTATAAAACACTGTATGAATGTTTGTTTGGTAAAGTTCCTAATTTAAAAGCCATTCGTGTTTTGGGTTGTTTGTGTTATGCTCATAATAAAAAAAATATCAAGGTGACAAATTTGTTTGTAGAAGTCGTAAGTGCATTTTCTTGGGATACCCATTTGCTAAAAAGGGATAGAGGTTATATGATTTAGAAACACAAGAGATATTTGTTTCTAGGAACGTTAAATTTTTTGAAAATATGTTTCCATTGTCTAAACCTAGTGTTGTGCATCCCAATATGTGTCTAGTCATATCATAAGTACTCAATCCTTGATGACTTGGTATGTGGAGAAGGGGTGACTTGTCATGATACTCTACTTATTGTTGTGGATGACACTGTGGCGCAGGCCATGTGAGGTGATGATGAGCAAGAACATGAAAGGGGTTTAGTGTCAGCGGCTGCTGAAAATGAGAAAGTAAAACAACACCAATCTACCGTCAGTGAGATGCAACAGCTAGCCGCACCTACGAGTGGTACTCATTCGAAGACATCGACAGAACTGGGATGAGGGAAATGTTCAAAATTAACTAATTCTCGCTACCGTGACTTTATGAATCATACCATTGTGAAAAAGAAAAGTCCTTCCGCAAACTCATCTTCTTCACCAACTTCCTCAGGTACTCCTTATCCTATTTCACACTTTGTATCTTGTGATAGATTTTCTGATAACCATAGAAAATATATAGCAGTAGTAACCGCAGGCAATTCCCCTAAAAAAATTAAGGAAGTTGTAAAGCATAAAGGTTGGAGAAAGGCTATGGCCGAAGAAATACAGGCTTTGGAAGATCAAGGCACTTAAGTCTTGCAAAAATTACCTCTCGAGAAGAAAGCTCTAGGAAGTAAATGGGTATATACTGAAAAGCACGATGAAAGAGGAAATTTACAGAGATAGAAGGCAAGACTTGTCATATTTGGTCATCATCAGATAGAAGGTATTGACTACAACGAGACTTTTGCTCCAGTTGCAAAAATGGTGATAGTTCGTACTTTCCTTGCAATCGTAGCAGTAAAGAAGTTGGAAATTCATCAGATGGATGTATATAATGCTTTATTGCATGGTGATTTAGCTGAAGAGGTCTACATGAAAATTCCTCCAGGATTCGAGTAAAATTAGTCTAATTTGGTGTGCAGGGTGAAGAAGTCCTTAAATGGTTTAAAACAGGCTCCTAGGTGTTGATTTGCCAAACTTGCAACATCATTGCAGAATTATGGTTTTCAACAATCATATTCAGATTATTCTTTATTCACCTTGACAAAGGGAACAATTCAGATTAATATTCTTGTATATGTAGATGATATGCTTATTTCCAGCAACAATATGGTGGCCTTGGCGATCTTTAAAGACTATCTTGGAAAATACTTTAAGATGAAAGATTTGGGAGTATTGAAATATTTCCTCGAGCTAGAAGTTGCTCACAGTTTGGAAGGCATTTTCATCTGTCAGAGGAAATATGCATTGGGCATTATTTCTGAGACATGTTTACTAGGTGCTAAACCTGTTGAATTCCCTATGGAGCAAAACCATCGTTTGGCATTAGTAGCCGGACGATTACTTGATGATCTAGAGCAATATCATCGACTAGTTGGGTGATTGATTTATTTGGGAGTTACGCATCCTAATTTGGCATATTCAGTTCATATTCTCTCCCAGTTTATGCAACAACCCCGGGAAGAGCATTGGGAAGCAACATTACGAGTTGTTCGCTACTTGAAAAAGAATCCTGGCCAAGGGATATTATTACGTGCTGACAACGAATTAGGCTTGGAAGGTTGGTGTGATTCCGATTGGGCAAGTTGTCCATTGACGAGGCGATCATTGAGTGGTTGGTTTGTTTTACTTGGTTATTCCCCCGTTTCCCGAAAAACCAAGAAGCAACCAACTGTTTCACGTTCATTAGCAGAGGCGGAATATAGATCCATGACATCTATTACCTGCGAATTGAAGTGGCTCAAACAGTTGCTTGGGGAGTTGGGCGTTCAACACGAGAAGGGAATGAGACTCTATTGTGATAGTCAGTCTGCGTTATATATAGCACAAAATCCTGTTTTTCATGAGCGGACAAAACATATTGAGGCCAACTGTCATTTTTTGTGAAATGCAATTACAAAATAGAGTCGACTTTATCATATCGTCTGTGCCTACGCAGCAACAGTTGGCAGACATTTTTACTAAAGCTTTGAGACGATCACAATTCGAATTTTTGTTGCGCAAGTTGGGTGTTCGAGACCTTCACGCTCCAACTTGAGGGGGGTATTACCAAATAATATTTTGTAATTATTGTAATTTGTAATTAGTTCTATTTTTATGTAAGAGAGATTATAGGAGAAAGTTTTGGGGCAAAAGATTAGGAGTGATCTTTGAATTTCTTTTTTCTTGGTGATGTAATTTGTATATATTTGGTGAATATGTGTTGAATGAGATACACAGAAATTGAGATGGACTTTATCATGTTCAATACCGTGTTGGAAATTTGCCTTTGGCGGGAGTTGCGACCGACCAACTTTAACGGCTTAAACACTAGTGTAACGTATGTTGGAGAATCCGGTTCTTCACACATGCATGATCTACTAAGTATGTAGATAACCGTAGGGCCAAGAATCGTCAAATTTCATTGAGAAATGAAAGAGATATTGGTTCCCGAAGTAAGGTGTTTGAAGCATGGAAAGTGTGGTATTGTGTGTAATTCTCCCTCATCGGTAGAGGAAGAAAGAATTGTTGTGTATATAAGATTCGAAATTGGTTTGGGGTTTGGGACCCCAAGGGGTATCCCATGTGTTTAAAGGAGGGAGGACCTAGATATGCTTCGGTTCGAGGAAAGACCACACGCGCGCCGCCGCCGCCCGCCCGTCCCGTCCGGTCCAGTTCCGGTTCCGAGTTCCGAGTTCCGGGTTCCGGGTTCTCGGGTTCTCGGGTTCTCGGGTTCTCGGGTTCTCGGGTCGTGGGCTGTGGGCTGTGGGCTGTGGGTCTTCTGATATTATCTTTTTGGACCAGAAAACTTTGCCAGAAGTACAGTTTGATCCCAGAAGTTTCCAGATGTACAATTCGGACCAGAATTCTTTCAGATTTATAGTTTGGTCCCTGAAGTTTCAAGATGTGCAGTTTGGTCCCTCAAGTTTCCGAATACGGACGGTCAAAGCAGTTGCCAAGCACTCAATTCAGCCATTTATTTTGGCTGAATTACTCCTCCTATAATGGCCAAATCCGTTGGTCTTTCACCATTTATGTTGGTGGCTTTACTACCTCCATAATGGCTATTATGGAGGCAGTTTTTCAGCCCCTCCCTCACCTATATAAACACCCCCTTACACCACCGTTGAGCACTAAGACATATGCACGAAAATACATAAACGGATGCGAGAAAAACAAAGTGCACGAAAATACACAACCGAAATAGTTTTCTTCCTACAACTTCCAAGCATCATTTCGTTACTCAATATTCTTTCACGGTAGCTCTTGAGTTTCCTTTGCTCAAGGGTTCCATTGCTGTTTTATCTTGGGAGACAAATTGTCCAGGACGTATAAAGGATACATACGGGGCAATATTGTCTTAAGGACAGAGTGCTACACTCGACTCAGCAAAAACATTTTACATTTTTCCGTCTTCTACAAAACTGGAATTTCCAGTTTTTACTTGTGTAACGATTGTAATTTCAGATTCCATGTTGAATTATTGAAATCTTTATTTATCCTTTCGAATACTTGTAATAGTTAAATACTTCCCGTACTGCTTTATAAAGTACCATGAAGCAAAACTCCCAACATACCGAAATAGCTTGTAATATTCCAATTTATCATAGTTCAAAATTTACTTTTAACTACAAATTAGAAATTCTATCTTATAGAAATAACGAGATGTAGCTAAAACAAATCAACTACTCAATAGAGACATAGAGCTGAAGCAAGAGAAATTTTATTTTGTGAGTCACATACAAACATTACTTATGTGAGTCTAGTTTATTTGTTGACAAGTGGACTCATGCCCCATAAGCTGTGTTTAAATATAAATTATCAAAGATAATATTAAAGTCCACATTTTTCCTTATTAGAATGTTTATCCTTGTTAGAATTCTTAGCTAAAAGGAGCCCCATGGGCACAGACGAGTTGGTATGTGACAAGGTGATTGGGGTACAACCACTCCGACGTCGCGGGTTCGAATCCGTGTGGTGACAGTCTTTGCTGAAATATTGCAAGGGTTGTTGCTGGGTTCGTGTCCCGTTGGTCCTCTCCCTTGCAGGGCTGCCACTCGCGCATATCCCTCGATTTACATCCCACCTGGCCAAGGGGCCTCTGATACATGTGGGAGGGTTTCGCCTTCGGGACTTTCCCCTCCACAAAGAATTCTTAGCTAAAAGGAAATTAAAAAATAAAAAGATCTCCAAATCCCCTTTTGACGGCTTGAATGACTTCTTCTCCTCTTTGTTCCCAGTTCATAGCACTAGCCTATAGACCGGGTGTTTTGCTAGTTAAATGGTCATGATTGCTTCTTTAGATCTTCAATAATGAAAATCCGTTGGTTAACTACTCTTTTGATACGTTGAATGCAAAGGCGGATGTAGAGTGCTAGTACTGTGTTCATTTGAACTCAGTATTTTCAATGCGAAATATAAATTTATGTGTAAAAGATTATTAAAATTATTATAATAAATATTGTAATTGATATGACCATAAAAGTATAATGGATTCAATACTAAGAATTTTAAAACTTAAATCCTAAATTCACTCTATGGATCGTCACTCATGTGTAGTTGAGAGTTTGATTTAATGACGGGTGTGGAGGATAGTTTCAATGTCATGAATCTACTTTTTTGTAGATTTAGGACAAACTGAAGTATTGAGTTGGAAGATAGCTCGAGCAGTCACCCGATTAGATTGGTTAAGCTGTTTATTATGCAAAAGAACCTGCAAAATATTATTTGTCTAAGGTATTTGGATTCTTCATTGAAAAAGAACAAGTGTCTCCATTTTCCAGAAAAATGGTCTTAATTTGAAATTGGACTCAGTTACTTTAGGTTGCTTTTTTCATGAATAACCAAATTAAATATGATCTTAATTGTGTAAAGATCTTGCAAGCAAAAACTTTGGAGATACCTTGCAGCAACTAAAAATCCCAACAAAGTCATTTGTGTTAGGATGCCGTTAAAAGGGGTTTTGGAGATCTTTTCAATTTTTAATTTCCTTTTGTCTAAGCATTCTAATAAGGAAAAATGTGGACTTTAATATTATCTTTTATATTTTATATTTAAAAACAAGCTTGTGGGATCCATGAGTCTACTTGTCAACTAATAAACTAGACTCACATAAGTAATGTTGGTTATGTTACTCACAAAATAAAATTTCTCGCTGAAGCAATACTTATCAACTACTCTGTAATAGATTAAATGGCTAAAGTACCCTTGATTTTAAAATTTATTCACATTTTTATTTTTCGGTGAAAATGATTCTAACAAAAAACACAGAGATTTGTATTCAAGTATTTTAAAACAAGTAGGTTGTATCCGATCCTGAGACCCTTTTAAACGAGTCCGGAGTTACTAGATCACGATATGTAAGATTAAAAGCTAAGTAAAATATGGGACTAAACAAGTAAAATGAATAAATATGCTAGATCTGAGATAAAAACAATGAATAATGTAAGAACAAAAGCCAAAAATAATATATTTGTTTGAGAGGGATATGGGTTACAAATGTGAGCTCAGGGAGAACATAATGTGCCTTCCTTCTCTTCTAAGTCTCGCATATATAAGACAAAATTAGACTATTATGCCCCTCTAAAGTTATGACGATGTGAGTGTACTAACGTCATAGTACCCACGCGTGTCTTGGTGCTCTGTTCTAGGAGGGCTAATGTGATAAGAGTGTTGGGATTGGAAGACAGTTGTGTGAAAACTCTTGAACCACTAGGCTTCTCAAATACGCTAACTCTCACAGAGTCATTTCTACCCAAACAGATAGTCCCCCACTTTCCGAGGCCTTTGAACTCATGGGCCCGGGAAGTGGAAGAGTTTTTTACCATCAATATTCACGTCGTCACGATGTTCCTTGAAATTGGTGTGCTTTTGACAAACAAAAGTATGAGAAGCAAAAGTCGTCGGCTCCTGAACATAAGAGTAAATCTTCTTCTTCTGAATTCAAAATTCTGAGGGGAGTACTTCTAAGTAATATGCTTTACAATTTTTTCCTAATTAAAAATCTTATCTAGAAAAAAGTCGATCAAAGAAAAGAGTGCAACACGTATTTTCCGGCCTTCACTTGCTATTCCCGAGGTGTATGATTCATTCGAACAGTTCCAATCTTAATGCCAGTCCCAGCCTGTGACCTTCGAGGTCGTATTATGGGGGTGAAATCGTCTGAGAAGTCTGGCAATGCGTCTGTATCATTGAGAGAAGTTGGTATGTCAAGTCATACTCACTTATTTTGATCAGACATTTAGATAACCGGCTCATGAGATTCTTCTCTTGCAATAGAGTTTGTAGGGCCAACTTTTCTATATCCGGGTACCGTCTGTCTTTAGAGCGAGGTCTTGAGATGAGTTTGTTTTACATGACATATTTCCAGGGGTATACTTACACTTTCTCCACCATCAAGCTTTACAAGAGTACGTCTCTTCCTCCTAGAATGTGGAAAGGTTGACCAAGGAGAACCAACGCCTTTGAGATGTGTTGCCCAACTCCGGTCCGAGAATAGAGATCTCTAGGACTTTAAGGGCCACTCTGGGGCTTAGATGGGAGCAGGCCAAACAGGCTCTAGCGGTTCGGGAGGACACTTTCCAGATTATGATCCAGACTCATCAGTTGATGGGGGAGAAGTTAGTCCAAGCTGAGCTTGAGCGTGATGTTGCTCGGGGACGGGCGCAAGCGCTTGAGGCTTCTCGTGCCCGGCCTAACTTTGTATATCTTGAGACTTTGAGGCCTTTCAAGGATTTTTTTCGTACGGCGATGATCAGTAGCAATGCCGGTGGTTGGTGCCAATTTTCTCTACTTTAGTGAATTTGTGACGGGCCTGTGGGCCCTTTTGATTAATGTTTTTATGACGGTCCTGGTATGCCACCTTGAGTTTGATGGATGTTTTGGGGCCTCGTGTCTGATGAAAGAAAGTCCGCAAACTTAAGCTTCCAAAATGAGTCACGAGGTGAATTGCTAGGAGTGCAAAAAATTTCTAACTATCCTATGGTGATATGTGTAATATGGAATGGAATATGGACTGGAGTTGAAGATTGGACGTGAAGATCAAAGAAGTAACATGTTGATTTTTTTTGGATTTTATGTAGGTCTTGGCCGAGACCACTTTCTTTTAGCTTATTTTAATTTCTAGCTTAACTACTAGCGCTCCTTAGGACATAATTAGTATGTCATGTAATAACTACTAGCTCTCTTTAGGACATAATTACTATGTCATGTAATAGAGTAAGGTAACAAGGCCAAGAACCATCTAGAAGAAGAAGATTCCAAGGAGATAATTCATGAACTAACTAGTTCATGCACTTATCTACATGGATGACACAAAAGGGCGGCCTAGAAAAAAATGAAGGGTTGGTTTCCCATTCGGTCAAACCTAGCTTCCAAAGATGTGATTTATGAACTAGCTAGTTCATGTACTTATCTTCATGGATGACACAAAAGGGTGGCCTAGAAAACACGAAGAATTGGTCTTCTCCTTTCCCCCAAAAAAGGCCTAACCCCTTCCCCTTTCCCCATTCGGCCGAGGGCCTTGTTTGTGTCCATCTAGTTGTATTCTAGAAAGGTCTAAGAACTAGTATAAATAGGACATGTAGTTGATGTAAATAACATTGAAGTTATATGAAATATATTTGAGTTTTACTCAAACTTTGCTAAGTTATTCAACTTTCGTGTTGATTATCTTAGTTGGTCCTTTTGTGAGCCATCAGTTATTTTGTGGTTCGAAGCTCGATCCTTTTGTGGGTCACCCCTTGGTCCTTTTGTGGTCCAAACCCTTGGTGTAGGTCTAGTTATAATTTTTGTGATCTAATTATACCTAAGCTAAGGTTCTATCCGGTTACTTGGTTACGAATACATTGAAGGTCTTCTCGGCTTTCATTATCTTTTCCGCCCACGATTTTGTCCATCAATTTCGTGTTTAATCATTGTTCAAGCTGCCTCATTATTTTCACCACAACACATCACAACACTTCACCAACCTCCACCCAAAAGGCCATTAACCTAAACTTCCCAAAACCATCCGAACACCCAAACCAACTACTCCACTGTCTTTACCGAGTTCCACCATCATACATTATTGTCCTAGCCAGATTCCGCCACCTTACCACCATCCAACCACAAAGTACTGACCATCAACATATCCCATAAAGTGTCTAGAACATCCCCTCTAAATGGCTTAACCCGACACCACCCTAAACTACCCGCACACCCCCAGAAACCAACACTGCCCAGTAAACTGTTTGAACTAGCCAAACCCCACTTGACTCCCATTTTCGTGTCCATCCGGTTCCAATCCAACTTCGACCAACCTACCCACATACTCCACTCCTTATATACATCAGTTTGGTACCAGAGCAAGACGTTCCCGTCCCACGCCTTGACGCTATGACTAACATAAAGAAAGAACTACGAAATATCATAAGTGACCTATTTGCGGAACAAGCGCAAATCTTGAGAAAAGAATTTGCGGGGCATGCATTGAGCAAAAATGCCAAGTCCGGGGTTGTACAAAACAGCCCAAGGCATGAAAGTGAGGAATAACAAGAGTGTAGGAATTCCATTGTTAGTAAGGAACCCAAAGTCAAGGAGGTCTTAGAGGAAAATGTTGATCTTGCGGAGGAAGGTGAAAGTTTAGTACTCCGATGTGCGTTGAGTGTTCAACTTGAAGAACATGATAAGACGCAAGGAGAGCAACTATTTTACACTCGATGCAAGGTAAATAAAAGGTATGTAATGTGATCATTGATGGAGAAAGTTGTACTAATATGGCCTCCGTGGAAATGGTGGACAAATTGAATTGTCTACCCCCAACCATCCTAAACCATATGATCTCAATGAGTGAACAAAGACGAAGAGCTAAAGGTAATGCAACAAGCTCTTGTTAGTTTTTGGATTGGCATGTATGAAGATGAAATATGGTGTGACATCCTACATATGGATACTTGTCATATTTTATTGGGTCGACCATGGAAATTTGATTGGAAGGTGCAACATAATGGAGAAAATAATGTCTATTCTTTTCAAAAGGATGATAAGAAGATCTGGTTGATACCATTGTCACCTAGTGAGGTGAAGAAAATAAAGATCCAAAATGCCAAGAAACACAAGGAGAAGTCCAAAGCCCTCTTGCTCAATGCATCAGAGATAGAAGAGGAGTCGAAGAAGGGGAGTTCTATAGATATATTGGTGCGCGAAGAGAAGAAAGGTCTTGTGGGTGATACAGTTGAAGATGCCGACTCAAAGGAACTCTTGAAGGAATCGAAAGATGTGTTGACGGATGATCTTGCACTCATATTAGCGCCAATAAAAGACTATAGATAAAATCCGGAGGAGGCTAAGGAGTCGCAAAGACAAGTGCAAGAATTGCTAAACAAAGGCTTTGTCCGAGAGAGCCTTACCCGCCTTGTTGGTGCCAAAGAAAGATGAAATTTGGCACATGTGTATGGATAGCCAAGCGGCTAATAACATCACCGTGGAGTACAAGTTGCCTATGACTAGGTTGGACGATCTATTGGATGAATTTAGTGGGGCCAAGTTATTCTCCAAGATAGATTTGAGGAGTAGCTACCAACAAATGAGGATCCGAGAGGGAGATGAACGGAAGATGGCTTTCAACATCCAGTATGGTTTGTACTATTGGCTTGTGATGCCGTTTGGGTTGTGTAATGTTCCAAGCTCTTTCATAAGGCTCATACACGGGACGGAGTACTATGACAATTCATGAGATACATAGTATCATTCGAGGGCATTCTTGTGGGTCCACCCAAAGTGGAAACTATCCGAAGTTAGCCCGTGCTTACGAATGTAAGTGAGGTAAAAGGATTCCATGATTTGGCTAATTTTTATCGTCGTTTCATTTGAGATAATTGTAACCTTGCTTCCCCTATTCCAAACTTTGAAGATCTACTTGAAGTTGAAAGTGATACTAGTGGAATTGGTGTTGGTACCATCCTTATTTAAAGAAAAATATCCACTGCTTTCTATAGTGGAAAATTGAGTGGTGCATGACTCGATTATTCTACTTACGGCAATGACTTTGATATGGTGAGATCCTTGGTTCATTGGGAACATTGTTTGAAGTCGAAACCTCTTATTTTGTATTCGGATCCTTATTTGGATAATTTCAGGAAAAGTGCTTACAAGATAGAACCTCCAAATGAATACGGGAGTATTAGTTCAACATTTCATGTTGGAAACTTATCACCCTACATAGATGGTGAGAATTTGAGGAAAAATTCTTTTAAAGAAGGGGAGATTGATGAAAGAAAGTTCGCGAACTTAAGATTCCAAAATGAGTCGCGAGGTAAATATCTAGGAGTGCCAAAAATTGCAAACTATCCTATGGTGATATGCATAATATGGAATGAAATATGGACTGGAGTTGAAGATTGGACGTGAAGATCGAAGAAGTAACATGTTGATTTTTTTTGGATTTTATGTAGGTCTTGGCCGAGACCACTTTCTTTTAGCTTATTTTAATTTCTAGCTTAACTACTAGCGTTCCTTAGGACATAATTAGTATGCCGTGTAATAACTACTAGCTCTCTTTAGGACATAATTACTATGTCGTGTAATAGAGTAAGGTAACAAGGCCAAGAACCATCTAGAAGAAGAAGATTCCAAGGAGATAATTCATGAACTAACTAGTTCATGCACTTATCTACATGGATAACACAAAAGGGAGGCCTAGAAAAAAATGAAGGGTTGGTTTCCCATTCGGTCAAACCTAGCTTCCAAAGAGGTGATTCATGAACTAGCTAGTTCATGTACTTATCTTCATGGATGACACAAAAAGGTGGCCTAGAAAACACGAAGAATTGGTCTTCTCCTTTCCCCCCAAAAAGGCCTAACCCCTTCCCCCTTCCCCATTCGGCCGAGGGCCTTGTTTGTGTCCATCTAGTTGTATTCTAGAAAGGTCTAAGAACTAGTATAAATAGGACATGTAGTTGATGTAAATAACATTGAAGTTATATGAAATATATTTGAGTTTTACTCAAACTTTGCTAAGTTATTCAACTTTTGTGTTGCTTATCTTAGTTGGTCCTTTTGTGGGCCACCAGTCCTTTTGTGGTCCGAACGCGATCCTTTTGTGGGTCACCCCTTGGTCCTTTTGTGGTCCAAACCCTCTGTGTAAGTCTAGTTAGAACTTTTGTGATCTAACTATACCCAAGCCAAGGTTCTATCTGGTTACTTGGTTATGAATACATTGAAGGTCTTCTCGGTTTTCATTGTATTTTCCGCCCACACTTTTGTCCATCAATTTCGTGTTAAATCAATTTTCAAACTGCCTCATTCTTTTCACTAAAACACATCACAACACTTCACTAACCTCCACCCAAAAGGCCATTAACCAAAACCTCCCAAAACCACCCGAACACCTCAACCAACTACTCCACCGTCCTTACCGAGTTCCACCGTCATACATTACTGTCCCGGCCAGATTCCGCCACCTTACCACCATCCAACCACAAAGTACTCACCCTCAACATATCCCATAACGTGTCTAGAACACTCCCTCCAAACGTCTTAACCCGACACCACCATAAATAACCCGCACCTCCCCCCCACAAACCAACACTTCCTGGTAAACCGTTCGAACCAGCCAACCACCACTTCACTCCCATTTTCGTGTCCATCCGGTTCGTCTTAACCCGACACCACCATAAACAACCCGCACCTTCCCCCACAAAACCAACACTTCCCGGTAAACCGTTCGAACCCGCCAACCCCCACTTGACTCCCATTTTCGTGTCCATTCGGTTCTAATCCAACTTCGACCAACCTACCCACATATTCCTCTCCTTATATATATCAGTGTCCTTTACAACTTTAATTTTGAACCTTTGTGCTCTGTTTCGTTTGATCCTCGGGGCCCGTGAGCTCTTAAAAAGAAAAAGAAATTCTCTTGTATAAGTGTTCACACTCTTTTTGTGTTAATGACAATGGCTTGTTTGCCTTTCGTTTTTATTTTCTTTATGCTTTGACATGTGCTTTATTTTTTGCAAAAATTGTGATCACATAATGACCTGTTGGCTTTTTAATTTGTACTTAACCGTCGAGGCATGACTGTTGTGCCCGTTTACCAAAACTATGTCAATATTCAAGCATTTGTTGTTTAAGTTAAGGTTTGATGACTACTGCACACTTATGTAATTTTTCCATTTTGTGTTTGAGGTCATCTTGCCTTAAACCAATCTGGGAATGTCATATCCGAGAACGCTAGCGTGAAATTAGGATTTAAGACATCCAATTTGAAATAAAAGGGTTGCTTTTATTTTCGGTGCTGATGGGGGAAGACGTGTTAACCCCATGTAAAGGCAAAATGGTTTAAAAAGCCTACATACACAAAGGCTCTATGGTCGTGTCATGTGTTTGAAGCAATTTTACGGGGTCGTATGGCTTCTGAGTTTCGTTTTGTCCCAAACATTTTTTCAATGTACAACTCAATAAAAAAATGAGTGAAGGCTTTCTTATTTCGTTCTTTAAGATTGCGATGGACGACTTGTCCTATGAACACGTGATCCATTTTTGGGTTTTTAAAGGATTACAAAAAAGAAACCGGGTGAGTGTAGTGACTGCCAGCAGTCCAAGTTTGATCAAGTCCGTCCTAGAAGAGACCTTTTTGCGGATATACTGATCCACTTTCTAAATTACAAAAAAAATGACCGAGCGAGTGTAGTGACTGCCATCAGTCCTAGTTCGAGTGAGTCCGTCCTTAAAGAGACCTCATTGCGGGTATACCGATCCACTTTCTCCCCCCGAAACTCGAGTGCGAAACTATGAAGAGTTGGGTTTCGGGATGTGACACGCTAGGCTTGAAGTGCTTTTGAATTGTTGCTTTATTAAAAACCTTGCCAGGAAAACCCCATTGGAATAAAATCTTGGTCAAGGAAAAGAGTGCAATGGGTATCCATCCCCTCCGGGGAGGATTACAATTTCGTGGGAAGCCCCTGTCAAAGAAAGAGACAATTAACCAATAAAATGCTTCTTTGAGGACAAAAAAAATACCTGCCTCCTTTCAAAGGTAGAATCTTTTTAAGTGACTAACGTTCCAACTGTTCTTCAATTTTTTTCCAACTTATTTTTGATCATGTAGGATCCCTTTCCCGCAATTCTTATTATTTGATACAGATCTCTTGTATAAATCTCCCTCGTGCATCCAATATCTGGCCGCTTTAGTTCTTAAAGCTCGGGCATCCTTACTGTCTTCTAGAAGAGTCCCGGTCTATAAATAGTTAATGTTGTCATTCCGTTAATCCCAAGTTAGGCTGGTAGAATTTACTTCAAGTAGGCCAGGATTTAGGAAAAAACACAAGAGTTGGACTACAGATTCCAATTCTCCTTTAGTTACCCTAGATGATGGGTTAGCCAAGGCATCAACTTCAAAGTTCAGTTCTCGATGGATCCGCACCACCTTCCACTTTTTGAACCAAGTCAGCAAGGTGGTGGCTTTGCTCAAGTACTCTTGAATTTGGCTGTCTTTGACCTCATATTAGCCCAATATCTAATTAACGATCAATTGCGAATCACTTTTGAGCTTGATAGTTTTGGCTTCGAGTCCTCGAGCCAACTCCAAATCTGCAATTGCGACCTCACACACGGTCTCATTGTTAGTCAAATGAATACATTTAATGGTTTTCCTGATCGTGGCTCCTAATAGGGCAATCAGGACAATCCCCAGCCTGGTACCTTTCATGATTGTAGCTTCGTCTATATACATGATCCCTTCGCTGGACGTTATTTCAATTTTTTGAACTACCTCCACATGAGCCTGAGGCATCATGAACGGGCTATAATTAGCCTCAAAATCAGCCAAGGCTTGAGACTTAATAGCGGCTCGAGGTTGATAGGTGATATCGTACCCGCAGATTTTGATCGACCAACTTGCGAACCTGCCCAAGAGTTCGAGATTGTGTAATATATTCCTCAAAGGGAAAGTGGTGACCACACATATGGGGTGACATTAAAAATATGGCCTTAGTTTCTGAGATGCGGCCACTAGGGCCAAAGCTAGCTTCTCAAGGTGAGTGTAGTGGGCTTCAGCCTCAGTTAAAGCCTTGTTAGTATAATAAACAGGAGATTGCATACCTTTTTTTCCTGAATGAGCACAACACTTACAGCGGTTTCGGATACAGTGAGGTAAATTAATAAGGGTTCTTCTTCGTCCGATTTTGCGAGAAAGGTGGTTTTATCAGGTATCTCTTCAGGCCCTTCAACGCTTGTTGGCATTCCGGGGTCCATTAAAAGTCTTTCTTTTTCTTTAGTAGGCCAAAAATTTTTTGACGTCGCTCAGACGACCTTGATATGAACCTCCCTAATGTCGTTATCCTCCCGATCAAGCGTTGTACCTCTCGAGCATTGTTGAGTACCTCTGGATCAGCTTGATGTGAAAAATCCGTTCTTACATGAGGATTTGAAAGAAACTGTATACATGCACCAACCATATGACTTTTTGCATCCTTCGGCTTCTTAGTATGTCTGCCATCTTTGGAAGTCACTTTATGGCTTGAAACAAGCCCATTGGGCTTGGTATGACCATTTTGCTACATATATCTTGTATATTGGGTTCATGTGCAGCAAATGTGATAACTCATTTTTTATTTTTCATCGAGGTAATGACACTGCATACCTACTACTCTATGTGGATGGCATTGTCTTGACTGCCTCCTCAGATGTGCTGAAAAATGAGATTATCACCATGCTCAAATCCGAATTTGCCATGACAGACTTGGGTACGTTGAGTTATTTCTTGGGGATTTATGTGACTAGATCTAAGAATGCAATGTTCTTATGTCAGCATAAGTATGCCGAAGAGATTGTTTACATGAGTAAAATGACAAACTACAAAATCATATCCACTCCAGTCGACTCAAAGTCGAAGCTTAGTATCGATGACGGGGATTCAGTGCTTGATCATTCGCTGTATATGAGTCTAGCTGGTGCACTTCAATATCTTACCTTTACTAGGCCCGATATTGTCTATGCCGTTCAACAGGTGTGTTTGTTCATGCATGCTCTCGGGGAGCCTTACTTTACCGCTCTTAAATGTATCATTCGGTACGTCAAGGGTACTTTTAAATACGGATTACATCTCTATCCATCTGCACATATCAGACTGATATCTTATACGGACGCCAATTGGGGCGGCTGTCGAGACATACATCGATCTACTTCCAGCTATTGTGTGTTTTTGGGTGATAATCTCATGTCATGATCTGCAAAACGGCAAGCCACGCTTTCCCATTCGAGTGCAGAATCAGAATATAGAGGCGTTGTGAACGTTGTTGTCGAAATGTGTTTGGCTCAGAAACCTCCTTCTAGAGCTTCATTGTCCCTTACGTAAGACATCTCTTGTCTACTGTGATAACATATCTGATGTTTACTTGTTTCATAACTCAGTTCAGCATCAACGAACCAAACATATTGAGATGAATATTCATTTTATTCGTGAGAAGGTTTTCATGGGCCATGTTTGGGTGTTACATATTCCTTCTTCCTATTAGTACACAAATATATTTACTAAGGGACTTCCTCGACAACTGTTCCTTGACTTCAGATCCAGTCTCAGCGTCCGGCCTCCTCCCGCTCCGACTGAGGGGGTGTGATAGATTCTTCATAAATTCTATAATAATTATTATAGTGTAATTATATAAAATAGAGATCTTTCTCCAATTAAATTTATAAATTATAAATACATATAAATATTACATTAATAAAAAGCCTGCGATAAAAAAGAATTACACTATTTTACAATTAGCCATGTCTCCCTCCATTTGTAGATGTGCTCTGAAGTGTGCATACCACAACTAGCCCCTAATCTATATATGAGTGAGTGTAACAGTGTTTTCTCTCCACCAAAGTGATTTGATTGTCTTTTCTTTTTTCTCTCTCTCTGCCTCACCTCAGAACTGATAGATATCAGTATATATTGTCATAATCCTAATACCAATAATAACATTAGCCTTTCACTTCATCCAATCACACCCACATCTCTTCACTACTATTCCTGATTTTTCACTCCTTTTCCTCTCTCTCTCTCCCTCTCTCTCTATATATATCCTTTCATCTCCTTCTTTATTCAACAAGAAAAAAAAAATAGTCTTCTTAGTATTTTTCTTGCTTTGTTAATTAAATGGCAGAAGGATTTGAACCTTACCATGTCCCACAACAGAGTAGAAGAGATAAGCCTAGAGTTTTACTTGATGATGATAATAATAATAGCAACCTACAACTCCAAAATTGTCAAGTCCCTCTTTATGATCCATCCATTGTATTACCTTCAGATTTGTCAATTTTTCAAGAAATAAATGGCAACCCTTTTCTTTATGCACCTCAAATTCCAAGATTTCTTGATCAATCTTACCAAAGAACAGAACCATTATTATCATCATCATCAGTAACTATAGCTCATCATAATAGTAATAATAGTACTAGTAATAGTAATGGTCAAGGTAATTTATCTTTGTCTTTGTCATCTCTTCATCACACTAGTAGTACTAATAATGACATGTCATCAAAGAGTATTACTACTAGTTGTGTGCCTCTTGGACCTTTTACGGGGTACTCTTTAATTTTGAAGAGATCAAAGTTCTTGAAGCCTGCACAAATTTTGTTGGAAGAATTGTGTGATGTGAGTAAGGGAATTAATCATGGTAATGATGATGATTCCAATTTGATGATAGATCCTCCACAAGCTTATAGTAATGGAGAGGAGCAATATGGGAAGAAGAAATCCAGGTTAATTTCGATGCTTGATGAGGTACCTTTTAATAATTTCGTATAGTCATGAGCCTTTTTGTTAGGCATCTCTAGGTTCATGTTTTGTCATTATTTTTGTTCCCCGTATTCAGTATTCGCTTTAGAATTCGACTATAAATGACCACTAAAGGAAACTCATTTCTACTAAGAAAAAGCATTTGTACGAAAAAAAAATTCTTAGAAGAATTTAATCAACTCTATCAAATTTTTTAGGGTGTTGATGCTTTTGTCAAACCTAATTGAGGAGTGTAATGTTCACATTTTCTTGATTACTTGATTTTTTTTTCTATCAACCCTATCAAAATTTTTGTGCATATATTCACACTTTGTTTGGCCATTGACTTGCAATTACTCAAGTCTTTTTGGCAAGTTAAACTTTAGCCATCATAATTTTGTAAGTACGTTAATATTTAAGAAATATTTATACTCTTTTACTTATAGAATTTTAATTTTTTTTTCAAGTAAAATTCCTTTTCAAGCACAACTTCAAATTTTAAATGTTCTTTTTCAAGTTTCAATTCAAATATTATTTATATTACAAATTCAACCAAATACTGTCCAATTGCCTAACTTTCTCCCAAAACAGGAGTACTGCTTTCCACTTTTACCTTATGATTCTATACAGCTGTTCTCTCTCTATATATGTATATAGATATATATGTGAAATTAAAAGAAGAAAGATTCTTTAAAGTGATGAGTTACTATCGTTATATGTCCGTACAAAGATGCGCTATGAGATTTTTGGGTATTTAGAAGCTTTTAGCATTTCCTTGATATATTATTAACTACTCTATATTAGATTTAATATTTTAATGTGATTTATGGCTTGTCTTATTGTGTTAAAGGCAAGCTAAGCTAGATTCCTATGTCATATAGATAGGCATACAGGTTCTTATAAATCACTAAGTTATTTTTTCGGAAAAGGTTATTTAGGGAATATATGCACAAAAATTGGTGCCTTAAAAGTGTCCGATGTATTATAATAAGAATACTAATACACTATATGTTTAATTTATGATATAGTTTGACCCGGGACAAAATTTTAAGTGAAAAAAGAAGATTTATAAAGTTTGTTATTGTAAGCATGATATAATATTTGTCTAGCCATTTATGAGAAGTTTACCGTGAGATGTTTGTAAATATAAAGTATATCATTATTTTTTAAATAAATCTCGCATAAACTAAAATGAAGGGAGTAGATGACAATATTGCTAAAGTTTGGGTTATTGCGTATATAGGTGTCATTCTTTTTTGAAAAAATTAACAAGAAAGAAAATAATGTCGAATAGACTGAAATAAAGGAAGAGATGATTGTATTACTCTATTCGTCCCAAAAAGATTTACCTGTTTAACTTGACACAAAATTTAAGAAATGAAGAAAGATTTTTGAAATGTATGGTCCAAAACAAATCTTAGATATTTGTGTGGCTGTAAATGATCTCATAAAGTTAAATTGTTTCTAATTATAGAAAGTAGTCAATCTTTTTGGGACAAACTAACAAGGAAAATAGATAATTTTTTTTGGAACAGAAAGATTACTAAAATTTGGGTTATTGTGTGTAAATCAATTAATGGAATCCATCTAAAGGGGTTTATTCTGGGAAGAAAAGTTTATTTTAAAAAATAATGAAGTTTGTCATGTGCCCCTCTCTCCTAAATACCCATCTCTCCTTAAGTTCTTTTATTTCTTTTTTTAATCTTTGTTCAGGTGGGGAGTCAGGAACTTATATTAGGAGATTTAGAAAAATAATGGAATCTCACACATGAAATATGAGCTTGTGATTAAAACAATTTTTGAACCCGAACTTAGTTTTGTGCACCTCATGGTCTTAATTGTAAGTGATATATAGATGTATATAGCTAAATCATCTTAAATTAATGCTAGCATATACTTTTGAAGAAGTCGGGGATATTCAACTTTACATCTTTTGCTCTTTGATTAATTACTTTAGGTCACACTCTCCGTAATATATTTGTTATTACTTTGAGAAATCATGTAACAGTAGAGAAAATTCAATAAGGATCATAGTGTAATGAAACTTGTAAACTACTAGTATTAGTTATACAAATTTAATGGCCTGTTTAAGTGCCTTACTTTTTAGATTACTAATTTCACTTACTATAAGTGGTTACTTATAATTGCTTTATAAATAACTATATGCAAAAACTTTTACATTTTAAGTGTATAGAAGGTAAATTCATCCAATAAACATAGTTGATTTCTTGAATGTCTTTTGACATCACAATCACATAAATCTAATTCCAAATGCATGTAAATAGCTGGAGATAGCACAATAGTAGTATTCCTTTTGCGGGATGGGAAATGGGTTTGTCAGCTCTCAGTTTTCCAAAATGAAGCATAAAATTACTTCTCACTTTCTACACGAAACACTTAGGTAGGGCAGCCCTCTTCATGGTATACACGTTATATAAATGAGTGATATACAGTTATCCAAGTAAAAATTTACTCGCACCTGGTATTACACAAAACCAATAGATGTATGTCATGTGTTTGCATCTAAATATTTATATTTGACTATGTTTACTTAACATGCATTCTCACCTCATTAAATTAATTAACTATAATAAATTTATATAACTTGGTGTAAACATCGGGTGCGGGTAAGTATTTACTTGTTGGGCCAACGTTGCTGAGGGTAAAGTCTTATTGTGAAAAGGTCCAAAATTGTCCTTGTGGTTTGCAAAATGGTTACTTTTATCTTCATCAATTATGCCTTCGCCGTTATAAAACTGGCACACATTGCTCCTTATTTTCAAACTCAGCTAACAGAATCATTAAAAACATATATATAACTTATATACACTCATATTATAATTTTCTTTTTTTACATTAATAGTGTATTTTAACTTGTAGTATATAACATGTCTTATTTTTTAAGATATTACTTAATTGACACTTTCTATGATCTGTAGTTATCTCAAAGATAACATAAATGCAACCACTAATATACTTATGAATTATGATGTTGTTCAATTCTCTTTTTATGGGATCACCTTTTTTCAGGTATACCAAAAGTATAAGCAGTACCATCAGCAACTACAAATGGTTGCGTCATCTTTTGAATCAGTTGCTGGACTTGGGAATGCAGCACCCTTTGCAAACATAGCTTTAAAAACAATGTCCAAACACTTCAAGTGCCTTAAAGATGCCATCACTGACCAATTGCAATTTACAAGCAAATCTTCTCATTATGGTCAAATAAATTGTGAAAGATCAGATAGTATCCCAAGAGTGGGAATTTCTGGGAAAGGACTCTATTGCCAAAGACAAGAAACTCAACCTGTTTGGAGACCACAAAGAGGGCTACCTGAACGTGCAGTGACTGTTTTTAGGGCTTGGTTGTTTGACCACTTTCTTCACCCGTAAGTATTATGAATATGAATTACTCTGCTTGTTTATTATTTTACTTTCCTTTTTAGTATGTTTAAAAGAAAGTCATGACTTTCTATATTTATTAAGTCTCTGATGGCAATATTCACATGGCATATTTAAGATTACGTGCACCCCGTCAAACTAAGACTTGTATATTGAAAAGGAGGAAGTAATGGTTACTCTCTTAAGAGGATTTAACTTGTATACTAAGTTGTTTGATCGGACTTTTCAAAAATGTTACCGCATTCGTGTCAAATCTTCTAAAAATGCTTAGCTTTTTTAGGATCCAATACACACATTATTTTTGGAAAATTCGAGCAATATAACTTGTATGCGCTAATAGTCCAAAGAGTTTTTAGACTATTGTTAACTTGTTTAATAGCTTCGTAAATCACTTATTATAAATGGTCACATATAATTATATCATTTAGGTGATTTAATAGTGACCTTCTCTTAAAATCGTTAACATATAGAAGCTAAACTTTTCTTTTAGAAATACTTTGCAGAATATTCATACATCTCTTGTTTTTGACTAGCCGAGATTGTTGTTGTTGTTGCAGTTACCCCACGGACACTGACAAAATAATGTTAGCCAAACAGACTGGCCTCTCAAGGAATCAGGTTTGTATATCTCCAACACATGAAATTATTTTACACGATCAGGTTAATTATCATTTTTTTTAGGTTGCTAATACGTTATGCTATACGTCTATACCTAATACAAAGTCGTGATGAATCAGGTTTCTAATTGGTTCATCAACGCAAGAGTAAGACTTTGGAAACCTATGGTAGAGGAGATTCACATGCTTGAAACCAGGGAAGCTCATAATAAATCTTCACAAAGGGAAGGACAAAACAACAGCAACAACAATAATCCAATTGAACCTTTTCTTACAAGTCATTCACATGCATGTGAAAGTAGTACTCCATCAACATCCACACCATTACAAGACATTCCGATATCAAAACGAACCCAAAATGACTTAGCAAATGTGCCCAATAGTATTGGAAGCGCCGCGGATTCAAGAAATTTATCATACGGCAATTTGTCCTCTGGAGTCGGAGTTGGCGTGTCCTTAACCTTAGGGCTTCATCAGAACTCAGGCAATATTGGTTTATCCGAGCCATTCCCGATGAATGCTGCTCGACGTTTTGGTATTGAAAATATTACGAATAGTGGGAGGTTTATGGTTGGTGGATTTGATGAACAAAATGGACAGTTTGGAAGAAATAATACTATGGTTGGTGGGCAGTTTTTGCATGAATTTGCCGGTTGAAGAAGATTTTGTGCTTTTGCATCACATGGAGCAACGGAAATTAAAGCAGGATGTTTGGTGTGACATCGTTCTTATGGATGTATTACATATCCTATTCAGAAAGTTGTTTTGTTATATGCTACTAATACTTGCTCTGCTATTCCGCCCAAACCTGGTTGAGGAAGAGTTAGGGGGCCGTAAGTAGACAAAAAATACTCTGTCGGGCATACTGTGTGTATTGATAAGCCTTCTATTTTGTCCTTAACAAACAAAGAGGCTTGATCAGTTTGATATACTCTCAAGAATGCTGCATGAAGGCTCGTTCTTAGTTGGAGGTTGATTGCCAGCTTCTGATTTAGGAAGGTATATTCCAATTTCATGGTGTATCTACTTCTGCTAGTAAATATTGGTTGTTTACACTTATTTCCTAGATTACTTTCCATTATTTGTCTTCATATATTTTTCTGAGCAGTGCCGAAGATTATGACTATATATATAAAGTTCTTTCAAGGATTAATCATTGAAGATCCATTACTGAAAAAATGTTAGAAATAATCTATCGTGTTGTACATATATACAAACCTATCCAAGACAAGGGTATGTCCCGTGTTGCTCAGACATTTAAAAATGTTGTTATACTTGTTTAAATCATGAAAAGATAAATAACTTTTGAAGAATTTGGCATACAAAAATCCGAACAACATAGCCTAGTAGTAAATGAAATAGAGATAATCATGGGGTAACTTTCACAAATGGTCATAGAAACTGTTGAGGTTTTTGCACCAAAATCACATCTTTGTTTTATCAACTAAAAGTCATAACACTATCACCCTAATAACTAAATGGTCACATTAGCCTGAAAATGGGATATCAGGATTCAAATCTTTATAGAAACAAACATGCATCTTCCAATTTGCGTAAGTTTGGTAGCTAAGATTAATTGATAGCTACGCTGGGAAAGATAGCAGGTAACCAGTGGAATAGTCAAAAGCGATGCACACGATGGTTTGGATATCATATATATGAAAAAAAGAAAAGAATAGAAGAGGCACTTAGGATTATAATTATCTTCTGTATGTTTTCATAGAAAGTGATTATGGAGAACAAATTATGCTACTCCTTTCTTCTTAGAACCCTTTTTAATACTATATATATTATATTTATATCTTTCTTCTAGGTTTCATGATGGAGGCTGCATTATGCATGAGCAATCTTTGTTCGTTTTCGTTGCATGTTGTTCTTTTTTGGCAGCTTTCCATTGAACAATCATTTCAATCTGTATATTTTAACTAATAAGTTACGTGTCCCTATTTCAGAGACTAAAATGTCTTCTTCCTAAATAATTTTGGGAATCTTTTATAAAGGGTGCAGTAGTTAAAAGCTTTTCCCCAATCTACTTTTCCTAGTGGTGGGCCTTTTCTCATTAAAATAATTGAAAATATATATTATTTCTGAAAGTAGACACAGCAGTTTTTTTTAAAATTATTTATCTGATTAAACCTTTTGGCATAGCTACCTATTAATCCCTCATTTCCAATTTATTTGAAGGTTTATGAGTTTGAAAGTAAAATAACTTTTTTTTTGATTTAATTTTAAATATATTTTTTTTGAATATTTTATAATAAAATTTACATATTTGAAAATTACATAAAAAGTACTATAACAATAACAACAACATATCTAGTGAAACTCCACAATGTGGGGTCTGGGAAGGGTAGAGTGTACGCAGACCTTACCTCTATCTTGGTAGGTAGAGCGACTGTTTCTGAGAGATCCTCGGCTCAAGACAGAGCATACATAAAAAAATACTATAAGTCTGCATAATTAATAATTCACAATATATGAAAATAGTTGAAAAAAATTATAGTAAAAAAAAACTGTTCGACTCTAAAACTGATCAAATTGTATTACTCCCTTTGTCTCTCAATCTGTTCCTTTTTTTCTTCTTTTTAGTCATATCTTTATAATTTTAATAATAATTTGATTTTAAACTTAAAATTTGATTCTTAATGAAATAATTTAAAGCTACCCAAATATCTATTATTCCCTCGTCTCAATTTATGTAGCACAATTGAATTTCGAGATTTAACCAATTTTTTCTTGACCGGAACTTCTTTATATGCCTTTAAATATTTTAAGTTGTTAATTTTTGTGATTTATACTACTTTTTATGTATTTTCAAATATATATAAATTTTACATCATAAAACATAAAGCTTTTATGTCTGAATTTACTGTCAAAGTTTAGAAATTTAAATCTTAAAATTTCAACTGTGCCACATAAATTAAGATAAATAAAATATTTATTTCATATCATAAATTTTCAAAGTCTTTCTTTCATTTTTAAATTTTCTATCTAGTTAAACATCTTCATATAAATTGAGATTGAGGGAGAATATTTTATGGTGGAGAGTTGAGATGCTTATCATTTATTTCTGTACAAGGTGCAGTATGTTAATAATTTTGTTTCTTGTGCTGCTTTTGTTTTCTTTATCTTTATCTTTTTTTATTTTATTCAGGGCTGTAAAGGTAAATAGTAGGAGTAGCTTAGAGCGTTAGAAGGGCCAGCATTTTAAAAGAGAAACTTGGAAGTGCTCTGTTCTGAATTCTGATCAGTGTATGGTTTTCACTTGGTAAGGTAAAAACTGGGTGATGTAATTTACAGTAATATAATCCAAATATGAGCACATTTTGGTGGTTTAAAATTGTGGTTTAATGTTCTTGAGTTTGTTGTATACTTGTATTAGTTTCACTTTTACCTTGTAGTATCCAATCATAATTATTTTGATTTGGTATAAATTAAAAGAAGTCAAATTGAGACAAAACCAACCCGATATATATATATATATATATATATATATATATATATATATATATATATATATATATATGCTATGGAATAATAAAAAAAACTGAAAATAAACTAACTTGAATGCCAATTCAGTTTCCGAATGTCGACGATAATGTCGTCAGACACCAGTGACAACACTTTAGTAAAACAGAAAACTTTAAAGAACAATACAGCAGAAATTTAAAGAACACAAATGTTTAATATTTACATAGGTTATATATATTATATAACCTATGACGGTCAGTGACTGAAAGTATTGTATATATTTACTATATAAAAAAATTACAAATTCCTTTATTTACAATTTTACAAGATGAAATGGAAAGGAATTAAATGTTGAAGTCGCAAACGACTTCTGCCTGAAAAATCTACCTAAATAGCCATAGACAACTTTTCATTACAATTACTCAATACAAAGCTAATCTAGAATCTAAACTGCAATTGTAATGTTGGACAGAATGTTGTCGACACGCTCAGGTAACACTTGTGATCCAGTTTTCCGAGATGAATTCTCAAGAGCTCTCTTGATATTTTTGCAATCTGTTTCTGGATATCGATTCACTCTTGTAGCCTCTCTATTTATAGTAGAGAGTCTTCCTTGAAAAGCTCATCGATTGGTTGAGTAGGTTGAGGGAAATGTGTGCAACTTGTGTGTTTGTTGAAGAAGATTATGGTGTCGAAATCTCAACAAGTTTGACTTGTTCTTCACTCGACTTCTTCCCCAAGCTTTGACTCTTTCTCCACGTTTTACACAACTCCTAATTCACATGCCTAAGTCATTTTTACCACTCAGTAAAACTGTTACTACTTACCGTGAAGTAAGGCAAAACTGTTATGAAAAATGTTGGTCTGAATGTTGTGACATTTGTCCCAACATTTTTGGCAATCAACAGTACTTTAGGGGATATGTTGGGTCAAATGTTACAATACCAAACCCAACATTAACAATCTTCCCATTTTTGCCTTTCTTCACAAAACCCATTATAACCTATGCAAATGACTTAAGGCAACATCATAGCTATTGTCCAACAACTATGAATACAGTTATGCTCCCCCTTAACCTGTGATGGTATACAATCAAAACATGTGTATACCATTCTATAAGAGTAAAATGGCATACCAGTAGACATGCATACCACTCTTATAGGATTAGAAGAAATAATATCAGCATATATGTCATCCAAAAAAAAATGTCAGAATAGAGAATTGTCAAGATAACCATCCACATCACCAAATAGCCAAGCCAAAACAAAAACAAAAGAAATTCATCAACAACAACAACTTCTCCCTTGCTCATTATGCAGCAGTAGCAGCTTTCTACTTCTGCATAACAACTTCATCTTGCTTCTCCTTCTACCTAGCAGCTTCAGCTTCAGCTTCGGCCTTCTGTATAGCTACTTCAGCTTCGGCCTTCAACCTCAGTCTCTTCAGCAAGACTTTCCTCCCAACAGCTTCTTCTCTCTGCATAGCAGCATCCACAGCTTCTTCAGCAGCAGCAGCAACAACTTCTCCACTCGTACCTTCACCCTCTTCTCTTTGCTCCCCCTGTATAGAATCATCTCCCCTTTTTTCTGAAGAAAGCAGAAGTAGGAAATGGTCTCTGGCCTGAACCAGACATCTCTAGCAGTATCAACTTCAGCAATTTGTTGGTTGATTTTTGCAATTTGCTCTACAAACCAAATTTGTGGACAGTATAGACTGCCTTGGATCAGTGTTGCCTTGAATGTTGGGAACATTCCTGGCAACATTCTCCCTTTCTACTTCCTTTTTCCAAGGTATATCAATGACTTTCTCTTTGCTCTTTAGAATTACATTGTTGACAGTGTAAAGTTTAGGAGCTTTTCCCAAAGTGTCTCCTCTCATAGGCTCAAAGCCTTGGGTAGTTAATATTTTGTAGATCAGAGAGGGAAAAGGGAGGATGGAAGTTGACTCTTTTTTTGCCAGGTTGGAAATTTGATAGAAGATTATTTCCCTAAATCAACTTTGAATCCTTTTCCAATTTTGGACAGCAGGGAGGTTTGTTCAGTTGTTACAACTGACTCATTTAAAGAGGGAAGCCAATTGTGAATAACAATTTTGTGGAGGGTGGAAAATAAGGCAGTGAGTTTTGATGCTGGGCATCTAGGGATCCATTTCTTCAGTATACCTCCAGAGAAATATTCAATCATTGTATCCCTGTTTGCGGTTACACTTTCTATTCCTCTCACTCGCTCATCAGTATTAAGACCCATACATTGATTGATGATTGAAGGTGTAAATTGATAAATTTTGTTATAGAGATATACTTTCTCAAATTTCCTTGAGGAGGTATCCTCTATAGCAGAGTTTAAATTGGCATAAAATAACCTTATAATCTCATCAATGTATGGTTCTTTTCTAGTAATAGAGCCAAGAAGTTGTATGTCTTTCAGAAATTCCACCAGACCATATAGAGCATGAGGGAATATTTAACTATCTTTCAGACCTAATTACTCTATTTCTGTAATAGTTCCATTTATCATGTTTAGCTTTAGTGTAAAATCTATCAGAGAAAGCAGATACCTCATTGTCTGAACCAGAAAAGTCTATGCTGATGGATTCGGTACTGTTGGAAGATGTTGGGGTGTGTGCCTCTTCAGATGTTGGCTGAAATGTTGCCTGAGATGTTGTGGCTTCGTCGGTAACATTTGGAGCAGCATCTGATTTAGCATGTCTGAGAATTCCTTTTGGATATAATCTCGTCAGTGGAGTATCATCAGGAATTTCCTATTCTTGGGACACATTCTGAGGTATAGAGGCAGTAAGATCTTCACTTTCTTCAGAGGATAACTCAAAGTTCATGTCATCAGTGTCACTACTAGAGCAAGTAGGTATAGGTGTGTCAAACTTGGACTTCTTTGTGCTAAACTCCTGTTGGACTGTCCTCTCAAACACTCTACTCGATCTACGAGTAGGGAAAGAAGATGAACTTGGCCGTTTACCTAGGATCGAATATCAGATGTTGAATCAACATCTATGGGATTATTGTTATCCCTAGGGTAGCTGATATCAAGAGGTTCCTCATCACCTCGAAGGACTATTGTCGTACACATATTTTCAGGCAGTTATGAAGAAGAAGATATGCCTGGTTGTTGAGGTGTATACGATGGAGGGCTAGTGCTCATTGGAGTGTTGCATGAGATGTTGGCTGACATGAGTGTTGACATAGGAGAGCTATCCGTTGGTAAAGTTTGTGGAGAGGGTTTTGAAGAATTAGGGTTTGTGATTGAGGAAGAAGATTGGAATGGTGAATAATCCATCGGTTAGGTAGGGTAATACCCAAGGATTGATGTGATCTTTTTTTTTTTTTTAAATTTTTAATAGGGAAAATCATATATGATTTTTTTTTTACAAATGAGAGGATTTTATATACATGGAAAATCTTTCAAACCAACAAAAATCCTTAGTTTTAGGAGTTTGAGATTTATCTAATAACTTACACCTAAAATTTTGGGATAAAATGATGAGCATCACGGTAGGAATTTAATCTTATCATTTTAAAGTTTGAAATTCCTATAAAAACAAGGCATAAACATAGTGAGAAAAATCTGATTTTTCTGGAATCAATTAAGAACAATATCCCAACAAATATCACAAACTAAAAATGTCAACAACAATATTGGCAACATTTTGGACAACACATGTATTATGATCCCGCAAGAACTTTTCGTTTTGGCAACAAATCAAGACATGTTTAATATGTATTTTTATAAGTTTAACCATTGGACCAATGTAACATTTTCTCATCGTGTTCTTGATCTAACTATAAAATACATACAATTTTTTTTTCGTGTAGAAAATAAGAATACTTATTTAGTATTCTTTAAAATTCTTTTGAAGCACTCAATACTCCTATAAAATAGGAACGATATCTTTTTAAGGGCTTTGCCCATTTTGTACAGTTGTCAATCATTTGTTAAGGCTTTGCCTTATTTTGATACTCCCTTTTTATGATATGTATATCATCGCAGAGAACGGTATCACATTGATAACTTATTCTTATTGAAGGATCACACTTGTGTGACCAAAAGTAATGCACTATACAACAACAATAATCAGTTTATGATATTACATAGGTAAATGTCACATGAAATGTTAGACAATGTTTCAACTGGCATTCACCAAAAATGTCTTTTTAGAGATTACCAAGACCAAGAGATTTTTTCAAACTAGAAAATCTCTCATGGTCCAAAGCTTTTGTAAAAATATCAGCTAGTTGATGAATAGTGTCAACATGTTCAATATGAACTAGCTGTTTTTTGAATAAATATCTTAAAAGTGATGTCTAATATCAATATATTTTGTACGTGAGTGCTGAACTGGATTTTTGAAAATATTTATAGTACTCAAATTATCACAGTACAAAATCAAATTATTGCTAGAAAATCCATAGTCATCTAATATGTGTCTCATCCATATTAATTGAGAGCAACAACTTTCAACTGTATATTCAGATTCAACAGTTGAAAGTGAGACAAAGTTTTATTTACGACTATACCACGAAACAAGATTATTGCCAAGATAAAAACATCCTCCACTGATACTTTTTCTATCATCTACGTCTCCAGCCCAATCCGAGTCACTGAATCCTATTAAGTTAGGATTAGTGTCTTTAGAATACCAAATTCCCAACTCACATGTGCCAGCAACATATCGAATGATACGTTTCACGAAATTTAAGTGGGATATTTTGGGACAGACTTGAAAACGTGCACAAACACAAATACTAAGCATAATATCTGGGCGACTAGCAGTAAGATAAAGAAGGCTACCTATCATAGATCGATACAATGTTGGGTCGACATTTTCACCAATATTGTCCTTGCATATCTTCTACGATGAACCCATTGGTGTTTTCATCTGCTTAGCATTCTCTAAACCAAATCTCTTAACTAGATTCTTAGCATATTTACTTTGTGAGATGAAAATTCCATCTTCACTTTGCTTAATCTGCAAGCCTAAGAAAAAAGTTAGTTCCTCAATCATGCTCATTTCGAAAGTTGATGACATAGATTCAATAAATGAATTTAGATAAGACTGTGAGGTCGAACCAAAAACTATGTCATCTACGTAGATTTGAGAAATAATAATATCTACACTATGACGTTTAATGAATAAGGTACGATCATCTTCACCATGGTTAAAACCAAATTCAAGAAGAAAGTCAGTTAAACGACCATACCATGCACGAGGATCTTGTTTCAACCCATATACAACCTTTTTGAGCTTGTACACACAGTGTAGATGGTGAGGATCGTCAAATATTTTTGGTTGTTCAACATAGACTTCCTTATCTAGATAGCCATTTAAGAAAGCACCTTTCATATCCATTTGGTGTAAAGTAATTTTTAGACAACAAACAATAGCAAGTAACAGTCTAATTGACTCAATTCTAGCCATAGGTGCGAAGGTTTCGTCATAATTGATTCCTTCAACCTGAGTATAGCCTTGAGCAACTAGACGAACTTTGTTTCTCACAACTGTTCCCGATTCATTTGATTTATTTTTAAAAATCCACTGAGTTCCAATTACATTTGTATTATTTGGACGAGAAACTAAGTCCCAGACTTCATTTCGAGAAAATTGTTCAAGTTCTTCTTGCATTGCTTGAATCCAAAAATTATCTTTGAGTGCTTCTAAAACATTTTTTGGTTCTAAAGTAGATGTAAAACAAGAAAGACTAACCTTTTGGTATATGGTAGACATACTCACATACCTTACCATTTCTCTGTAGTTGAGTGCTTCTTTCCCTCTTGTTCTAATTCCTTTAAAAACTACCCCTATCACATGGCCCGTGGGATGATTCTTCCTAATCATTGATGAGGGGTCCCTTCGAACTTGATCTAGCAATTCGACATTTGACTCCTCATCCATGGCCTCTGTGATCTCTGTTTCTGGTTCAGATGTTGCTTCAAGTGGCAATATTTTGGGCAACATCTGATTCTTCAGCAGTCTGTACATTTTCCACTGAAACTATAGTGTTATTTTCAGTTGTATTTCCTGTAAAATCAGAAAGATCATCAAAAATAACATTTACAGACTCTTGTATAGTTTTGGATCTCAGATTGTATACTCGATAAGCATGACTATTTTGTGAATAGCCAACAAAAATTCCTTTGTCACTCTTAGAGTCAAACTTTGCCAAATGATCTCTATCATTTAAAATGTAACAAATACACCCAAAAACATGAAAGTAACGCAAGTTGAGTTTCTTTCCATTTATAATCTCATAGCGTGTCATCTTTGTTCTAGGCCTTAAATAGACTCTATTAGCGATGTGATTAGCAGTATTCAAGGCTTCAGCCTAAAAATGTTTTGACAATTTTTTAGAACTAAGCATAACTCTAGCCATTTCTTGCAGTGTTCTATTCTTACTTTCTGCTACCCCATTCCGTTGAGGAGTTTTGGGAGTAGAAAACTCATGGAAAATACCCTTCTTCTCACAAAATTGTTTGAAGGAGCAGTTTTCAAATTCTTTTCCATGGTCAGATCTAATCCGAAAAATAGGAGAATAGAATAAGTTCCTAATTCTAGAATGCAAAATTTTAAACATATCAAAAGTTTGTGATTTTTCTTTCAAAAAATATATCCATGAATATCTAGAAAAATCATCTACAATCACATAGGAATACCTCATGCCTCCTAAACTGTCTACCTCAATTGAACCCATAAGATCCATGTGCAATATTTGAAAATAGTGAGACGTACCTGAATATTGTCTGTCATAATGAACAACATTATGGGAAACACGAGTTTGCTTACCTCTCATGCAATCTTCACAGACTGTTTTACCTTTAGGACTCAGTTTGGGAATGCCTCTTACCGCTTCATATGAGATCAATCTTTCTAAATTACGGTAGTTGACATGCCCCAACTTTTGATGCCATATTGTTGTGTCATCGATCTTGGCATTATTGCATGTTTCTTGTCTTGCAACAAGATAGCAATTATCACATGTTCTAGTACCTGTCATGACACATTCATTTGCTTCATTCGTAACTTTACAAGCATTCTTATTAAATTTTACCTCAAGATTGTCATCACACAGTTGACTAATACTAATCAAATTAGCCATTAAACCCTCAACGTGTAAGACATTTCTTAAAGCTGAAAATCCAGGAACAACCAAGATCCCTTTGCCAATTATTTTGCTTTTGTTACCTCCTCCATAAGTCACGTTTCCTCCGCTGAACAACTCATAGTTCTTTAGAAAACATTTTGTACCTGTCATGTGATGAGAACATCCACTATCAAAGTACCAAGAACCTGAAATGTTAGTTCTTAATGCAGTTATAGCAACATTACTAGTTACATCCTTTTTAGGAACCCAAACTCTCTTAAAATATTTTTACCTTTCGGCTAAAAATGTTGCTTTGAATGTTATCCGAAATGTTGGACAACCTTTTAGGCAACATTTTGCTCACATAATCTTGAAGTTTGAAATAATATGGTTTAAGTTTTCAGGGGAGTTACAGTGATGACATACAAACTTCATATTCTTTGACATATTTGAGAACCTATTATTTATTCTTTTTTCTTTTACAAAACATATTTTCTCATTTTTATCAAACAGACTAGAGCACATAGTTTTAAGAGAGTTTTTGTATCCAATACCTGCATGTGAAGGTTTACTAAAGCTGAGTATCTCATTCAACTTTGAAGTTCCGGTGTTGAGCTTGCGGAAGGTTACTTCGGCTAGATCCAATTTTGCGCGAATCTTACCAAATTATGTATCCTTTTTGGTAAGTGCAACCTCTAGTCGGGTTATTGTGCCTTTTAGATCTATATTCTCACGAGTTAAAGATTTTACCTTTGTGTCAAGTTGTAAGGCTTTACAAATATTTTGTAATTCATTAATCATGTCATCTTTGCATTCAACTTGATCCATACTATCAGCCTCGCTAACTGAAATGGAGCCACTAAAGCAATTAACATCAGAATAGTTAAAGAACTCATACCTTTTGGATGTTGATGTCGTTGCTAATGTTGGACCAAATATCATGACATCTGAGACAACATTACAGATGACATCTTCTCGGTCTGACAAAGACTGTTCGAAAATAGTGGCCAACATTGCTTGTGATTCGATTTCTTGATCTCCTTCATCTTCTCCTTCGTCGACACTAAGAGAGACCTATAGATTCTTGCCAAATTTTCTAAGAGTGTTTGCACATTCGTTAGCATAATGACCCCAACCCGAGCATGCATGACATTGCACATACTCGAGTTTTTGGGCTCAAATTTGGTACTATCTGAGTTGGTTTTTCTTAGTGGACTTCCTTTTTGAGCGCTTGGAAGGAATTTAGTGGGCTTTTGATTGAAGCCTTGATTTTGATGCTGTTTAGATTTAGATTGATTTCTCTCATTGTTAAACTTCCTCACCATCGAATTGTATTTTCGAGTGAGTAAGACAACATTTGCACCTTCACCAATTTCTTCAAGATTGTCATCCTCTTCTTCGATTTGATTCTCCGAGGATTGAACTTGAAGTGCCACATTCTTGCTTTTATATAGTTCCTTTTTATTCTCAATGTTTATCTCATAGGTTTTGAGAATGCTCATCAAGGTATGAAGGTCCATTGTGGCAAGATTGTGAGCTTCTTCACTGACACAATTTTTTAAATTGAACTTTTCAGGAAGAGAATAGAGAGCCTTTTCAACGAGTTGAGTGTTGGTTAAAGGTTCACCAAGCACTTCACATTCATTTGAGATGCCGATCAACTTTTCAAAATAAGATTTAATATTATCCGTTTCTTCCGTCCTTAACGTTCATATTTGCTCATGAGCATGCGTAACTTTGTTCGTCGAATACTTGAGTTACCTTCACAATGAATTTGTAAAGTATCCCATGCGTCCTTAGCCGTGGGGTAGTTTTGAATGAGTTTGAACATGTACAGATCAACCCATCCAAAAATTGCATTTAAGGCCTTTTCGTTAAAGCTAGCATTATTGATTTCTTCCGCCGTCCATTCGAATTCAGGTTTAACAAGAATGTCACCTTCCTTATCCAGTGGCAACATTGGAACAACATACCCATTGGTTATAGATCTCCATGCCCTAACATCAATTGATTTGATATGATAACGTAGGCGAATCTTCCAATAGGCATAGTTTGAACCATCTACTATGGGAAGTCTACCAATAGTTGGATTTGTCGAATCCATAGCTTGAGACAACATGACACATCACTTATATTGTTAAGTATCGGTTTTGATATCACTTGTTAGGTCTTAGTATGTTATGGAACAATAAAAATAAACTGAAAATAAACTAACTTGAATGCCAATTAAGTTTCCGAATGTCGGCCATAATGTCGTCCGACACCAGTGACAACACTTTAGTAAAACAAAAAGCTTTAAACAGCAATGGAACGAAAATTTAAAGAACACAAAGGTTTAATATTTACACAGGCTATATATATTATATAACCTATGATGGTCAGTGACCGAAAGTATTGTATATATTTATTAAATACAAAAATTACAAATTCCTTTCTTTACAATTTTACAAGATGAAATGGAAATGAATTAAATGTTGAAGTCGTAGATGACTTTTGCCTGAAAAATCTATCTAAATAGACATAAACAACTTCTCATTACAATTACTCAATACAAAGCTAATATAGAATCTAAACTACAATTGTAATGTTGGACATAATGTTGTTGACACGCTCAGACAACACTTGTGATCCAGTTTTCCGAGATGAATTCTCAAGAGCTCTCTTGATATTTTTGCAATCTGTTTCTGGATATCGATTCACTCGTGTAGCCTCTCTATTTATAGTAGAGAATCTTCCTTGAAAAGCTCATCGATTGGTTGAGTAGGTTGAGGAAAAGGTGGGCATCTTGTGTGTTTGTTGGAGAAGATCATGGAGTCGAAATCTCAACAACTTTGACTTGTTCTTCACTCGACTTCTTCCCCAAGAAGATTTGACTCTTTCTCCCACATTTTACACAGCTCCTAATTCACATGCCTAAGTCATTTTTACCACTCAGTAAAACTGTTACTGCTTACCGTGAAGTAGGCAAAACTGTTATGAAAAATGTTGGTCTGAATGTTGTGACATTTGTCCTAGTATTTTTGGCAATCAACAACAGTACTTCAGGGGATATGTTAGGTCAAATGTTACAACACCAAACAACATTAACAATATATATTTTAAACTATTTTTGCCCCTCACGGATCATTGTTTGTGCATATTTATGCCCCTAAAAAATCTAACTCTTGGGTCCAAGAGAGGCGTATACGAATAATATATCGAGTCTAAATCTATTTGTTATCGATGCTAACGAGGAAATGGTGTTTTTTGTCCACTTACAATTTTGAATAGAAGAAAATGACCTTTCCAGATCTCTTTTTATTTTTTTAGATCTCTCTTGTGTAGAAAATGAAGATCTCTTGTAAAAAGGTCATAAAACTATTTTTTTTTGTAAAAGGCTAAAAAATCATTTTCTAACATAAATTTTAATTATCTTTCAAATGTATCTTATTTTCTTTCTTCCTTTGGTTCTTCTTTCTTACAAAGCATTTTTTACTAATTTTTTCTTTCTTTAAAATTTTTGGGTTGAGGGATAAGCTTGTTAATAGAAAAAAGATACAAATATAGTTGCGACCACTAGATTGTAAATCTATATGTCACTATATTTTTAACTTTGATATATATATTTTGCAGAACTGCAGAAAATTGACGATTTCTTTTAACTTGTTGAATACCTTCAACCCGTTTTTCCTTGAATTTCTGCATTGATTAAGTTTCTTTTGAGCCGAGGGTTTATCGGAAACAAACTCTCAACCCCATAGATCCTACTCTCTCAGACGCATATATATATATATATATATATATATGTTGTAATACCTTTACTCCGTAGATGATTTTTTCTCCAACAAATCTTTAGTCAAATCTCGGAAACAATATTTTCACTGAAAAAAAGTGAATTACCATCAAAGATGGAGATATTTTCACTTTCCTAGTCCTTTTACTAAGAAGTAAGGCTGGCCAGTGGACCGGGACGACCCGACCCCGCCCCGGTCCCGACCCCGCCCCGGTCCCGACCCGACCCCGCTCTAAAAAAAAAAAAAAAATTTAACGGGGGCGGGACTCGAACTCGGGACGGGACGATGTCTCGTCCCGCCGACCCGAGCCCGCCCCAGGCCCGCCGGACCCGAGCCCGCCCCGAACCCGTCCCGAGCCCGCCCCGACCCCGACCCTTAAACCCCCTTTGCAAAAATAACCGTTGCACCAACGGCCATTTTAGATTATGGCCGTTGGCCAACGGCCATTTTAGGCCCCCCCCCCAACCCCCCCTACCCCTTAATATTTATTTTTAACCCATAAGTTATTATATTTACACTTTAACCCAATTTTTCAACTATAAATAACTCATTTTCTCTTCATCTTTCTCACAAATCTTCCTACAATCTCTCTAATTTCTCAATATATCTCTCTACATTGTTTGCTAAATATTCAATTTTATTAATTCATTTGGGAATTGGGAGTGAAGTTGGCAACTAGCTTGAGGATCTTCCATCGAGCAAAGTTTCAATTTTCAACCTCTCGATTACACGTCGACGTTACGTCGGCGTTTGGTACATTCGTTCCTTCATTAAATTATTATTGTCTGTTTATTTTATTTAGCGCACTTAATTTTATTGTCTTTAATTATTTATTATCATAATTAAAATGGAAGGATTAAAAGGTATGTTTAAGGGTAAGGGTAAGGGTGCTTCTTCTAGTAGAGGCAACGGGGCAAGGGTACTTCTTCTAGTCATCTTATTCCTACACGGGATGATTTTGTTGATACTCAACATTTTCCTACAATACCATTAGATTTAGACGAGGAGTTATTTTCGGAACTCAAGAAGACTTTAATTTAGACGATGATCTAGACGATACACCCACTAATATTGATGACAACACGCCCACTAGTGCACCTTCAACTCGAAATACCTCCTATTCCCCCTAGTATGAGACGAGGTCCAAAGCAAAACGACCATTAAAATCAGATGCATGGACATTTTTTGATAGGGACGTAGAGAATCAAGTAGCCATATGTAAAATTTGTAAAAATGTTTTAAAATTTAAAACGGAAAAGGTCACGGTGGGACGGGGGTTTAATTAGACACGTAGTAAGTGCTCATCCAGCTAGGTATGCCCAATACCAGGCTTCAAAACCGGGTGCGCAAACGGCCGCTCCATCGGGACAAGGTTCACATACCGATATCGTCCCGGACCAAGTACAGTGGTCAAATTAACCCTATGACGGGGGGAATTGTAGGCTCTAAATACAACAAACATAGAGATAGGGAAGCAATATCAAAATTAGTTGTGGAGGGTTTGCCTTTTTCATTTCCTTCATCTCCCGGTTTTATTCATTACATTAGAGATATATATAATCCTCGCTTTTAACGGTTTTCCTAGGTCAACCGTTAAGAGAGATGTATTTAAATTTGCGCATGAATATCAACAATATTTACGTTTTTCATTATATCATTTTAATGGCAAAGTATCTATCACGTCCGATATAGGTCGTAGTACTAACGGCCATGATTATTTAATCGTAACTTGTCATTGGATAGATTATAAATGGTCTATGCAAAAACGTATTTTAGCGTATAGATATATAGATGATAGGCACACCGGTACTTTTATTGCAGAAAATATTTATCAAGTGTGCGATTATTACGGAATTACCGATAAAATTATGACTATTACATTAGATAACGCTTCTAATAACAATTACGCAATTACAATGTTAAAAAATAGTTTAGCTCCATCTTTTCCAGACCATTTTCATATAAAATGTGCGTGCCATATATATAACTTAATTGTAAAGGATGGTCTATCACTTTTTGAAAACATTCTTAGTAAAATACAATTTGCTATAAACTTTATTTTTAAAAGTAATAAAGTACAACGTAGAAAAGAATATAAAAAAATTTGTCATGATTGTGGACTACCTTTTAGAAGAATTCCACAAGAAGTATCCACTAGGTGGAATTCTTTATACGAGCAACTTCTTGTTGCTTATGACTATAAATTACCTATAACTTTATTTTTTAACTCTCATAATAAAAAGCCAGCTGATATGATTTTAGATAGTGATTGGGAAAAAATTTCCGAACTTATTGTATTTTTAGAGAAATTTTTTCAAGCAACAAAAGAATTTTCCGGTATATATTATCCTACTATTTCAACTATGTTATTTTATATAACTCTAATATTTTTATTACTTAGTGAATATATGGAAAAACCAAACTTATAAGGCAAGCTATTAAAAAAATGTTTGTCAAAATAAAAAAATATTTTATTCCTATTCCTTCTATTTATATTATTGGTTCTCGTATTAAATCCTACTATTAAAATAGACGGTACTAAATCACTAATTGAAACTATTTACGATTGTATAGAAGTACTACCACCTCCAAGTCCCAAAAATCTAAATCACCCACCACCTATTGAACAAACTAAAGAAGAAGTGTTGAATAGCGTAGAACACCACCGCAAAAATATATATAGATTTTATCAACAAGAAAATGCTAGTAACGTACCGGCTACCATACCATCTTCTTCATCTTCAACACAACCTCACAAAAGACATGTTGTTTCGCGGCTAGTATTGAAAGCCTCGAAATAGAATGTGCGGCCGTACCTCTACTAACCAAATTAGCGAGTTGGATATTTTTGTTTTGCGGGGTTCTGTACCGTATCAAGAAGTTATCAATGAAGATGGACAAGAACACTTGCCGAAATACTCGGAGGGGAATGAGAAGACCTTTCCGACACTTTCATTGATGGCTCGAGATGTTTTGAACATTCAAGCGTCATCAATCTGCGTCGAAAGCGCTTTTTCTCGCAGCAGATATCAAATAGGAGACCACAGACACTCATTGGCCGGAGACAAACTTGGAAATTGCGGTATTATTCAGAGATTGGATACGAGCGGAGCGGAGAAGGTGCGGTCAACCGGAGATCAACGAAGAAGATGATGAAAACTACAACGAAATCTTAACCGAAGGTAGTGGAAGCGACGTGGATCAATTTGACCAACAAATACCTATTCCAACCGAAGAACCACATGAAATCATCAAGCAATTAGAACAGATTTTTTTGAAAATGTAATTTTTTTAATTGCAATTTTATTATGTAATTTGCAACTTTTGGACAACACCATAAAGTTGCAATTTAGATTTTAGACAATTGTATTTGTATTACAAAAAAATCATGTCTATTAAATAATATAAGAGGCACAAAAACAGCCTTGGGATGTTTTTATTACACTATCTTGTTTTATTTATTGAGTTTTTTTTATACATATGTTATTTAAAAAAAAAAAGAAAGGAAAACCCGACCCCGCCCCGCCCGATACCGACGGGATCGGGATCGGGACGGACCGGAGCAGTCCCGCCCGGACCCGACCCCGCTAGGCCCGCTAGTCCCGATCCCGACCCCCGGATCGTCCCGCCCCGACCCCGACCCCGCCAGACCCGGCCCGCCAGACCCGAGCCCGGCCCACTGGCCACCCCTACTAAGAAGATATAAAAGTTTAGTTCGCTCCTAGGCATCAATGAGTTGTCCATAATCATTTACTGTCTGTTTGGTCAAGCTTTCGAAAAACACTTTTATCAAAATAGCTTTTGAGAGAAGTACTCTCGGAGATTAGTTAGTCATGACAACAACTTATTTTGATTGAATCTATTTTGACAAATGAACAGAAAACAAGATGTCACATGGATTTGGCATCTACACAGGAAAATGTTGGGTAAGTAGTGGACTCTGAATAGGGGGCATTAGTCAAATCCTGTAAACATCTCAGCCATACATGTCTAATTCGTTGTTCTCACCATGTCATATCAAAGATGAAATTAGAATCAAAGAGTTATTTATTTCAAACATGTTCTAGGGAGAACTCAAGTAGGAAACCTTCAATCTGCAACAAGCTACACAAGTAGTGACAAGATGCTTCATAGAGAATGGTACAGAACCTTAAATTAACATTTATTATGCAATATGCGGACAAAGGGAAGTTTGTGATGTAGATTACAGAATTGCTATGGAACAAAATAAAGTGAGTGACTGTACAAAAGGTCGACTAGACACAACAAACTAACCTGTACAACATATGGAAAAATAATTATAAATAGGAAAGCTTAGTACATCCATGACAAACCTTGCTTGAAGATGACCAACTTTGATGCTCCTTGAACCCATTTCTGAATAAATTTATATTCCGCATTGAAAGTTTGGAGATTAATTGAACCCATAGTTATAATGCTACATCCGCCTCTTGTGGTAAGTAGTGCAATAACGAATATATATGATAAAGTCCTATAGAAATGGCATGATTTCCATGCCACCGTTCTGAATGTATTCTCTTTGTAGCTTTAATGTTATAGTAGCTTTTTTACATGATTAATTTCTTTTGGTATATAATTGCTTTTAGTATATTGTTAAATGTATCATGGATAGTTTGCGGTTTTATAAGTGTTTTTTATATTCTTTATATGAGATACTATGAGACAAACTAGAAAAATGACAATCGGGTAGAGTAATTGAATAAGTTTATATGAGGTAGGATGAGTGAAAATTAAAATTCATGAGGTAGCATCAGTCAAGACTAAAAATCATACAATCAGGTAGAGTAAAATAAGTCTATATAAGGTACCATGAGTGAAAATTAGAAATTGTGATAATCCTATAGAGTAAATGGAATAAATTTATATGAGGTACGGTAAGTAAAACTAAAAATCATGATAATCTCTTAGATAAAGATATTATATGAGTAGAGTGAATGGAATAATTTATATACGAATTTTTAAATTGATTTCAAAGTCTTAATCCTACATAGTTCAAATAAAAAAAATTAATAATCAAACATTTAGTTGATTTCAAAGTCCTAAAGTTTAGGAAAATAATTAAATAATAATTTTTTTAGTTTAAATCAATTTTCAAAAACAGTTTAACAATTTAAAAAGTCATTTTAATATCAGAGGGAAAAAGGGTTCTTAATATCACAGGGAAAAAAAGTACTCCTACATCTAAAAGAACTTCAAAGTTGGCGAAATTTTTCCGTGTAAATACTACGTCCATAACTGAAGGACTCCTAAAAATAATATGATTAGCACTCACAAATTTGTGGGTAATAGAAATTGAATCCGAAAAGGAAAAGAAACGGAAATCCTAATCCTAGACGAAAAAAGAGAAGCATATTTAGGCCTAAGATGTCTAAATCCGAATACATATCTGAATGGTTAAAAAATTATTTTTAGATCTGAACACTTAATGATTAAAACTGTTTGTTTTTAATATTTGAATGTGCATAATGTATTTATTTAAACATAATAAATCTACAATTCAAATTTAAAGTAAATTAATATAATTTTAATAAAATAAAAATATTATTTGATCAAAAATAAAATATTTATGTTGGGTAGTGATGGTGGAGATGCTTTGTAGTGGGGTGGTGGTGATGGTTGGTGCTAGTGGCTAGTAATGGCGGCGGTGCTAGTTATGATGGTAAAGGTGGTTAATAGTAAAGATTGACCGTGATGATGGTAGTGGTGGCGGCGACAGCGGCAGTGAGGCCGGTGGTGACAGTTGATATAATTATAATGATGGAGATGGTAGGTGTGGTAGCGACTGACAATAGTGATTGTCAGCGGTGGTGGTTGTTGATAATGTATACTATATTTTTATTTTGATGATTTGACAAACATGTACGAGGAACCAGTTAAGTTTTTAGAGGAACCAGTTCTGCCGATGCAAGTCAACTCTACAGTTGTAAAGCTGCTGACACAGTGGCAGTGTCATAGCACCACAACAGAGTTATTGCGGCTTTATCATTGGTCCAAGGATTAAGGTTTTGTCACTTCATTCACCTCTCATATATATATAGATACACACACACACACAACATGTTAGGGAGTGAAAAATCTAATCTTGCAAATCCAAAGTGTTCTCATTTACATCTGCAAGCCACCGATTTCATCACTGTTCTATCAAGACCAAAGTTGCAACAAATTGAAGGACCAGTTCTCTCACTAATGAAGATGTCTTAAGTCCTAGGTTTGTTGAGTCTTTTTCTTTTGTTCTTGAACTTCTAAACCTACACTTATTTTAAGAAGCCTTTTTGTCGGTCTGTTCTTCTCAAGTCTTTGAGTTGTATACTTGGCTAGAATTAGTCAATGTGTGTCTTTACAATAGAGTTATTGTATAAGTCTTGCAATAGAGTTATTGTAAGGGGGAGGGATTAAAAGTTTAATTCCTAGGTTGCAAAATGTTGTAATCTAAGCATTGCTCAGTTTTAGTGAAGTTTTGGGAAAATTCTCGTGGTAGGTCGTGGTTTTACTCCCTTGAGCAAGGTGATTTCCATGTAAATATCTTCTGTTATTTATTTAGTGCTTTAGTTAAGGTAAACAATTAGAGAGCCCGATTCTCTGCACTATTTGGTGGACTCATATAACATATCAATTGGTATTAAAGCAGGTTCTTCTAAAAGATTAACATCTAGAAATGATCTTTCTCATGGATGGTCTACCAAACCTAGAAGAAGGACCATCTACCACAAGACCATCGAGATTTGAGGAAAAGTATTATGGGTGGTGGAAGATAAGAATGCATGACTTTATTATGGCTGAGAATTCTGAGTTGTGCGACATTATTTGCGGTGGTCCTCATGTTCCTATGAATGTAGATCTGGATGGCTTTCAAATAACTCCAAAGTCAAGAAGGAGTATAATGATGTTGACAAAAAGCTCGTGGAGAAGAACTTCAAGGCAAAGAAATTCCTTATTTGTGGCATTGGACCAAATGAATACAACTGTATCTCAGTATGTCTAACTGCAAAGGATATTTGAGAAGCTCTCCATACTGCTCATGAGAGAACAATTCAAGTGAAACAATCCAAAATAGACATGATCACCATTGAACATGATCTCTTTAAAATGAAAAAGGGTGAGTCCATTCAGGACATGCACACCAGGTTCACCTTCATAATCAATGAACTCCATTCTCTTGGTGAAGTCATTAAAACCTACAAGTTAGTTCGTAAATTACTAAGTGTTCTGCCTATTTCTTGGAAAAAAAATTAATGCTATCTCGGAAGCTAAGGACTTGCAAATGCTGACCATTGATGAGATTATTAGAAATCTCAAAACTTACGAGTTGAAAAGACAACAAGATCTAAAAAGGAGAGAGCCAAAGAAAGAAAAGAGCCTAGTTCTCAATGCTGCTAAGAGTGATTCAAGTGAAGGTGAGTCATACATGACCTATCTTACTCAGAGATTTCAAAAGATGGTCCGAAAAAATGTTGGGGTCCAAAGAAAATAAAGCACAAACAAAAATCCCAAGGGAAATGACTGTTGTTGCAAGTGTGGTAAGCCTGAACATTTAATCAAGAATGTCCTCTACACAAGAAGGATTACTACATTTACAACTTTGAAAAGCAGCTAAGAGGAACCAGGTTCCTAAAAAATTCAAAAGACGAGATGCAATTGACAGTGTGGTGAAGCAAGCTCTGACAACCTGGGGAGACACCTCCAACGAATCTGAAGATAGAGATGATCAAGCAGATGTATCTATGATGACTATTGATGATGGACCTTCAGAATATGAGTGAATATTTTCACTCATGGCCAAAGCTGATGCTAAAGATGACAATGAGAAAGATGAGGTAAATTTTCTTGATGTTAAAAAAAACCTAACAAATTACTCTAAAAAAGTTGATGTCGCTTACAAATGTGTTAATTGATGCATACTCATAAAAGAGAAGGATGTTCTAACTAAAGAAATTAGTGAAATAGAGCAAGAAATAGATGACATGACGGATAATATCATAAAAGTGAAGGAACATGTTGAGAAAGTGTCTAGAAATAATTCCCTGTTAAAAAAGTCAATTTAAAAAATGGATGGACACCCCTCTAAGAGAAAAAATGTAGGTAGTGAGATTTAGTTTGAGCAAAAAAGTGAGCTAAAAAAGATCAAAATGAATCTCACTGCTGAACTTGAAAAGAATAGACAACTTCAAGAGAATCTGAAAAGGATAAAAAATGACCTTGATAAGTCACTTCACTGGACCTGGTCCTCTAAAGTGGTTGCTTCTATGTACAAGAGTAACACGAGTGATAGAGAAGGTGTTGGATTCCAAAAGGCAAAGTCTGCCTATAATCCACACAATGAGTATGTTACTAATCCGAATAACTGGCTCTGCACTCATTATGGTCAAACTTGTCATTATAAAAATGCATGCAAAGACAAAATTCAGGTTGTTCAGAAAAATATAAAACTTGTCGAAAGGAGTCTAGAACAAAAGGACCCGATCCCCGACGGAAAAAGTCTGGTCTGTCTACATGGACCAGAAGAAGTCTGATTCATCCTTTTTATCATCCCAAGAGATCCAAGATGATTTGGGTTCCTAAATTTAATCGGTGACTCTATTTGTAGGCTGGTGTAAGAGAAAGTAGTAAAAATGGCAAGAAAGGGTATATTCTTGGTGTGGACAAAATCGGCAAGAAACTCTCACATGCAATTAAAAATGTGTACTATATTGGATGGATTGAAATACAACTTGTTGAGTGTTTCACAAATCTGTGATAGAGGAAATGAAGTAAATTTCACATCTGCTTCATGCATTGTCACAAACATCAAATCTGAATAAGTGGTTATGATAGCAAGAAGATACAAGAACATTTATGTGGATGACTTTGATTCTTTGAATGAGAATGATCTAACATGCCTAAGTGTCTTGGATGATGATATTGAACTATGGCACAGACGGATCGGGCATGCAAGCTTCTCACTTCTGAACAAACTGGTAGTGAAGGTAGGTTGCCAAAAACTAAGTTCACAGACCACAAGGTGTATAATACATGTGTAAAAGGGAAGCAAGTCAAATCCTCCTTTAAACCAAAGAAAGTTGTGAGTACCTCTAGGCCACTTGATCTCCTTCATATGGATCTTTATGGACCAATGATGATTTCAAGCAGATGAGGAAAGAAGTACATCTTTATTATTGTTGGTGACTACTCCGGATTTATATGGACTCTATTTCTAAGAACCAAGGATGAAATATTTTTTGTGTTTGTCGCTTTTGTGAAACAAATTCAAGTCAAACTGGTGAACCAGATTGTGAGTATCAGGTTTGATCACGATACTGAATTTGATAATGCAAAATTTGATGAATTTTGTGCTGAGAATGGTATAAGTCACGACTTCTATGTAGAAAGAACACCTCAACAAAATGGTGTTGTTGAAAGGAAAAATAGAACTTTTGAAAATATGGCTAGAACTATGTTAATAGCCAGTGGTGTATCTACGAATTTTTAGGCTGAAGCTGTCAACACTTCCTGCCATTTGATAAACAGGTGCATGATCAGGTTCTTGCTTGAGAAAACTCCCTATAAACAACTCAATGGAAGAAAGCCCAAGCTGGCTTACCTAAGAGATTTTGGGTGCAAATGTTTTGTTCTCAAACATAGTAAAGAGGCTTTAGGAAAGTTTGATGCTAAAAGTGACGAGGGTATCTTTCTTGGATACTCCTCACACAACAAGGTCTTAAACAAAAAAACTCAATGTATTGAAGAAAATATACATGTGATCTTTGTTGAGTCAAATTTTTTGGGTGATAAAGGCATACAAGACAATGAAGCTGAAGATGGGGAATTTTCAAAGGTTCCTGACGAGGCCATTGAAATTTCAAATGAAAAGACAGATTTGATGAGTTAATTCAAGCAAGATGATGATGTAGAGTCTCCAAGAAGCACGCAGGGACCTGGTGCCTCTATTATTTCTCATGAACCTAAACATCAGGTCACTAAAGCTGTAACATGTACCCCAAGGTCTGGACAAACCAATAATGAAGATTCGGCCAATGATGAGGAAAATGATGGAGTACATTCTGAAGAACCTGATTCATCAAATCCTCAAAGCAATGATCAACCTAAGGTATAAATTTCAAATTTGAAGCACAAGGGATCTCATCCACTACATAATGTGATCACTCTTTTGGATTCTGGTATTCAAACTAGATCCAAGGCGAGAACTATGCTTGCCTTCTCAGCCTTCTTGTCTTAAATTGATCATAAAAATATCAAAGAAGCTCTGAAGGATGCTGACTCGATTGCAGCCATGCAAGAAGAGTTGCATGGGTTTGAGAGGAACGTGGTATGTAATTTGGTACTCAGACTTCTGACAGAGCCATCATAGGATCCAGGTGGGTGTTTCACAATAAGCTTGATGAATTTGGAAACACTACTAGAAACAAGACAAGGCTGGTAGTTCAATGATACAATTAAGAAGAAGAAATTGTCTATAATGAGACTTTTGCTCCAGTTGCTAGAATGGAGACAATCAATATTCTCATTGCATTTTCATCTCATATGGAATTCGAATTGTTTCAAATGGATGTGAAGAATTTTTTTTGTTAAATGGTTATCTGAAGAAGGATGTATTTGTCAATCAACCTCCTGGTTTTGAGGATCATGAGCACTCTGAGCATGCTTACAAGCTTGACAATGCCTTATATGACTTAAATCAAGATCCTAGGACATGATACGAGAAATTGTCAAAATTCTTTCTTAAAAATGGATTCAAAAGTGGTAAAATTGATAAGACTTTATTTCTGAAGAAAAGAGGTAGGAACATGTTGGTTGTTCATGCATCTTTGGGGCCACAAATAATTCTCTGTGTGATGAGTTTGCATAACTCATGGGAAGTGAGTTTGAAATGAGTAAGATGAGTGAGCTAAACTTCTTTCTCAGGTTACAAGTCAAATAAACTCTAAAAGACACCATGACCAGTCAAGAAAAGTACATCAAAGAGATGCTGAAGAGGGTTGAAATGGAGAATGCTAAAATCATTGATACTTCTATAGCTACTGCTACTCAACTAGATACATATGAACTTGGTTCCCCGGTGAATAAAACCATGTACATGAGTATCATTGGGTCCTTTCTCTACTTAACTGCAATCATACCTGACATTGTGTTTTGTGTTGGTCTATGTGTGAGATCCCGGTCATGTCCATAGGAATCTCATCTGAAAGATGCAAAGGGAATTATGAGGTATCTCAAAGGGACTCCGAATCTGGTCATTTTCTACCCCTCAAGAGATAATTTTGACTTGGTTGGATATGCTGATGTGGACTATGCTGGATATTTAATAGATAGAAAGAGCACTTATGGGATGACTCATTTCCTTGGATCATGTATGATCTCATGGGGTACAAAGAAATGAAATTTTATAGCTCTTTCAACTACTGAAGCTGAATATATAGTTGTTGCCTCTTATTATGCTCAACTGCTTTGAATCAAGCAATAATTGAGGATTTTGGTGTGTTTACTAAGTGTGTGCCCTTGTTGTGTGACAATACAAGTGCACTTAATATGACAAAGAATCCAGTACAACACAAGAGGACCAAACATATTGATGTTAGGCACCACTTCCTAAGGGACAATGTTGAAAAAGGGTTGATTTGCATGAAGTTCTGCAAAACAGAGGACAAGGTAGTAGATATCTTCACGAAGACACTTAGGAGGGAATATTTTAAAAGAAATTGTTTGGAGCTGGGGTTGATCAAGATGAACTAATTGTCTTTTTAGAATATCACTCCATGATTGGCTATGATTAGAGGACAAATATATGTTGGAAGTGTTTTTTGGTAATGTCTAACTCGGTTCTATACTGTTACAGGTATGCACGCATGGTAATCTCAGGAATGTGCAAGGATGAATGATATTGCCTTTTATAAAGATCTTGCCCTCATTTCAAAAATCATTGAGGAACCTATTTCCTTAACTTAGGTTAGTATTTCCATATATACCTATGTGTTTTAAACTTGCTAAAATGCCAGTCATTATGACTTCTCCTGCCTATTCTCAAAATTGCGATCATGGACGAACCCCATTCGATGTCAGTATTCTCTTTCCACGCGTCACATCACTAACTTTACCAAAATTCACTAATTCACTTCCGAAATAACTTGTTTTTCTCTTCAAGCAAAATAGAAACCGTCAACGTTCTAGTTCTTCAGTTGTAACTCCAACATCTAAAAACCATCCTTGCTCATCTTCTTCACTGAAATTCATCATGTTCCTCCTCGATAACGAAAGAGTCTGACCCCTAAAAGTTTATTTCGGAACCTGACCCTACCGCTTCTAAAGGAAACACGACTTCGAATGACAGTGAAAACTCTGTGTCGACGTTCGACCTTTCTGGCGACACAGTTGAGATTGGGGAAAAGGATAAGGTTCTTGAGGTGTCAAGACAAACTTGAGTGAAATTGAGAAAAATGTTGAATCAGCAAAGGAAAATGAGGCTACGACTGCTCAACCAACTTCCTCCAAGGTTACTTCAAAGGAACAAGTGCCGAAAATAGAAAAAGAGGCAATTGAAGTAACTACTGTTGAACCAGGTAACTCCATTTATTTATAGGGTAAAATGGGTCATGAGTCAGACAAAGGATATTTTGAGTCCTCTGTCGACCATTTGTTTGAGGGTAACCTCACTGCGGGGGATAAATGGAGGTCTAATATCTTAGAAAGTGAAGAAGAGATTGTGGCTGGTTTTTTCGAGACTGTTGGTTATTGAAGGAAAGGGGTTATTGAGGGACCTGGTTCTTCCACATAGGGGAAGGAATTTCTCAAGTTTTTAAAACTACTCCTAAATGGGATGGGACACCAGGTTCCCAACAAGTGCAAACTATAATTGTGCCTCTTAGAGATATTCCTGTTAGTGAAGCCCATGTGAATGTCACTCCTCCTTAGGAGGTTGACGACAATGACTCTGAACTTAGTATTCAAAAGAATTGTAGGGTCCTCTTCGAAGGACAAAACAAGTAAAAAAGGCAGTATCCAAATGGGGGCCAGTCACTGGAGGAAAAATAAAGGCCCAAATGAACTCTGCTTTGAAAGAAAACTATGAAAAGAAAAAGATTGGTGCATATGCTAGTTGATGAAGAGGAGGTGTCGCCATCAAAGTTGGTAGAGCTTGATGGTGTTGAGACTAAACCTGAGGTGGACGAAATTCCACTTGAAATAAGAAGGTCTAGGAAAGATAAACAGAGGATGGAGAAGTCAACACATGTAGAGGAATCTGGCGCTGAAGACTGGTACTGGAGATCAGGTATCAAAGAAAAATAAGGGAAGTTCACGTTCTTTGAGTAATAGGAAAGCTATTGAAGATAAGGAACTTGCTTCCTCATCTAAGAAATAGAACGTGGATATGTATGGGGATGAAAGAAGAGAGGAGTTGCAGACTTAGAAGGTACTAAATGGGAGGGTTTTTGATCCTGACATTGCCAACAGACTTGGGATGCAAGATTTGCTAGAGATAGTCGAGTTTTAGAAATGGGGTCATCTGTTCCAACCTCTGGTGCCTATTTTGTTTGAGTCAAAGGTCACAGAATTTTATGCAACTCTATTCTTTACTGATGATGGGAATTCATTTGTGGCTTGTGAATAAAACTGATTTCACTCTGGATGAAGAGATAATTGGAAGGATCTTGGAAGTTCCAACTGATGGTTTGAAAACTGTAACAAAGAGAGCAACCTCTACGAATTTACTGAAAATGATAGCAAAGCAGGAAGGGAACCTCAAAAGGGAATGAGTCTTTAAGAAACATCTGAAACTTGAATATCAGCTTCTTTTTGAATTGGTCAACAATATGTTACTTTCTCGTTCTAAGAGAATGTCTATAAGATTTATTTCTGACATGTGTCTAATGGAATCTTTAGCCTCATTCAATCCAATCAGTATGCTTGCTCTGATGCTAGAGCACACGATAAAAGTGGTCTCTGTTAAGGTTGGTCGACATGGAATGGCTTATGGCTTCTTCCTCGCGAAGGTCTTCAAACACTTTGAGATCAAGGCAATTAGGGAGACACTAGGCACAAAAAAGTAGATATTTACAATGAGAACTCTGGAGGAATGTGAATGTGGGCCTAGGAAAGGAGGAGTTGGGAGAAACTTCACAAGCTCCGGTCTGATTGAAGCCCAGGATAGGGCAAATGAAAAGATCAACAAGTTGACTTTGCTTCTAGCTCAGAAGGACACTGAGTATGATATATTGATGTTACGACCCAAAATCCCATTGTGCCATGAGGGCACCTACACTAATCCATAGGTGAACCGCTACATCCAAAATATCATGATATAAAGCAAATGCGAAAAAAATTAAGGAAACAACATAAGTATTACTAAGTCTCAAAAGCTAATACATGAGCCTTGATTGAAAACTCCAAAATCTTGTTGTCATAAATATAGAGCTATTAAATGTTATACAAGTCTAAAATGGTATATAACTTACTGTCTGAAATACATAAGACAAAAAGGAAAATTAATAAGAGGAAGGGTTCCAGTGCCGGGATAGTGTCTCCGGCTCACCCTGGACTTCCAAGAAAGATCTCCAAGCGTCGCATCTAGATCCATTGCTGGCGTCTGGATTAGTACCTACACATAGAGTGCAACAACTTTAGAATGAGTACGGAAAACATGTGTACCTAGCAACATCTTCGACTGACCCTAGCTATAACGGTGGCGAGGGTTGGTACTCCAAATACTTCTCTTCTTGCTTGGTTAGTCAAATCATAAAGTTTCTAAGCAATTTAACCAATTCAAGTAAGGATTCTACATTCGTACCAAGTCATAAGTCCATTACTCTTCAAAGGGATACCATAAGGCTTCTAATTTTACCTCAATTAGGATAAGTTAGCAATAAGTCTCCAAGCTTAGCCAAATAGGCATCTAAACCCTCAAAGATTACTTCTATTCGTTAAATCAATAAGTGATACTCATAAAGGTACAATCCTTTCACAAATTAAGGCACAAACACTATCAAGATTCAGTTTGTCTCCAAAATAATAAGTCTGCCATTAAAGGTCAAATCTTTTAGTTCTACAATTCAACGGTGTACAAGTATTATCCAGGTTCACAAGTCTCATTTTGGTTCTCAATACATCATCAATAGCCTAAACCCTATAACCGGGCGTCTAGTCATATCAAGTCTCACATCTCAACCTTACAAAATTTATCATTCTCAAGTATCAGTATTACCCTCTAACAAGTCATAAGATCATATAGTTTATCAGAGATTAACACCGAGCACACACAACATCAAATACATATCAAAATGAGAATGAATGCAATGCAGATGATATATATATATATATATATATATATATATGCACTAGCTGTATGTACCCGCTATACACATGCAATTATAGTAGTTGCTTCACGTGACCTATGGGGGACTCATGAGGTCCATATACCCATCCGGAATGTACTATCGGATCCCAACTTTGTGGATGTAATCATAATCATCTGAAATTTTCCATCGGATCTCAACTCATTGGATGTAGTGTCATTATTAATCATCACTCTCGTATTATGTACCATATCCCATAACCGACTTCCCAAGTCATTCTCATTAATATAACAATAGTTCAAATGCCAAATATAGAATGTATGAATGATATGGATATGAGTACACCATGCAATCAATATAATTAATTTAATCAGTCATTTATCAGTTTCTATTCAAGTGTTTAGACAAGATGTGGAGTGATGAATGCATAAGTCAAACCAGAATATCATATGAAATGACTACAAGCCCAGGTAAACAACAATTACCAACATAAGTGGACTCTTGCATCGCACATCCTGGCCCGAAGGCTAAACACATAAACTCTTTCACATGTATCATTTCTAGTTCGTTAATTACCCAATTAAGTTGACATAATACCCGTATTAGTGCTTGTCATCTCACTAATATGGGACCCCAAAGTTTCCATTACTCCCCTTATTATTACAACCATACCAACACATAAATACTACTCTAGACTTTAGAAAGTCTCAACTTGCCTTATATTGAAGTCCCATAGCTCACGAACAACTCCAAGATCTTTTCGCGCGAAGATTAAGCCCTCCGGAAGCTCCATCATGTATTAAATCACTGAACGAGTTCAATCTAATCAAAATAGTAATTTACAGGGTCAGACGGGTTCAACGATACTCATATTTCTATGCTTTATTTCAGATTTAAAAAACAGACCCAAAAAGTCAACCCCGGGCCCATAAGGATAAAACTGTAATTTTATTATGAAATTGGTTTACTCATAGTCTAATTATTAAGAATCTCGAATATCTTTGAAATCCATCCATAAATTGACCTTTAATTTAATAATTTACTCAAAAACCCATTTTCATTGCAAACCCTAAATTCCAAACTCAAATCATGAATTCTATGATTCAATTCTGTAATAATTGAAGGTAGAACGATAAAAAGGATGTTAAAGTAAACCTCAGAAGAAACATGAAGAACACCCTTGAAATCACCCAATTCCGAGCTCCTAAGATCCCAAAATCAAAATATGAACAATGAATCATGAAATGGAGTTTTTATTCTATCCAACAACCTCTTTCATCGCAATCGCGGACCACATCACGCGATCGCGAGACCCCGGAAAAATTGACCTATGCGATCACAACCAAAGTCTACGTGACCGCGCTGACCAAAGAGATAGAAGCTCGAAATCACGGTTTGTGCCACGCGATCGCGAGGAGCAACATCAGCAGTTGCACACCAGATATTTCTAATGTGTTCCAACCTCGAAAATGAACCTCAGAATTCACCCGAAACCTCTCGGATACAAACTAAATGTGAATTTTGATCATAAAACACGCTACGGATTTGTTTGCACACTCAAAACACCCAAAAAAGATTGTCTTGACTCGATGTTGATCATGGTCAACTCTAATTCTTATTCTAACCAGTTTCTCCACCAATGATTCAAAACTCGTTCAGAAACCCATGAACATCAATCAAGAGTTCAACTTCACTATAAACCACGCTACATAACTTCTTGAATTGATGAAACACTCATACGAGGTTGTTAAGACACGCTTATCTACAAAAACATCATAACTTTCTTAAAATGATATAAATCTCCACCAAGTACTCAAATCTCACCCGAACCCCTCGGGACCCGAACCAATTACTCGACTAAGTCATAAATCACATTCTGGATCTAACAAAATTGACAAAACTTCAAAAATGATGCATTTACCAAAAAGTCAACTTTGAGTCAAACATCTTCTTCTCTTTAACTTAAAACTTCCAAGCTTACTAAAATCCATCCAAAACTCGCCCGATTGCCTCGAGAACCATGTCACCCATCCTCGCAAGTCATGATTACTGAAATAAAGCTACGGAAAGAGTATTCTTAGGAAAATAAGTACAAAAGACCAAAACGACCAAACATGTCATAACAATTAAAGGCTGAGTTTCAGTAGAGTACAGAGAGGAGAGACGAATTAGGTACCTCCAAGGAGTTAAAGAATGAGAATGCTCAGCTCAAAGCTGAGGCAGCTGATCTGAAGAAACATGTGGAGGAGCTGACCCAACAATTGGTTCATGATCAAAGGGCTGCAAATGAACGCATTGACAAGATTCTTTCCAAGATCTAAGTTGCCCCATGTCCTAGCCCAGTCTCTTTTTGACCTACTCCTTGAATCTCTTGATCTTCACTTTTTTGTCTCCATTGTATTTATGCATTCCTTATCTTGGATTGTAATGATGTTTGGTACAATTTGCTTGTTTTTATATTACTGGTGCTTGTGGATTTACTATGTTTTAATTGGTAATAAAAAAAATTGGCATTATCTTTTTAATTATGCATTATTTCTTAATCATGCTTGTTTTGATTTCGCTCATGTTAGTGTTGCCCTGTGGCCATGAGTTAATATTGTTTTAATTCATTTTATTGCTTTACTCTTTTTAATGATGCCAAAAGGGGGAAGATCCTTAAGGGGGATAATTTTGTGTTGAAACTAAGAGTGGCCAGTGGGCCGGGCTCGGGTCTGGCGGGCCGGGTCTGGCGGGGTCGGGGCGGGACGGGAGAAGGGGCGGGGTCGGGTCGGCGGGCTCTGGCGGGGTCGGGTCCGGCGGGACTGGAGCAAGTCCCGTCCCGATCCCGATCCCGTCGGGCTCGGGGCGGGGTCGGGCTCGGGGCGGGATCCCGTCGGGTTTTCATTTTTTTTTTTTTTTTTTTAAAATAACATATGTATAAAAAAAACTCAATAAACAAAATAAGATAGTGTAATAAAAACATCCCAATGCTGTTTTTGTGCCTCTTATATTATTTAATAGACATATGATTTTTTTGTAATACAAATACAATTGTCTAAAATCTAAATTGCAACTTTGTGGTGTTGTCCAAAAGTTACAAATTACATAATAAAATTACAATTAAAAAAATTACATTCTCAAAAAAACCTGTTCTAATTGCTTGATGATTTCATGTGGTTCTTCGGTTGGAATTGATATTTGTTGGTCAAATTGATCCACGTCGCTTCCACTACCTTCGGTTAAGATTTCGTTGTAGTTTTCATCATCTTCTTCGTTGATCTCCGGTTGACCGCACCTTCTCCGCTCCGCTCGTATCCAATCTCTCGAATAATACGCAATTTCCAAGTGTCTCCGGCTAATGAGTGTCTCCGTGGTCTCCTATTTGATATCCGCTGCAAAAAGCGTTTTCGACGCGAGTTGACGACGCTTGAATGTTCAAAACATCTCGAGCCATCAATGAAAGTGTCGGAAAGGTCTTCTCATTCCCCTCCGTATTTCAAAGCAAGTCTTCATGTCCATCTTCATTGATAACTTCTTGATACGGTACAGAACCCCGTAAAACAAAAATATCCAACTCGCTAATTTGGTTAGTAGTAGAGGTACGACCGCACATTCTATTTACGAGGCTTTCAATACTAGCCGCAGTAAAAACATGTCTTTTGTGAGGTTGTATTGAAGATGAAGAAGATGGTATGGAAGCTGGTAAGTTACTAGCATTTTCTTGTTGATAAAATCTATATATATTTTTGCATTGGTGTTCTACGCTAGACAATACTTCTTCTTTAGTTTGTTCAATAGGTGGTGGGTGATTTAGATTTTTGGGACTTGGAGGTGGTAGTACTTCTATACAATCGTAAATAGTTTCAATTAGTGATTTAGTACCGTCTATTTTAATAGTAGGATTTAATACTGAGAACCAATAATATAAATAGAGGGAATAGGAATAAAATATTTTTTTATTTTGAGAAACATTTTTTTAATAGTTTGCCTTATAATTTGGTTTTTCCATATATTCACTAAGTAATAAAAATATTAGAGTTATATAAAATAACATAGTTGAAATAGTAGGATAATATATACCGGAAAATTCTTTTGTTGCTTGAAAAAATTTCTCTAAAAATACAATAAGTTCGGAGATTTTTTCCCAATCACTATCTAAAATCATATCAGCTGACTTTTTATTATGAGAGTTAAAAAATAAAGTTATAGGTAATTTATAGTCATAAGCAACAAGTAGTTGCTCGTATAAAGAATTCCACCTAGTGGATACTTCTTGTGGAATTTTTCTAAAAGGTAGTCCACAATCATGACAAATTTTTTTATATTCTTTTCTACGTTGTACTTTATTACTTTTAAAAATAAATTTTATAGCAAATTGTATTTTACTAAGAATGTCTTCAAAAAGTGATAGACCATCCTTTACAATTAAGTTATATATATGGCACGCACATTTTATATGAAAATGGTCTGGAAAAGAAGGAGTTAAACTATTTTTTAAAATTGTAATTGCGTAATTGTTATTAGAAGCGTTATCTAATGTAATAGTCATAATTTTATCGGTAATTCCGTAATAATCGCACACTTGATAAATATTTTCTGCAATAAAAGTACCAGTGTGCCTATCATCTATATATCTATACGCTAAAATACGTTTTTGCATAGACCATTTATAATCTATCCAATGACAAGTTACAGTTAAATAATCATGGCCGTTAGTACTACGACCTATATCAGACGTGATGGATACTTTGCCATTAAAATGATATAATGAAAAACATAAATATTATTGATATTCATGCGCGAATTTAAATACATCTCTCTTAACATTTGATCTAGGAAAACTGTTAAAAACAGGATTATATATATCTCTAATGTAATGAATAAAACCGGGAGATGAAGGAAATGAAAAAGGCAAACCCTCCACAGCAACTAATTTTGATATTGCTTCCCTATCTCTATGTTTATTGTATTTAGAGCCTACAATTCCCCCCGTCATAGGGTTAATTTGACCCCTGTACTTGGTCGGGACAAGATCGGTATGTGAACCTTGTCCCGATGGAGCGGGTGTTTGCGCACCCGGTTTTGAAGCCTGGTATTGGGCATACCTAGCTGGATGAGCACTTACTACGTGTCTAATTAAACCCCCCGTCCCACCGTGACCTTTTCCAGTTTTAAATTTTAAAACATTTTTACAAATTTTACATATGGCTACTTGATTCTCTACGTCCCTATCAAAAAATGTCCATGCATCTGATTTTAATGGTCGTTTTTTTGGACCTCGTCTCATACTAGGGGGAATAGGAGGTATTTCAGTTGAAGGTGCACTAGTGGGTGTGTTGTCATCAACATTAGTGGGTATATCATCTAGATCATCGTCTAAATTAAAGTCTTCTTGAGTTCCGAGAAAATAGCTCCTGGTCTAAATCTAATGGTATTGTAGGAAAATGTTGAGTATCAACAAAATCATCTGTGTAGGAATAAGATGACTAGAAGAAGTACCTTTGCCCTGGTTGCCCCTACTAGAAGAAGCACCCTTACCCTTACCCTTAAACATACCTTTTAATCCTTCCATTTTAATTATGATAATAAATAAATAAATAAATAATTAAAGACAATAAAATTAAGTGATCTAAACTAAATAAACGAGACAATAATAATTTAATGAAGGAACGAATGTACCAAACGCCGACGTAACGTCGACGTGTAATCGAGAGGTTGAAAATTGAAACTTTGCTCGATGGAAGATCCTCAAGCTAGTTGCCAACTTCACTACCAATTCCCAAATGAATAAATAAAATTGAATATTTAGCAAACAATGTAGACTTGTAGAGAGATATATTGAGAAATTAGAGAGATTGTAGGAAGATTTGTGAGAAAGATGAAGAGAAAATGAGTTATTTATAGTTGAAAAATTGGGTTAAAGTGTAAATATAATAACTTATGGGTTAAAAATAAATATTAAGGGCTAGGGGGTTGGGGGGGGGGGGGGGGGCTAAAATGGCCGTTGGTCAACGGCCATAATCTAAAATGGCCGTTGGTGCAACGACCATTTTTGCAAAGGGGCGGGGTCGGGGTCGGGGCGGGGTCGGGTCTCGCGGGCCGGGGCGGGCTCGGGTCTCGCGGGACGAGACATCGTCCGTCCCGAGTTCGAGTCCCGCCCCCGTAATTTTTTTTTTTTTTTGGCGGGGTCGGGGCGGGCTCGGGACGGGCTCGGGCTGTCCCGGCCCACTGGCCAGCCCTAGTTGAAACTGGTTTGATTCTCAAGGGGAACTAGTGGGGATCTAGTTCTCTGGGGGAACTTGAATTTCGAGTTTGTCATTATCAAAAGTGGGGAAATTGATAATGTATGCTATGTTTCTATTTTGATGATTTGACAAACATGTACGAGGAACCAGTAAGATTTTTAGAGGAACCAGTATTGTCGATACAAGTCAACTCTATAGCTGTAAAGCTGCTGACATAGTGGCAGTGTCGCAGCACATCAATAGAGTTTCTGCGGCTTTACCATTGATCAAAGGATTAATGTTTGGTCACTTCCTTCACCTCTCACATATATTTACAACATGTTAGGGAGTGAAAACCCTAATCTTGCAAATCCAAAGTGTTCTCATTTACTCCCGCAAACCGTTGACTTTATCATTGTTCTATCAAGACCAAAGTTGTAACAAACTGAAGGAGCAGTTCTCTCATCACTAAAAATGTCTTAAGTCCTAGGTTTGTTGAGTCTTTGTCTTTTTTTCTTGAACTTGTAAACCTACACTTCTTTTAAGAAGCCTTTTTGTGGGTCTGTTCCTCTCAAGTATTTGAGTTATATAATTGGTTATAGTTAGTCAAAGTGTGTCATTATAATAGAGTTTTTGTAAAGGTCTTGCAATAGAGTTATTGTAAGGGGGAGGGGGGGTTAAGAGTTTAATTTCTAGATTTCAAAAGGTTGTAATCTAAATATTGCTCAATTTTAGAGAAGTAGAAGCTACAAATGACAATCTGACATGTTTTCCTAAAGAACATGAATGACAAATCGGAGTACTAGGCGTACCTTTACAAGAAATAAAATTGTTTTTATGTAATGAAGAAACAATGGACGACCTAGGGTGACCCAAACATTCATGCCACAAGGAAGGAGCTATAGCTGCAAAAGTAGATGTCAATGCTTAACTCGAGAGACTAGAGGCGGGCGTGATAGGATAAAGATCTCCCCTACTATTACATCTCATGAGAGGCATCCCTGTCTTGAAATCTTTCACAGAAAACCCAAAAGGATCAAAATTAACAGAAACCCAATTATCAGTGGTGAATTTACGAACAAACACCATTTTTAAAATTAATTTAGGGGCATGAAGGGCGTTTTTCAAGACAAGAGATGGACGGGGGAGAGACAAATGTCACGACCCAAATCGGAGGGCCGCGACGGGCACCCGAGCCCCACCCGCCGGGTACCGCTAATCGTACAACCAACTTTTAATCACAATTGAATACGGACTAAGTCGAAAAAAATTATAGAAAATCATAACCAGAAATCCAATTTTCATACATACATACCCATACCAAGGCCGACAAGGCCACACATGACAACTACCCACATGACACCTGTCTACAAGCCTCTAAAGGGCATCACAAGGACGGGACATGACCCCACCATACCCATATACGTATGCAAAAATATTGTACCAAGACCAGATTGCAACTTTGAAACAAATAGGGTGCTCCAACATCAGCTGAACCAGCAACCTACTAGTGTGAACCGTCACCCTCTTTAACTGAACCTGTGGACATGAAACGCAGCGTCCCTCGACAAAAGGGACGTCAGTATGACTGATGTACTTAGTATGTCAGGCATGAACAATAGTATAACAGGGATATAACAACAACTGAAACAGAAATAACTGACCATCAGTAAATGCCTCTGAGGGCCGTAATACACATGCCTAAATGTTATGCACAATGCAGTATACTTATACATCGGCCTCATCGGGCATCTTCTTTACCATAACAACCTTTGTGGGCACCATACCATGTAATGATTAATGAATGTATGCATAATGCAAATGCGATATACTAATGTCCACACAGGAATCCTCCCATAACCGCCTTTGTGGGCATCAGGTTATATCGCCGCACAAGGGCATCACATCATCACATCATATTGGCATATTCGGGCTCTTTTGTGATAGTTTGTACTAGCTACATGTGGTGTGCGTATATAACACCTTTCCCTTTCCCCATATACCCTATATATATAATATTTACCATATAGTAGTGTGCATAGCACAAGTGGTCCAGGGTAATAAATGAATGCAATGCAAATGAAAATGCATGAATGACAATAAAACATTTCCTGAATTTATCGAATGACAGTAATATCTTTGCCCCTTTGGCTAAGATTGTGAATATCAACACATTTTCCGTATGCCTCAATAAGGACTTAGGAACATATTTAGACATGTTTTTAACATAGGAATCAATAACATGAATATTCTTAACTACTAGGAGTAGAATAAATTATAGAGCAATATCACAGTTATATTTCGTTACATGGAACATGCCAAAAGAAAAAAATAATTTACCTTAACATACCTCGAATCCAAGCTTAATAGCTCGAAGTGAAATCTTGATATTTAACTACCATAATCGACTATGGTATCTCCGTGATTTATTGCCTACTGGGTTAATAAAAAATGTGTCGATAACATGAATAGACAATAGGATCAAATCACGAGAACGTTCAACATTTATACGAATATATTTTGGGGATTATTTGAATAAGTAGATAGAAGGAAAAGTGAATTGAAAATCAACCTACGTTATTTCTAACTTGTATTTAAAAAGGATGAAAAAAATGACTATTGGCGAAAATCAGTAGTTATTAGTAGAAGCAGAAGATGGAGAATGATATATAAATTAAGGAAATGGAGGCTCTTAGGAGCTGCCACATAACACTTTACATAGTCATTCCCTTGGTCAATTGCCAAGTTAACACGTACTTTCCCCATTAAGTAGTTCTTCCTCCATTAATTTAATCAATCCCATAATTAATCAATTGCACACACATAATTAATTCTTGATCCCAATTCATTTAAATCCTAATAACTTATAAAACTTTCATATACACAACATCATAATTTGTGTGCTATGATGCTAGTCCATAACCTCTTTGTGCACACATCAAATTTATTCCCGCTCCCCGTCGTCACACTTGTTACGTCCAAAATTATTTTGGGATTTAATCCCTTTTATATACTAATCTCTTTATTAGCATACGTAAATATAATATAAATTTTTCCAACGCTCGGGTCTATTTACACGCCTAGCGGTTTTTACATACACCTAACGATTCAAACTGTGACCCGAAATTAAGGGATGTTACAACAAAGTTGTATGACCGTAACCACAAATTGAAATTGAGTTGTCATTACCAACAACTATGTCACAATTTTTTCTCAAATTGGAATAAGATGAGAGAGTACCTTGGTCGGACGTCTTGTGAGAAGTGGCGTCGGTGTCCATGTACCAAGTCGGGTCTGGAGGATTTAATCCAAGTGTATGCATTGCGGCCTCAATATTTGTCGGAGTCGGTGTGGGGCCCATTTTCTGGAATGCCTGCGAAGGCTGAGGCCCAAGCACAACGGCTTGCTGCCCCGACCTAAAAAATTGCATGCCGCCTGAAGCTGGACCAGAGAAACTAGGTCTGGCCTATTGCTGGAATTGGGCCTAGTTACTCGGGTAAGGGCTGCCAGAAAAATACCCACTGTTAGGCCACGACCCACTGCCCAAGTTCCACTGCAATGGGGCCCACTATTGAGACCAATTGGGTTGCTGCCCACTGCCCCAAGGCCCACCATCGGTGCCACTATTGTTCCGCCCACCGCCATTGTTGTCGCCGCGATTCTTGCCATTATTTTTACGGTTTTGACCCTTCTTGCCGCCACCGTTGTTGCGGTTTTGGGCCAAATGTTCAACAAAACCGTGAGAGTTATCGAATGAGGTCATCATCGTCACGGAACTTGCGCCAGTAGCCGCCTTTTTTGCCAAGACAGCTTCTTCCAAAGTGAGCATCGAACGGGCTTGATAAAAGGGGAGAAGTGGATTACTTTGTCGGAGTAGAGTTCCAACTTCATTATAGGCCTCAAATAGGCCTACAACCATTTGTAGGACAAGACGATTATTGGTAACAGGTTCCCCAACGTTACGGAGTTGGTCCACCAACTCCTTGAGACGTTTACAATATGCTGAAACATTCGGAAAATTATCCATGCTGACTTGGGAAATTCTTGCTCAATGGTGACAACGCGGGAATGTTGATTATCCTAGAATATATCACGCAATCTATTCCATGTAGCCATAGCCATAGTATCCGATTCAATAATCGTCTGTAAAAGGTCGGTAGAAATAGTGGAATAAATCCACTGATAAAAGGGGAGAAGTGGATTACTTTGTCGGAGTAGAGTTCCAACTTCATTATAGGCCTCAAATAGGCCTACAACCATTTGTAGGACAAGACGATTATTGGTAACAGGTTCCCCAACGTTACGGAGTTGGTCCACCAACTCCTTTAGACGTTTACAATATGCTGAAACATTCGGAAAATTATCCATGCTGACTTGGGAAATTCTTGCTCAATGGTGACAACGCGGGAATGTTGATTATCCTAGAATATATCACGCAATCTATTCCATGTAGCCATAGCCATAGTATCCGACTCAATAATCGTCTGTAAAAGGTCGGTAGAAATAGTGAAATAAATCCACTGAAGGACGGTAGCATCAAGAGTAATCCATAATTGAGGATCCTCCACGAGAGTAGGGGTAGCGGGAGGAATAATGTGATGGAGGACTTGATGTGAGATTGCGTGAATTTTGAACAACTTTGCCCACGTCGCATATTGAACGTTTTACATCTCAAGAACAATAGGGATGTGGTTCTTGATGTTGGAAACAATAAGGGCGGTATGAAACATGTTCTTAGACATAACGAAAGAACAAAATGTGAAGTAGGGATTTGGAATAATTTGGGAAGAGAAGGGAGAAGAATGGCACGGAAATCGAGAAGAAGGCCCAGAAATCGGGAGCCTGCAGAAAAACAAAAGGAGAGGTATGAAAAATCTAGTGCTCTGATACCATGAAAGAAATAATCTCCTTGATTATTTTCATTAATGAATGAGTATATATACAATTTACAATTTCCATAATAGGAAAATCGTATTCTTATTCTACTCCTAAAATCTTATTCTACTTGTACAATAATTTTACAATTATGGTAAGTGTACAATGCCAATTAAATACAAACTAAAGTTACTAAAATATGCTCCATAAATCATGATATACACAACTGTATATGTCGTGTATATCACGGCCAAAATTGTCCGGAATACTAGTGATATACCGTGATATACACTGTTGTATATGCCGTGTATATCACAGTATTGTCAATTATGTTTTGAAATTGAGGTTGTTTCGGCCATTAAATCAATATTCTTTCAACTTAAGAGCATGAATTTCTTTGCTATATTTCTAACTTTGAAATCAGTAACTCCTCCAAGCTCTACTGACAAATTTTTGGAATTTTCATAATAAATAAAAACTTAAAATAAAATAAAATTCCAAAATAAAACCCCAAAAATAAATATATAAATAGATAATGTGATCAAAAATTAAGTGTTTACAGTAACCAAAAGTCACTCAATTTTATCTAAATATCATAGAAAGTAATTAAGAGGAAACAAAGTGATATTTTAAAAAATATTTACACAAAATTGACTTTTGGCAAAAAATTGATGACTTTCTTTGATCCTTAGGCAAAATTTTAGCGATTTTTTGTAACACAATATAGTCTCGGTCTTTCTATGATACTTAGGTAAAATTGAATGATACAAAAATAATTTGATTATGTTAGAGCTATAAAATATAAGTTAAGTGATTATTTGTCAAACTATCCCTCTGCATAACCATTACCAATACTTGAGATGTCTGTATGCCTATTTTGGTACTAAATAGGTGGTATTTGTGTTGAGCTCGAGCATATGCTCGAAATCGTTGTTTGTATTATTTGCACAACTACAAAATACTCAGAAATCAACGTTGAGAAGATATTTGCATAAAACATATTAAAGCTTCAGACCATTTATATGCATTGAAGAACAAAGTTCTACAAGATATAATAAGAGAAAAGGATACAAGCATAATTCGATGTTATTATGCTCGGATAAAAAACATTATCAAATCTAGCAAATTCCTCAATGGGGACATTGACACTTTTGCCCCTATTTTGTATTGGTCTTTATTCTTCGCCCTTCAATGCAAACAATTTTTTTGAGGACTGTAAGTTTATATTTTCACATCGTAATATCCCACAAGTTATTCCCTCGCCCTTAAAGAACTTATATCCCGCTAAGCATAAGTTCGATTGTTAAGGGCAACCAGCCCGTTTGAAGGGGAAAAGTGCAATTTTTTCTCCTGAAAAGTAGAAAATTATATAAAAAGAACTACGGTATTTAATAAGCTAAATTATTACTTAAAATTAATGGGTCTAAATTAAAACACACACATCTTGCTATCACTGTGATATTAAAAGAATTAGAAGCAATGCTAATGCCATTAACAAAAAATTATCTTGATAAAACGGCTCCTGAACAGTAGTTGCTTTTCTTACCGTTAACCACGCTTCCTGATGGCATCGCCGGCTGCCTACAGCCGGCGATGGTACCACCAGACATAACCAATTATCCTACCTCTTCTATTCTTACGCTTCATCAGTTGCTACTGCTCCGAAACTGATTGCTAGCTCACTGAAGGTCTATAATGGACAAATGTAAGCTCACCCATGTGGCTTGTGGGCAATTCTCGTCTAGTAGACCAAAATTCAAGAAAATCAGGTCAGCTTTTAAAGCTCAATTCCCTATTATGGGACAAGTTAAAATAGGACTTTTTGACTACCGTCATGCATTTATGGATTTCACCTGTAAAGTTGATTGTACCAATATCTATTTTGAAACTCCAATACGGGACTACTACCTTAATTCTGGTGGAACAATCATGACCTGAGCTATCTGGAACAGGTGTTGAGCGCAGTAGGTACACCCGTACATATTGATCAAGCTACTACTAATAGGACTAGACCTACTTTAGCCAAAGTAAAGATGGAAGTAGGTTTAAGAAGACCATGGCCATCCTCAGTTTGGGTTGGTTTATGATCAAGTTGTGCAATATGAGGGTATGCCTCGGTGTTGTCTACAATGTGAACACCAAGGGCACTCCATCCATGATTGGACTCATATTGAGGAAAACAAAGGGAAGGGCAAAGAGAAAATTGTAGAACCTAATGAGATGCCCAAGAAAAAGAGACAACATGAAAAAATGCTTCCACTTCAACTCCACTTCTCAAAAGTAAGGGAGAAGACTAAGAATTACACTTTTACTTTTACGACTACTGGTATCCCTCAAATGTATGGTAAATCAGAAGCATAAAACTCATCAAGCTAGTAAAACTATCAAACAAGTCTATACAGTTACCAAAGATAACATCTCTGTCCCTCCAATCATTAATGACATAGCAGAAAAATGAGACTATAAAAGAGAAAGAGGCCCTAGCGGAAAAGAATTCTTCTACTATCTCTCCTAGTAGGTAACCTGCAGATTATTAACAAAGACAAGGTGAACAAGATGGACCTAAATTTGAAAAGTGGTTTCGAAGAGAGGCTCTTGTAGGAGGATATATCCAAGCTGGGGACAATCTGAAAGGGTGTTCTATCTCCATTAACCTTGGTAATGCATTTGATTCCCTTCAATTAGAGGAAAAGGATGATACTAATGAATCAGAAGGTAACTATACGAATGATATTGAATTCTCGGATTGTGTCAAGTTAGATGATGAGAATTCCAGAAGGATAATGTTCAATTTTTCAGCACAACAGAAAGATGACTAGATGATATCTATGATTGGCCTAATTCGTGGGTTCTTAAAATGTTATATCTGGCCTTTCTCTCCTAGCCTCGTAATGAATTGTATCAGCAGTACTCAAAGCAACTTCAATCATTCATGTATCAATTTCATTTCAAACATGTTCTAGGGAGAATTCAAGTACGGCACCTTTAATCCACAAGGTATACAAATAGTAGTAGAAAGTAGTGACAAGATGCTTCACATAGAATGGAACAGACACTCAAATTAACATTTATTATGCAACATGCGGACAAAGTGAACTCCGTGATGCAGATCACAGAATTGTTATGATACAAAATGAAACGAGTCTGTAAGAAAGGTCGAATAGACATAACAACCTAACCTGTACAACATCTTGGTAATGCATTGATAAACGGAAAAGCTTAGTACATCCATGACAAATCTTGCTTGAAGGTGACCGACTTTGCAGTTCCTTGAACACCCCTTTCTGATATCTGCGGACAATCCTCCACTACTAACAACTCTAACTTGTGAGACCCGACAAGAGGCTTTAACCCATCATCGGTCACTCCCAAACACTTCCTCAACCGTAATATACACAATTGAGGAATTTGGCCAGCAAGCTGCAAGCCCTCATCCGTGATTTCTTGGCACCTTACAAGCTCCAAGATTTGGAGATATTGTGCTGAACAAAGAGCTTGAATTCCAACATCATTAAAAGAATACACATGGTCAAGAGCAAGTTCTCTTATTGGACACATTTGTATTAACATAAGTATTCCGTTTAATGTAAAGGAAGAAAACGAGGGGAACTCCCCGTCAGAGAAAGACAACCTAACCGTATCAAGCAGGGAGCAATTCTGAGCCACTGCCTTTAGACTTTCATCTGTTAACCGCAATGGATTGTTTTGTAACAGAGGAAGGGACAAGTCTAATGGGACCCGGAGAGAGATTGATCGAAGGTTGCTTGAGTTTTGGGCCAAACATACTATGTCACAGTCCCTCACCCCAACACACATGTCTAAATGAATCTTTTCCAAATTCTTGCACTTCCCTATTACGCATGCAAGCCCTCGACCGGGGCTAATAACGCAGTTCACTAAGCTAAGTTCAAGCATGTTCTCACATGGGACCCATTGCTTTTGCCACCGATCAACTGACAAACGGTCATAAAGCTTCATGTATCTGTAGTTGGCATCAACCTGAAATTGCAGTCTCTTCAATTTTCTCCAAGTAGGCCCAAGCTTAATCAGATCACCTTCTCCAATCACCCTACAATTCTTGATGCAGAGATCTTCAAGCATTTCATGCTTTCCAAGATATTCTAGCCACTCCATACTACCGACATTAAGACATCTAATCAGGTGAAGAACACTGAGGGCTTTGCAGCCCACAACAAGAGACAGGATGCCGCAACCGGTAATTCTGGGAGCGAAGGTCAACTTCAAGGATGTAAGTTTCGAACAGGAAGCCAAGTAACTAAGACCAGCATCTGTTATGAAAGTACAATAACTTAATGTGAGGTCCTTGAGAAGAGGGCAACGACTTGAAAGGATGAAAAGGCCGTTATCATCCAATTGCTTCCCTAACTTAGACATCCAACCAGAGTATATAATTTCCACTTTCTCCAAGTTACGGAATCTGTTGCAGAGAGCAGTTAATGCATCACAGACAGGATGTAAACCACACCCCACGCGCATAGATATTCTCAGCCCATTATCCAATTTGTGGAAGCGTTTGCAAGTTAGGGATACAGAGTTTCTATCAGCAGTTCTTGTAATCCTTCCCAAAATATCCAAAAGTAATTCAGCTGGTAAATTATCCATCTGGATCAGACTTCACCATCATCAATCCAGTAATACAGTAACAACCTGAAACGCATAAAACTAGTTTTAACAAAACAAAATTTAACCTACAAAATCAAATGAAATAGATCAAGGGGGGGGGGGGGGGGACTCCATCCATAGTATCTCTCTGGAAGGACTCCACAACAAAAATGAATAAAACCAAGAGAATTGTTGAAATTAGACCAATTAACATCCAGTGTTGTTGGAAGCGACCGCTTCGTCGCTTAAAGCGCTCAGGCGACGCAAAGCGGTTGTATGTCGCTTTTTATGGCTGAAGCGTAGCGAAGTGAAAAAGCGACAGCTTCGTCAGAAGAAGCGAGAAAGCGCACACTTTGTTTCTTTGTTTTAAAAACTACACTTTTTTAGAAAAAAAGACACGGACTAGGGTTATTTAGTGCGACTTCTTTCAGAGAAGTTGAGTTCTCTTGGTGCGTCTTCTTTCAGACTCAAAGACTAGGGTTCTTCTCTTCTTCAGGTATGGCTTCTTCTTTACTTCTTTGATGGCTCACTGCTGGGGAGGTGCTGATCAAATTTTTTTCCCGGTCGCTCTTGCTCACAGTCACTGGGAGGGGCTCTGTTTTTTTCTTTCAGTTGGAGACAGTAAATGGCTAGATGCAGCATTTGATCTGGATTGTTCCTCTTATTATTATTTTTCCCTTATTTCTTTCGTTCTTTTTTTTTTTAGTTTTTCCAATTTATTAATTTAATTGTATTAGTATCAGTTTTCTGATTAGGCGGTGGATTAGATAGTGTGGTAGATACATTTTTTCTGATTAAGCAGTGCATTAGGTAGTTTTTCTGAATTTTTATCCTCTTAACAGCTAGTCATCGATCATAATATATATGACCGAGGGCGACCCAGCTTGCAAAGATGGGAATAAAGTTGGAGACAGTAAGACTAAAGTCCAATGTTTGTTTTGTGGCAAGATTAGCACCGGGGGGGGGGGGGGGGGGAGGTTTCGTCACAAACAACATCTCACTGGTGGTGGCGCAGTCATATCATGCCCTAAAGTGCCGGAACATGTGAAGGAAGAGATATTAAAGTTTATTGCGCGTAAAAAAGATCTAACACAGCAAATGCCCCGTCAAGGAAATGTGACTATTCTTGATGATGATGATGATCAAATGGAAGAAGGTGAACCTAATGATTTGTCGCTTCCCTCAAAATCACAAAAAAGGGGAAGGGCAGCAATATTCTCTTCAAGTTGTGCATCGACTGGCAAGAGTAAAGGTCCTATAGATTGTTATTTCGCACAGACGCCAGATAATGTGGTTAGGGCAGGGAAAAGCGGTAAAACTCCTCAAGAAATTGCCAAGCATACGTTGAGGGATCATGCAGTTACAACGTTTGCACAATGGATGTATGATGCAGGGCTCCCTTTCAACTCTGTGAACTATACTGAATTGTTTTCAGAATTAATTGAGGCCATAGGTCAATTTGGTCCAGGAATGAAGCCCCCCACTTATCATGAAGTTAGAGGTCCTTATATAACTAAACAGGTGGTAGAGACAAAAGAATTGTGGAAGAACATAAAATAGAATGGACCAAGTTTGGATGTTCCTTTATGATGGATAAGTGGACGGCACGAAATGGAAAAATAATCATCAATGTGTTGGTGAATTCTCCGAAAGGAAGTTTGTTTCTTGAGTCCATTGATGCTAGCGTCTCTTCTACCGATTCCATCAAAATATTCTCCTTGTTTAAGAGTACCATAGAAAAAGTTGGGAGTAAAAAATGTTGTTAAAGTGCTAGTGAAAATGTTAAAGCGGGTGATATGTTGAAAGGAGTGTTCCCGCAAATTTATTGGACACCGTGTGCAGCTCATTGCATTAATCTGATATTCAGTGACATTTCAAGGAAAACCCCTCAATACAGTTTTTGGTCAGGCAGTTAACGTACATGCTTACATTTGTCAAAGGCCTTTATTATTGAATATGATGAGTTGATTCAGGTGAAACCGGCTAAGACAAGGTTTGCAACTGCTTTTTTGACATTGCAGAAGATGCACCAACAAAAGAACAACTTGAGAAGGTTGTTCACTTCTGAAGAATACACCACTAGTAAATTTGCAAAGGAAGCTAGGGGGAAAGCAGTTGCAAATATTATTGTTAATCCTACCTTTTGGAAAGTTGCCCATGCTCTTAAAATTGGTGGTCCTTTGATTAAAGTACTTCGTTTGGTGGATGGAGAGCAGAAACCACCAATGGGCTATCTTTATGAAGCTATGGATAAGGCTAAAGAGGCTATCAAAGAGTCATTAATGGCAATGAGCAGAAATACAAAAAAAAAAAAAATCGTTGAGATCATTGATTTAAGGTGGTCAGATCAACTTCATCAACCTTTACATGCAGATGGGAATGTTTTGAACCCGGAACACTTTTATGATGACCTTGAGAAGGATGTAATTGATCAGGAAGTGTGTAATGGATTCTATAAATGCGTTAGTAGGTTGATTCCTAATACTGATGAGCGAGATCTTATAACGGATCAATTTAGTACTTATAGGAATGCTGAGGAACTTTTTGGAATTCCAATGGCTATTAGACAGAAAGACGAGGTCACCAGGTCAGCAAGTGCTTCTACGTTTATTTATAAATTTAATACTTTAAAGTTAATTCTTTATACTTACAAACTTTTGAATATTTGGTCTACTTATATAGTTGAATGGTGGAAGCAATATGGTTCTTCCACTCCACTCTTACAAAAGTTGCCATCAAAGTTCTAAGTCTAACTGGTAGCTCTTCCGGATGTGTAAGCGATTGGAGCGTGTTTGAACATGTAAGAAGAAAGATTTAATACATTGATTGAAATAACTGAATTATATCTCAATTGTTCTAACTCCTACTAATTAGTTGCCACAACTTATTTGTAGCTTCATATCAAGAAGAGGAATAGACTAAACCTAAAGCGTCTCAATGATCTAGTGTTCATTAAATACAATAAGACATTGAGGCGTCGTTACAAAGCTCACAATGTGATTGATCCTATTTCTTTGGACACCACTGATGAGGCTAATGAGTGGCTAACCGGAGTCTCTGGAAATTATGAAGGTGAAGAAGTGTTTGAAGGGGATTCTGATTTCACTTGGGGTAATGTTGCGGAGGCAAGTGGAGTTGAGGAGAATTATTATTGTTTAAGAGGGAGTACTTCAAGCTCATAGAGGAAACTACAAGCCTATCTCTAATTGATGAAGATGATGGAAGTTCAAGAGGAAGATCAAGAAGAAGATAGAGCAATATAATGATGATGATGATGAAGAAAGAGATTTCACCAATCTTATAGAAGAATAGGATGTCGATTCTTTTATAATTTGGTTTTGAATTTGCTTGTCCTACGGACTCCATAGTATGGAGGATGTTTTGCTATCTACATTTAGTTTTAAAATTGAAACATTTGCTTATATATAAAGTCTTTGTGCAATTTATTTTGGTCTTTTCAAAAATTGCACTTCACTTCAATGAAGCGAGCGCTTCGCTTAAAGCGTGAAGTGGGACCTTGTCGCTTTTTTCCGCTTCCCAAAAACACTGTCAACATCATAAATAGGCGGATCTAGATTGAACCAACAAAAAGGAGAGCAAAATGTTTAAGTCCCTGTTATTCAGAGTACCCCTTTCCGTTACAGGGAAAACAAAGGCAGAGGATCAATAGACTAGTTTCAAAACATAACATTCAAATTTCTATATGCAAGATGGGAAGAAAAAACTACTTCTGAAATTCAGATCAGATACAACAGACGATTCAGCCCTCAAATCCATATAAAAAAATCAAAACCATGAACAAAATTGATAAAACTAAGAATAATCTAAACATTATACCAATTAATATAGTAAAAGAGACGATTAAACTTACCTTAACAAATTAAAAGAAAGCAAAATGTCTTCAGAAAAACAAATAACCCTTCCCATTATTAAAGGGAATACAATGAAGCATCAACCAAATATTCAGATTTCTATATGGAAATTCATGCAGAAAATTACAAACCTGATGAAATGTAGATCAGATATTTCCATCTAATCATTCGAAATTCCTTCCATTTGATCTCTCTATTATTTTACGAAAATTCTAGGTTGAGGTTATATATATGTTGTATATAACCTCAACATAAAATTTCAGAAAATAATGAAGAGATCAGATGGAGGGAACTTCCGATTGATTAGAGGAAATGAACTAAAAAATAGCGTTAATCGGATCTTTATGTGTTAAACAAGTTGGCCGGCTGCTAACCATGTGAAACAGGCCATTTTATAAGGGGCATTTGTGTGCCAGATTATTTTTCTAGCCATTCCCAACATTTTCACCTCCACGTGAAATATTTTGTTAAGATCTCACAGAAAATATAAACATTGCAAACTCATTAACAATATCTGCAATTTGAGAGATTTGGAGGTCGAGGATTAGGATAGAAGGTTAGTAGGTCGTTATTTTTGCCACATTGTGTGTGAAAGAGGTAGGAGGCTAGCCTCTTCACCTTCTCTTCTCCTTCTCTTCATAGTAGTATTTAGGTTTCGCGTAGATTCATACTCGTATGTGTGTATTGTTGTGGGTTGCCTCTTTATTTTGTCTCGTTATATCTTGTTGTCTTATTTTCTTCGGATTCCTGCATTGACTACATTTCTTGAGCCGAGGTTCTATTTGAAACAACCTCTCTATCCCACAAAGGTAGAGGTAAAGTCTGCGTACATCCTACCCTCCCAAACCCAACTTGTGGGATTATACGGGGTATGTTGTTGTTGTTGCATTTATAGTTCTCTTTATCCAGTTACAATTAGAAAACGATGCTGATTTTCCGTGTGATTCTCTCTCCCGCTCACACTCAACAAACAGACAAAGATGATCAAATATTTGCCGTTGACATGATAACTCTCGTAATGTTTAGTTAACAAAGGTAGATGAGTTAACCTATCGTCAGTGCTAGGTTTGGACTCCTTCACTTCAAATATAATTACAGATAACATCTAACAACATGTCTTCTTTCTAGAAAGAGAAATGTATTACAAATGGACACAAGCTCTATTAATCAAACTAATTGGGTTCTTCTTCTATCATCAAAATGTGAAAGACATTGGTTTCACTCTTTCTTTTCACCAACTCAAGCATCTCCCATCCTAGGAAGAACTTAGACATCTCCAGGCATTACAAATTCAACTAATCCTTCATTAAATACCCACATAAACATTTTCAAGTAAATCTCACTATAAATCAAAATAATTCTTAATCCCAAAAAATGAAAAAGAAGAACAGCATATCTCTTAAAAGAATAATCTGATATAAAAGCTAACAGCCATGAACAAATCGTAAAAGAATCTACTTCTCTAGACTGCATTCACAATTCCTAGTTAAGCCCGCAATAGTATAAAAGGCCTTGAATGAATAGGTATTACAACAACATGTAATCCCATAAATGGGGTCTAGGGAGGGTGGAGTGTACGCAGACCTTACCCCTACCTTGGGTAAGGAAGAGAGGCGGTTTCCGATAAGACCCTCGGCTCGAGAAAAGCGTTTTCAAAATAGGTTTGAAAAATACAAGAGTAAAAAGCTATGTTGAAAAAAACAGAAGAATAGAAAAGTATTGACAACAAAATAGTAAAGATAACCAAAGTAAAAAGGAACAACAGCAGTAGTAAAATTTAGGAATACAATAATACTAGCACAATAATGAGATTGATAAGGGTAAGGGGAAGCAAATAACGTGTTCTACACTAGCAAATCATAATTCGTGAGCCTATTAAATGTTCAAAAGAGATAAGAGTATAAAATGCAAGAAAGAACAACCAAAATGAACTTAGGTTTAACGGGAAAGGAACGCCTACCAGGGAAAAACGAATTACTGTAATTAGCTTTCAGATTGAAAACGCACCTGAGAAAAACTATGTAAGATAGAAGACGTCATCGGTCATCAGAAGAATATACTGCAAAATCCTCAAAGGTGCATTTTTGAAGTCCAATTGGGGCAGCCTCAATTCTCTAACCCTACAAGATTCACCCGGACTCGGACTTGAACAAATCCCAGTTTCGTTTCCATATGGCCATCTAAAATTAACTCTATTTAGATCTAGCTTCTTATACAGATACACAACTGAATGCCTATCCCTAGAATCGCTGCTCGTATTAGTCTTAAATAGTGTCCAACCTACTCCAAGCAAAGCCATGGAAAACCGATCCATAGAATCAATTCTAACCCCACTGTTCTTGGAAACCAACGAAAGGGTCGTAACATCCCAATTATTGTTGCTCAAATAACTAGTCATTTCGTGAAATGGGTTGTGTTTAGATTTCAAGAAAACCAACTTGAAAAATCCCTTTGACAGATTAGCGAAGAGGCGCAAGTGGGAGAGAGACGCAGTGGCAAGAGATGGAAAGGGGAGTGGAGCGGCACTGTCGTTTGACACAGATGGTGATGAAGAAGAGGGCCATGAGAAGATGATGTGGGATAGAGATGGGTTTGGGAAAATATTCATGCCAATATCTCTAGCTAATGTGGCCAGTCTATATGAATCCTTCACCAATTCCTTTGTAGGAACAAAAAGCATCAAAGCGATCTTTTCTGTGCTAGACATGCTGCTTAGGGCTATGTTTTCATCAAACTTGCTCTCATGGTCAGTGTGATCACACTGATGAAAGGGTAAGCTAACAAGGCGGGTGGGATTGGCAATGGCATCTCCTGAAACTAACGAACGTACTAGCTTTAATGGAAGCATCACCCCCCCCCCCCCTCCTCTCTCTTTCTTCGAAGAAGAGAAATTCTTTAAAGTAGATGGGGTCGACCCCTACCCTCGTATGATAATTTTCACTTTTTCCCGGAAAACTGTTTGCACAGAGAACTGTTACAATTTTCCAAGTTGAATTCGAAATTTTCACAAATTTTACTCTCAAATCACTCACAAAAATTCCATGTCGAAACACAACTCCAATTTCTAATTATCATTTTCAACTTGAAAACGAATACTACCTTTTTTCCAAATTTCACAATTTTTTATGTCCAAATGCCCTAATCTCTCTTTTGTCTTAAATGAATAATACAATATTTGGAAAATAAATCTGATTCAAAAAGCTCCCGCAAAAAGAAAAGGAAAATAAATAAATGCAACTGGGTTTTAAAGCTCTTTTGAGTGGCGGGTCTATTGGAAACAGTTTTCTCTCCCTGACAAACTTGGGGCTAATGTCCCCACTTGTGGAATTATATCGAGTATGTTGTTGTTGATGTTATAACTGGGTTTTAAGCAGGCATGGCCTAGAATGCAAATAGGTAGAGAAAATCCCAAAATCAAGAACTTAAAATCAAAGAGGTTGAACTCACCGGAAGCTAGACCCAAAGAGCCATAGGATAGGACCCTGTCCTGCACTTGATGGGATGTGAATATATATATATAAATGAAAAGGAAAGAGATACAGAGATTAGATTAGAGTGGAGGAATCAAATGGGGATCTAGAGATGGCATGAACAAGAAAGAAAGATAAGAGAGAAATGAGCAAACGTGGCAATTCAGTTGTAACGTTTTAGAGACACCTACATTACATAGGAGAGAAAATGACTAAACTGTTCCCTTGTCTTTCGGCAGGAGGTTCAAAATAGTCCCTTAAGTATATCATCTCACCAGTTTTGATTCCTTAAGTTTGATAAAAGTTAGTAATTTTTTTAGGTCAAAGATATAAATATATCCCTCACCAGTTTAGAGCAGATATATCATTTTATAAAAGTGGTGGATATATATCTCTGCCGTTACGAAATGGTGTAAATAAACCCTTTTCGCTGACGAAAAATTTCTAAAAAAAAATTGTTTATCTTATTTTTTTAATTAAAAGAAAATATCTCTTCACTTTAGGAAAAGTCTACCCATTTTTGTTGTAGTAGACATATTTTTCAAATAAGTATTTTCGTGGCTTTAAAAAAAATAAGTCTATCCATTTCTTTAAACAAATTAGATTCGACCCACTAGGAATATATTTGCACATTTGTCCTTTTTGTATATCAATTAGAGATTTATCAAATATTGATTGTTAATTTAACCGGATTTTGTGAAAATAGAAAAAACGTTTAACGAGAAATCACATTTGGAAGTACAGGTTTTGCAGTTTATGTTATCTTTGGTCTATTTCAGGAGTCTGGTGTAATTTTTGTTAAATTTTTATCTATTTGTTCGTGTCTGGTGTAGGCGTGTAGCTCTTTATGTTGCAGTTTCTGTGATTTTAACGACAATTTCTAGTGCTTCTGATTAAAAATGTTTCAAAGTTTCAATTAAATTTAACAATCAAAGTTTGATAAGTATCTGATAGAGATTAAAAGTGCTCACTTTTAATAAATTTAAAAAAATAAAAATGCTCATGTGATGGTTAAGGGACTATTTTAAATGTACTTTCAAAGATAAAAGGACCATCTTTATCATTTTCTCTACACATGACGATAGGAAGAGAAAACTATGAAAAATAAGAATTACCCTCGGGTTGACTATCACAGCTCTAATATATTATTCTCTTTGGTATCAATTTATTTGAATATTGACCAGTATGGAGAGTTTCTTTATGGGCCTGAATTTATCCAGTTTTTGTAGCCCAAATTTATAATGGACCTAGTTTAAGTGGCCCCAACAGAAAGAAAAGCCCAAGTGCAAGCAAACGCAGTAAAACTCAAACAAGCATAGAGAGATCAAGAAAAGAATATTCTCCTAAAAAGAAATGGAAAAAAAGTCATTACACTACCAACAGAGAGTTTGTCATAAAACAAGGAACACTTTCAAACCAGCCTTCTTCCTTAGGGTTTAACATCCTTGTTCTCTCCATCCATAAAAACAATTTTCTCTCCTTACCCTTTAACCAATATCACATGATTCAATTAATTTGAAACTTTGGACCCTAAATAAGCAATCTTTATTTTTTGTTTTATTGAATCAAGAATGGAAGCAAGAGTAGGAGTATCAGGGAAAAAGTTTTTACAGCAACCCCAAAAGCCACAACAACTTCAACAACATCACCATTATCATACACAGCAACAACAACCACAACCTCAACCTCAGCAGATTGGTACTGTCCCACAGCTTCTTGCTGGTGGTATTGCTGGTGCTTTCAGCAAAACTTGTACTGCTCCCCTTGCCCGCCTCACCATTCTTTTTCAGGTTTTTGCTTCTTCTCTCTCCCCCCCAGTTCTTGATCTTTTTTATTTGGGTCCATTTCATTCTTTGTACTCCCCCATCCCAATTTATACGATGTAGTTTGACTGAGCACAAAGTATATAAGAAATAAAGTAAGATATTTGAATCTTATGGTTTAAAGCAAGTCAAATATATTTGTATGGTTATATATCATCTGGTTAAGGGTAAAAGTTAAAGTTTTACATGGGAAGTGGAGTTATTAGAGGACAAGACTGAATCAAAGGGGGATACTCGATTTCCTGACTGTTAACATATTTAAGAATGCCTAAGTTAAAAGTTTGGTGTTCTGGAAGGGCTTTATCGTTACCTGATTTAATCATATAGTTAAGTAATTGGTGAGATAAGGGGGGTGAAAAGGTTGAGTCTTTTCTGAATATGTTTTCTTTTTGGGTTGAACTTGTGTGAATTTCTTAGAAAATGAAGATTCGACCTATGAAGATTTTGAGTTCGTCAGACGTTTTGATAGTGATAGTCAGAGAGAAATGTATGAGTAGTAGTGAGGGATGAGAAATTCTACATGTGCTTTAACAATTTATATTTATACGAATGCTTCTCTTTTTTGTTTAATTTCTTAAATACGTGCTATACGAGGTTTGAAATGCTTGTTTTAAGTTACTTATTTTTGTTCAACTCGAGAATTTATGTGAACGCAACTAATTCTGTGTGGTACCTTGCGCGCACCTTAACTAATTGTACGAGGTACCTGCCTCCCGCCAACACAAGTACGACATAATTCTATCAACAAAGGCTTATACAGATTGGAAGAAATCACCTAGTGTGTGTTTGCTTCCGCTAGGATTAGACTAAGTGAACTCTATATGATCAAATGAAACAAAGTAATAAAACATAGGAGTGTTGACTTATCAAAGATAAAATTAAAGTGATGTTCCAAAAATTCTTTTCTTTGATATCCTGTTCAACTCACTGTTTGAATGTTTTCAATTTGTAGGTTCAAGGTATGCATTCAGATATTGCATTACTGAGCAAGCCCAGTATATGTCGTGAGGCATTGCGAATTGTCAATGAAGAAGGATTCAGGGCTTTTTGGAAGGGGAACCTGGTCACTATTGCTCACAGGCTTCCTTATTCCTCAGTCAACTTCTATGCTTATGAACGCTACAAGAGTGTGAGTACTTTATGACTTAACTTTGCTATATAAAGTTTGTCAAGAAAATGTTTCATTCAGCTTGCTTGTTGCAATCTTTTCTGAAAATTATTATGTTGGCAGCTATTGAAATCACTTCCTGGTCTGGATGGTAAAGGGAGAAATGCAGGTGCGGATATTTTTGTGCACTTTGTTGGTGGTGGATTTGCTGGAATAACAGCAGCTGCTGCCACCTACCCGTTGGATCTTGTTAGAACAAGATTAGCTGCACAGGTATACTAGTTTTATCCCTCTAAATTATATCTTGGTTTCTTGCTTGTTTGAGTAGTAAAGCATCATGCTGTTGTCATCCTTAGATTATACATGGTCATATACGTGTCAAATGTCATACTTCCTATTTGTTGTACTTGTCTCTACAAACAACAACAACTACGCCTCAGTCCCAAACAAGTTGGGGTCGGCTATATGAATCCTCATTTCTTCATTTAAGTTCATATCATCATAACAAATAAAATAAAATGTGAAAAATACGTTAAAATTTTTACATAAATGCTACTACTACTAATAAAAATAATGATAATAAAGTTCCATACGAGTCTAAAACCTATCCTCAACTAGTAGCGATCACCTATATGGATCTTTTTCTTCATATCTTTAGCTAAGTCTGTATTGATATCAAGCATTTGCTAGCAAACATTTGCAGGTCTTTTGAGATCACTTCATCCCATGTAATTTTAGGTCTACCCCGTCCCCTTTCAACACCTTCACTTACCATAGTGGGACTTAAGCATATCATTGAATTGGTTCTTCAAGTTCTCTAGATTGTGGCTAGTTGTTTGTTCTGAAAATATGTATTCAGCATTTCATTTAACTGGTTCTTTTAAACTTTGCAGAGGAATGCTATATACTATCAGGGCATCGGGCATGCCCTTCGTACCATTTGCAGAGATGAAGGCGTTTTTGGATTGTACAAAGGGCTTGGTGCTACATTACTGGTCTGCCTTTCCACTCTATCTTTCATCTGTGTTGATCAGTTCATGGCTTCATTCGAAAAAGAAAAAGTAATTTACAATGCTAATTAGGTATTTGCTTGTCGCAGGGTGTTGGTCCTAGTATAGCAATAAGCTTTTCTGTCTATGAGGCTTTGAGATCTTACTGGCAGACTCAGAGGTAAGTACCACGACGCCTTGGTAGCATACCCTATTGTTAGACATTCTGTCATTCTTGTCTAACGTCTTCTTGTGTTTCATTTTCTGTTTCTCTCAGGCCCGATGATCCTACTATCGCGATCAGTCTTGCTTGTGGAAGTCTGTCAGGAATTGCATCTTCCACTGGTGAGTAATTTGTATCAATTAACTTTAGCTTATTTTTTAGTACAATCAAAATTTATGGGTTCTTCACTATGTTCTTTTTCTCGGCTGAAAGCTATGTGGGGATTTGTGACCATTTAGAGTGAAGACCTTTAGTATAGCTGTCCAACTTGCCTCTGTGTGGATTAGGGGGTTGCTTAAAAAATTAATTGCTGGAGGAATGTGGGGACAACTAGGTTATAAGCGAAACTACATAGCATAGTTGAATGAAATTGCAGTTCTTAACTATTATGTTTTATTCTTGGTAACGTGCAGCAACTTTCCCTTTGGATCTTGTGAGGCGAAGAAAGCAGTTGGAAGGAGCAGGAGGACGTGCACATGTGTACAACACTGGCATAATGGGGATTTTTAAGCACATAATCAAAACTGAAGGCTTGCGTGGCTTGTATAGAGGGATAATGCCCGAGTACTACAAAGTAGTTCCCAGCGTGGGAATTGTGTTCATGACATATGAGACGCTGAAGAAGCTTCTATCTGAAGGGCCTTTTGATTCTTGACGTTTTCAGTTCTGCACTCTTCGAACTTTCTGATAAAACAAAACGTAAGGTTCAGTTTTGTTTGAGTTACTTACTAGTTAGGAAGAAAGTTTTAAGTATTGATATGGTAAATTAGTATTAAACGAGAGAAACATTCCCAAACGTTCCCACGGCAGCAAATTTTGTGGTTGCTGCTGTTTAACTTGTTTTTTGTTGTATAGCCATTGAAAATCACTAGTGTCCCACATCAATTGTATCTCTAGATATTTTAGGCTGGTTAATTCTTAGGATTTTACCCTTCCTTTTATCATCTTAATGATGATTGTATCACCCATACAGTTTTGTTTGTGGGATCCTTTTTTTCCTTATTTTCATTTTGTCTCCCCATTTATCTAGTGCTTCTTTTGGCTAAGTTTAGGCTAATCCCTTCAAGATATTGTAAGGACAATGGATTCATTTCCATTTCAAATTAAAAAATTCTATTTCAAAGAAATATTGCAAGGACAATGGAGTATATGGCAGTATTGCTTGGCAATTGTAATCAAAGAGGACTCTTAAGTTGGTTCATATTGTTCATTTAGTTGCTTATTGCAAGAAGCAATTTGTTTATGTAGACCATTTGATTCTTGAATTCTTTTGGCTGTCAAATTACCTGTATATTGCGGGTATATCAAATAGATCAAAGTATTTTTTTTGAACAACCAAGATACTTCATATATTACTACGTAGGATCCAAAATATTACATTACTATGTAGTAGTTTTGAGGATACTTAGGTTCCCCATACTTGCAAGCCTATTACATACCATAGCATCTAGATATATACATACAAAAGTAACTCCTTCCATATCACTAGTAACTAATTAACTAACAAAAGGGGGTGTGGAGTAGCATGATATTTTATCGAAGAGGACTCAAATTCTGTTATTATTGTTTCACTTAGTTGCTTGTTTTTTTTTTTTATATAGAACAGTTGGTTCTGGAATTCTTTTGACTGTCAAAAGTACCTGAATCTGATGTCTTGGATTATACATCAAGAAAGAAAAAAGTATCTATAACTGGTGATTGGTGAGTATTATTCAAGAGATCAACCTCTTAAGAAAGAGTTAGATTCATGATCAAGTTCATTTTACATCTAATTATTTTACTTTATCAATAGTTCATCCTAGAGAAAATGACAAAAATGTTCCCTTGTGTTCAAAGGTGGGTCCAAAATAGTCTGTTAAATATGCACAGAACAGTTTGTCCTTTAAATTTGTTAAAAGTTAGTAGTTTAAATTTTTATCAAATTTTTAACAATTTAGACTTGACGGAAATACTTTAAAAAACAAAGTAACCATAAACATCAAGAAAGTCTCATTAAATTGTAAATAGAATTTGAAAATATGCAACACAAAAAAAATGTATTAGACACTATAAAATGTATAAGTAAGAATTACACCTCAAATAGTTGCATCAGACTCTAGAGATAAATTAAAAATAGCAGAAATTATAAAATTATACCCCTAAATGTGAGTTCCCGCTAATTTTCTTTTTCTTTCCATAGATTTCGTCAAATCTAACCAATAGAGTTCAGTAAATATTTGAAAATTAAACGTGTTAAATTTTTGGCAAATTTAAAGAATCAAAATTGTTCAGTGCATCCTTAGAGACTTACCTCAAATATAAGGGACCATTTTTGTCATTTTCTAGTTCATCTTATGTAATATATCTGTGATTTGAAAAAGTTTATATCTGTGTTTCGATTCTGAAATACAGTGACTTCAGTTGCCCCCACAGATGTATATAGGTGGAATAAACCATAAGATATTCTGAGAGAAAAAATGATTTTCAGATTGGCATAAAGTCTGTTAATATGTTTAAATTTGGCAAGTTGCATTAGTAACCAATTAGAAAAGTGATGGCCTGCTGCAAATTGCATTTGATAAAACCATGTTTCGTGTACTCATTCTGATTGATTATTCAGAGAACGAAACAGGGCAGGAAATTATTATACTCTTTACGGCCATCATCCACTGTTCTTTAGCGGGAGATATGTCTCGGTTAATGTTTTTGTTTCGAATAAAAATATACATGTAATACACATTACTCATATATTACATTATTAGGATATAAATGAGGCAATAAAATAGATATTCAATTACCCACATAAGGAAATAATTTCCTAAAAATTATTCAATTTTTCAATTATTGCAATGGTCCCCACATTACAAAGTAAAAAATTATTATATTTTCTCTCCAAAAATTCTTTTCAAAGTTAACACACTACAAGAAAGTATAGAATTGACAACAAAATTTTAGCAACAATAAATATATTGTTGCCAAAAATATAAATGGCAAAAAATATTTAATATATTGTTTGCTAAAAAACATAAATGGCAACAAAAGTTTAATATATTGTTGCTAAAAAACGTAAGTGGCAACATAAAAAATAACTTGTTGCGAAAAATTTTCGAATCGGAGATTATTGCATTCAACAACTTTTGTTGTTGCGAAAAGTACTTTTGGCAATAATATCCAATATTTGGCAACAAAAATATTGTTGGCAAATGTCTTTCTTCTTGTAGTGAAAGTACACACAATTTTCTTTAATAATACATATAAAATACATCTTTAAGGGAAAAAATACTCCCAAAAAGTTGGAGCCCCAAGCCATTGCTTTATTGGCCTTATAGTTCGAGTCATCCCTGAAATGGGGTGGGGGTTATGAAATTATGTGGTCTAACTTGAATGACTTTATTGATATAAAATAAACATAAAAACTCTAGCAAGTAATTTTCTATACTCAGAATGACCATATATCAAATTATCCCCGAGTATTTTTCAAGAACACGACTTAATTGAAAGTGGGAATCTGACCCTCGATTAGGATTCTCACCTTTGATTACTTCCTCTTTTCTGTTTTATTACTGATGGAAAATTTTCTTGAGAAAGTTTTTGCCTAATTAATTCTCCTTCACCTCTCTATTTTTAGTTAATAAAATCAGAGAACTTGAGTTGGAGACATGTGCTTGAGAGACTTGTTTGGAAGAATGTTCAAGAGATAGTTTGTCATTAATAGAGCGTGATGCCAAAAATAGGGGGATAGAGGCGTGGGAAAGGAGGACACAAACTAAGTTATTTATGGTTCTTATTTTACGTTCGGTTTTACCATTTTGTGGAGAGGTGTGGGGACAAAAATAGACTTGAGACTTATTGCCAATAGGAAAAGTCCACAGGAAGTTGGAATAATCATCCAAAAATAACATATAATATCGATGTCCGGCCGTTCTTAAAATAAGAGAAGTCCATAAATCACCGTGAATGATATCAGATGACATTAAAGTACATGAAGATGAAGAATAACCAAAAGGATCCCTGTCAGAAGGTCCTCTACAGAAAAACCAAAAAGATCAAATTCAAGGAAAATATTATTGTCGGTTGTGAAACGACGCACAAAGATTAGATTTTTTATAAGTTTTGGGGCATGTAGGACATTCTTTAAAGATAATGGGGGTGTGGTGGGGAGAGGGATGATTGTCCATAACCTCGAATGGGAATGTCTTGTCCACTATCAACAATAATGTTACGGTTTAAATTGCTCTTATTGAAATAAGATGAGAGAGTACCTTGGGATGCCGTCATATGAGATGTGGCGCCTGTTGTTGCTCTATTGTACTTTATAAAGCAGTACGGGAAGTAAATAACTATTACAAGTATTCGAAAGGATAAACAAATATTCAATATTCAAAAATTGAATCTTGTTGAACAAATAGGCCAATCTTCAAAACTGTCGCAAGCTTGTTGTGTCTTGAATCTTGATAACCTGAAATCAAGAAACAACTAAATCTGGATGGTTACAACGTTGTGTGTTGAGTCGAGGGATTGCCCTCTGTCCTTAAGACAATATTGCCCCGTATATATACTTTTACGTTAGCGGGCAATAGTCTCCCAAGATAAAACAACACTTTAATCTCAACGCTACAAAGCCAATAGGTTGAGCCTGCCGAATAAAACAAATATGAATTGACTTGCTGAAGAAATGGAAAAGGAAGGAAGAGTTTCTATCTTCTCTTCTGTTTTGTCTCTGTGTATATAGTGTGTCTCTGTTGTGTATATCTTGTGTATATGTGAGTGTTTGCTCACTGTTTTTCAACATAGTTTTGCTCACTGTTTTGTGGTCTGTTTGTGCTATTTTCTGTGTCTGTATCTTCTGTTTTTCAACACAGTTTTGCTCACTGTTTTGTGGTATGTTTGTGCTATTTTCTGTGTCTGTATCTTCTGTTTTTCAGTCACGAATTGAGCCAAATGAGGCTCAATATATAGCATGGAGGAGGGGTTGTTCAACTGCCCAAAACATGGCTGTTAATGGCCAATAGAATGGCTGTAAATGACAGTTTTAATGCCATTAGTGTGGCTGATTTAAGGTCATGAAGGAGGCTGCTCAACTGCCCAAGTAATGGGTTGTTAATGGAGGAGTTAATCAGCCAAGTAATGGCTGGTTAATGCTCCAAAACACAGTTCAACGGTAGGCAGAAAGTTCTGTCACCCCAAAATCAACTTTTCAGAAACTCTGGGACAAAACTGTAAATATTAAGCAATTTGGGGTCCAAAAAGATAATATCAAAAAGTCCCCACAGCCCACGACCCGAGACCGGACCGGACGGGCGGGCGTGTGTGCTTAGCCTTGAACCCAAGCACATCTAGGTCCTCCCTCCTTTAAACACATGGGATACCCCTTGGGGTCCAAAACCCTTTACCACATTAGAGACTTATATAGAGAGCAATTCTTTCTATTCCCACCGATGTGGTAGATTTGTCCCACACCATATTTCCATGCCTCAAATACCTTACTTCGTAGACCAATATCTCTTTCATTTCTCAATGAAATTTGACGATTCTTGGCCCTACGGTCATCTACTCACTTCGTAGATCATGCATGTGCGAAGAGACAAAGCCTCCAACATGCGGAACACTAGTGTTTAATTCATTAAATATGGGTGGACGCACCTCCCCGCCAAAGGCAAATTTCCAACAGCGCCAGTATTCATGTATCAACTGTCGTCTGGAATGTTGAGAGACATCGTATTCATTGCCGCCTCAATATTCGTCGGTGCGTAGGTTCAAGGAGGTGAGACATGTGAACTCAGACTGGACTCAACGTATTGATCACACAGTGATAAAAAAAATATATGTCTAGCTTGATTTTTCACACTTGGCAATGCAGAAAACTCTCAAAGACTTAATTAATTAGACCTCTAGAATATTGCTTTCAATTTGCTTTTGAGACTCAATAGTGTGTGTATATGTATGCAAAACTTACACTTTGAACTATATATATATATATACGGGCTTTAGTAGCATAAGTAATTCAAAGAAAATAAGGAATTAAATTAATTAAAATCCAATTCAAACAAGAACATGAAAGTTGCCCTAAGAACTTTCCATGAACATCACACTGTTTACTATAATTTGAATCCTTTTCCAACTCAAAACATTGTGAACTCCGAGATGCAAACTTGCTTTTGCGTAATTAACAAATTAAACCTTGCTTTATTAATACATTGAGATTCTCCTATTACACGCATGGAAATGTTTTTCCTAATATGCTCATGCATGACCTTTTTTCGTATTATATATGATTAGGAAATCTGTCGAAGTACCTGACTCGTCTCACCTTAATCATACAAGCCCACTTAGTTTTATACTGTTAGGGTGTCAAAAACTACAAAAAGTAAAAACAAGAGATGAAATAAATCGAATGTCAATTATGTTTCCAAATGTCGGTAATTATGTCGTCTGACACCAGTGACAACACTTAGCAAAACAGAAACTTTAAAGAGTAAGTGCTGCGAATTTTAAAGAAAACAAAGGTTTAAAATTTTCATAAGTTATATATATTATATAACTTATGACGGTCAATGACCAGATGTATTGTATATTATTATGTACAAAAATATAAATTCCTTTCTTTACATATTTACAATATAAAACGGAAAGGAGTAAAAAGTTGAAGTAACAGATGACTTCTGCCTGAAAAATCTAACTAGGTAGACATAGACAACCTCTCATTACAATCGCTCCATACAAAACTAATCTAGAATCTAAACAGCAATTGTAATGTTGGACAGAATGTTGTCGACACACTGAGCCAACACTTATGATCCAGATTTCTGAGATGAAATCCCGAGAGCTCTCTTGGTATTTTTACAATCTAATTTTGGATGTCGATACACTGTTGTGGCGTCTCTATTTATAGTAAAGAGTTCCATTAAAAGGCTCATCGATCGGTTGTGGAAGTTGAGGAAAAGAAGGGCAGCTTGTGGTGGATAATTAAGGAGTGAAAATCTCAACAACTTTGACTTGTTCCTTACTCGACTTCTTCCCCAAGATTTGACTTTTTCTCTCACGTTTTACACAGCTCAAATTCACCACTCCTAAGTCATTTTTACATCATAGTAAAATATTACCGCTTAATGTGAAGTAAGACAAAACTGTTTTTCGAAGATGTTGGTCCGATGTTATGACATTTGTCCCAACATTTTTATGCATTCAAATCAGTACTTCAGAAGATATGTTGGGTCAAATGTCACAACACCAAACCCAACATTAACAATCTCCCCCTTTTTGCCTTTCTTCACAAAAATACATTACAAAATGTACTAACGACTTAGTGCATTGTCATAGATGTTGTCCAACACTTGTGATTATTGACAAGCTCCCCCTTAACCTGTGATGACATACAAGCAAAACTTGTGTATACCAAGTCATAGGATTAGAAAATATTGTGCGTACATATATATAGACATATCATCCAATATACACAACACAAAAAGAAAGACCTCATTATCAGAATAAACCATTGTAAAAAATAAACATCCACATCAACCATTAACCAAAATAAAAAAAAAGTTCATAATCCAAACAATCATAAACCAAACATTAAAAGCTCATGTGCAGCACATCAGCCCGTTTCTTCCTGGCTCATTATGCAGCAGCAGTTTCCAGCAGTTTTCTACTTCTGCATAATAGCTTCAGCATCAGCCCTCAGCCTTAGCATGTTCAATAACACCTTCCTCCCAATAACTTCTTCCTTTTGCACAGCAGTATCAACAGTTTCTTCAGCAGCAGCTTCACCATGTGCACATTCATCCTCTTCCCCCCTGCTCCCCTGCATAGCAGCACCTCCCCTTTTTTGTGAAGAAAGTAATAGCAATAAATGGTCTCTGGCTTGAACTAAGGCATCCCTGGCAGCATTAACCTCTGAAATTTGTTGGTTGACTTTTGGTATTTGACCTACTAGCCAGTCTGTTGACTGTCTTGAACCAGTGTTTCCCTGAATGTTGGTGACATTCCTAAGAACATTCTCACATTCTACTTCCTTCTTCCAAGGCAAGTCAATAATTCTTTCTTTGCTCTTTAAAATTGCATTGTTTATGGTGTAAAGGTCAGAATTCTTTCCAACAATATCCTCCCTCTTAGGTTCCAATCCTTGGGTAGTCAAGATTTGGTAGATTAGAGAGGGAAATGGAAGGATTAAAGTTGATTCTTTTTCAACCAAGTTGGCAACTTGATTAAAGATCATCTTTCCTAAATTAACTTTTAAGTCTTTCCCAATTTTAAACAATAGGGAAGCTCGTTCAGATGTCACAACTGACTCATTCAAGGAGGGAAGCCAATTGTGAATAGCAATTTTGTGAAGGGTTGAAAATAAGGCTGTTAGTTTTGAAGCTGCGCATCTAGGGATCCACTTTTTCATTATACCTCCAATGAGGTATTCAATCATTTTATCTCTAATTTTTGTCACTTGTTCTGCATCTCTAACTCTCTCTTCAGCATAAAGACCCATACATTGATTTATAATAAAGGGTGAAAACTGATAAATCTTGTTATAGAGATATACCTTCCCAAATTTTTTTGAGGAGACATTCTCTATAGCAGGACTCAGATTAGCATAAAACAACCTAATCACTTCATCAACATAGGGTTCTTTTTCTGTGACTGTTTTGAGAAGCTGTCTATCCTTGAGGAATTCTATCAAGCCATATTCAGTACATGAAGTAACATCTAACACTTTCTAACGTCTAATTACTCTATTCTTGTATCAGTCCCATTTGTCGTATTTAGCTTTAGAATAGAATTTTTCTGAGAAAGCATATACCTCAATATCTGAATCAGACATGGCTGAGCTCTCAGATTTGGTACTGCTGTAGGATGTTCTTGTATGTGCCTCTGCAGATGTTGGCTGAAATGTTGAGTGAGATGTTGTAGCATCAGTGGTAACATTTGGATCAACACTTGATTTAGCATATCTGGGAATTCCCTTTGGAAAGAATTTCTTCAGTGGAGTTTCATTAGGGATTTCATCATCTGCTTGAGACACATTTTGCGGGATAGGAGCAGTTGGTTCTTCTTCACTCTCTTCAGTTAAGAGCACAAAGTCAGTGTCGTCACTGGCACTGCTCGAGCAAGCAGGTATAGATGTATCAAATCTGGACCTTTTGTTGTTCGGCTCTTCACGAACTGTTCTCTCAAACATTTTGCTCGATCGACAAGTAGGGGAGGTGGAGGATCTTGGTCTTTTACCCAATGCTGAATTATTAGATGTTTCATCAACATCTATTGTATTGTTGTCATCACATGTATAGATAATGTCTAAAGGTTCATCTAAACCTTTAAATACTATAGCTTTGGACAAGTCCTCTGTAGATGGTGAAGAAGATAACGGGCAGGGTTGTTGTGGTTCATTTTTCTCATACAATTCAGTGTTCATAGGAGGGCTTATACTCATTAGGGTGTTGGTTGGAGTGTTGGCTGACATTGGTGTTGACATTGGAGAGGTTTCCATCGGTGAATATTGAGGAGAAAGTTTTGGGAATTTAGGGTTTGAGATTGAGAATGTAGTTTGGAATGGTGATGATTCCATCGGGTAAGAGGATGTATACACGATGTGATTTTCTCTTTTTTATTATTATTTTATTATTTTTATGGGAAAATTTAAAATAGTAAAATGATAGCAAATGAGAGGAATATTTATATACATGGCTAACCTTTCTTAGCAACAAAAATTCCTTAGTTTGAGGTGTTTCATTTTTAACTTACACCTAAAATATTGAGATAAAATAAATAAACATCACGATAAGGATAAACTTTAATCTCATCATTTTAGCTTTTGAAATTCCTGCAAACAAGGCATATAATAGGGAGAGAGAACTGACGATTTAACGATCATATAAGTACAATATTCCAACACATATCACATTATGAAAATGTCAACTGCAATGTTGGCAACATTTTGGACGACACGAGTATTTTGATTCCCCAAGAACTTTTCATTTTAGCAACAAATCAATACACGTTTTATATGTATTTTATGAGTTTTACCACTGGACCAATGTAACATTTTCCCATCGTGTCCTTGATCTAATCATATAACATATACAAAGGAATTTTCCATGTCAACAATAAGAATACTTATTTAGTATTCTCAAAATTCTTTTGAAGCACATGATACTCCTATAGAATAGGAACGGTATCTTTTCAAGGTCTTTGCCCATTTTGCACAGTTGCCAAATATTTGTATAGGCTTTGCCTTATTTTGATACTCCCTTTTTATGATGTACATGTATTTATATATTTCATCGCAGAGAACGGTATCACATTGGAATTACATTCTTATTGAAGGATCATGCTTGTGTGACCAAAAGTTATGCATCATACAGCAACAATAATCAGTCGGTGATATTATATAGGTAAATGTCACCCGAAATGTTAGACAACGTTTCAGCCGACATTCACTAATGACACCCTTTTTTAGAGATTACAAAGACCAAGAGATTTCTTCAAACTAGAAAATCTCTCATGGTCCAAAGCTTTTGTAAAAATATCAGCTAGTTGATCAAGATTGTCAACATGTTCAATTTTAACTAGCTGTTTTTCAACTAAATCTCTTAAAAAGTGATGTCTAATATCAATATGTATTGTACGTGAGTGCTGAACTAGATTTTTGGAAATATTTATTGCACTAAAATTATCACAGTACAAAATCAAAATGTTGCTAGTAAATCCATAGTCGTCTAACATGTGTCTTAACCATATTAATTGAGAACAACAAATTCCAGCTGCTACATATTCAGATTCAACAGTTGAAAGTGAGACAGTTTTGTTTACGACTATACCATGAAACAAGGTTATTGCCAAGATAAAAATATCATCCACTTCTCCAGCCCAATCTGAGTCACTAAATCCTATTAAGTTAGGATTAGTGTCTTTGGAATATCAAATTCCCAACTCACATGTGTCAGCAACATATCTATAATACGTTTCACGATATTTAAGTGGGACTTTTTGGGACAGGCTTGAAAACGTGCATAAACACAAACATTAAACATAATATCTGGGCGACTAGCAGTAAGATAAAGAAGGCTACCTATCATAGACCGATATAATGTTGGGTCGACATTATCATTACATACCTTCTGCGATGAACCCATGGTGTCTTCATTTGTTTAGCGTTCTCCAATTCAAATCTCTTAACTAGAATCTTGGCATATTAACTCTGTGAGATGAAAATTCGATCGTCACTTTGCTTTATCAGCAAGCCTAAGAAAAAAGTTAATACCCTAATCATGCTCATTTCAAATGTTGATAATATAGCTTCAACAAATGAATTTAGGTACGACTGTGAGGTCGACCCAAAAACTATGTCATCCATGTAGATTTGAGCAATTATAATATCTACACCGTGTTGTTTAATAAATAAAGTACGATCAGCTTTGCCACGATTAAAACCAAATTCAAGAAGAAAGTTAGTTAACCGACCATACCATGCATGAGGGGCTTGTTTCAACCCATACACAACCTTTTTTTTTTATCTTGTACACATAGTGTGGATGGTAAGGATCTTCAAATCCTTTTGGATGTTCAACATAGACTTCCTTATCTAGATAACCATTTAAGAATGCACCTTTAACATCCATTTGGTGTAAAGTAATTTTCAGACAACAAGCAATAGCAAGTAAAAGTCTAATTGACTCAATTCTAGCCACAGGTGCGAAGGTTTCGTCATAATCGATTCTTTCAACCTGAGTATAGCCTTGTGCAACTAGACGAGCTTTGTTTCTAACAACTGTTCCCGATTCGTCTGATTTATTTTTTTAAATCCACTTAGTTTCAATTACATTTGTATTATTTGGACGTGGAACTAAGTTTCAGACTTCATTTCGAGAAAATTGTTCAAGCTCTTCTTGCATTGCCTGTATTCAGAAGTTATATTTAAGTGCTTCTACAACATTCTTTGGTTCTAATGTAGATATAAAACAAGAAAGACTAACCTCTTGGTATATGGTTGACATACACACATACCTTAACATTTCTCTATAGTTGAGTGATTTTTTCCTCTTGTTCTAATTCCTTCAAAAACTCCCCCTATCACTTGGCCCGTTGGATGATTCTTTCTAATACTTGATGAGGTTCCCTACGAACTTGGTCTAACAATTCAGCACTCGACTCCTCATATGTGGTCTCTATTGTTGTTTCGGATGTTGCTCCAGGTGTAGCAACATTTGTGGCAACATCCAATTCTTCTACAATCTGTGGACTTTCCACTGTATCTACAATGTTATTTTCAATAGTTTTTCTTGAAAGATCATCAAAGATAACATTTACAGACTCTTGTATAGTTCTGGATCTCAAATTCTATACTCGATAGGCATGACTATTTTGTGAATAGCCAATAAAAATTGTTTTATCACTCTTAGAGTTAAATTTTGCCAAATGATTCCTATAATTTAAAATATAACAAATACACCCAAAAATATAAAAGTAACGCAAGTTTGGTTTCTTTCCATTTATAATTTCATAGGGTGTCATCTTTGTTTCTGGCCTTAAATAGACTCTATTAGCGATGTGATTAGCAGTATTCAAGGCTTCTGCCCATAAACGTTTTGACAAATGTTTAGAACTAAGCATCACTCTAGCCATTTATTACAATGTCCTATTCTTCCGTTCTGCAACCCCATTCTGTTGAGGAGTTTTGGGGGTAGAAAATTCATGAAAAATTCCCTTTTTCTCACAAAAGTTTGTGAATGGACTATTTTCAAATTCTTTTCCATGGTCGGATCTAATCCGAAAAATAGGAGAATAGAATAAATTTCTAATTCTTGAGTGCAAGATTTTAAACATGTCAAACGTTTGTGATTTTTCATTCAAAAAATATATCCAAGAATATCTAGAAAAATTATCTACTATCACAAAGGAATACCTCATGTCTCCTATACTGTCTACTTCAATTGGACCCTTTAAATCCATATGTAGCAATAGAAAACAATGAGATGTACCTGAATGTTGTCTGTCATGTTGGACAACATTATGAGAGACACGGGTTTGCTCACCTTTCAAACAATCTTCACAGATAGTTTTACTTTTATGGCTAAGTTTGGGTATGCCTCTAATAGCTTCATATGAGACCAATTTTTCTAAATTGCGGTAGGTGACATGCCCAAACTTTTGATGCCATAGTGTTGTGTCATCGATCTTAACATTATTGCATGTTTCTTGTCTTACAACAAGATATCAGTTGTCATATGTTCTTGTACCTGTCATGACACATATATTTGCTTCATTCGCAAGTTTACAAAGCATTCTGATTAAATTTTACCTCAAGATCGTCATCACACAATTGATTAATACTAATCAAATTAGCCATTAAACCCTCAACGTGTAAGACATTCCTTAAGGTTGGAAAACCAGGAACATCCAAGATCCCTTTTCTAATTATTTTACTTTTACTGTCACCTCCATAAGTCACATTTCCTCCATTGAATGACTCATAGTTCCTTAGAAATCCTTCTGTACCTGTCATGTGGCGAGAACACCCAATATCAAAGTATCAAGAACCTGAAATGTTAGTTCTTAATGCAGTTATACATACATTACAAGTCCATTTTAGGAACTCAAACTCTCTTAAAATATTTTTTTACCTTCTGGCTCAGAAATGTTGCTTCGATGTTTATCCGGAATGTTGGACAATAATTTAGGCAACATTTTGCTCACACAAATTTAAAGTTTGAAACAGTGTGATTTTAAGTGTCCGGGGGAGTTACAGTGATAGCATACAAACTTCATTTTCTTTTACATATATGAGAACATATTATTCATCCCTTTTTCTTTTACAAAGCGTACTTTCTCATTTTTATCAAAGAGATTAGAGCATATGATTTTAAGAGAGTTTTCGTACCCAATACCTGCGTGTGAAGGTTTACTAAAGTTGAGTATCTCATTCAATTTTGAAGTCCCTATGTTGAGTTTGCGGAAGGTTGCTTCGGCTAAATTCAATTTTGCACGAATCTTACCAAATTCAATATTATTTTTGGTAAGTGCAACCTGAAGTCGGGTTATCGTGCCTGTTAATTCTACATTCTCATGAGTTAAAGATTTTACCTTTTTGTCAAGTTGCTTGGATTCTATCATTAAGGCTTTACAAATACTTTGTAATTCATTAATCATATCATTTTTGTATTCAACTTGATCCATACAATCAACCTCACTAACAGAAATAGAACTACTAAAGAAATTAATATCATAATAGTTAAAGAATTCATACATTTCGGATGTCGCTGAGGATTTTGATGTCGTTGATGATGTTGGAGAAAATGTCGTGACATTTGAGACAACATTATGTACGATATCTTCATTATTCAATAGAGACTGTTCGAAAACAGTGGCCAACATTGCTTGTGTTTCAATTTTATGATCTTCTTTCTCTTCTTCTTCATCATCACTAAGAGAAACTCATAGGTTCTTATCAAATTTTCTAAGAGTGTTTGCACATTTGTTAGCATAATGACCCCAACCTGCGCATACATGACATTGCACAGACTCAAGTTGTTTGGGATCAAATTTGGTACGATCTGAGTTGGTTCTTCTTAGTTGATTTCCTTTTTGTACATTTGAAAGGAATCTAGTGGGCTTTTGATTGAATACTTGGTTTTGGTGCTCTTTAGATTTAGATTGATTTCTCTCATTGTTGAACTTCCTCACCATCGAATTGTATTTTCGAGTGAGTAAGGCAACATTTGCACATTCACCAATTTCTTCAAGATTCTCATCCTCTTCTTCGATTTGACTCTCCGAGGATTGAACTTGATGTGCCACATTCTTGCTTTTATACAATTCCTTTTGATTCTCAATGTTCATCTCATAAGTTATAAGTATGCTCATCAAGGTATGAAGGACCATTGTGGCAAGATTGTGAGCTTCTTCAATAGCATAAATCTTTAAATTGAACTTTTCAGGAAGAGAACGGAGAGCATTTTCAACAAGTTGAGTGTTGGTTAATGGTTCACCAAGCACTTGACATTCATTTGAGATGTCAATCAACTTTTCAAAATAAGATTTAATATCATCCATTTCTTCCTCCCTTAAACGTTCATATTTACTCAAGAGCATGCGTAGATTTGTTCGACGAACACTTGAGCTCCCTTCACAATGAATTTGAAAAGTATCCCATGCGTCCTTGGCCGTGGGACAGTTTTGAATGAGTTTGAACATGTCAAGATCAACCCATCCAAAAATTACATTTGAGGCATTTTCGTTAAAGCTAGCATTATTGGTTTCTTCTGTAGTCCATTCAGATTCAGGTTTAGCAATAATGTTACATTCTTCATCCGGTGGCAACATTGAAACAACATACCCATTGGTTATAGATCTCCATACACGAATATAAATTTTATTTGATATGCGAATGTAGGCAAATCTTCCAATAGGCATAATTTGATCAATCTAAAATAGGAAGTCTATCAATAGTCGGATTTGACGAATACATAACTTATGACAACAGGACCAAACACTTATTGTGTTAAGTGTCTTCTTTGATACCACTTGTTAGGGTGTAAAAAACTACGGAAAGTAAAAATAAGAGAAGAAATTAATCGAATGTCAATTATGTTTCCGAATGTCGGCAATCATCTTTAAAGAGTAAATGCAATGAAATTTAAAGAACACAAAGGTTTAAAATTTTCATAAGTTATATATATTATATAACTTATGATGGTCAATGACCAGATGTATTGTATATATTATGTACAAAAATACAAATTCCTTTCTTTACATATTTACAATATAAAATAGAAAGGAATTAAAAGTTGAAGTCGCAGATGACTTCTGCCTGAAAAATCTAACTAAGTAGGTATAGACAACCTCCCATTACAATCGCTCCATACAAAACCAATCTAGAAACTAAACAACAATTGTAATGTTTGACAGAATGTTGTCGACACACTCAGACAACACTTGTGATCTAGATTTCTGAGATGAAATCCTGAGAGCTCTCTTGGTATTTTTGCACTCTAATTCTGGATGTCGATACACTGTTATGGCGTCTCTATTTATAGTAGAGAGTTCCCTTGAAAGGCTCATCGATCGGTTGTGGAAGTTGAGGAAAAGATGGGCAGCTTGTGGTAGATGATTAAGGAGTGAAAATTTCAACAACTTTGACTTGTTCCTTACTAAACTTCTTCCCAAGCTTTGACTCTTTCTCCCACATTTCACACATCTCCAATTCACCGTGCCAAAGTCTTTTTTTTTTACCCCAAAGTAAAATATTATTGCTTAACGTGAAGTAAGACAAAACTGTTTTTCGAAGATGTTGGTCCGAATGTTATAACAATTGTCCCAATATTTTTATGCATTCAAATCAGTACTTCAGAAGATATGTTGGGTCAAATGTCACAACACCAAATCCAATATTAACATATACAATACACAAATTTGAGATTCAACACTAATTCAATTCTTATCAAGCTTATTTCATTTGGTAATCATCAAAATACTAGCTCTAAAATCAATAATTTATCAAAATTTGAAGCTTTTCCAAATTTAAATGGACCACATGTTCTTTTGAAACAGAATGAGTGAATAACTTAAATGATCATCCAACTATAGCAAAATCTTCACTAAAGTCACTCATGTTTATATTATATCAATAAAGTAACTCAAGTTAGACTAGTTTATCAACAAAGTTATTACAACCAACAAACTAAATGAATAATTACATAAACCTCCCCTCATGTTTGTTTTTGTACCATTTACTTCCTTCGTGGTTATGACTTGAGGGAAGATTTATGTAATTATTCCTTTAGTTTTTTTATTGTAATTATTAGCGAATATTCATAGTATATTTTGTAATTAGATAGTTGTATATTTAAGATAACTTAGGATTCTTGTTGTATTAGGAATCAACCATCTCAAGTATATTCTCACCTTTAAATGACACAATGCCTCCTGTAATTTCATAATCTGGATGCCCAACAAGAACCTGAAATAATTCAGTCAATACCAAGAGCTTTGATCAAGGAACAACATTTCATTGCAAATAGCAACCATGACCGCAGTAAAGTTTGCAAGGAGACATATAGAGAAAAAAGAGAAAGTGAAGTTGAAAAACTAGTTTGAGGAGTATTTCATGTGAAATAATGATTTTCACTCACAAATTTTCAACTATTTTTCAACCGAAACTCATGTCCTAATACGATGAACTTCCAAATACCCCTTTTCAACTTGAACTTCAAACACTTTTTTTTTCCAACTTCAACCAAATATTGTACAAAATGTCTACTAAAATCCAAGTAAAACAAAACGAGATGATTCTAGGGACAACCCAAGAGATCATTCAAAAGAACAAAATGGCAGGGAGACGAAGAAACATAGAATAGCCAAGGAAAAGGTGTATGCACAAATATTATCACAAAAGAACCAAGATCAATTAAAATACTCAATTATACTATTCCAGATGTGCAAATAACAAGTCACTAGGTAAGAAAAGTCTAAAAACATAATAGCAGATCCGAGGAAAACAACAAAAGAGAACTAACAAAGGCAGGACCATTCTTACCCATTACAGCATGTACCTGTTGTGGGTTACAATAATTGCAGGAAACGAGAAGTAAGCAACTGCTAACTCTTACAACAAACTGAAATTACAACAAACTGAAACTTCAACAAACTGATATTACAACAAACTGAAATTTCAATAAACTGAAATTACAACCACTTTGATATTTTGATGGGTCGAGTGATGGCACTTTGTCTTTAAGACAAGATTGCCCCGTACATATCCTTTTACGTTATGGACAATAGTCTCCCAAGATAAAACAACAACTTAACAAATGAGCAAAGGAAATTCAAGTGTTACTTTGAGGAACTTAGAGTAACGAACTGATGCTTGAAAGTAGGAAGAAGATTTCTGATTTTCTGTCTCTAATCTGAACAATTGAGCCAAAGGCTTCAATTTATAGTGTAAGGAGAGTGACTTCTCAACTAGCCAACTAATGATATTCAGCCAAGTAAATGGCCAAATTTATGTGCAAAGTAATGGAGATTCAACGCTCCAAAACCAAAGAAGAAACTTTTTGTCGGATCGGACGGGCGGGCGGCGGCGGCGCGCGTGTGGGCTTAGCATCGAACTCAAGCACACCTAGGTCATCCCTCATTCAAACACATGGGTTACCCCTTGGGGTCCCAAACCCTTATCCATTTTTGAGACTTATAACATGAACAAATCTTCTTTTTCCCACCGATGAGGGAGATTTGTTCCACACCATATTTTCATGCTTCAAACACCTCACTTCGTGGACCAATATCTCTTTCATTTCTTAACGAAATTTGATGATCCTTGGCCTTACGGTCATCTACTCACTTAGTAGATTATGCACGTGTGAAGAACCAACGTCTCCAACATGCGGAACCCTAGTGTTTAAGTCATTAAAGATGGGTGGATGTAACTCCCACCAAAGGCAAATTTCCAGCAATCCCCTCTTGAAAGAGATTTTGGCGCACTCACAAGGTGCCTATTTCCAGCAATATTTCAGCGGACCGATGTTGCATCAGGAGAGGTAGCTTCATCTTTGAACCTTCCATAGTTAAATACCGTCGGACTTACTTAATGCGTGGTGAACGTGATGTCTTGAACCGTTAGTGTTTAGTGTAAGCTAAGTCAATAGTACCAACCCAACAACTTCCCTTACTCTGTTTTTCGTAATTTTTTGTTTGTTGCGGCCGTAGACACTTCTTGGATTCTTAAGTGCGTTCATTTGAGGCGGTCTGTCCTCGCACTTAAATAGGTGGTCTCCTACAAGGTATCCTGCTATATCCCACTTTACAAGTGTTAGGAACCATTAAATGTTTCTCCAAACCTAACCTCAACCGTTGAGGATCATTAAAGGTTTTGGAAACTTAACCTTTACCCACACTGCAGATAGCACTTAACGTCTATCACGGGAACGACTTTGGGTTTATGTTTCTTACAGAAATCATAACCCGAAGTGCTCTTGCTTCCACCGAAGCACTCAACTGAACCTTTAGATCATAGTTTTTCCATTGAACCAAATTCTTGGGATCTCCAGTCAGTAAGGTTGGGTTACCACCGTATTGGTCCTTAAAGCTTGGGTTTTAAGCCCATTCTCCTAGACAAGCAGAATATCTGATCTCTGGGTATGCCCTTTGTCAGTGGGTCTACTATGTTATCCTTTGATTTTATGCAAATCTCGTCATATTCGACAGAGACATAAGACCGTTAGGCAGCTGATCACCATGGGCATAATATCCATTGATTACACCGTTGTACATAGAATTTTGTGCACTTCCTAAAGCCGACTGGCTGTCGCAGTGAATCATCACTGAAGGTACGGGTTTGTCCCAACAAGGGACATCCTCTAAGAAGTCGTGAAGCCACTCAACTTCTTCTTCTGCTTTGTCTAAAGCGATAAACTCCAATTCCATCGTGGATCGGGCGATGCAAGTTTGCTTAGAGGATTTCCAAGACACAGCTCCACCACCAATTGTAAATATATACCCACTGGTGGATTTGGTGTTCTCTATATCAGATATCCAATTTGCATCATTGTACCCCTCTAGTACAACTGGATATCTCGAATAATATAACCCGTAATTTAGCGTGTACTTCAGGTAACGTAGCACCCGATTCAACGCTTTCTAATTATCATTACTTGGATTACGGGTAAACCTAGCCAACTTGTTGACTGCATAAGCAATATCAGGCCGGGTGCAGTTTGTTATGTACATCAAACTCCCAATCACCTGTGCATATTGCTCCTGGCATACGGGTGCACCACGATTTTATCAAGCTTTAGATTTCTATCCAGTGGTGACTTCATAGGCGAATTGACAAACACCTCAAACTTTCTCAAAACATCCTCGATGTAGTGAGACTGAGATAAGACCAGTCTGTCAGACGTCTTAGAGATTTTTATCCCTAAGATGACATCTGCGATACTCATATCCTTCATGTCGAAGCATTGTTTCAACATGTTCTTAGTCTCTAGGATTACGCTAGGACTGCTTCATATGATCAACATGTCATCTACGTACATGCATATCATGATGAACGAGTCAGAGTTACCTTTCATGTAGACACATTTATCACACTCGTTAATGGAGAAATCCTTTGATAGTAGAGTACTATCAAACTTTTCGTGTCATTGCTTCGGGGCTTGTTTCAGCCCGTACAGAGATTTGACAAGTCGACAGACTTTCTTCTCTTTCCCTGGAACCACATACCCCTCAGGTTGTTCCATATAGATTTCTTCTTCCAAATCACCATTTAGGAAGGTTATCTTAACATCAAAATAGAGGCCTTCTTTCTTTAATAGCCATGTAATGGCAATTAGTGAGAAGTTATATTCAACCAAGTAAATAATCGAATTTATGTGCAAAGTAATGGAGATTCAACACTCCAAAACCAACCCAAAAGGCAGAAACTTTATGTCTTCAGTCGTGAGCCTCTTTTCTCTTTCCTGAAACTCCAAGGACCAAACTGTAAATATTAAGCAATTTGGGTCCAAAAAGATAATATCAGAAGAAGCTCAAAGCCCACTACCCAAAGCCCGGACCGGCGGGTGGCGGCAGCGCGCGCGGGCTTAGCCTCGAACCCAAGCACACCTAGGTCCTCCCTCCTTCAAACACATGGGTTACCCCTTGGGGTCCCAAACCTTTATCCATTTTTGAGACTTATAACATGAACAAATCTTCCTTTCCCCACTGATGAGGGAGATTTGTTCCACACCATATTTTCATGCTTCAAACACCTCACTTCGTGGACCAATATCTCTTTCATTTCTTAACGAAATTTGACGATACTTGGCTCTACGGTCATCTACTCACTTAGTAGATTATGCACGTCTGAAGAACCAAAGTCTCCAACATGCGGAACACTTGTGTTTAAGTCATTAAAAATGGATGGACGCAACTCTACCAAAGGCAGATTTCCAACACCTGTTTCAATATAATAGCAAAGTCAGAACTTGGACAATTCTAATCTGCTTAAGCCCGTGCCGAAAGGCGTGGATAAGGCTACATCTCATTGGAAAATAACAAAATTGAATAAGAGAAGAAAATTTGCTGTTAATCTTGTTGAATTAACTTTTTATCCAGTTACTTCTAATTTCTTCAAAAATATATATATATATATATATATATATATATATATATATATATATATATAATAGGAACCAAATTGAATAAGAAAAAGAAGAAAATTCTTGTTAATCTCTAATTCATATGGCCGCTTATCCAGTACTACCAATTTCTTAATGTAAATATACACAAATTTCCTCCCAATTTTCTAAACTCCAGAAAGACCAACATAAATCATTAAATTGAATTAGCAAAGAAATACACAAACTATATTCCAAACTTATCCAGAAAACATAAATACTTAATAACTTTGGTAGAATTATCAAATATAACTAAAGACTCGGTAGAATTATCAAGGGAAAAAACTCAAATATGCCATTAAACTATCGGAAATTGCTCATTTTTGTTGATCCTTGATAGTTTGGCTCATTTATGCCATTGTCATTACCTAAATGACTCATTCATGCCATTTTTTATTAATGCCGATTTTACAAATACCATTTTTCATTAATGCCGGAGTTAATGCAAAATGACATGGATGATATTTTGGTGACGGCGATGGCATAAATAAGTCAAACTATTGACGAGTGTTATAAGTGGACCATTTTCGATAGTTGAATGGCATAGTTGAATTTTTTCCCAATCAAAACCCTAGGTAGAATCAACAAATAGCCAATAACTTGGACAAAATTTTCAAAAGTAGATAAACACTTTAGTAGAATCATCAAATATAACTAAAAATCTCGATAGAAATACAGCTAAAACCATCCTTGACATTATCAAATATAGCTAAAAACTTAGGTTTAATTATGAAATACAACTAAAAACTTGGGTAAATTTATAATAGGCATAATACATAAACAGGCCCTCAAACTCGGCTTCAGCTGGCAAATATGCCTCCAATTTTGGATGTACACAAATAGACACCTAATTTGTCTCTACTTTACCAATTGAACACTCCAACTTACAAAATAATCATCTAGACACCTTCAAAATTTATGTGTCTCGTCAGTAATTGTGTTTACGTGTTCAACCTTATATAAGTAAGTTGAGGTCGTTATTTGTGCACATCCAAAGTTAAAGGACATACGTGCTAGCTGAGACCAACTTTAATAGCTTGTTTATGTATTATGACTTTATAATATAGCTACAACTTAGGTAGAAAGAATTATCAAATATAGGTAAAACCTAGGTAGAATTATCAAGCACAGCTAAATGAACCATCAATTGTAGCTAATTACTTGGGTAAATATCAGTGTGGATCCAGAATTTTCACTCAGAGAGTTAGCATCGACTGTACTAATTGTGATGGCGAAGAAGGGACAAATCTAATATATATTGAACAACGACGAACTTTAGACGAGGGTATTACCATTTTTGGCAAAGAAGAGCTCGTGGGGTGACCCAAGGTGCGAAATTCGACTTAAATCATCATTTGTGTGAGGTAGGCAGATGATGTTACCTGTTGTACTCGATCCATTTTCTTGTTATTTCCCCCATAGACAAAAGTGTTGTTGGTGATAAGTGTGAGAGTTAATTAGACTCTCTAGCTCATAATAACAAAAGCTAAACATAAAAAATAATGTTGTCCCTAAGAATCAAACTAGGATGTTGAAGACAATTTTGAACATCTTGGACCACGTGAGCTAACTTTTTGCTTTGATTCAAGTGTTCAAAGTTAATATATATAAACACAGAAAATAAACCTTAAATACACAGTCTAAATTTTTGCCGCAGGTGAACACCCTCACCCACACCTAAATCCGCCCCTGGTAAAAATATGTAATTCGTATGGATAGGCACAATTGAATACCTCGCCTTGGCGGACAGTGAGGTTAACACCTTTTAAAATTTGTTTCTTTGATTCTGCTATAATGGCGGAAGGTCCTTCACTTGAAGTAAAACTCCCGCCGCCTAGTCACAAAACTATTTACCCGATATACCTCCTCGCCTCAAATACCTTCCTTTTGATATCATCACAGTATTAATATATCACGATGGTATTAAGGACTGAAGCAGCCCTCCACGATACTATTACATTATATATTTCTAAGACAATGGTATCATAGAGTTTTCTTTACGAGAAAAGTGTGTCTTTTTTGAATAAACGAACATGACCATCCATGATATATCATCTCAGTATCATGAAGGACTAAGAGAAGGACTGAAGCAGTTTTTCATGATATCATCTAAGTATATTTATATATCATGGCCTCATAACTGGAAGGGAGGAGGAACATCTCAGGCAAATAATTTTAATTTTTTCTGGGCTACAAAAATAATGGGGTAGAATCGGGTAATTAATTTAGTTTGAGGAGACATAAACATTCTTTTCCCAAAAGAATATCAATGTCCACTACGTACAAAAATTACCCACATGCCTACTTTCATACCCAAAAAAACTATATACCGTTTATACCCATTTATGGCTATTGTAGATAATTTCATATCTTTTTTTTTTATTTCTCTACTTCTTATCTTCTTTTCTTTCTTTTCCTCATTTTTTTCTTCTTTTTTGTTCATTTATTTTTTCTCAAATCATACTATTTTTTATTTTTATCATAATCTGATTTCATATTAAATTCTAGCTCCTTTTTTTTTTTTACTATTTCTTAATTTCTTGTTCCTTTTTTAATTTAATTTATTTCTTTTCTTTTTTATCTTCATAATCCCATTTTATTCTTCTTTTTTGCTAATTTTATTTATTCCTCTTTTAAAGTTTTGGTGATTTTTTTTTACTTTTTGCTCCTTTTCTTATTTTTTTTCTTTATTTCTGCTTTTTTATAATTTAATTCTACACGTCTTTTGACTCATTCATTTTTATTTTTTATATATCAATATAAATCGAGCTTGCTGCTCGATGGATAATTGATAGTGATTGATGAGCTAATCATATTATTGCTGGTTGTTTAAGTTGTAATCATTAAAGACTTGAGGAATATAAAAGAAACAACGGATATGTTGCCCGTTTTATTATAAAATAAGTTTAATGTTAGAACTACGATAGTAATATTACTTATAGCGTGACAATACCATTGTTTTCATCGTGGTAGATTGAGGTGTGGCGGGTCAAACTCATTATGGTTGTTGAGCAAGTCATCGCAAGGTGTGTAAATGATATTCCCTCTCTTTTCTTGGCATGAAGCTACATAAAAAATGACTTCTAAACGAACCTGTCAAAAGAAGAGTTTTAGATCATATCTTCTATCTAGAGTTGTTATCGTTCGTTCATCATAATTATACCGTGTCGGGAGTACACTCCATGTTTAGTATTTATCCTTGATAGAAGAATAGTTGATAGTCGTATATACAGTACTTACAGATGTTGCATTGATATTGAGATTGTGACTGAGCCTCTTATGGTCGGGTAGACTTCTATCGAGCCTCATATGGCCGGATAGACTTTTACCGAATCTCACATGGCCGAGTAGACTCACACTGAGCCTCTAAAGGCCGGGTAAATACAAACCGAGCCTTTATATATAGCCGGATAGCTTAGTGTTGTATTATGTATTCGAGTTGAGTCAGAAGCAGGTAAGTGTACTCTCAGATGATCTTTGACTCTTAGTTATGTTTGGTGGTTATATATTCCAATTTAGTTTTAGTTTCAGTTTCATTTATTCAATTTGACTTACATGCTCAGTACATTATTTCGTACTAACGTTCCTTTCCTGGGGACGCTTCATTTCATGCCTGCAGGTCTTGAGAGACCGACATATAGATTCCACAGTAGTTGTGCCAGAGTTCAACTTGATTGGTAAGCTCCACGTTATCTGGAGTTATCAGGTCTAGAGTTTGAGGTTATTATGTATATTACAGACAGTATAGGTAGGTCGGGCCCTGTCCCGGTCATATTACATTTGTGTTCTTTCTAGAGGTTTGTAGATATGTCATGTATGTTCAGTATGGTAGCCTTGTCGGTCCTTGTATATGTTATTTTGAGTTTGCTCTTTTGTAGAAATTCATGAGGGCCTTGTCGGTCCGTATATATGTATATATCTTTTGGGTTGATTCCATGTCAGTTGAGATAGTTATCATTTACAGATTATTCAGTGTACGACCTTGTTGGCGTATGATATTGTTGAATGATTATAGAATGTCCTTGTCAACCCAGATATTTGTTTGTATTCAGAATTCACGAGCTACAAATTAGTGAGCTCAGGGTCAAGTGAGGCACCAAGTGCCGATCACGCTTCCCTAGATTTGGGGGTGATAATATATCATATACTGACAGTATCATAGTTGAATGATTCATCCATTCAAGAAAAAAACAACTCAACTCTTTATGATACCCACATGGTATATATCATATACTGACAGGGTATCATAGAAGATTGATTCATTTCTTTAAAAAATTACTACTCAGTCCTCTATGATACACGCATGGTATATCATATACTATATGATATCATAGAGAGGATTGGCAGTTCATTCTTCAAGAAAAATATGCAGTCCTCTATGATACCAACCTTATATATATATATATATATGCTAACACTACCCAGTTGTCTATGATGCCCACATGCTATATATCATTTACTGACATGGTATTATAGAGGAATGATTTTTTTTTCAAGAAAAACACTCATCAATGGATGACATATTCATTCTAACACTACTCAGTTTTCTATGATGCCCACATGGTATTTATTAGGGGTGAGCGGATCCGGGTACCCTAATTTTTTTTAACTACCCGGACCCTATCCAGTAAATGATCGGTTCCTAAATTTATAAACTGGAACCTACCCGTAGCAATCATTACCCGGAACCTACCCGGACCCTGCGATTCCGGGTAGGTTCTCGGGTACCCTGTAAATTTTTGTGTTGCTTATTCATTGTTGACCTAAAACAGGTTGATATATCCACAAGGCATAGTAATTTAAGCCTATTCTTAAACTAAACTAAACTAAACTAAATCAGTTAAGGAATAAACACGTCAACTAAACAGGCTCATAGTTGCACAGTTATATATAAGAAACTACTTCATGTTGTTCCAACTATCATATTCAACTACAATAGGCATAAATTCATCTAAAACAAGTTTATTAACATATAAACATACTGGAAATCATACAATTGAGCTAGAAACTAACTAAATTAATAAGAATAATCAATAGGAATGAGGTTCAATTTATAGAACCCCCATACCCTAGAGATTAAGGTTTCTAATCAGTGTGGGATGAGTAAAATAGGAGGGGAAAATCCCTCCAAAATGAACCCAACCAATCAGAATACACTATTCGAAATTGTAAAGAGACAATAATCATTAAGAGATCGCAGAAAAGGTGATGAAGAGGGTCCTGCGGTGTGCGGGCAAGGATTATTAATGCCCTTGCCCGTTTTAGACGAGCAAGACCTGAAGCAAAGCATTGTACAGTACAAAATTGCCATTCTCGGCGTTGATGACGAAGAGAGAGATGAAGGCTAGGGTTTCGGTGTGAAATGAAAAGAGGGAATGGTTCTGGGGTGTTTATGCATGATAAGGAGATTTGGGTCGGGTCGCGGTCAGATTGGGCCGGACCCGACTGTATTTTAGAAGAAATAAAGAACCCATATTTGTTTTTAAATTAAAATAAAAAACAATAGGTTTCGGGTATCGGTTCCGGGTTTGGATACCCTGTCTCTATTTGCCGGAACTAAAATTGGACCCGACATTGATCGGTTCCTAATTTTACTATCCGGAACCTACCCGTTATTATAATATATCTACCCGAACCTACCCGTTAGTGTCGGTTCCGGTCGGGTATCTAGGTACCCTGTACCCGTGCTCACCCCTAGTATTTATCATAACTGACTGGTATCATAGAGGAATGGTTCGTTTCTTCAAGAAAAACACTCATCAATCTTGTATGATACTAACCTGGTATATATCATATACTAACAGAGTATCATAGAGGACTGGTTCATTCCTTAAAAAAAAAGCTCAGTCATCTATAATACCCATATGGTATATTATATACTAACAGTCCATTTCAAGAAAGACATTCAGTCTTTTGTGATACCAACCTAGTATATATCATATACTGATAGAATATCATAGATGAAAATTTTATTCCAATACCGCTCACTGCTCTATGATGCCCACAATGTATGTATCATATACCGACATGGTATCATAAAGGACTTGTTCATTCCTTTAAATAAAAAGTTTAATCATCTATGATACAACCTGATATATATCATACACTAATAGAGTATCATAAACGAATGGTTCCTTCCTTCAGAAAAGAGCCCACATCTATGATGCTCACGTGGTATATATCATATACTGACAAGGTAGCGTAAATAACTTTTTCATTCCTTCAAAAGAAAACACTCCTTAATCCTCTATGATACTCACTTAGTATATATTTTACACCGACATAGTATCATAGAGCATTGACTCATTCCTTCAAGAAAATACTATATATTTTTAAAAACTACAAAAAACAGTTCTTATCCCTCTATGATAACCACATGGTTTATATCATATACTGACAGAGTACCATAATGATTGATTCATTCCTTCAAAAAACTCCATAGTCCTTTATGATACTCACATGGTATATATCATATACTAACACAGTATCATAAACTACATGTTCATTCCTTCAAAGGTATTTTTTTTATAAAAAAGTACACACATAGAATTTAAGCTTAATATTTATATTATTTTTAGCAAATCAAATTTTGTAAAAGAAATTACAAAAAATAGAGTCATAGTTAGATATTAGTTTTATTTTTATTTGAAAAAGAGAAATTTTTTATATAAATGTTTTTTTATATTAATTTAGATCTTAATAAATAAGTTAGTACTTTAGTATTTTTCTTAATAAATTCTTGTTGTAGTCTAGTTATTTAGTTTTTTATATTTTTATTAGTCTAAAAATAATTAGCTAATATTTTTTATCTATATATTTTATTTTTATTCTTGAAAATAAAATCAGAAAAAAGGAAAAAAAATAAAGAGAACAATAAAACTAAAAGCGTAAATTGTGAAGTTAGAGTTTATGGGGTGAAGTTAGAGAAAAAATAGACAAGTTGAAGGTACGTGTCAATTCTTCCAAGTTTACTGCCCCATCCTTAAACTTCTTACAAATATTGAAAAAAAGACAAAAACAAAATAAAAAATAAGGATAAGACAAAGACAATCAAATGGGAAATCTAAATAAAAGAATACACGACCCATTATCAATGGTAATCTCATGTGATTACTTTGAGGCAGCCAAGAAAAAGAAGGGATGGAGCATTTCGGGTAAATATTTTATTCCAAAATGGTACTTTAGTAATTAATTTATGAGGGGCATGAATGACTAAGTATTTTATCTCTATTGGAAATTTTATTTTGTTTTCCCTTTAATTTGTAGTCGTCAAAATTGAACACGGGACATAAATTCTTTAAGTACACGATTATAAATTGTGAGATATTATAATGTGAAAATATAAACCTACGTATAACAAAAAAAATAGTTTGATATTAGGGATAAAATAAAAATCAACACAACATAGGGTCAAAAGTGAAAATAACCCAAATAAAAAAAAAGAAATGAAAACAACGGATAAAAAAGGAGCCCAGAGTGCAATGGGTGGTCCAAGTGTATTCGATTGGTCTAAACGTAATTGAGCTTTGTTTGATTGATATTTCTAGAGGGAGCTTTACACTATATAACCAAAAGGACCTCTAATAGGGAGAAATGCACAAATGCTCACTTTTGGGGTCGTAAATGCTCGAAATTCATTTACTCTTCTTCGTTATACCTAGACATCACAAAAAAAAAAGCAAAATAAGCTCGAATATAACACTTTCGAATCAAAGGTATGATTAACGTACTAAGAATTTGAGGAGAAATAATGCAAAATGTAGATATTTGTGTCAGATATAAATTTGTACATATTGTTGGAAATTTGTCTTTGGCGGGGAGGTGCGTCCACCAATATTTAATGAATTAAACACTAGTGTTCCGCATGTTGGAGGCTTTGTCTCTTCTCACATGCATAATCTACTAAGTGAGTAGATGACCATAGGGTTAATAATCGTCAAATTTCGTTGAGAAATGAAAGAGATATTGGTCCACGAAGTAAGGTGTTTGAGGCATGGAAATATGGTGCGGGACAAATCTACCACATCGGTGGGAAAAGGAAGAATTGTTCTCTTTATAAGTCTCTAAAGTGGTTAAGGGTTTGGGACCCCAAGGGGTATCCCATGTGTTTAAAGGAGGGAGGACCTAGATGTGCTTGGGTTCAAGGCTAAGCCCACACGCGCGCCGCCGCCCGCCCGTCCGGTCCGGGCTCGGGTCATGGGCTGTGGGGACTTTATGATATTATCTTTTTGGATCCCAAATTGCTTAATATTTACAGTTTGGTCCCTAGAGTTTCTGAAAAGTTGATTTTGGGAATGACGGAAGGCAGAAACTTTCTGCCTACCGTTTGGGCTATTTTTTGGAGCATTAACCAGCCATTACTTGGCTGTTAACTCCTCCATAAACAACCCTCCTTCAATGACCATAATCAGCCTCTCTAATGGCCATTAACAACCCTCTCTAATGGCCATTAACAGCCTTGTTTGTGGCAGTTTAGGAGTCCCTCATCCATGCTATATATTGATGCCTTTTGGCTCAATTGTGTTACACATACAGTGACGAAAAACAGTGAGGAAAGACACACATACACAAGATATACACAACAGAGACACACTATATACACAGAGACAAAACAGAAGAGAAAGTCAGTCCAAAAACGTTGGACGAAAACAGAAACTCTTCCTTCCTTTTCCATTTCTTCAGCAAGTCGATTCGTATTTGTTTTCTTCGTCAGACTCAACCTATTTGCTTTGTAGTGTTGAGATTAAAGTGTTGTTTTATCTTGGGAGACTATTGCCCGTTAACGTAAAAGCATATATACGGGGCAATCTTGTCTTAAGGACAGAGTGCAATCACTCGACTCAGCACACAGTTGTAACCATCCAGATTCAGTGTTTCTTGATTTCAGGTTATCAAGATTCAAGATTCAACAAGCTTGCGGCAGTTCTGAACATTGTACTACTTGTTTATCCTTTCGAACACTTGTAATATTTATTTACTTCCCGTACTGCTTTACAATAGTAACCAACATATATTACATAATTTTTTTTTTATCTAAATACAGAATTTAAGCCAAAATTATTAAATTCTACAGAACTTATAACTACTGCTGACTTCGTCCCCGACACCTATTTTTTTTATTCGAGCTTGAGACTAATAATATAAACAAGCTCACTCGGAGTTGAATTCAAAGATGCTGCAGGTTATCAAGATTTAATGGACCAATTTCTTTTTTTCTTTTTTTTTACTAGCTAGAAGTAATTATATTATTTACAGTTAGAAGTATTTTACCGCAGCAATTTTGTAATGAGGTGATGATATTTATTCTCTAAAGCAGTCAATGAGAAAGAAACATCATTGTCTGAGTAAAGAAAGGTTCCAATCTTATAATTGGCTTAAAAAGAAATAGCATCAACACAAAATTATTCCAACCTTCCGGGTGACAGCACCTTATCATATAGGAGTATATCTTAATATTATACCCACTCCATACTTGGAGAATTTTATATGTAAACTTTATGAGGCACTATAAATTCTTGCTTCTCATGCATCATTTGTTCATCAACATTTCTCACAAGCTCTTGCTTTCTAAATTTTTTAATTTCCTCTTGTTTTGAGCATGATTATTATTAATACTGTGTTAGGTTAAGGTAATCTGCATCCTGAGGTTTATAACAGTTTTTATTTTACTGGTTCTAGCCCTCGGGGTGCAGATTACCTTTACCTCATTAGCAGTCACAAATCTTAGTTCACGTCAACGCAATGTTATGTTGCAGGGGATTATATTGCTACAACTCATGGTAAAACTTTCGTTCATTATTAATTAATGCACCATAAATATATTTTTCTAACTTATGATGAAACCTTGGTTATGGAAGAGTTATATGAAATCAATCATCTTATTTGAGTACTTATGTTCATGCAAATATATGAGCATCTTATATCTAATAAATAAAAATTAGTATTATTTTCGTATTTCAGTTCTAAAAAAATTATTAAAAAAAAGAGTCACACAAGAAAATATTGCATAAGGGGATTATCGTTTCCATTTAACATGTCAAAGGAGTATTATTTTTCAACCCTTAAATGTTAAGGGGGTGAAATGAAATCTACTCTGTAATCAATTAGCTCCCGTAGAACATGACTTATAAGGATGGCTTAACAAAATGGATGGTTTAAAGCAAAGTCTTAACAAAAGGCCAAATGTATATTTAATAAAATTACATATTTTTATTTGATTTCTTTCTTTTTGTTTGGTGTACGAAATCATCTTGCACGTATTTTGATCATTCCCATTGGCGACCTGTTTGCATTCCACCATCAAAGGTTTCTGGTAACTCCATTCACCAAGACTTCAACAATATTTTGAATAGAAAAAAAATAATATTTTTATAAGTTATCATAATTTTATTATCTCAATTTTGTATCACTAAAAAAATAGATGTCAACATAATTTCATACATTTGGGACCGTTCTAGTCTATTTTGAATAGAAAAAAAATGATTTGATCCACTCTTTATAAGAAATAATCAACTCTAAAAAAATTATATGAGACTTTATTTTTAATTTATTATCATCAATATCATCATCAAATTGTTTTTTCCCCCACAAATAGCATGTTTATTATGAAATTCAAGCATTTATCAAAGTAACCTCTATTCTTCCCCCCCCCCTTCTAAATAGCGTCTATCACATTTCAAAAAAGAAGCATAAATCTAGTATACTTTCTACTAATAAAAACAACAATAACTAATAATAATAATAATAATATAATATTAAATGATAATTAAAAATTGTGACCTTTAATTTGGGAGGCCCTAAAGCAATTACTATAGTGGCCATGGGAGGAGCTACCCTTGCCCGAGGGGTGTCAAGTGACACTCCATTGTCAGAAAATTACATTTTATAGATAGGTAAACTTTTGATTTTATAGAGATATATACAAGTGTTGATACCCCTTAACACAAGATTAAAGTTTAGTGCAGTGGTTAAGGGATTGCAAACCTTCCCTAAGGTTGCGAGTTTGATCCTAGCTTGCAACAAAATTATTATTTTTTTACACCAAAAACAACATATCCAGTGAAATTCCACAACATGGGGTCTGGGGAGGGTAGAGTGTACGCAGACCTTACCTCTACCTTGATAAGTAGAGCGGTTGTTTCCGAGAGACCCTCGGCTCAAGACAGAGCAAAGCAAAAGCAAAGCAATAGTAAAGCAAGCGAGAGAAACTGTCCGGAAAAATTTAAAGCAGTATGAAAATGCTGGTATCAAAAGCGAATAAGCCATGATAGCGCATTTTGAAAAAGTAAGCATTAACTAGCGCAAGTAAATAAGATAAACAAAGGACACATATCAGCAGAAAACCAGTTACAAGTAACTATAAAGCAATAATGTGCCTATTTGTATGATAGGCTAAGCAGAACTACAATAATAACATTATCCCTACCAGTTTGCAAGTGTAAGTAGGACTACGCTCGACTACCTACTACCCTTCTGCCCTAATTCGTGTCCTCCACAACCCCCTATCTAAGGTCATGTCCTCAGTAAGTTGCACCTACGCCATATCTCATCTAATCACCTCTCCCCAATATTTTTTCGGCCTACATCTACCCCTCATGAACCCGTCGATAGCCAACCTTTCACACCTCCGCACTAGGGCATTTGTGTCTCTCCTCTGCACATGCCCAAACCATCTCAACCTCGCTTCCCACATTTTATCCTCCACTGAGGCCACTCCCACTCTGTCCAGGATATCATCATTTCTAATCTTATCCCTCCTTGTATGCCCGCACATATATCTCAGCATCCTCATATTCGCAACTTTCATCTTTTGGATGTGCGAAGTATTGACTGGCCAACACTACACCCCATAAAACATAGTCGATTTAACCACCGCCCTATAGAACCTGCCTTTAAATTTTGGTGGCACATTTTTATCGCATAAGACTCCAGATACGAGCTTCCATTTCATCCACCCCGCCCTAATACGATGTGTGACATCGTCATCAATATCTCAATTACCTTGGATAATAGACCCGAGGTATTTGAATCTTTCTTTCTTTGGAATGACCTGAGTACCAAGATTTACCTCCATGTCTGTCTCAAGGCCGCTCCCGTTACTGAACTTGCACTCCAAGTATTTTGTATTTGTCCTACTTAGCCTGAATCTTTTAGATTCCAGAGTCTGTCTCCAAACCTTCAGATTTTCATTCACTCCGCTGTGAGTCTCATCAATTAAGACTATGCCGTCTGCGAATAACATACATCATGGCACCTCTCCTTGGATTTGTCGCGTCAGTTCATCCATCACTAAGGTAAATAAGAATGGGGTAAGAGCTAACCCCTGGTGCTGTCCCATCATCACTGGAAAGTGCTCCATGTCTCCTTCTACTGTCTGTACCCTAGTTTTGTCTCCATCATACATAACTTTGATCGCCCTAGTGTACATCATAAGCACACCTCTAACCTCCAAACATCTCCATAGAACCTCCCTAGAAACTTTACCGTATGCCTTCTCAAGGTCGATGAAAACCATATGTAAGTCTTTCTTCCTCACCCTATACTGCTACACCAACCTCCTAATAAGATGAATGGCTTCTGAGGTCGAACGCACCGGCATAAATACAAACTGGTTCTCAGAAATAGACACGCGTCTTCTTACCCGCAATTCCACGACCCTCTCCCAGACTTTCATAGTGTAGCTTAGCAGCTTGATCCTTTTGTACAAGAACACTCATATTAGTTAATATTGTTGGTCTTGTCTCTTTTAGATCAAACCATAATAACATATTATATTTGAGCTAGTTTATTCTATTGAATTAAATTCAAGGTCCACATTTTTAATATGGCCGGTAATCAGAGCTAAGATCTATTTTTGTTATTATTAAAGGAATATATTCCTTGATGTTTATTGATGAATGATTTACAATATGTATAAGGTTACAAGAATATTTACTTTGATATAAACTAGGTAACTAATTAACCTAATTACAAAATAATTATAATTCTACCTAAAATGGGAGACATATAATTAATACAATTAATGAAAGAATATTGGGAAATATTCTATTACACCCCCCACCCCACCCCCGCAATCGAAACGGGAAGTTCACGAACACTGAGACTGGCTGAAAATCATCAAATAGTATGTGCAGAAGTCCGTTGGTGAAGATGTCGGCAATCTGATATCTGGAAGGAACATGAAGGACAGAAACTCGATCATGAGCCATTTTTTTGTGAACGAAATGAATGTCCATCTCAATGTGTTTAGTGCGCTGATGTTGGACGGGATTGCCGGAAAGATATATCGCACTAATATTATCGCAGTAGACCAGTGTTTTCTTTTGAATCGGGCAGTGAAGCTCAAGTAGAAGGTTACGGATCCAACAAGACTCAAAGACAACTTTGAAGACACCTCTGTACTTTGCTTCTGCATTGGATTGGAATAGTGTAGGTTGCCTTTTGGAAGACCAAGACAATAGGTTATCTACGAGGAAAACGTAATAACTAGACGTGGAGCGTCGGGTGTCAGGACATCCACCCCAGCCAACATTAGAATAAGCAGTGAGACCAGTGAGCAAAGACCTGTATAGATGTAATCCAAAGTGAAGTGCACCTTGGACGTATCATAAAATACGTTTGACGGCATGCATGTGTGCTTCCGTCGGACTGTGCATATGCAAGCATATTTATTGCACGACATAAGATATGTCTGGTCTCATGAATGTGAGGTATTGTCGGACCCCACCCAGGCTACGATAGTGAGTCTGAATATGAAAGGCCGGAATCAGCGATGAGCTTAGAATTGGTGTCTACAGGCGTATGGGGTGGTTTGCAAAATGTCATACCTGCACGGTCAATGATCTCTCCGGCGTACTTCTTTTGACATAGAAATAAGCTGCTAGAATATCGAGTGACAGAGATGCTCAAGAAATAACTCAAGGGGACCGGATCTTTCATAGCAAACTTAGAGAAAAGAAGAGACATAATGAATCGGCGGAGAGCATCAGATGATGTGGTGAGAATGATATCAACATATAAAAATAGGTAAGCCATGTATGTACCCTTGTTGTAGATTAATAGGAAATGATCGGATCTGTTGTGTGAAAAACCGATAGAGGAGACATAATCGGTGAACCGCTGGTACCATGCTCGAGGAGCTTGTTTCTGTCCATAGAGCGATTTCTGCAACAGACACACATAATCCAGATGAATAAGATCCTTGAAACCCATAGGTTGATGCATATATACCGTTTTATGAAGATCCTCATGTAAGAAGGTATTCTTGACATCAAGTTGATGATTGGGCCAAGATATGGATATGGCAATGCTGAGGACGGGTCCGGATGGTTGCGGGCTTTACCCCCATGCTGAATGTTTCATCACAGTCCAGTCCTACCTGTTGAGACCTGTCATCACCTACAAAATGAGCCTTGTACCTCTCAATAAACCATCAGATTTCTTTTTATGTATAAAAATCCACATAGAACGAATAATGTTAGCATCAGGTAGATGGGGTACTAGGTCCCACGTCTTATTATCAATAAGAGCATTACAGTCGTCAATCATTGCAGCTTTCCAATTAGGGTCGGACAAGGCATCCTTCGGGTTATGAGGAACAGGGGAAAGGACAACTAAAATAGAAAGGTTAAACAACTGTTTAAGTTTATGAATTTTGTGCATGACACGGGTTTCCATGGTTTGAGAGTGTGTCTCGGGATACGGAACAGGAGCGGGGTTTGTCGCGGGACTGCCAGGAAGAGGAGGAAGGGGAGGGGCGACGGTACTGGCTAGCCGAACCTCGGTTTGCCAAGAGGTGGCTGTAGAATCACCCTGAGGTGGGCTATTCTGGGCCACCGTCGGCAGAATCGGGTGGGCAGCTAGTCCCGGACTGGCCGAGATGGTGGCAGGTGCCGGGGTCTGGGACGGCGGACTATGTAAATGGTGAATTAGAAGAGGGTTTAGGCTATCATCTAGGAAATCGTACGAATGTCGAGGTGGCGAGTGTAGAGAGGCAAAAGGGAATTGAGACTCATCAAATAGGACATGATGTAAAATAATAATTTTACGACTTGACAAGTCATAGCACGAGTAACCACGATGATTAGTAGGGTAATCCAGAAGAACAATCGGGGAAGATCGGGATTGGAGTTTGTGAGTGGTTGGATGGAGATGGTAACAAAGACATCTAAAAATACACAAGTGTTGGTAGAAGGGGTTCCTATGGAAAAAAACTTGGGTGGGCGACTGTTGAGCTAGAGACTTGTTTGGGATTATGTTTAGGAAATAAGTGGCCGTGGAGAGTGTGTAATGCCAGAATTGAGGGGGAATTGAGGCGTGAGCAAGTAGGGCACGAATGAGGTTGTTTATGGTTTGGATTTTCCGTTTGGCATTACCATTTTGGGAGGATGTGTGAGGGCAGAAAAATTGAAAGGTAAGACCTTTTTTGGAGAAAAACTATTTGAATTGGTTATTATCAAATTCCCCTCCATTGTCAAGTTGAAAATATTTAATGCTCTTTTCAAATTGTGTTTTTACGAAAGCACTAAATGAAGAAAAAATGGGGTAAACTTGGGATTTATTTCCAATTGGAAAAGTCCATAGAAAATTAGAATAATCGTCAAAAAACAACACATAATATTGATGGCATGCCGTACTCAAAATAGGGGATGTCCACAAATCACTATGTATGATATCGAAAGGCATTAAAGTATAATTTGTGGATGCAGAAAATGGCAATTTGACATGTTTCCCAAAAATGCAAGATTCACATATAGGAGTCCTAGAAATACGGTTGCAATTAATAAAATTATTTTTCATAAGGGAGCGTAAAACAGAGTCTCTCGGATGTTCTAATCTAGAATGCCATAGGGAAGACAAAAGAGCAGTAAAGGTTGATGGAAATGAGGCTGAATTGTTGACGGTGTTTGAAATAGAGTAGAGATCTCCGGTGTTGTCACATCTCATTATTTGTCTCCCTGTCATAAAATCCTTTACAGTAAAACCAAAAGGATCAAAGTCAATGAAAACCCAATTATCAGTTGTGAAACATCGCATGAAGATTAGATTTTTAATGAGTTTAGGGGCATGTAGGATATTTTTTAAGATTAGTGGTGGATGTGGTGGGGATAGGGAGGAATGACCATAACCATGGATGTGAATGCCTTGTCCACTACCAATAATAATATTCCGATTTAAATTACTCAAATTGGAATAAGATGAGAGAGTACCTTGTGATGTCGTCATGTGAGATATGTCGCATGTGTCCATATACCAATTTTCATCTAGAGTTGGTGCATAAGTCGATGGAGGGGGGCTTGTGTTTGTGTAGGCCTGTTGTGGACGTGGGCCAAGTATGCCAGGTTGGGCCTGTCGGTTTTGAGGTGGAGTCCATGATTGTGGGGCCCACGCGGTCCACAGTGCATAGGCAACCCACGACGGAGGCTTCTGCCATTGCCGTGGTCGCTGCTGGTTATTTCTGTCCGGCAGGGACTGCCCCTTCCCGCCGTAGTTGTTTCATGAATTTCTTCCATCGCAGCCCTTGCCGGATTGCCTGCTCCGGCGGTTGTTATGGGAGAAAGCGGACTATTGCGAGTCTTCTGACTGATGATTCTAGTTTCCAGAATGGGAGGCCCTGTACTCGGCGGAGGGCCCGATGGTGGTGGTGAGGGCGGCATCGGCAATGCTGGCCTAAGTGGTGTTATGCTTGATTTTTCGGATTTCCTCAAGGATGAGCTTCGAATGGGCCTCATAAAATGAAGGTAACGGCGTGCATTGCTGAAGGATGGTGGCAATGCCGTCATAGAATTCGTTCAAACCTACAATAAGTTGCATGACCAATCACTGGTTAGTGACTGGTGCGCCAACGTTGGAGAGCTAGTCGGCAAGCATCTTGAGTTCTTGACAATAAGCAAACACGTTTGGTAAATTGGCCTGATGAACGTCCTTGAACTGATTTTCAAGGTATAACTCTCATTGAGTTTTGTTGTCATAGAAAATACTTTCCAAACGTTCCCACGTTTGGCATACAGTGGCATCAGTCTCAATGATGGTGTGCAACAGATCATTAGATATCATGTCGTATATCCACTGGAGGACGACTGAGTCAAAACGAGACCAAAGTGCATCATCAGAAGTCGAAGCCGATGGTATGTCTGTGGACTTCGGCGTGGGAGGGATTATGTGGTTGATAACTTCGTAAACACGACAATGGATCTTAAAAAGATTCGCAAAAGAGGAGTATTGACCCTTTTCCATCTGAAGAGTCACAAGGATGAAGTTTTTAATGTGTTGTTTACAGCAAGTGCAGGATGGAATTTGGTTTTCTCAGCCATGAAAGAGGAAATTTAGGAGGAAGAGTGAGGGAGAATGGCCGGAAAAACTAGGGTTCGGTCGTGGGAAAAGAGGGGGTGGGCGGCCGAGAGAGGTCAGTGGCTAGGGTTCCGACGTGGGCTAGGTGTCGATGTGGAAAAAAGGTGGCGGCTGAGAAGGTGTATCGGCGCCTAGGGTAGGGTTTGTAGTTTTAGGCTACTGATACCATAAAAGAATATGTTCCTTGATGTTTATTGATGAATGATTTACAATATATATAAGGTTACAAGAATATTTACTTTTATACAAATTAGTAACTAATTAACTTAATTACAAAAGGATTATAATTCAATTTAAAATAGGAAATATGCCATTAATACAATTAATGAAAGAATATTGGAAAATATTCTATTAATTATGTTATTAAATATTGTGTTCCCCTGGTATGTTATGTTCGTGCTCTAGATGTGTAATTAATTCTGGACGTACATGGATGTTTAGTTGTCTGATATTGGTAGAAGAATTTGTTATTGTCTCCTTATATTATTTTAGACCATCCATCCTCACCTCATGAGACAATTACTTTTAACACTGATTGAGTTACATCAAGGTCAATCAATTATTTTTTAACGTAGGCCACCAATGGAATCATATGATCTTTGACAATCTCATGTAAGAATTTTCACTGGCTTCTATTGATCAACTTTGTAACACCAAGGGTAGGTATAACATAGGATTTATTCTCCTTCTTGCTCAAACTCACACATCCATATAAGCAAGTAACTTGATCATGTTAATGAAGATTTAATAAGAGGAATTTAGAACCCAAAGGAAAAGATTTTAGAGTATGTTATCAATCGATTATTCACATGCATAAGTTGAAGAAAAAAGGCTTAGCTTTTATTGGAAATTAGCTTGTTGGAAATGCTTTTAATAGATTTTTCGTCAAAAAATCTGATAGATTAAACTAGTATATTTAAAGAACTATTCTGAACCTACATAAGGAACCATTTGTTGGAAATTTGCCTTTGGAGGGAGTTGCGTCCACCCATTTTTAATGACTTAAACACTAGGGTTCCGCATGTTGGAGACTTTGATTCTTCACACGTACATAATCTACTAAATGAGTAGATGACAGTAGGGCCAAGGATCGTCAAATTTCGTTGAGAAATGAAAGAGATATTGGTCCACGAAGTGAGGTGTTTGAAGCATGAAAATGTGGTATAGACCAATTCTCCCTCATCGGTGTGGGAAGGAAGATTTGTTTAGTTTATAAGTCTCAAAATTGGCTAAGAGTTTGGGACCCCAAGGGGTAACCCATGTGTTTGAAGGAGGGAGGACCTAGATGTGCTTTGGTTCGAGGCTAAGCCCACACGCACGCCGCCCGTCCGGGCTCGGGTCACGGGTCACAGGTCGTGGGCCTTGGGCTTCTTCTGATATTATCTTTTTGGAACCAAATTGCTTCATATTTACAGTTTGGTCCCTGAAGTTTCAGGTAAGATAAAATTTGACAGAGAACTTGTGCTTTTGTTGTTGGTTTTGGAACGTTAACCTCCATTAATCTGCATGTCAATTCAGTCATTACTTGGCTGAATAACTTCTCAATAAAGCTCCAATAAAGCAGATGGGTCTATAGATAAGTACAAGGCCAGATTGGTAGTTAAGGGCTATCGACATAAATAAAGCCTTGACTATTTTGACAAGTACAAGGACAGATTGCGATTGCAGCATTGCATGACCTTGAGATACATCAAATGGATGTTAAGACAGTCTTCCTAAATGGTGATTTGGAAGAAGAAATCTATATGGAACAACCCGAGGGGTATGTGGTTCCAGGGCATGAGAAGAAAGTCTGTCGACTTGTCAAATCTCTGTACGGGCTGAAACAAGCCCCGAAGTAATGGCACGAAAAGTTTGATAGTACTCTACTATCAAAGGGTTTCTCTATTAATGAGTGTGACAAATATATCAACACGGAAGGTAACTCTGACTCGTTCGTCATGATATGCTTGTACGTAGATGACATGTTGATCACAGGAAGCAGTCCTAGGGTAATCCTAGAGACTAAGAACATGTTACAATGCTTCGACATGAAGGATATGGGTATCGCATATGTCATCTTAGGGATAAAAATCTCTAAGACATCTGACGGACTGGTCTTATCTCAGTCTCACTACATCGAGGATGTTTTGAGAAAGTTTGAGGTGTTTGACAGTTCGCCTATGAAGTCACCACTGGATAGTATTCAAAAACTTAATAAATATCGTGGTGCACCCGTATGCCAGGAGCAATATGCACAGGTGATTGGGAGTTTGATGTACGTAACAAACTGCACCCGACCTGATATTGCTTATGCAGTCAACAAGTTGGCTAGGTTTACCCGTAATCCAAGTAATGATCATTGGAAAGCATTGAATCGGGTGCTACGTTACCTGAAGTACACGCTAAATTACGGGTTACATTATTTGAGATATACAGTTGTACTAGAGGAGTACAGTGATGCAAACTGGATATCTGATATAGAGAACATCAAGTCCACCAATGGGTATATATTTACAATTGGTAGTGGGGCTGTATCTTGGAAACCCTCTAAGCAAACTTGCATCGCCCGATCCACGATGGAATCAGAGATTATCGCTTTAGACAAAGCAGGAGAAGAAGCTGAGTGGCTTCACGACTTCTTAGAGGACTTCCCTTGTTGGGACAAACCCGTACCTTCAGTGATGATTCACTGCGATAGCCAGTCGGCTTTAGGAAGGGCACGGATTTCTATGTACAATGACAAATCTCGTCATATTCAACGGCGACATAAGACCGTTAGGCAACTGATCACTACGGGTATAATATCCATTGATTACATAAACTCAAAGGATAACATAGCAGACCCACAGACAAAAGGCATATCCAGAGATCAGATATTCTGCTTGTCTACGGGAATGGGCTTAAAACCCAAGCTTTAAAGGACCAATATGGTGGTAAACCAACCTTACTGACTAGAGATCCCAGGAATTTGGTTCAATGGGAAAATTAAGTTGTAAAGGTTCAATTGAGCGCTTCGGTGGAAGCAAGAGCACTTCAGGTTATGATTTCTGTAAGGAACATGAACCCAAAGTCGTTCCCGTGATAGACGTTAATTGCTATATGCAGTGTAGGTAAAGGTTAAGTTTCCAAAACCTTTAATGATCCCCAACGGTTGAGGTTAGGTTTGGGGAAACTTTTAATGGTTCCTAACACTTGTAAAGTGCGGTATAGCAGGATACCTTGTAGAAGACCACCTATTTAAGTGCGAGGACAGGCTGCTTCAAAAGAACGCACTTAAGAATCCAAGAAGTGTCCACGGCCACAACGGACAAAACATTATGAAGAAAAGAGTAAGGGAATTTGTTGTGTTGGTACTATTGACTTGGCTTGCACTAAACACTGACGGTTCAAGACATCACGTTCACCGCGCAGTAAGTAAGCCCGATGGTATTTAACTATGGAAGGTTCAAAGCTGAAGCTACCTCTCCTTATGCAACATCGGTCCGCTGAAATATTGCTGGAAATAGGCACCTTGTGAGTGCGCCAAAATCTCTTTCAAGAGAGGATTGTTGGAAATTTGCCTTTGGTGGGAGTTGCGTCCACCCATCTTTAATGACTTAAACACTAGGGTTCCGTATTTTGAAAACTTTGATTCTTCACACGTGCATAATCTACTAAGTGAGTAGATGACCGTAGGGCCAAGGATCGTCAAATTTCGTTGAGAAGTGAAAGAGATATTGGTCCACGAAGTGAGGTGTTTGAAGCATGAAAATGTGGTATAGAGCAATTCACCCTCATCGGTGGGGGAAAGAAGATTTGTTTAGTTTATAAGTCTCAAAATTGGCTAAGGATTTGGGACCCTAAGGGGTAACCCATGTGTTTGAAGGAGGGAGGACCTAGATGTGCTTTGGTTCGAGGCTAAGCCCACACGTGCGCCGCCGCCGCCCGTCAGTCATTACTTGGCTGAATAACTTCTCACTAAAGCTCCAATACGTTGCACATTAATTCAGTCATTTATTTGGTTGAATTACTGCCATTAACAACAATTAGTTGGGCAGTTGACAAGTCCCATCCATGCTTGAAAAGTCCCCTCCATGCACTATATATTGAAGCCTTTGGCTCAATTGTTGAGACGACACACAAACGAAAAAACAGAAATCTTTCTACTACTTTCAGCATCATTTCATTACACTAAGTTCTTTAAAGTAACACTTGAGTTTCCTTTGCTCATTTGTTGAGTTATTGTTTTATCTTGGGAGACTATTGTCCAGAACGTAGAAAGGTTATATACAGGGCAATCTTGTCTTAAAGACAGAGTGTCATCACTCGACCCAGCAAATCAAAGTGCTTGTAATCTCAGTTTCTTGTTTTCAGTTTATTGAAATTTCAGTTGTTGTAATTTTATTTTATTGTAATACTTAGCAGTTACTTATTTCCTATTTTCTGCCACCATTGTAATCAACACCATTTTGGTCATTTTCTCCTGCAATAATTATTGGCTAAATTTAAATGATCAAATTTCCTTAACATGTACAAATGATTAGATTTTGGACCTTGTGGAAGGTGACTCCATAAAGCCTTAGATGACTTCACTGGCATGTTCTTTCTGTCCACTATAAAGGAAGAAACACTAACAACAATAATAACATATCCAGTGTAATCTCATAAGTGAGATATGAGAAGGGTAAGATGCATGCATACTTTACATTTATGAGATAGAGAGATTGTTTCAGACCGAACTCAACTCAATAAAGGAAGAAACACTGGGATCATATATTTAATTTATTGATTGATAAATCGTATGAAATCAATATCTCATTCTTACGATCCTTTCGGTGATAAATATTTGGATACTTTGCATTATAAAACCTTAGGCAAGGATATGAAACTTTTCCAAAAGTGCTAGACCTCCAAAAGAAAAAGAAAGAGTTGAAGCTTAGTTTAATTATGAAGTCCTTTTACTGTTCTTCATCAAATTAAAATGGAAAATGTTCTGTTTCTAAAAAGGCGATTTCCCTAAGATGCTTCCAAAGTTTAATTAAAAATTATCTCAATTATTTACAACTTTATTAACTTCTTTTCCCTAAGATGCACTAGAACTGTCCTGTAAAAGAATACTTTTAGGATTACATGCAGAATGGTATCATAAAAGCTAGTACTATACTACTTAGTCCGGATTAAGATATCTTAATTCAAATATACATTTGAACGTTAAGATGTACATTATGATTAAAATAATTTTAAATATAAATATACATCTAAATATTAAGATGCTATATTACAATTTTAATACAAATATATATAAAATTCATTTTAATTAAAATTAAGTAAATATAAAATTTAAATAAAATACTAATTAATCTAGTATTAGTCGAGCGTAGTCCTACTTACACTTACAAACTGGTAGTTGTAGTGTTATTACTGTAGGCATGCTTAACATATTATACGAATAGGCGTACTATTGCTTTAAAGTCTTCTCTAGTTTTATTTCTTCTGATATGCGTTCTTTAATGTACTTGATTTATCTTATTTATCTGCGTTAGTTACTGCTTCTCTTTTAGGATGTGATATCATGGCGTATTCGCGTTTGCTATCAGCATTTTCTTACTTCTTACTGCTTTAATTTTTTGACCGGGTCTGACTGTTTTTTGCTTTGCTTGTCCTGAGCCGGGGGTCTCTCGAATGACCGCTCTACCTTCCAAGGTAGAGGTAAGGTCTGCGTACATTCTACCCTCCCCAGACCCCACGTTGTGTGATTTCACCGGATATGTTATTGTTGTATATCAACAAAATATTTTAAGAAAATTATGTGGTGGTCGGGGTGGTAATAGTTAAAGGTGCAGGGTGGTTGTGGAAGCCTATTAGGGATGGAGATTGTGAGTACTGAGTAGTATATCATCAAATTTAAATAAAATACTAATTAATCTAGTACTATATCATCAAATTAAAATGGAAATGTTCTGTTTCTAAAAAGGGGGATTTCCCTAAGATGCTTCCAAAGCTTAATTAAAAAATATCCCAACTATTTACAACTTTTATTAACTTCCTTTCCCTAAGATGCACTTGAACTGTCCAGTATGAGAGTACTTTTAGGATTATATGCAGAAACGGTATCATAAAAGCTACACTACATAATTATAGCAGATGTATGAATTCGAATATACCTTTGAATATTAAAATATATATTAAAATTAAGATATTTGAATTTAAATATAATATGAAGATTAAGATGTTATATTAAAATTTGAATATTAAATAATTAAAATTATTTATTTTCTCAATATTTAAATATATAAAACTCATTTTCATTTAAAATTTAGTAAATATAAAATATTAATTATATAGTGATTTGTGGTGATACTACAGATGGTGGTTGTGGGTGCCAACCAGTTATGGGGATTGTTAGTAGTAGCTAATGGTGATATTGACTAGGTTAATGGTAATGATAGTATTGATAATTATGGTGGTGACTAGCAACTATAGTTGATGATATATAGTGATAGATGAAGGTGGTGATTATCAGTAATGATTAGTAGGCTAGTGACTATTATGCTAATAATGATTGGTTGTGATACTTGCAAATGGTGGTTAATGTGACGTTGATGATAATTGATTGTATTAATTGGTGGCGACAGTATTATGGTTGAGGATGATAGTTATGATAATCGTAGGATAATGGTGCGCGACTACGGGGATAAGCAGCGAATGGTTGTAGTAGAGGTGAAATCTCATCTTTGAAAAAATTCTTTAATAAATAGCTTCTTAATGATATTAAAATTTTATAAGTCTTAATTATTCGATCTATTCAGACACATCAAATAGTTATAAATTTTAATAACAAACACACTTCATAATTGAGATATGAATAGTTAAAATTTAGACCTAAACAAAGCATATTTAACGATTGAGATATCAATAATTATAATTAAGTCATTCGTTAAATGCAAACAAATAAGACCTTAGTCAGGGGCGAATTTATATATATTTGAGGCACGTGAATCCATGGTTTCTTAATAAAATTAGATATTTTATGTATATATTTTTTAAAATTGATATAATATTATCTGTTGATACTCATGATATAAGAAGGGTCAATGATGCACTTGATTGAGCTCATTTAAGTGTAATTGCTTTTTTTTCTTCGGAGCCAAAAAAAACTGTGTTGCCTAAAAGCTTACAAGCAACTAAAATTCCATTGCGAATCAATTACTCCATCTGAGAGAACTAAAAGCAACCACCATAAAGATTACAGGCAACTTCTCATATAACTACAATTCAGAACTAAGCTTTGATAATATGTCCTAAAGCTGATAATTGAATGATTGTAACTTGGAAATGGAAGTGGTCAACTATATATTGGAAGATGAGGTGGAATAGATTAAAAAAAAAGCACTCAAAACTTGGAATATTTCAACTCTGAATTTGGCACCACAAGGAGAGTATACTTGGTTGTCAAACCAAACAGGGACTAATTCTCATTCATCTTTTAAGTACAACAAAGAATTGACACATATGGAGTGTCAGATATTTTCAGCAAAATCAAATGTCATCATTGATGTGATGCCCCTTCAACTTTAAGGGGAGTCTGTTAAAATAATTCATATTTATTTTGAATTTGAACAGACTCAACATTTTTCAATAGCCACCATTGATCCTCTTGGAGGTGTCTGTTGGTGATGAAAAGGCATCACCAATGGATGCGAAATCTCTGTAAGGAGTAAAAATGTTTTCTCATTCAATAATAGATATGAAAAAGAATCAAAACTTCTGATAGAAAAGAATCAAAACTTCTGATGAAAAAGAATCAAAACTTCTGTTGAAAAAAAATTAAAACTTCTGTTGAAAAGAATCAAAACTTCTGCTTTTCTTTTCTTCCCTAAGCATCATCAGAAACTTCATACTGTGTGTTCTTGGTTGAATCAAGGGAGTACAAACTTTGAATTCAACATCGTTGTTAGGGCTTCATTGTATCCAGAAGGCAATATTTCTTTGACCTATTGTACTCACCAATTTATTGGGAAGGGTCGAAATAATTGTCTAAAAGAATCTGCATAAGAGCCTTGAAGTCAGAGAACAATAATTCGGAATGTTCTAGGACAATGATGAATTGAAGGCCAAACGGAAGAAACGTCAAGATGATGATTTTATGTGTCGTGGTTATATTCTGAATGTTCTAGGAGCCAATGTTTACAATGGCCATCGAAGTCTTGAAACAACAAAGGAATTGTGGACTGCACTCGAAAACAAGTACAAATTTCTAAAGCGAGTAACAAGAAATTTCTGATTTGTAATTTCATGGACTTTAAGATGGTTGACAGTAAGTCAATTATTGCCCAGGTCAGTGAAATTTTACTCATTGTTAATCATCTTAAAGATGTTGGAATTGACCTTGTATCTTCATTCGTCGTTGTGTTATTATTTCTCGTCTTCTCCCTTCTTGGAATGATTACATAGAAGGTTTACAGCGTCATCTTCGTATTGAAGAAGATGCTCGTAAACGAGAGATTAAGGATAGTCAGCAAACTGAAAATCATTCTAAGATTAATAGTGTGGAAGAATCGAAAAAACCAAATTTTTTGAAACCTAAGATTGATACTTGGTTTAAGAAGAAAGATCCTAACAAGAAAGATAAGAAGAAGGGAAATTGCTACTTCTGTAAGAAACCCGACCACTATGCTCGTGACTGTCGTCAACGAAAGAAACAAATGAAAAATGAAGCGAATGTGATCAATGACAAAAGCAAGCTTATCGATGTAGTGCAAGTGGCCAACACTGTTGCAGATCATGGTAGTGGATGGTGGTACGATACTGGTGCAACCATTCATATCTGTAAAGATAGAAATCTTTACAAGACATACGAACCGGTTAGTGGAGAAGGAAACGAAGTTACTTCAGCGAACAACCAAAGCAGCAAAGTGGTTGGCAAAGGCACTGTTGATCTCCCGTTTACTTCGGAAAAGATTGTTACTCTTACTAATATTTTTCATGTCCCTGACATTTGTAAAAATCTTGTTTCTGAAGTTCTTGTTAACAAGGTTGGATTCAAGGTTACGTATGAGTCTGATAAGTTTGTACTGTCCAAGAACGGAATGTTTGTTGGACAAGGATACTCTTGTAATGGGATGGTTAAGCTTAATTTAATAAATAATGGTTCTACTTTTATTGTTGAGTATGTTGATTTATGGCATGCTATATTAGGACATGTGAATTATGGTTCTCTTAGAAATATGAAAAGATTAGGATTGATTTATGATTGCAATTTTGATAATGTATCTAAATGTGAAATATGTGTGCAAGCAAAGATAACTAGAACATCTTCTAAATCTGTAATAAAATATTTTGCCTTGCTTGAATTAGTACATAGTGATGTTGGTGATCTGAAAAGTCATATGACTCGTGGTGGAAACAAATACTATGTCACTTTTATTGAAGAAGTACTAGATATGCCTATATTTACTTGATGAAATCTAAGGATGAAGTCTTTGATAAATTTAGAATTTACAAAGCAGAAGTAGAGACACAATGAGGACAGAAAATTATGGTTTTATGTTTTGATCGTGGTGGTGAATACTATCCTTCTGAATTTACTTTATTTTGTCAAGAACATGGTTTAGTACATCAATTCACTGCTCCATATACACCCCAACAAAATGGTGTTGCTGAAAGAAAAAATAGAATTTTGATAGATATGGTTAACGCTATGCTCATTAGCTCTGGTTTGCCAAATTTTTTATGGGGTGAAGCTATTCTGTCTGCATGCTATATTTTGAATAGAGTTCCTTTGAAAAAGAAGAATATCTCTCCTTATGAATTGTGGTTTAAGAGAAAGCCTAACTTGAAAAAACTCAAAGCATGAGGTTGTTTGGCATATGTCAGAAAGCCTGACCCTAAGAGACCAAAGTTAGGAAATAGGGCTTATAAATGTGTTTTTGTAGGTTATTCACTTAACAGTATTACTTACAGATTTTTAATCTTTGACACATTTGAGATTATAGAATCTATAGATGTAGAATTTTTTGAAAACTTGACAAGGTCTACTTCTCAACCACAACCCACTAAAAATGCATTGTTGCCTAATCTAGAACTTGTAGAGACTAATGACAATGTTGAACTTTCTGCTCCTACTCACAACAATGATACTTTAGTTCCTACTAAAGATATCGAACCTAGAAGAAGAGAGCAAGATTAGAGAAAAATTATTCATATTTTATACAATATCTTGTAGAGGGTGATAAGAATGAAGTTCTTAACATTACCAAGTATGATATGCGTATTGATGATGATCCTAAAACTTATTTTGAAGCTATGAGTTCCAGAGATGCTAATTTCTGGAAAGATGCTATCAATGATGAAAAGCATTCACTTTTGTCTAACGAAACTTGGGTGCTATCTGATTTACCTCATGGTGTTAAACCTATAGGATGTAAATGGATATTCAAGAGAAAATTGAATGTTGATGGTACAATTGATAAGTTTAAAGCCAGATTAGTTGCTAAAGATTATAAACAAAAATATGGAATTGATTACTTTGATACATATGCTCATGTTGCTCGCATCACATCTATTCGTTGTTTGATAGCACTTGCTTCTATTCACAAGCTAGTTATACATCAAATGAATGTCAAAACTGCTATTCTAAATGGTGAGTTAGAAGAAGAAATATACATGGAACAACCTGAAAGTTTCATAGTACCAGGCCAAGAGAAGAAAGTTTGCAAGTTAGTGAAATCTCTCTATGGTTTGAAGCAAGCTCCCATGCAATGGCATGAGAAGTTTGACAAAGTAGCTTTGGTATATGGTTTTGTTGTTAATGATGCTGATAAATGTATCTATAGTAAGCATGATAAATCTGGATGTGTAATTCTCTGTTTATATGTTGATGATATGCTTATTTTTGGGTCTGACATATCTTATGTGGAAGAAACTAAAAATGTTCTCAATTCTAACTTTGATATGAAAGATCTAGGAGAGACTGATGTGATCTTAGAAATTAAAATCATAAGAAAGGGAGATGAGTTGGCTTTAACCCAATCTCATTATAGTAGGAAATTTCTCAAAAAGTATAGTCATTTCAGTGACAAACCAGCCCCCACTCCATTAGATCATAGTATTAAATTAATGAAGAATACTTGAAGGACTCATGGACAACTTGAGTATTCTAGTATTATCGGAAGTCTTTTGTATGTTATGCATTGCACGAGACCAGATATAGCCCAAGCGGTGGGAGTACTATGTCGTTTCTCAATTAACCTAGGAGTTGAACATTGGAAAGCAATCTCAAGAGTATTGGCTTACTTGAAAGGAACCATAGATTATGGTTTATATTTCCAGGGTTATTCCACTGTATTGGAAGGATACATCGATGCAAACTGGAACAATGTAAAATCCAAGTCCAAGTCTATCACTGGATGGATATTTACATTAGGTAATGGTGTTGTGTCTTGGGGTTCCAAGAAATAGACTTGTATATCTGATTCAACAATGTTGTCAGAATTAATTGCACTGGTAGATGCAAGGAGGCAGAATGGCTTAGAAACTTACTTATAGAGATCATATTATGGAAGAAGACAACTTCAACAGTCTTGATTAACTGTGATAACCAGGCTACGATCTATAATGTCTCAAACAAGACTTATAATGGAAAGTCAAGACATGCAAGTCTTAGACATCAAATAGTAAGACAATTACTTAAGAGGTGAGTAGTTGCAGTTAACTATATTGAAACAAAGAAGAACTTGGCAGACCCATTTACTAAGAGTCTACCAAAGGCAATGGTTTCAATAAAGTGTAAGAAAATGGGACTAAGGTCTGTGAAATAAGGTTGATTACCGGTTAATAGAAACCCAACCTATGTTTTGAAAAATGAAAAACAAGGTTCAACGGGTACCAACAAGTTACGAGAGTGATTATGGTACACTACGTCAAAACTTTCCATTTCTGTATTAGTGTAGTGATTCTGCATGATTGAGGATGGATGGAAATCCTTAATAAGTCTATGTTTGTTTACAAGTGTATCGCAGAAACACCTTAGAGACTTACATATATGAATATGAAAATCATATTGTTTCCTATGAGAATAAGACTGTTCTCTAAAGAATACTCATGAATCCAGGATATAAGCGCATGGCCATTAACGTGCTAAGCTACAGAACACACAATTCTCTAAAGTCAATATGTGTGGAGATTTCGGTTTTATCACATGGGGTACTTGGTTCAAGACTAGTTCACCATAGAACCTTGTTAAGGCTTTGAATTTCTTACACTAAGTGAAGGTTCAAATCCAAAAGATACCTATCATTTATGTATTGATTCTACGATGATGCTTTATCTCAAATTAATTTGAACTACGTTGGATTGATCCCACTCGGGTACGTAGGCAGTCACTTGAGTGATGCAGTCATTCCTATTCTGAAATATTTTACTTTATTCTATTTTTTTATTTTGAAAATAGGGGGAGAATGTTGGATATTTTCAGCAAAATCAAAGGCCATCATTGATGTGATGCCCCTTCAACATTAGGGGTAGTCTGTTAACATAATTCATATTTATTTTGAATTTGAACAGATGCAACCTTTCCCAATAGCCACCATTGATGCCTCTTGGAGGTGTCTGTTGGTAATGAAAAGGCATTATCAATGGATGCGAAATCTCTATAAGTAGTAAAGATGTTTTCTCATTTAGTAATAGATATGAAAAAGAATCAAAACTTCTGATAGAAAAGAATCAAAACTTCTGATGAAAAAGAATCAAAACTTCTGTTGAAAAAGAATCAAAACTTCTACTTTTCTTTTCTTCCCTAAGCATCATCAGAAATTTCATACTATGTGTTCTTGGTTGAATCAAGGGAGTACAAACTTTGAATTCAACATCGTTGTTAGGGCTTCATTGTATCCTGAAGGCAATATTTCTGTGACCTATTGTACTAGCCAATTTATTGTGAAGGGTCGAAATAATTGTCTAAAAGAATCTGCATAAGAGCCTTGAAGTCAAAGAATAACAATTTGGTGTTTGTGTTTCATCATGTTAGTACCATATTTTACAACATGGAGTGCATCAACATGATGGCAATATTGACCATAGCAACAAAAAAATGTTCATTTCTAGATTCCTAGTCTTCCAATCAGCCGTAGTCTACAGTCAAAACGTTTAATCCTTTGTCCCATACTTTAATATGCTCCTCGCTACTGATGAAGGATCGAGGCTGTCATTCTCGTGATAGGCTTAGTTTTAAGTCGATAGCATTCAATTTGGATGTCAAATTCCTTTAAGATGTAAGCTTTAAATATGAGTAGCCAGAATTTGGGGTTTTAGCCGAAATCCTATATATGAGCTAAGAAATTCATTAAATTCAGAACAAAATTTATAGCATTTGAGGTCATTGTCCTAGAGTTCAGACTTCAAAACTCATAATGTTCAATTCGAATAAGTCAAATTCTTTTGTCGATTTGCTCAAGTTGCCCTCCCTTAACTCCCCTAACATTCAGAATAGTTATACTTTGAGTTGAAAAAATGTTAACAAATGATGAGTTAATGCGAAAGTAGGTAAAGCCTTATAAAAGAGTAAGCTTTTCATTAGGAAATAAAGAACAAAGTCGTATAAAAGTCCAATGGTGCTCCTATTTCAAAACGAACTCTACTTAGAAGTATACTTTCATAATAGTCTTGGATCATGATACACACGGTCCTTTACACCACCGCAGTCATAGCGGGCGGTTTACGTACGCTGAGACTGTCCCTAAAATCTTCAAATAGAACCTAGGGAAGACCCTTAGTAAATATGTCTGCAATCTAGTATCACGAAGGGACATGGAGGATGCGTACTTGTCCACGAGCTACCTTTTCTCGAACAAAGTGTATGTCCATCTCGATATGTTTAGTGTGCTGATGTTGGATCGGATTTCCATAAAGATAGATTGCACTCACATTATCATAGTAGACCAAGGTAGCTTTCTGAATAGAATAATGTAGTTGTAGTATAAGATTACGTAGCCAACATAACTCAGATACCACATTGGCTACCCCTCGCTACTCGGCCTTCGCACTGGATCGTGATAAAATAGCCTGGCGTTTTGCAGACCATGAAATCAAGTTATCGCCAAAAAACATACAATATCCAGATGTAGAGCGTTTGGTGTCCGGACAGCCACCCCAATCAGCATCGGTATACGAGACAAGTGTAGAAGCTGATGATGGATATAAATGCAAACCATAGTCAAGTGTACCTTGGATGTATCAGATAATACGTTTGAGCGCATTCATGTTCTCAACCCGAGGATCATGCATAAACAAACACACCTGTTGTACGGCATACGTAATATCCAGTCGCGTGAAAGTAAGATATTGAAGAGCTCTATCAAGACTGCGATAGTGAGTGAGATCCTCGTAAGGGAAGCCAGTCGCAGCACCCAACTTGGGTTTGGTATCAACTGGAATGGAAGTAGACTTACACGAGGTCATACCAGCTTGCTCAATTATCTCAGTGACATACCTCCGTTGGGATAAGAACAACCCACATGCATGACGAGTGACAACAATCCCCAAGAAAGTAACTCAATGACCCCAAATCTTTCATAGCAAACTCAGAACTGAGTAGTGTCATGATAGACCAGTGTAAATCATCAGGGGAAGCTGTCAAGATAATATCATCCACATACAATAGAATATATGCCAATGAAGTACCATGACGATAGATGAACAGAGAATTATCAGACCGGCTATGAGAAAACCCAATAATAGATACATAGTCTACAAATCGCTTATACTAGGCTCGTGGGGCCTGCTTAAGCCTATACAAGGACTTCTTCAATAAACAGACATGATTAAGATATGTAGGGTCTCGAAAACCCAAGGGTTGATGCATGTAAATTGTCTCCTTAAGATCATCATGTAAGAAAGCATTTTTCACATCTAGCTGATGAATGTGTCATGCTTTCGAAAGAGCTAAACTGAGAACAATGTGAAAGGTATCCGGTTTGACCACCGAACTAAACATCTCACCACAATCCACGCCAACCTGTTAAGTTTTACCATCACCTACAAACCGAGCCTTATGTCTCAAAAAAGAACCATTAAAATTATGTTTATGAGTAAAAATCCACATCGAGCGAATAATATTAACACCAGAAGTACGGGGTACCAACTCCCACGTCTTATTCTCAATAAGAGCATTATATTCGTCGTTCATAACCAATTTCCAATTTGGATCATTTAATGCAGACACTAGGGTATAGGATAGTGGGGATTTAAGAACATTAGAATTAAGATTAAAATATCTTTTTAGTTTAAAAATACCCCGTTGACTACGAGTAACAGGTCTATGTGTCGGGGGAAAATTGGGTGGAATTTGGGGAAAGGCCGAATGTGTGATGGACTGGCTGGCCCAAAACTGGAAACCGAAGGTGGGACTGGAGCAGAAACTGAGGCAGAAGCAGTCTCGGTATTGGGCTGGTCGATTGGCCCAACAGAAGAAACAGTGGGTTGTGGTGGGCCTACTGCCGTTTTGTGGTTAATAGATCGGCCAATTAAGTGGTGCATAATGTAAGGTGAGAGTTCGTCATCTAAAAAATTATACGAACTAGGCACGGGACTACTCACTTTAGCAAACGGAAATTGGATTTCATCAAAAATAACATGGCGACTAATTATGATTTTATTAGACGATAAATTAAAATATTTGTAACCACGATGATTAGATGGATAACCCAAAAACACACAAGAAGTATAACGAGCTTGAAGTTTGTTAATTGTAGTTGACGGAAATAGTGGATAGCATAGACACCTAAAGACCCTAAGATTTGAATACGAAGGATTCTTATTATAGAGGATTTTAAGAGGAGATGCATATGCCAACCCTTTGGTAGGAAGTATGTTAAGGAGAAAAGTAGTCATTTGTAGAGCATGATGCCAAAAAGGAAGGGGGGTACAGAAGCATGGACCAATAAAGTTCGGATAATATTATTAATGGTACGAATTTTTCTTTCGACTTTCCCATTTTGAAAGGACGTATGAGGACAAGAGAAATGAAAAACCATGCCATTAGCATCACAAAATTCCCAAAACAACCATTATCATATTCTTTGCCAGTATTACATTGAATATTTTTTATTTTCTGTTCGAATTGGGTGCGGATGAATGCTCTAAATTTTAAGAATGTGGAAAAATATGAGATTTCTTCGCTAACGGAAAGGTCCATAAAAATAAAATAATCATCCAAAAATATAACATAATAATGATGGCCCACAGAACTTAGAACAGGAGAAGTTCATAAATCGCTATGAATAATGTCAAAAGGCATCAAAGTACGAGAAGTAGAGGCTACAAATGGTAATCTGACATGTTTTCAAACGGACAGGAATGACAAATTGGAGTACTACACGTACCCTTACAAGAAATAAAATTGTTTTTATGCAGGGAAGAAACAATAGACGACTCAGGGTGACCCAAACGTGCATGCCATAAGGAAGGAGTTAGAGCTGCAAATGTCGATGGCATAGCTTGACTCGAGAAACTGGAGGCGTGTATGATTGGATAAAGATCTCCCCTACTATTGCATCTCATGAGAGGTATCCCCGTTTTGAAATCTTTCACAGAAAACCCAAAAGGATCAAAATTAACAGAAACCCAATTATCAGTGGTGAATTTTCGGACAGACGCCAAATTTTTAATTAAGTTAGGGTATGAAGGGTATTTTTCAAGACAAGAGGCGGATGTAGGGGAGACAAAGTTGTATTACCGTAACCACGAATTGAAATTGTATTGCCATTACCAACAATAATGCCACGATTTTTGCTCAAATTAGAATAAGACAAGAGAGTACGTTGGTCGGACGTCATGTGAGAAGTTGCGCCGGTGTCCATGTACCAATTCGCATCCGGAGGATTTAATCCAAGTGTATGCATGGAGACCTCAATATCAGTGGGTGTCGAGATCGGAGTCGGGCCCGCAGCAGTGAAATCCTATGTGGGCCGAGGCCCAAGCAGACCGCCCTGCTGACCCGACCCATATCGTTGATGGGTGTTGCCTGGCGGACCAAAAAAATTAGGCATGTGACTGGGCTGGACCAGGGCCCAACTGCCTGGAAAATAACTAGGCGGGCAGTAGGCTGGACTAGGCCACTGGCCGCTGGTCTAGGCCCACTGACAAGGGGCCCAGGGCTGAGACTAGGCGAGCTGGGGCCTAGTATCCCGAGGCCCATTGTCGGCGTTGCTATTGTTCCGTCCGCCGCCGTTGTTGCCGCCGCAATTTTTGTCATTATTTTTACGAATTTGAGCCTTCTTGGCTCCACCGTTGTTTCGGTTTAGGCCGCAATTGTCAACAAAACTGTGTGAGTTATCGGATGAAGTCATCAGCACCACGGAACTTGCGTCGGTAGCTTCCTTTTTTGCCAAGTCGGCTTCTTCTAACGTGAGCATCGAACGGGCTTGATAAAAAGGGAGAAGAGGATCACTTTATCGGAGTAGAGTCACAACGCCATTTTAGGCCTCAGATAGTCCTGCAACCATTTGGAGAACAAAACGATTATTGGTAACAGGCGCTCGAACATTACGGAGTTGGTCCGCCAATTTCTTGAGCCGTTTACAATAAGCTGAAACATTTGGGAAATTTTCCATTCTGACTTGTGAAAATTCTTGCTCAAGAGTGACAACTCGGGAATGTTGGTTATCCTGGAATATATCACGCAATCTATTCCAGGTAGTCATAGATCTAGTGTCTGGTTCAATGATCGTCAGTAAAAGATCAATAGAAATAGTGGAGTAAATCCACTGAAGGACGGTAACATCAAGAGTGATCCACAACTGAGGATCCTCCGCGGGTGTAGGGACAGCGGTAGAAATTATGTGATGGAGTACTTGATGTGAGATTGCGTGAATTTTGAACAATTCTGCCCACATCGCATATAGGACGTTTTTCATCTCAAGAACAATAGGGATGTGGTTCTTGATGTTGGAAACAGTAAGGGCAGGATGAAACATATTCTTTGACGTAGAAATAACGAAAGAACAATAGGTGAAAGAGGGATTTGGAAGAAAATTTGGGAAGAGATGAGGTAAGGTGCACAGATTCCGAGAAGGAACACGGAAATCGAGTCAGCGGAAGAGAGGAGAAATCAGTAGAAGACCTAGACTTCTGATACCATGAAAGAAATAATCCCTTAATTATTTTCATTGATAATGAGAGGTATATAAATATTTTCCTATTCTAATTCTAATACATTTTCTTAGTACAAGACTAATACCATAATTATAATTATACATGAATTACATTTTGTTGAGTCCAAATCGAACCATTATACACACGGTCCTTGTCAATAACAAAATCCTGTTGTCCGCAACTATGTGCATTCCCATGTTTAAAGGTACTCTTGGGTACAAGCAATTTAGAAGGGAATCTAGGCAAAAGAATCATGAAACTGAATGTTGAAATGGAAGAAGTACATTGCTGTATTTCTGATGGGCGATGGTACTATTGGGGGAATAACTTTTGTTCTGAGGGACCAATTGATATTTCTTAGCCAAATAATTATACTATATAGATGTGTTAAATTTTCATATATCTTTATACTACATGTTAAATTTACTTGATTATTTCATGCATTACTTCTTACTTTAACTTCCCTTAATGATGATTCTAAATTCGAATGATACCCTATTCATCATCATAAATGAACAACATGTTTTTGCTGATATAACCATCTTTTGGAATGCGACCAGGAAGATATTATGAAGCCGTTTGTTTACTTTTTTTTTGTTTAATTTTTCACTTTATTTTAAAATTAGTGTTTGGTTATGAAAATTTAAATTCAATTTCAAACTCGAAAAAATGCTTGAAACCCATTTTTTAACTTCATCTTCATAAGTTTCAAATAAAGTGCTATCTTCTCTCCTTTGTGAAATATATAACCAAATACAACTCTAAATTCATAAATTTCAAATAAAACAAAATATATTTGAAATCTATGGCCAAACGCCTACATAGACCATGGCATCCTTGCAGATTTGTTCTACTATAACCTCTTTCAAATGCTAACCTTACTTTTCTACTTTAAATATACCAAAAATGTGCTATTATTTAAATATTCCCAACCACCCAAAATCTGAAGATAGTTTAAGATATCAATCATACGCTTGAATCAGACTGATCACTGAAATAATATTAAATAATATTACAAATTTTGAGGAATCCACACCATAAAGAGCAGAACCATATACTTAGCATAAAGAACAATAATTAGGAAAAAGAACAATAATTAGCAAAAGAAGGAGATCATTGCTTCTATCATATTGGAATTAACATCATACAGAAGAATATAATATCCTATGCCAAAACTTCAAAAAAAAAAATATTACTACTAACTCTTTTTTCCATACATTGCTAACATTTCTTGTACTACATATTCATATACCCCAAGAGTTCTTTAAGAAAAAATAAAGAATGGCCTATGCTAGATTAAGCTAAACTTGAAAAGGTTAAAGGAATAATTAAAAAAATCAGAAAACCTAAAATGTTCTGATTTCCATTTCTTCACTTGGATCGGAGCAAAAAGATACTGAATTCTTGACCCGGACCCTCATCCGGGTTAATCAAATGGAAAGACTCCGAATCAGCACCACCAATAATACATTCGTAATTAGCTCTCATGTAAAGCACGTCTTCACATGCAGTACCCGAAACCAAACCCGAAGGAATTACTCCCGCCCCGATTGTCATTGACTGCATTGTTTTCAACATGAGTCGGGTCTGTTGGGTCGCCCGCCTCCGAACCGCAAACCCGGTTTTACGCCCATTACAAAACAAAGTCCACATTGGAATTAAATGAAGTGGACAATTATTCAGTTCTAAGTCAGTTGACTCAAGGGCAATTCGGACTAATCCACATCGCATTTCTTCTATAAGTGTAGTTGTCGGAATAGAAAGTTCTAGAAGAAGTGAAGGTTTAGTGTTGAGGCGATCATGTTGTGCGCAGAACCACACGTGTCCACCGCGGCGTTGACCGAAGATTGTACCGATGACCATTGTTTTGGAAGAGCGTGGTGGTGCTGAGAGTGACGTGGCGGCGGTGGTTGGGGTAGAATTTTGATTTTCCGGCTACTTTTTTTCTTGTTTGGGGTCGTCCAGATCGTCAGGAAGGGAAGTGCTGATGCGTTTTTTGGTGGTGATGGTGAGTTGGGGTGGTGTTGGGGAGGTGGTGAAACAAGGGAGGAGGAATCGACGGAGAGCGTCCATTTTTGTCATTTTTTTTTATGAATGGGTTGTGGTGTAGAGCAGTGTATATATACTGTATATGACACAAACAGAGAGAGGGAATGGAAAGGGCGGGAACAGATATTAGCCGTTACATTGAAGAAAGAGGAAGGAGGGAAGGAGTGAGTCCAAGTGCTCTTTTTGTTAACCGGTTTCCGAGACTAGTTAGTGTGATTATATTGAATTTGGATTGCGTTAAATTGGTTAAATGAAAAACTTTCTACCAAGAGTTTCAAATACTAGATAAAGTTAGAGGTGAATGGATCTCATTCATACTATCACATTGGTTATTGATGAATGAGTTCAAATATACACGTATGGGCATAACTCTTTATAACAGTCATCCTTTATAATAACATTTTTATAACAACTACTTGTGTTTTATGTAGGGCTGGCCAGTGGGCCGGGACGGCCCGATCCCGACCCGACCCCGTCCCGAGCCTTCCCCGGTCCCGCCACGACCCCGCTTAAAAAATAAAAATAAAAATAACGGGGGCGGGACTGGAAGTCGGGACGGGACGATGTCTCGTCCCGCCAGACCCGAGCCCGCCCCAGGCCCGCCTGACCCGACCCCGCCCCGAGCCCGTCCCGACCCCGCCCTTTTCCTCCCTTTGCAAAAATGACCGTTGCACCAACGACCATTTTAGATTATGGCCGTTGGCCAACGGCCATTTTAGCCCCCCCCCCCCTCCCCCAACCCCCCCACCCCTTAATATTTATTTTTAACCCATAAGTTATTATATTTACACTTTAACCCAATTTTTCAACTATAATAACTCATTTTCTCTTCATCTTTCTCACAAATCTTCCTACAATCTCTCTAATTTCTCAATATATCTCTCTACAAGTCTACATTGTTTGCTAAATATTCAATTTTATTAATTCATTTGGGAATTGGGAGTGAAGTTGGCAACTAGCTTGAAGATCTTCCATCAAGCAAAGTTTCAATTTTCAACCTCTCGATTACACGTCGACGTTACGTCGGCGTTTGGTACATTCGTTCCTTCATTAAATTATTATTGTCTGTTTATTTTATATTTTTATTTAGCGCACTTAATTTTATTGTCTTTAATTATTTATTATCATAATTAAAATGGAAGGATTAAAAGGTATGTTTAAGGGTAAGGGTAAGGGTAAGGGTAAGAGTGCTTCTTCTAGTAGGGGCAACCAGGGCAAGGGTACTTCTTCTAGTCATCTTATTCCTACACAGTATGATTTTGTTGATACTCAACATTTTCCTACAATACCATTAGATTTAGACCAGGAGCTATTTTCTGGAACTCAAGAAGACTTTAATTTAGACGATGATCTAGATGATATACCCACTAATGTTGATGACAACACACCCACTAGTGCACCTTCAACTGAAATACCTCTTATTCCCCCTAGTATGAGACGAGGTCCAGCAAAACGACCATTAAAATCAGATGCATGGACATTTTTTGATAGGGACGTAGAGAATCAAGTAGCCATATGTAAAATTTGTAAAAATGTTTTAAAATTTAAAAGCGGAAAAGGTCACGGTGGGATGGGAGGTTTAATTAGACACGTAGTAAGTGCTCATCCACTAGGTATGCCCAATACCGGGCTTCAAAACCGGGTGCGCAAACGCCCGCTCCATCGGGACAAGGTTCACATACCGACATTGTTTCGGACCAAGTACGGGGTCAAATTAACCCTATGACGGGGGGAATTGTAGGCTCTAAATACAATAAACATAGAGATAGGGAAGCAATATCAAAATTAGTTGTCTTTGTGGAGGGTTTGCCTTTTTCATTTCCTTCATCTCCCGATTTTATTCATTACATTAGAGATATATATAATCCGCTTTTAACGGTTTTCCTAGATCAACTGTTAAGAGAGATGTATTTAAATTCGCGCATGAATATCAACAATATTTACGTTTTTCATTATATCATTTTAATGGCAGAGTATCTATCACGTCTGATATAGGTCGTAGTACTAACGGCCATGATTATTTAACTGTAACTTGTCATTGGATAGATTATAAATGGTCTATGCAAAAACGTATTTTAGCGTATAGATATATAGATGATAGGCACACTGGTACTTTTATTGCAGAAAATATTTATCAAGTGTGCGATTATTACGGAATTATCGATAAAATTATGACTATTACATTAGATAACGCTTCTAATTACAATTACGCAATTACAATGTTAAAAAATAGTTTAACTCCATCTTTTCCAGACCATTTTCATATAAAATGTGTGTGACATATATATAACTTAATTGTAAAGGATGGTCTATCACTTTTTGAAGACATTCTTAGTAAAATACAATTTGCTATAAACTTTATTTTTAAAAGTAATAAAGTACAACGTAGAAAAGAATATAAAAAAACTTGTCACGATTGTGGACTACCTTATAGAAGAATTCCACAAGAAGTATCCACTAGGTGGAATTCTTTATACGAGCAACTACTTGTTGCTTATGACTATAAATTACCTATAACTTTATTTTTTAACTCTCATAATAAAAAGCCAACTGATATGATTTTAGATAGTGATTGGGTAAAAATTTCTGAACTTATTGTATTTTTAGAGAAATTTTTTCAAGCAACAAAAGAATTTTCCGGTATATATTATCCTACTATTTCAACTATGTTATTTTATATAACTCTAATATTTTTATTACTTAGTGAATATATGGAAAAACAAAGCTTATAAGGCAAAGCTATTAAAAAAATGTTTGTCAAAATTAAAAAATATTTTATTCCTATTCCCTCTATTTATATTATTGGTTCTCAGTATTAAATCCTACTATTAAAATAGACGGTACTAAATCACTAATTGAAACTATTTACGATTGTATAGAAGTACTACCACCTCCAAGTCCCAAAAATCTAAATCACCCACCACCTATTGAACAAACTAAAGAAGAAGCGGTGTCTAGCGTAGAACACCAATGCAAAAATATATATAGATTTTATCAACAAGAAAATGCTAGTAACTTACCGACTTCCATACCATCTTCTTCATCTTCAACACAACCTCACAAAAGACATGATGTTTCTGCGGCTAGTATTGAAAGCCTCAGAAATAGAATGTGCGGCCGTACCTCTACTACTAACCAAATTAGCGAGTTGGATATTTTTGTTTTGCAGGGTTCTGTACCGTATCAAGAAGTTATCAATGAAGATGGACAAGAAGACTTGCTTTGAAATTCGGAGGGGAATGAGAAGACCTTTCCGACACTTTCATTGATGGCTCGAGATGTTTTGAACATTCAAGCGTCATCAAGCTGCGTCGAAAGCGTTTTTCTCGCAGCAGATATCAAATAGGAGACCACAGACACTCATTGGCCGGAGACGACTTGGAAATTGCAGTATTATTCGAGAGATTGGATACGAGCGGAGCGGAGAAGGTGCGGTCAACCGGAGATCAACGAAGAAGATGATGAAAACTACAACGAAATCTTAACCGAAGGTAGTGGAAGCGACGTGGATCAATTTGACCAACAAATACCAATTCCAACCGAAGAACCACATGAAATCATCAAGCAATTAGAACAAGTTTTTTTGAGAATGTAATTTTTTTAATTGCAATTTTATTATGTAATTTGCAACTTTTGGACAACACCACAAAGTTGCAATTTAGATTTTAGACAATTGTATTTGTATTACAAAAAAATCATGTCTATTAAATAATATAAGAGGCACAAAAACAGCATTGGGATGTTTTTATTACACTATCTTGTTTTGTTTATTGAGTTTTTTTTATACATATGTTATTTTAAAAAAAAAAAAGGAAAACCCGACCGTACCCCGCCCCGAGCCCGACCCGACCCCGCCCCGCCCCGATACCGACGGGATCGGGATCGGGACGGGACTGGAGCAGGTCCCGCCAGACCCGACCCCGCTAGGCCCCGCTAGACCCGACCCCGACCCCCTGGCTCATCCCGCCCCGACCCCGACCCCGCCAGACCCGAGTCCGGCCCACTGGCCACCCTTAGTTTTATGTGTAGCCGATATTTTATGTTACGTTATATTAAATATTCGATCTGTCCCAAATTACTTGTCATATTTTTCTTTTTAAAAGTCAATTTGACTAAATTTCAAAGTTAAATTAGATTATATTAATTTAATATTTTAAAATTAAATTTAGATATTCAAAAATTATACGAAAAGTACTATAAGTTGTAATTCTTCTCATATTAATAAAAGAGGGCAGCCCGGTACACTAAACTCCCACTATGCGCGGGGTTCGGGAAAGGGCCGGTTCACAAGGGTCTATTGTACGCAGCCTTAATTCACATTTCTGCAAGAGCCTATTTCCATGGTTTAAACTTATGACCTCCTGATCAAATGGCAGCAACTTTACCAGTTACTCCAAGGCTCCTCTTCATTCTTCTCATATTAACATGATGGAAAAATATAGCTCAAAATGTTAGTCAAAATTCATATAGTTTGACTCTTGAAAATATAATGTGACAAGTATTTTGGCACAAAGTTAGTATATTTTTATAATGTTATTTCGCTATAGCAATCAAGAAATATGAAAACAAACGATGTTGTTATAGAGATATTTAGTTGTATTTGATATTTTCACTAAACTAAGTTAATTTAATGATAATTTATCTCAAATTAATCACAATTGAGTGAGAAAAGTGGATGTAAATAACTCTATTTTGTGCAAACAAGGGTGAGTAAGTTTTGTTGAAAGTGAATGGGTGCTCTATTTTTACTATTTTAAAATTTAAATACAGTAGAATAAAGAGCAGAGGGGGAAAAAAAGACCAGATTTTTATGTGGACAACGAGAAATTGAAAGGGATTTCAGTTTGTGAAGAAAGATGCAGCAGGTTTTGACCTTTGACCAAAGTAATGATTTCAGGGTTTTAGTAGAACGAGAGTGAAATAAATAATTTATTGATTATTTTTATTGATTGAAAGAATATATATATATTTATATGTTTTTATAATAAGAGAATCATATTCCTATTCTAATTCTAAAATTTTGTTTTAATTGGATACTAACTTATACAATTATGATAATACAAATATTTTGGTAAGTGTACAATACTAATTACACCACAACATTACCTAAACTAGAAGACTAAAACCTTACCTAAACTATGTCCTATGTACACGGTATTTCATCAAAGCCGAGAGCCCAATATACAGAATATACACATGTATATTGTGTGTATATTCTGTATATTTAACACACACCCACAGTCATAGCGGGTGGTCTTCGAACGCTGAGAATGTCCCTAAAATCATCAAAAAAGACCGAGGGAAGACCCTTTGTAAAGATGCCGGCAGTTTGATACCTTGACGGGACATGACAGACGCGTACCTGACCACGAGCAACCTTTTCACGGACAAAGTGAATGTCCATCTCGATATGTTTAGTGCGCTGGTGCTGAACCGGATTACCAGAAAGGTAGATGGCACTAACATTATCGCAATAAACCAAGGTTACTTTTTGAATAGGACAATGAAGCTCCAAAAGCAAATTACGTAACCAACATGATTCCGAGACCACATTAGCTACCCCTCGATACTCGGCCTCGGCACTGGATCGGGACAATGTCGAGAAATATACAATAGTCAGACGTAGACCGTCTGGTGTCCGGACAACCACCCTAATCAGCATCCGTATACGAGACAAGTGTGGACGTCGATGAGGGATATAAATGCAAATCATAGTCAAGTATCCTGAATATACCGAATGATGCGTTTGAGTGCATTCATGTGCTCAACTCTGGGATCATGCATAAACAAACACACCTGCTGGACAGCATACGTAATATCTGGTCTCGTGAATGTAAGATACTGAAGGGCCCCTGCAAGACTGCGATATCGGGTCGGATCCTCGTATGGTACGCCGGTCGCGGCACTAACCTTGGGTTTAGTATCAACTGGAGTGGAAGTGGACTTACAGGATGACATCACAACCCTCTCAATGATCTCAATTGCATACTTCTTTTGAGATAAGAACAACCCACCTGCATGTCGAGTGACAGCAATCCCTAAAAAATAACTCAAGGGTCCCAAGTCTTTCATAGCAAACTCAAAGCTAAGCATTGTCATGATAGACTGGCGTAAGGCATCGGAAGAGGCAGTCAAAATAATATCATCCTCATATAACAGAATATAGGCCAAAGACGAACCACGACGGTAGATGAACAAGGAATTATCCGACCTGCTGTGAGTGAACCCAATAGTCGAAACATAGTCGACAAACCGCGTATACCATGCCCGTGGAGACTGCTTAAGCCCATATAAGGACTTCTTCAACAAACAGACATGATGTGGATGTTTGGGATCCCTAAATCCCAAAGGCTGATGCATATAGACATTTTCCTTGAGATCACCATGTAGGAAAGCTGTCTTTACATCTAACTGATGAATAGGCCATGTTTTCGAAAGAGCCAAGCTAAGCACAGTGTGAATGGTAGCTGGCTTGACCACCAGACTAAATGTCTCACCACAATCTACACCAACCTGCTGAGTCTTACCATCACCCACAAGTCGCACCTTATGTCGGGCAAATGAACCATCTGAATTTTCCTTATGAGCAAAAATCCACATAGACCTAATAATATTAATACTAGATGGACGGGGCACCAACTTCCACGTCTTATTATCAATAAGAGCATTATATTCATCGGTCATAGCAATTTTTCAATTCGGATCATTTAATACAGACACAGGAGTACGGGGTAAGGGTGATTTAAGAACATTAGAATGTAAATTAAAATGTCTTTTTAGTTTAAAAATCCCCCGTTGACTACGGGTGACTGGTCTATGACTCGGGGCAGAGGCAGGTGGATTTTGGGAATTTTTGAGACTCAGGACGGACTTGCCAGCAGGCAGTGGGCTTGCTGACCCAAATCAAGAACTGAAACCGGGAACTGGGCCAACACTTTGGACCCAGAAACAGTACCCGGAACTGGGTAGAATGGATGGCCCAGTTGCTGGACCCGGATTTGAAAATGACGCCATTTGGGGAGGACCAGCGGGCAGTAGGCCCGCTGGCGGAGTTAGGGTGCGGGACACGTCTGAAAAATAGTGAATACGTTTCGGGAAAAGACCATCATCCAAAACATTATATGAACTAGGCCCGGGATTACTAACCTTAGCAAACGGAAACTGGGATTCATCAAAAATGACATGGCGATTAATGATGATTTTATTAGAGGATAAATCAAAACATTTATAACCACGATGACTAGACGGAAAACCCAAAAAAACACACGGAGTAGATCGGGCCTGAAGTTTGTTAATTGTGGTGGATGGAAATAATGGATAACACAAGCACCCAAAGACCCTAAGATGGAATTACGAAGGTATTTTATTATATAAAATTTGTAGGGGGGAAGAATACATCAAACCTTTGGAAGGAAGAATGTTAAGGAGATATGTAGCCATTTGTAGAGCATGATGCCAAAAAGACGGGGGTACGGAAGCATGAATCAATAAAGTTCGGACAATGTTATTTATGGTACGAATATTACGTTCGGCTGTCCCATTTTGTGAAGAGTATGAAGACAAGAAAAATGAAAATTGATCCCATTATTAGCACAGAATTCTCGAAACACCCCATTGTCATATTCTTTGCCATTATCACACTGAATATTTTTGATTTCCCGTTTGAATTGGGTTCTAATTAATGCTCTAAATTTCAATAAGATGGAAAAAACTTGAGATATTTTTGCTATTGGAAAAGTCCATAAAAACTTAGAATAATCATCCAAAAAAAGAACATAATACTGATGACCCAAAGAACTAAGAACATGAGACGTCTATAAGTCGCTATGAATAATATCAAATGGCATTAAAGTATGAGATTTTGAGTCTACAAATGGCAACCTAACATTTTTTTCTAAAGAACAAGACTCACAAGTTGGAGTACTACGCGTACCCTTACATGAAATAAAATTAGTTTTATCTAATGACGACAAAATAGACGACCCCGGATGACCAAAACGAGCATGCCACAAGGAAGGAGAAAGGGCTGCAAATGCTGATGGCAAGGCTTGACTCGATGAACCAGAACTAGGTGTGATAGGATAAAGATCTCCCCTACTATCACACCTCATGAGAGGACTCCCCGTTTTGAAATCCTTCACAGAGAAACCAAATGGATCAAATTCAATAGAAACAGAATTGTCAGTAGTGAATTTACAGACATACACTAAGTTTTTAATCAATTTGGGGGCATGTAGGGTGTTTTTCAAGATAAGGGCTGGATAAGGGGGAGACAACGTTTTATGACCATAACCACAAATTGGAACAAAATTACCATTACCAACAATTATGCCCCGAGGGTTACTCAAATTGGAATAAGATGAGATAGTACATGAATCGAATGTCATTTGGATAGTGACACCGGTGTCCATATACCAATTCGGGTCCGGTGGAGTCAAACTAATTGTGTGCATCGCGGCCTCAATATCGGCCTGAGTGGGGCCTGCAGCGTGGTGGGCTTGCGGAGGCCGGGGCCCAAGAACTCCTACGTGCTGCCCTAGCCCATAACTATTGCTGGACTACCGGCTCAGTGGGCAGTGGGCCGTCGAGGCTCCTGGGAAGCCCACTGGCCAGTGGCTGGAAAATTTTGTGGAGTTGGGTCGTATGGTCACTGTCCACTGGTCCAAGCCCACGGCCCAGAGGCCCAAGGCTAACTAGTGGGTCGGTAGCCCACTGTAATCGGGATGGGGTCTACCGCCACTGTTTTGGCCACCACGACTGCTGCCGGAACCGCCGCGTTTGCCCCCGTGATTGTTTCCATTATTTTTCCAGCCATTTGTGCATCCCCCGTGAGATCGGTTTTGGTTTGAATTGTCACCAAAATTTTGAGGATTAGTGGAGGATGTCATCATGACCACGGGACTAGCATTAGTAGCCGCATTTTTAGCCAAACCGGCTTCTTCCAAGGTAAGCATGGATCGGGCTTGATAGAACCTCGATAGAGGATTACTTTATCGAAGGAGAGTTCCAACGCCACTATAGGTCTCGGATAAGCCAGCAACCATCTGTAAAATAAGATGATCTTCACTCACTAGCGCACCAACGTTGCGGAGTTGGTCTGCCAATTCTTTCAACCTTTTGTAATATGCTGAAACGTTTTGGAAATTTTCCATGTTGACGTGGAAAAAATCCTGTTCGAGGGTAATAGCTCTGAAATTTTGATTATCCTGGAATATGTCACACAGACTATCCCATGCAGCCATCACCGTAGCGTCTGACTCAATAATCGTCTGCAATAGGTCGATAGAGATAGTAGAATAAATCCACTGAAGGACAGTGGCATCAAGTGTTGTCCATAACTTAGGATCATCAGGAGCCGCGGGGATTATGTGATGGATGACTTGATGCGAATTAGCGTGAATTTTGAACAACTCGGCCCACGTCGCGTATTGGACGTTTTCTATTTCAAGAGTTAGAAGGTTATGATTCTTGATGTTAGAAACAACAAGGACAGGGTGAAACGTGTTATTTGACGTAACGAAAGAACATTAGGTGATAAAGGGATTTGGAAGAGAGATTTTGAGAGCGGAAAACAAATGGCAAACCCGAGGAGGAGGGCTCGGTAGAGGCTTGGCCAAAGAACAAGAATTTGTGGGAGAGAAATTGTTGTTTGACCTAGACTTCTGATACCATGAAATAAATAATCCCTTGATTATTTTCATTGATTGAAAGAGTATATATACATTTACATGTTTCCATAATAGGAGAATCATATTCCTATTCTAATCCTAAAACCTTATTCTACTTGGATACTAACTTATACAATTATGGTAATACAAATATTATGGTAAGTGTACAATACTAATTACACCACAACATTACCTAAACTAGGAGACTAAAACCTTACCTAAACTATGTCCTATGTACACGGTATTTCATCAAAGTTGAGAGCCCAATATACATAATATACACATGTATATTGTGTGTATATTCTGTATATTTAACAGAGAGAGCCACCAGAGAACAACGTGAAAGATAAAAAGATACCCCCCCCCCCCCGTTTCAATAAATAACTAGACACAAGTTTTAAAAGAAAAATTAAAATCTACTTCCTCCGTCTCAAATTATTTATCACTTTATTATTTATACGCCTATTAAAATATATTAATTAGAAGAGGTATTTGACCTACTTTACTATTAGTTATATCTAAATTATAATCTCTCTCCATTAAATATTTACTCTATTTATGTGTCATCTTCATTAATGCCAAAGTGTAAAATAGAGAAACAATGGTTAATTATATCTTGAACTTCTAAAACGATAAAAAATTTGAGATAACTATTTTTAGTAACACGACAAATAATTTGAGACAGAGGGAGTATAATCTAAAATAAGTACTAACTCCATTTCAATTTATGCTATGTAGTTTGATTGAGCACATAATTTAGGAAATAAAAATAGACTTTTGAATCTTGTGGTGTAAAACGAGCCCAAGATATTTGTTTGGTTATAAATCATTTCGTTAAGTGTAAAAGGTAAAGTTTAAAGTTAACTTATTATCAAATAAAAAATGTATCATTCCTTTTTAGACTGATTAAAAAGAAAAGTGAGATATAAAAATTGGGACAAGGGGTAATAGAAACTTATATGACTAAAAATTATAAGGATAGAATAAGAATTTGAAATTAAAAGGCAGAAAGCCCGGTGCATCAACTGTCTCGCGTTAGCAGTGTCCGAGGAAGGGTCGAAGGGTCACACATCAAAGGATGTATTATAGATAACTTAACCTCATGCAAGAATTAGTGGTTATTTTTTAAAGTATGTATGTCCTAGAGACAATCATTATTAGCGATAAATGTACTTGAACACATTCGTATTATTAATAAGATTAATATTTATGGCATTTGAGATTATTGAATTATTATTTGATTTTTTATAATTATTCATTAATGTGCATCCCTTGAGCTTACGTTATCATTAATAGAGTGAGATATTGATGATAGAGCGTGACTCTTAAAATAGCCTCAACTAATGATCATCGAGAATGGGATATCGATGATATGTGATAAGTCGACATGTGGTCTGCATCACATCCTTAGAGGATGTAGTATGTCTCACCTGCTAGGAGTAATGGCTACTCATGATGGACACATGAATACTTTGGAAGTATTGGTATACCCTGTTGATATATTGTTTGTTATACTTGTCTAAAGTATGATCAGTGTGTGGGAGATAGAAGTCCTTAGACTTGAGGTCAATACGCGCCTTGTCTACAAAGTAATGTACTTTGATCCCGTCCTAAGCTCAAATGCCTTATAGGTTGAGATACGGCTTGTATTGGGTACATTACGGTGTGGATTAAAGGTGGTAGTTGAGACAAGATTAGGATTCATTCCTCGAATGTATATTCGAGAGAACACTTGAATTCTAAGTGATATTAGGTTGACTAAGTCATTGGCCAACGCAATAGACATATTTAGAATATGGTCTAGTCGTCAACCAATGTAGATGAGATACAATGATTAAGCCATTAAGACAGACACTTGACAAATCCTAAGCTTGATCGTGTGTGTCGTGAATGAAAGGATTTTATCTTACCACATAAAGGTTAAGTTTACTAGATTCGCGTAAACGTACTTCATATATTGAGTTCGTCTTCCGGCGTCGTCTAGGAGTTCTGTGCAGACCTTAATTTGATTAATGTCGATATGAGAAGGCATGTAGGGTCACACTATGTCGATTGTCCGTTTCGATCTAAGGATGTATTGAGAGAGAAATTAAATATTCGATTTGGAATCGAGATATTTAAATGAATAATGATTATTTTAATTAAGTCAAAATTAGATTTTGGATTTAATTAAGAATGCACAGAAAATAAATCAAGACAGTGTAAAAGTGCATCGAGCGCCACAACGCCCATACCCTAGGGCCACGGCGCAGTGCAGGAGCACGTCGAGCGTCGCGGCGCCTCTGCATTGATTTTTAGGCCAGGCCCAAGGTCAAACCCTAATCCGGTTTTGACCTAATTTTCAACTATAAATAGAGGCATTCCCCTTCATTATTCATACACCAATTTCAGATTATCATTCTAAGCCTTAGAGACTTAGAATTAAACTCTCTCGAACCTCTGCCGGATTTCCTAGCTTTCCGAAAGAGAAATCCATGGAAGTTTGGAGCTTGCAATCGGAAGGGCAATCGCGTGTCCACCTTATAGTAGATAAAGATTCCAGATATTCTAACTTGTAAGTTTATGCTTTATGTTACAAGTTTAATTGTTGTATAACCATACCAGAAATATTGTTGGGGTAAGTAAGAAACAAATTTTTAAACTTCTGATGTGCCTTACTTATGTGATTTGAACCCAACAAAACCCTACAGTGGTATCAGAGCCCAGGCTGGTTCAATGGTTATATAACAATTTAATAGAATAATAATATGGATTAAACATAAAATTGGATTAAAACGAGGTTTCTTGAAATCCTACATGTCTTGAACGAATGTTGATCTTTTGATATCACCCTAAATTATCTCCTACGCTAACTCGAGGAAGTCACTCCGCTCTAACTCGAACTAAGAAAAAAGTGTGTTGTCCAACTCATTGCACGGTGCACGGCTAAGAACGAGTAAGAACGGATGATGGTCGATATGGGCGTTATTGATAATGGCGGGTGATGATAAAGGACTTGTGAATTGATCCCTAAATTGGATTTAGGGGTTGAACAATTTTTTTAAAATCAACACAGAAACGTTTATCAGGACATCGGCGTCGCGACCCTATGGTAGGGCACCGCGGTGCTTTCTAGGGTTTCAGGGAGGCGCCACGACTCCATGGTGGAGCACTGCGGCGCTAATGCTTCATTTCAAAACATGGACTCACTGGACAATAGGCGTCGCGGCTCCAAGGTGGAGCACCGCAGCACTAATGCATTTACAGAAGCAGAAATGTTTCTGCCTCTGCAGCGCCGCGGCACTAATGCATTTGCAGAAGCAGAAATATTTCTGCCCTTACAGCACCGCGGATCCATGGTGGAGCGCTGCGGTGCTAATGCATTTTTTCAGAAACTGAAAGGCTTATGCTTCAGTGGCGCCGCGACTCTACTGATTAGCGTCGCGACCCCACCTGTCCAGAAACAAAAAAAATCAGAGTTCAGAATGTTTAACCCAAGATTATTATTATACAGTATATTATTTGATAAGTATACTGTTTGTGTACTAAATATCAAAATGATTGTCATTTACATTTTTAGAATAACGTCCACTATAACTGTCTGGGCAGGCGGTGCCCAGTATTTGATTAAACCATCTTATATCATGCATATTGGGTTAACGGTTTCCAACTATATGTGTCATTAGTTTTACATGATGTTAAGATGTCATATTGGATGTGGCGTAAAAGAGTTGATCTTGGTTAAAACCCTGAATTAAAATGTTCTCTAAAATTTTAATACAAGTCTCATTTAAAATGAATGTGTCGTCTGTTATAATTGATTGTAGTGTAAAATCCTTTTCGGCGAGATGAGTATTTATGCCATATCATTTGCTCTAAGTCTACGAGGACTCAGACTCTTTCATAGATGCATGTTAAATGTAGAAGTGAGTGATAAACATTCATGAGTATTTACACCACAGTGTTTGCTCTATAAGGCAAAATTCACTTAGATACATAATTGCAATCGCATAACAGGGTTGACTTGCTAGGCTGTCTTGGCGCCACAGTGTCGGACAAGCCGAGGGACGCAGATTGATTGTTTAGAACATTCGGTCAAACATGAGTTACAAATTGTTTGTAATTGGTTTAGAGACCTACCAGGTTGTGCTGTTGAAGTTATCAGCCACAGAAAATGCGGAGATAGCATGAACCTGGATCATGGCCCATTATGACCATATTTGATATGAGTTTGTATTCTTCCATAGGGTCGAAGAGTATGTTAAAATAGTGGGAGCTAATTAAACTAAAGTCCATGTTGATTAGTTAACGAATGTGTTCAATAGAAATTATATTAGAGTTTAATTTCAAGTCTATTTGTTTCTTCAGTCGTATAAAATGTCGAATCTATCACTGAAAATGTTGGTCGAGAAAAACAAGTTAACTGGATCAAATAACCCTGACTGGTTAAGAAATCTGTGATTAGTGTTAAGACTAGAAAGAATTGAGTATGTGTTAGACACAGTATTCCCCACAGTCCCTGCTGAAAACTCTGATGAGTATGCCTTGTTTGACAAGGTGGTTATCAGAAATGTTTGAACGATGCTACCTTGGCAAAATGTATAATGTTGTCTTTCATGACTATGGAGTTACAGAAGCAACATGAAAACATGGGCCCCAACGAAATGCTAGAACACTTGAAGAGTCTCTATGAAAAACAGTCTCAAATAATGGAGTATGAATTGTTGAGAGACCCTTTCAAATGTAAGCTGAAAGAAATGGGACAAGTGTCAGCACATGTTCTAAAAGGACTACACAGCTCCAAGAGGAGGCAAAGCACTAGGTGCTTCTACCTCTACTGGACAAGGTATGTTTGTCATTAAAATAAATATGTTTATAAGTAATTCCCACTACTGGATATTGGATACCGCTTGTGGCTCGCACATTTATAGTAATGTGCAGGGCCTAATTAACAGCAGAAAGGTTGGACCTTGGGAGGTAGACCTGCGCGTTGGAAATGGAGCATGAGTATATGTTGAACGCGTGGGAACTTATAGACTAGATTTACCTTCAGGCTTTTGTTTAGAACTAAATAATTGTTATTTTATTCCCTCATTAATAAGGAATATCATTTCTATCCCAATGTTAGACATTGAGGGGTTTTCCTCATTTATTGCCAATGGTAGTTATGTACTGTCTTTTAATGGTTTTGTTTGTGGAAATACTCCGCTTGTGGATGGATTGTATATTTTAAACTGTCGTCGTGAAATTTTCAACGTACAAAATAAATGAGCTAAGATAAGTAATCCAAGAAACCCCACCTACTTATGGCACTGTAGACTTGGTCACATCAATGAATCAAGGATAGCAAGATTAAGAAAGTTAGACTACATGAAACCATTTGACTTGGAGTCCTATGGTAACTGTGAATCTTGCTTGAGAGGAAAGATGACCAACAAGCCACTCTCTGGGAAAGGGGTGCGAGCCAAAGAGGTACTTGAGTTGGTCCATAATGATGTATGTGGGCCATTTTAACTCAAGCTAAGGGAGGCTTCCCTTACTTCATCACTTTTACAGACGATTTCACAAGGTTTGGGCATGTGTATCTTATGAAACATAAGTCTGAAGCCTTTGAGAAATTCAAGGAGTACAAGTCAGAAGTGCCGAAGCAACTTGAAATAAGTATCAAGACACTTCGATCAGATCGATAAGATGAATACTTAAGTAAAGAATTTCTGGATTATTTGAAGCTTCATGGAGTCCAATCACAATGGACACCTCCAGGAACGCCACAGATGAATGGTGTTGATGAAAGGAGAAATCGAACCCTATTAGTTATGGTTAGATCCATGATGAGTTTCTCAGCTCTACCAACATACCTTTGGGGTTATGCATTGCAAAACTCAATTTATATTCTGAACAGGGTTCCTTCAAAGTCAGTAGAGTAAACTCTATATGAGATATGGAATGGCAAGAAGCCAGCTCTTAAACATATGAGACCGTGGGGGTACCTTTGATATGTTAAGAAGATGTTCACTGACAAGTTGGAATCTAAAAGTGAGAAATGTTACTTTGTGGGGTATCCAAAGGAAACTAAGGGATACTACTTCTATCTACCTGGAGAACATAAGGTCATTGTTTCCAGAACGCAACTTTCCTTGAAGAAGAATATGTCTACAAGGAACATAGCGCACACAGAGATAGAACTTGAAGAAATTCAAGAACCACAAGATAACACAGAAATTGAACCCTTGTCGAATGACCTGAACAAGGATTCAATGGGAGTATCTGGTGAAGATTGGGTACTTAGAGTACGCCATTCAGCCAGTAGGAGTGTTGTGAGAGATAGTGCAGAAATGCAATGCTCTCATACACAACCAATGGAAGATGATACAATGGTTGTACATCATTCCATTAAGGAAATACATGAAAATGACATTCCTGAAAGCTCTCAAGGTGATGGATTGTCCAACACACAAAGACCCTCTCACAATCAAAATGCAACAAACACTGAAACACAGAATATTCAACTCCATAGGACCACTAGGACTCATCGTCCGCCTGAAAGACTTAATCTCCTTGTTGAAACACACAATGAGATAGATATTCCTGATGACGATGAACCTACAACCTACAGCGAAGCTATGTTAGACATTGATTTGCAGAGATGGCAAGAAGCCATGAAATCTGAGATGGACTCTATGTACATCAATTAAGTTTGGAACTTAGTTGATTTGCCAACAGGGGTTAGACCTATAGGATGCAAATGGATCTTCAAGAAGAAGATTGATGCATATGGCAAGGTACATACTTATAAATCAAGACTGGTGGCTAAAGCTTATAATCAACGGCCTGGGGTCGATTATAATGAAACTTTTTCACATGTTGCTAAGATTAAGTCCATTAGGATTTTGTTTGCAATAGCTGCATATTATGACTATGACATTTGGCATATGGACGTCAAAACTGCTTTCCTCAATGGTAATCTAGTTGAGGAGGTGTTTATGAAACAACCTGAGGGTTTTTCACTTGAGTCCAAACCAAATTTTGTATGCAAGCTACAAAAGTCCATTTATGGGCTTAAGCAAGCTTCAAGGAGTTGGAATATTTGCTTTGACAAAGCAATCAAATCGTTTGACTTTGTTAGAAGCAAAGAAGATCCCTGCGTTTATAGTAAGCGCAAGGAAGGGAGTATTGTCTTCATTGTTATATATGTAGATGACATATTGATAATGGGAGATAATAAGACTCTCATGCAATCAGTCAAGGAATGGTTATCCATCACCTTCATGATGAAGGACTTGGGTGAAGCCTGCTACATTCTTAGAATTAGGATCTATAGAGATAGACCTAATAGATTGTTAGGGCTGTCACAGTCCACATACATAGACAAAGTGCTAAGACGATTCTCTATGGAAAACTCTAAGAAGGGAAATCTTTCTATGGGTCAAGGGATCAAGTTATCAAAGAAGGATAGTCCTTCTAATGTTACAGAACTTGAACGCATGAAAAGAATCTCATATGCTTCAGCTATAGGATCTATCATGTATGCCATGACCTGTACGAGGCCAGATGTGGCCCATGCACTTAGTATGACTTGCAAATTCCAGCAGAATCCTGGGGAAGAACACTGAAAAGCAGTCAAAAGTATTCTTAAGTATCTTAGACGAACTAAAGAATATTTATTAGTCTATGATGGACAAGAGAAACTGGTATGTACTGGATACACTGATGCTAGCTTTCAGACAGATCTTGATGACTTCAAATCTCAGTCTGGATATGCCTTCATTTTCAATGGCGGAATAGTGAGTTGGAAAAGTTCCAAGCAAGCTACAACTGCTGATTTGACAACAGAAGCTGAGTACATTATTGGATCGGAAGCTGGGAAGGAAGCTGTCGCGATATTTGAGTTCCTGAAGGAACTAGGGGTTGTTCTAAGTGCAATTTGTCCAATAACGATTTATTGTGAAAACACTGGTGTGATTGCGCAAGCTAAGGAACCAAGATCAACCAACAGAAACAAGCATGTACCAAGGAAGTACCACATACTCAAGGAGTAGTGGAGACTGAAGAGACTAGATTAGACTATGTTCCCACATATGATAATCTAGCTGACCCGTTTACTAAATCATTAAGTTTAGTTAAGCATAATGGTCATTTTGAAGACATGGGTATTAGATACATCGGAGATTGGGTTTAGGCCAAGTGGGAGATTAAAAGTATGTATGTCCTAGAGACAATCATTATTAGGGATAAATGTACTTGAACATATTCGTATTATTAATAAGATTAATATTTGTGGCATTTGAGATTATTGAATTATTATTTGATTTTTTATAATTATTCATTAATGTGCATCCCTTGAGCTTACATTGTCATTAATAGAGTAAGATATTGATGATAGAGCGTGACTCTTAAAATAGCCTCAACTAATGATCATCGAGAATGGGATATCGATGATATGTGATAAGTCGACATGTGGTCTGCATCACATCCTTAGAGGATGTAGTATGTCTCACCTGCTAGGAGTAATGGCTACTCGTGATGGACACATGAATACTTTGGAAGTATTGGTATACCCTGTTGATATATTATTTGTTATACTTGTCTAAAGTATGATCAGTGTGTGGGAGATAGAAGTCCTTAGACTTGAGGTCAATACGCGCCTTGTCTACAAAGTAATGTACTTTGATCCCGTCCTAAGCTCAAATGCCTTATAGGTTGAGATACAGCTTGTATTGGGTACATTACGATGTGGATTAAAAGTGGTAGTTGAGACAAGATTAGAATTCATTCCTCGAATGTATATTCGAGAGAACACTCGGATTCTCGGTGATATTAGGTTGACTAAGTCATTGGCCAATGCAATAGACATATTTAGAATATGGTCTAGTCGTCAACCAATATATATGCGATACAATGATTAAGCCATTTGGACAGACACTTGACAAATCCTAAGCTTGATCGGGTGTGTCGTGAATGAAAGGATTTTATCTTACCATATAAAGGTTAAGTTTACTGGATTCACGTAAACGTACTTCATATATTGAGTTCGTCTTCCGGCGCCGTCTAAGAGTTCCGGATCGACCTTAATTTGATTAATGTCGATATGAGAAGGCATGTATGGTCACACTATGTCGATTGTCTGTTTCGATCTAAGGATGTATTGAGAGAGAAATTAAATATTCGATTTGGAATCGATATATTTAAATGAATAATGATTATTTTAATTAAGTCAAAATTGGATTTTGGATTTAATTAAGAATGCACGGAAAATAAATTGAGACAGTGCAGGAGCACATCGAGCGCCGCGGCGCCCATACCCTAGGGCCGCGGCGCTGTGCCGGAGCACGTCAAGCGTCGCGGCGCCTCTGCATCGATTTTTGGGTCAGGCCCAAGGTCAAACCCTAATCCGATTTTGACCTAATTTTCAACTATAATTAGAGGCATTCCCTTCATTATTCATACACCAATTTCATATTATCATTCTAAGCCTTAGAGACTTAGAATTCAACTCTCTTGAACCTCTGTCGGATTTCCTAGCTTTCCGAAAGAGAAATACATAGAAGCTTGGAGCTTGCAATCGGAAGGGCAATCGCGTGTCCACCTTATAGTAGATAAAGATTTCAGATATTCTAACTTGTAAGTTTATGCTTTATGTTACAAGTTTAATTGTTGTATAATCATACCAGAAATGTTGTTGGGGTAAGTAAGAAATAAAATTTTAAACTTATGATGTGTCTTACTTATGTGTTTTGAACTTAACAAAACCCTACAATTTTCAAGATTCGAAATCATGACCCATAAATCGTACAAAAACAATTTTACCGTTGCTCCAAAGAATTTCAAGTTAAATTATTAAAAAATATTATTCTTTTAAATTGATTTAAAATGGCATATATAAATTAAAATGGAAGGAGTGTACTATATGGAGAGGGCCTGGTCAAGGAAACTTGGAAAAAAGGAGAAATACAGCTGGATACTGATTGAATTATACTAGAAATTGTTGTCCCTTTAAGGCAGAGTATGCAGTTGTTGCTGCATTTCTGTTCTTTTTCAGATGAAAGAGGAATCTTTACTCCCCCTTTAATAAGAGTTCAGAGGTGGAGGAAAAAGGGATGTCATCAAGTTTATGTTTTTGATGATGTATTGGTCTATTGGGCTTTGAATTGAAGTTTGTGTACAAAGCAATGAACTCACATGCCAGACAAATTACAAATTATGTAAGGAAATTGTTGGAAGTATTTCCTATCCAAATTACTCTCTCATCCAATTTATATAATCTAATTTGACTAGACACAAAATTTAAAAAATAAAGGAAGACTTTTGAATTTTGTGGTCTAAAGGAAGACTCTACCATAATTTTTACTCATTTATCAATATTTAGGCCCCACACTTGAAAGCAACAACCTTCCACTTATGAACTAGTGTGATGCCATTAGGATCATGAATGAGAATAAATGAAGTTTGGTAACAACTTATTTGTATGGACCGTATACACCAAATTAATATATATGTTATGTGTTTTGAATATATAGTTTTTTTAACTTAATTATGACTATTTAATATGTATTTTTATTTCATTAAATTATTTAATCATGATAAATTATATTAAATTAATATAAATATCTGATGCTAATAAATTTTTACCTGATAATCAGAATTTCTTTTTCCTGGAACTTCGGTTAGTGCAACAGATAATGAAGATCAAAGATGTTTTCATTGGTAGGGGTTGGGAGGATTGGAATATTCTAATGGAACTTTTTGGGAAGTGGCCCATAATTAGTTCCTATGTGTTTGGTCTTTGGAGTCATTTTTTGGTTGAAGTAGAAAAACTTATTATTTGAACATGAATTTTATTTGAAAGAAAAAGGTTAACACAATTTTATTAGTGAAATCATTATTAGAAATACTTTCCAAATAAATTTTTAGCTTTTGAAGTTACTGTTTAAAAATAATGGACATGTATTGATTGCCTAAATTTAACCTTGCAAATGATGACTTCTTTATATGTAAATTTTAAGCGAAGGCATGGCCTAGCGGTAGCCGAACTTCAAATGACATCGAGTGGCCGGGTCTAGTGGTGAAGCCAGATTTTTTATTAAGGGATTCAAAAATATAAAGAAATAAAAAATAATAATAAGAGAACTCAATATCTACTATATATACAACAACAACAATAATATACTCAGTGTAATCCCACAAGTAAGATTTGGGGAGAGTAGAGTGTACACAGACCTTACCCCTACCTCGAGAGGTAGAGGGGCGATTTCCGATAGACCCTCAGCTTAAGAAAAACAATTCAAAGCATGTGGGAAAAAGAAATAGAAGATACTCATGGCAACGTACTACAGAAAGCAAGTTTAAGTATCTTGAAAAAAGAGACAGTAACTACAACAAAACGATTCACTAATCGAAGTACATTAAAACAATAGATAGTAGTAGAAGTCAAAGTGCAAGAAACTACCGAAGTACATGATAAGTAAGACAACGTTATACTACCTAGTAGGCGTATATCGGTTCATATCGGTTTTGTGTCCGAAAAATATGAACCGAATAAAAATCGGTTTTTAAAAAAAAAAAAAAAACGAATCCAACTTTTTTAAAAAAAAACCGATATGTTCGGATTATATCGGTTTTTTCAGGTGGGCCCGGTCGGGTCATGGAATTTTTTGTTTTTTTTTTTAAATTGAATTTTCAACACTGAAATTGGCATTCACACCTACATTACCACGAAATTTCGACGTTGGAATGTATTGTATATTGTGAGATGTTTACTAAAGAAAAAGGAAAATTAGAAATCGATTTCGGGGAAAACACAAATTGATTGAGAAAACGGATGTTTTCGTAAAAATAGGCGGCGCCGGCGGTGTGGCCGGCCACGCCTCGAAAAAATACACAAAATAAAAAAATCGGGTAAAACTGACATCCAAGCGCAGAGCTATGACTATTTAAAATTTTACCAATTTACAACTACTTTCTCTCCCTACATTTTATGTCAATGCTTACGTGATATGTTAATCAAGTTCATGCCGCATTCGACTTCCATAAAAGCTTCATAGATTGGCTTTAATGACTATGATTCAAGAGGTAGTAGTAGCCTAAAATAAAAAATAAGATTAATTACATATTTAATTCGATTTTTCGGTTCGGTTCGTATCCAAAATTTAAAAACCGAACCGAATCACTACATCCCGATTCGGTTCGGTTTTTTCGGTTCTCCGAATTTTTTTTCCACCCCTACCTACTAACCTTCTACTCTAGTTCATGTCCTCCACAACCTCCTATCTAAGGTCATGTCCTCAGTGAGCTGAAGTTACGCCATGTCCTATCTAATCACCTCTCCCTAATACTTTTCGGTCTACCTCTACCCCTCATGAAACCATCCATAGCCAACCTTTTACACCTCCGTACTAGGGCATCCGTGCATCTCCTTTCCACATGCCCGAACCATCTTAGCCTCGCTTCCCGTATCTTGTCCTTTACTGAGGCCACTACAACCTTTTCTCGAATATCATCATTTCTAATCCTATCTCTCCTAGTGTGGCCACACATTTTGCATCATCCTCATTTTCGCCACTTTCAGCTTCTGGACGTGAGATTTCTTGACTGGCCAACACTCCACCCCATACAACATAATATGTCTAACCACCACTTTGTAGAACTTGCCTTTAAGTTTTAGTGGAACCTTCTTATCACACAACACTCAGGATGTGAGCCTCTATTTTATCCACCCAGTGCCTATACGTTATGTAACATCATAGTCAATCTCCCCACTTCTTTGGATAATAAATTCAAGATACTTGAAACTTCCTCTCTTTGGGATAACATGTGTGTCAAGCCTCACTTCCATACCAGACTGATGTATTACGTCATTGGACTTGCACTCCACATATTTTGTCTTGATCATATTCAACCTGAACTCTTTAGACTCCAGAGTCTGCCTCCAAACCTTCAACTTAGCGTTAACTTCGCCACAAGTTTTGTCAATCAACACTATGTCATCTAAAAACTTCATACACCATAGCACCTCACCTTGAATTTTTTGCATCAATTCATCAATCACTAAGGCAAATAAAAATGGGCTAAGAGCTAATCCATGGTGCAACCCTATCTCTACTAGTAAGTGCTCGAAGTCACCTTCCATTGTCCTTACCCGAGTCTTGACTCCATCGTACATGTCCTTAATCACCCTAGTGTATGACATAGAGATACCTTTAGCCTCCAAGCATCTCCAAAGAACATCTCTTGGGACTTTGTCATATGTCTTTTCTAGGTAGATGAATACCATGTGTAAGTCTTTATTCCTCTCCATATATAGCTCCACCATTCTTCTTACAAGATGAATGACTTCCGTAGTTAAGCGTACCTCGGAAATAGACACGCTCCTCCTCACCCTCATCTCTACCACTCTTTCTCAAACTTTTATAGTGCGGCTCAACAACTTAATACCTTTATAGTTATTACAATTCCGTATGTCACTCTTGTTCTTGTACAATGAAATTATTGTACTCCACCTCAGTTCTTCGGGTATTTTTGTTGTCTTAAAAATAGCATTAAACAACCTAGTCAGCCACTTCATACCTGCGCTCTTCTAAAATTCTACCGGAATCTCGTCTGGCCCGGTCGCTCTCCCCTTGCGCATCTGATGAATAACACCCCTAACCTCCTCAACCTTAATACACCTACAATATCCAAAATCGTGATGCCTCCCTGAGTGCTCCAAATCTCGCAACACAATTATCTTATCCCATCTTCATTCAAGAGTTTATGGAAGTATAACTGTCACCTCCGTCTAATAAGTGCCTTCTCCACTGGCACCTTATCGTCCTTGTCCTTGATGCACTTAACTTGGCTAACCTGAACTTCTTATCCCTGCCTTTGTCCTCTAATTCTACATACAAGCGTTCAAAAGCAATCGTTTTAGCCGCCGTGACCGCTAACTTGGCCTCCTTCTTCGCCATCTTATAACTTTCCCTATTGGTCTGCTTCTCCTCCTCATCTTTACTTTTCACCAACTTCACATACGCCACCATTTTTGCCTCCAAGCTTCCCTTAAACTTCTCCATAGAAAAAATACTTTTAACATTGTTTATACAAAGTAATTTTTCTCCGAAGAAGGTTCTAGTGAACCTCCTAGCCATATGGACTATGTTGGCTTATAGTGAAACCCACCGTCTACCCTTGTTTAAATCAATATCCGAGGATGATTATCAACCTTTAACACTAAAAAATTACGGGTAAAATAGTGTTAATTTACTTACACTCCCTCGATTTTAATTTATGTCACTTACTTTCTATTTAGTAATGTGTCTTACTTTCTATTATAGTCTATTTAAAAAGGATGTTATTTTCTATTTAGTACTCCAACCGTTTCAATTATGTGGATCTACTTCCTATGTTAACCTGTTTAGAAAAGAATGACTCTTTTTTATATTTAAAAATAATTAGTTTCAAACTTTCCGTTTTACTTTTAATGAGAATTTTTTATCGCCACACAAATGTTATAGAATGTTTAAGATCATAAGTTTTAAAAGTTTTGAAGTCACACAAATGTATGAAATGTTTAAAACCATAAGATTCAAATGATATTTTATATCATACTCACTTAGTTTAACACCCTATTTTTTCTTAAACTCTATGCTCAATCAATTTAAGACACAAAATCAGACGAATGGATTATAACTATTTATATAATCATTGTATATATTATCTGTTTTTACCAATCTAGTGTATGGAGATTATCTAGAAAATGGCTTACTAAATGTAAAAAAGTTATCACAGATATCAGTTTCGTTACATCGTTTTTTTTTCCCTATGAAATTAATGTCAACATTATGGTGAAAGGCTTGGCAGATATATCAAGTCAACATGTATTTTAATAATTCAAACCTCGTGAAGCACAAAAAGAAACCACTTACATTGCCTCTTCTTTTACGAGAATGTTTAGCTAGCTATCTTCATTACGCTTTAGAATTTTGACACACTTCCCACATTCAAAAGTGATGCTTTTACCTCCATCATCCCACTTTACATAAAAATGTTTTATCTTAGGACATTCCAAAATAATTAACACAACTACCAATTTTTTCCTAAAACATTTTTAAAAAATTTTAAAAATTGTTTAACTAATTTTTTTATGTCTTTTCTCTTTATAGGAAGAAAATGATGAACTAGAGAGATATCCTCTAAGCATAGAAATATTGAAGATATTGTGAATCTTGTCTAACTCAGATGACAAAATTAGTTTCTCTCAAGTATTTCATAAGGTCCAATAAATCTAGGACTAAGTTTTCTTTTTTGTCCGAATCTCATCTTCTTTCAGGAAAAACCTTTAAAAATACCTTATCGCCCTCTTGATGTTCAACATGTTTTGTTGTGTATATACATCATGGTACATGTACCTAATGCAATGTGATCTTTTCTTCTAAAGGAATTAAGATATGGTCTCTTCTTGGAATAGAGCTATTGAAGGAGCTGATAAGAAGTCATGTTCACTATAATGCCACACCTCACTTTCTGGAAGGAGATGAGGAACATTTGCCTAACTTTAATCATCCTCGTATTAGTGAATCTAAAGTGTGCAATAAAGCTAGACCAATAGTTCATAGTACTCCTATCATGACTCCTCAATTTAAGCAAATGTCTTGAGTTCTTTTATCACTTTGCTGGAACAATGTCCAAACCTAATAAAAATGAATTTTGAGAAGTTGAAAAAAATGGGTGGCGTTGAGTTTGAATTACGCTGCAGTGAAAATCAAGGAGTACATATAAAGACATAAAAGTGAGCCCAAACTGAATGCATTCATGATTCGAAACTCAATGACAATAGGCTGGTCCTTCAACCCTTCCCCACTTAAAAGGGTTCCTACTCGTGACGTGTCCCTAGCTCACACATCACATATCTGTAGGGGCAAACATGTTTCTTTGATATTGGTAAAACCAAAACCCCAAACATCAACTAGAATACAACAAAGATGGAATTATTGATCTAGAAGCACAAACAAGTGACAAGACGAGTTGGCTTAGTGATAAGTCACTTCCATATCTAACAGTTAGGTCTCAGTTTCGAGCCAATATGGAGGTAAGTGAAGAACCACCGATGACCCCGCTGAGAATGGCCGAAAAAGAAAAGACGCATAAAGATAAAGTTACTGCACACCGCTCCATCTCGCCCAATCCACAAACTGCATTCCTGCATATATATTGTTGGCAAATCGCACACCAACCGTGAACGCCATTGCAACAGGCGGAAACTGCTTTCCCATTGGAGAAGATTCCACCAGACTTTCTAACCCGGTTACGATCTGTAACCTGGTGTTTGAAGAAACTCCAAGGAAAACACCTGCACATAACATATCCGATAACCAAATCAGAGCTGCTAGGCAGACAAGACCTCAATCTTAGATTTAGGTTACAAAAAACGAAGCTTGCAATGACGATGAACAAAGAACGCTGAAACGAAGCATGATTCAAGAAATGCTAGCATTTTACTTGAATGAGAAGATAGGAAGTGGAAGGGAAAGTTAATTTGGTCAAATTTTGTAAAGAAACGTGTGATCCCAGTTTCTTGATTGATTCATCAATCTCAGCTTTGAATATGCATACACATGCTCTATAATGGGGGGCAGGATCGAAAATAACGAAGATCCCACTAACAAATATTGCACATTCTGTACTACTATATCATTTCATACAATAATTCATTTGGTGGGAAAAATGCTATCTGATGCAGGAAATCGTTAAATAACCAGAAGATGTAGTTCAGCATTTCAATGGAACAAGCACTACAGCAGTTAGGGGTGTCAAACAGGCGGTTGGGTTGAATTTGGCGGGTCAAAATGGGTTGAGTTAAAAAGTGGCGGGTAAATAGTTACTTGGGCTGAAATGAATTGGGCTAAAAAGCGAGCATAACCCAACCCACCCAAATCTCACTAAGCTTGGTTGTTCTTTTGTAATATTTTAAGTGCCTAATAATAAAAAATTCTTTATTAGGGCTATATATAACTTACCAAAAAAAAGAAAATATCTTTTTGAAAATATTGTGACAAGGTTTTCATGGGTCAATTTGGGCGGCATATCAACACAATTTTTAGATGGGCTGAAATGAATTGGGATAACATGGGCTGAGCTAATAAATGAACGGGTCAAACTTGAGCAAGTTGGGCGGGTCATGTTTTCATGAGCTAGTTTTGCCACCCCTAATTATCAACAAGACAATTCAATGATAGTTTACAGGAAGAAGTGAAAAGAGATAAACAGGTATCAGAAAATATAAAGCATGCAGCATACATGATATAGCTGGTAAGATAAGGGTTCGGAAATCATTTCGTTTACAAACTTTATTATCAAAAGCAGGAAGATATAGGAATGAAGTCAATGAAGGCATACCCCAAAGTACCGCACTCTTTACAAGAGGTGGAACAGGAACATCATCCTCTAATTTCTTGACACTCCTGATGAAGAAGCGTGTTAGTAAGGAACAACACAAACACTAAATTAAATGAAGTATAAATTTCTACTTTGATCAACGATAAGAACAGAAAATCTGGATTTATGCAGGCTCATGCAATCATAATACAGACTCATGCTGACAATCAACTGGCAAGCTACAAATTATTAGCTGCAGGAAAGAAAATCTGCATTGGACTCCCCTATGAAAAGGAAAATATAACAGATTGATAAAAAAAAAAATTGTGCCAAATGAATATTCCTTAAGAACTTAGCTTGCAAGGTTCTACTTTTGATATTCATGTATTTTCCATGTAATATAGTGAGCCGGTCTGATTTCCTGATCCTTTCATAGTTATGATATAACTCAGAAGAAAAATACCACACACTAGGCCAGATGACTAACTGACCAATGTAACATATTCTTTTTGTTTCGTGTTGTTTTTCCTTTTTTTTCTGGATAAGCAACTGATCAGGCTGGACATCACGAATCAAGTAATGTCCCATAAAGATTTTGATGCAGGAAGAGGTACAACATCTATGATGAATCAGGAGAGGGTTAGACAAGGATATATCAAAATTTATCAGGGAAAGGTATTTGGATTAATACGAACCAGTTAAGAAATAGCTGATGAGGGACATATCAGATAAAAAAAGTATAATCGATAGACCTACTTCACTGCTATAGGTTAACCCATAAAATGCACGAGGTCACCTTACTTCTCATAATACAGTTACTATCTGCAACCTGACTTCCCCTTATTCTTTTTCTTGTTGGAATGCATTTTTCCATCAGAATTAGTAAACAAGACACCATACAAAGACGAGATAAAATATATTGTGATCATTAGTATGACATTATATTATAGCAGTTGAAACGGAAGACCTTGTACAGGATACTGAATGATATTTTTATAGCCACTTCTTTCTGGTTTACATTTTCTTTTAATGGCAGTGGTGACCGAGCCATCTTACGCACAACTTGATTGTTCCACTAGGTACCTGCTACCTCCCACCAGCACAGGTACCAGATAACTCTACCAAGGGAAAGTCACCTACGTAGTATTTTTGCCTCCGCTAAACTCGAACATGAAACCTCATGGTTCTCCACCCACTTCAATCCACTAGGCCGCACCTTGATTGCTCTAGTTTACTTTTTTAATCAATTAAAGTTGATGTTTACACCATCATCCAAATGGTAGTTTAGCAGCGCTGCAATAAATCTTCCTTCTTCAAAGGGAAACCCAAGGAGATGATGTGTCATGCCCCTCTTTTGGGCTGTATAGCCTTACCACCTCTTTAAGCAGCCATCCATCACTTACAGGCTGAAAGGTTTTGTTTCCACACCCAGCCTTCACTTGATAGTCACGTGGTGTTGGTACCCCCGCAATATTCTTCCTTCCTCCTCCTTGCCATCAGACCTAAAAACTCTTTCCTTTGAAATGTTCTTACAGGGATAATTTCACTAGTTGTTCTTAGCAACATCCTATATTTGCTAGGGCAGCACCGTGTAGACAGATCTAGGCCTTGGTCTCTTACATGAAACCATAGCCCATTAGTTAGTTTCCCCTATATCCCTGTTACAGCGACCTATTGTGCATATCCTCATTGACCTATTCTGCATATCCTCATTGGCATCAGCAGGTTTCCTTCATTCCTGCATGGGATTCAGTCATGACCATCGAGACTCACATTTGCACATGTACTTGCTCTATGAGGGAAAAACAATTGTTCTCAGATCCTTCAATTTGAACTCCAGCGTTTTTCACAGCCAACCAATTTACTGTTTGTTAAATTCCTTCTTCCCTATCAAAGCACCATGGGTTTGATTCAGCGGCTCTACAGCCCTATCCAGCTACTTGCCTATCTATTATAAGGAAAGTCTTGTTCTTCCTTTGTCCTTTTAGCATTTGTCAGCACTTCCCCATCCGTCCTTATTTACAGATCTTTTCATCTTTCCCAGGCCACATGCAATTAATCCTACTTCAGCCACAAGCTCAGCTGTGAAGCAAAAGTTTAATCAAATTACACCTCTATATACTTTTAATAGCAGTCTTGTCCCAGAACATCCCCTTCCTGAAGCATCTGGTTCTCCCTTGTGAATGTATCCCTACTCGATGTTTTAAATTTGAAATAACACATTCCCTTTTTTTTCGTAAGTAGAACTTACGTAAACTTTATGTTACTGATCTTCCTCCCTTGGGCATCTATCACTTTCAAAGTGCTCCAGTATCAATTTCAAAATTTTCTAACACTGGACTTGGACCCTATCACGACTAAGGTTTGACAACCCCCGAGATTCTAAATTAGATCTAAAACAACTTCGGATGTTAACATAAGTGATAATCGCCAAAGATGCAACAGATTTCTACTCTTTTAGAAAATAAAAGGTTGGGAATGACCTTAGCCAAAATAGCTTTGGCGATGCATTACAATAGAAAGTAAATCCAGCTTAACACAGCTGAAAGTTATTCTTTTGTTTTTTAGTATTTCTTTTCACCTGAAATTAGAAGCTGTTATGTTAGTCTTTTAAGTGTCACCAACTCAGCCTTTCTTTGCTTGGAACCAGATGCCCTGTCCTTCTCCATGACAAAATAAAGAAGAGTTTACCTCTTCCACTTTGAATCTACCCACCATCACCTTGCTCCTGTCCCCTCCCCCATAAACATCCTTAAGGTTTTTACCATTGACCATTTTCCTCCACTGAATTGTATAACCATTGTCTCTTACACATCCACATCTCTCATTTTAGCAAACAAAACCAGAGAATGGCAAGATAACCTTAAAGCCGGATAAGCAAAGAACATGTGAGAAAAGAAAGGCAATGGTGTCCCTCTGAGAATTAGCTCCTTAATCCGATGTTGTCAAAGGCACGCTTAAAGCGCGCTTAAGCCCTGAAGCGAGGCTCAAAACATGTTGAACTCTTCGCCTCGCTTAATGTGCGCTTCAGTGTCGTCATCAAGGCTCTAAGACATAATTTTCCTTTCCAATGAGCATTTCTTGAAGAGACGACACTAAACAATTAATATTTCAATTTATTGTTATTTTTTGCCCAATTACTTTGTCCATATATTTGTTATTCATGCTTTTAATTATTAGTCTTGGACTAAACATATATATTTGTATTTTTTCTCCATTTGCGCCTTTTTTCATTAAAGCCCGTACTTTATTTGCGCTTTGCGCTTAAAGCCCCAACGGACCTTAAAGTTGTTTCGTGCTTTTCGCTTTTGATGTTGCCTTAATCCTAATAACTCAACCATTCGAACTAGTTTATAAAAAAAGCAATGAAAATTTTAATATCTTATAGTAGAAGTTACTAACTTTTTTTATGGAAGCCGAGACCCTCTGTGACGTGGTCTTAGACTGGTTGAACGCTTCAACTTGGCCACTGAAGAAGGTGAAGGCTGGGCGAGAGGCTAGGCCAACTTACTGGTAGCACCCGAGAAAGCACGCGCTAAGCAGATCTTTACCAAAGGCGCTAAGAAGATCTTTACCAAAGCCATATCTCCATAAGCATCCAAAGTAGCCTACTCACTGGTAGTGAAAAAGCAAGAACATAGATATGTTTACGAAGCCAAGAGCCACTCATCTGAGCCAACGGATTTGAATTTTGCTATGCTGGTGCACAAGGAAAGCACACAAGGACTGCGTAAATATTTGGTCTGCCTATCATTGTCCATGTTGGGTTGACTCCATTAGGCAAGAGGAACCCTACTGATATTGACTGACCTGTTGATAGGCTATAAGTATATTCTTGTTGTTGCTGGAGGTACACATCCCTCTTCTCGGTGCGGAACGATATACAAGAAATAGATGCTCAGCCTGCAATCCAATAACGGTGCTGAAGTAGTAAATCTATCGGCACATAGCAGTGGTATACAACTTTGGACCTAACGGCCGGCCTAGTAACCTTTCGGAATGGGGGATCCCCGTTGGCAACAACCACGGTAGTAGTTGTACTGGGCCGAGAGAGGAATTCAACGGATCTCAAATCATCCATTTCTGAGCTTCAAGCCTTGCAGGATTTCAATGTCTTGCATTCATTTCTGTCTCATTTTCAGCAGCTACACCTCTCGATTTGTCAGGTATACTACGAAGAATGGCATGGATCAGTAGGAAATACCATTCTGGCACAATATGAGGCGGGGTGGTTATCATATAATTCCTCTTAGGGGCAATATCTTTGAGGAAGGAAAGTCCTTTCAAAGGCTTTGTCTCACACCTCTATGAAAGCAGACTAGAATCCAAGAAATAAGGTGATGAAGCTATGTCATATTTCTATAAGATTCTAATGAACTCTAAGGAAAGAAATATTTTAACTTCAGGAGAAGTAGAATACTAATATAAAACAAGGCAACATATTGAGGTTTGAGTCTCGAAATGAAGAATTCTGGTTTATGGATCTCCATTAGTATGAGTATTGGTTCTCAATGAATCCCAGGTTTATAATCCAGGAAGGGGTAAGTCAGAAAGTTAACAGAAATATCTCCATCTATGTAAACAAAACAAGGAAAAGGTAACAACAATAAAAGTAATAGCAACGGTAGTAGCATTAGTGATATCAGAGAGCAACAAACCTCCTGGCAGTCATTATCATATTTGCAATTCCTTGGCCAATGATACCACATCCAAACCCGACGAATCCATATAGAATTCCCTAAAGAAATATGATAAACTGTAAGTTACACAATAGAATGCATTTATGAGAAGAACTATTACGAACAGGAGAGAATGACATATATATACAGACATACTGCAATCCATTTATAGCATATACTTCAATTATGCAAGTTTTACCTTATAAAAATAAGCAGCAATTCTCTGATTCACTGAAAAACTACACCCTGGCCTTTCAGCTTCAAAAACACTGCATCAAATGAGCATTTGACGTGAAAATCTTCTAAATAGTGCTCAAAATTAAGAGAAATTGACATAAATAGCCAACCACCAAATTAATAGACAGCAAATGTATATTTTTTGTATACTAATGTATAATATATAAAAAAATATACATTTTTGATACATAATAGTGTACACTTTTCATATATATGACTAGCGAATGTAATTATTTTTGACCGACCGGCTAAATGTGTAACTTGCCACAAATTTAATGCAATATAATCAGAGGACTTGCATAAGTCAAAACCTGCTTGGAAGTGCTCCATAAGCTCTCTGAAAACGACCAACAAACCCTTGAGATACAGACGGTTGCCCAATTCGAGCATAAGGTGCTAGCAGCCCAACTAGAGCTACATTGACAGCAACCCCAACCAACATATCCGCAGAATACAATTCAAATTCAGCCCAAAAATCTTTGCCCCTCTTTTGAACTTCCGCAACCGTTGCACAAGTGGTATCAATAACTATCTACATCACATAACCAAAGCAACCTGTGAATATGAAGCAGAAAAGCAACAGCAACAACAATCCAGTGTGATCCCACAAGTGGGGTCTAGGGAGGGTGGGGTGTACGCAGACCTTACCCTACCTTTGTGGGGGTAGAGAGATTGTTTTCCGATAGACCCTCGGCTCAAGAAAAGTGTTTCTCAAAACAGGTTTGAAAAATACAAGAGTAAGAAAAAATTATGATGAAAATATCAAAGAAAAGAAAAATATTGACAGCAAAACTAGTAAAGATAAAAGTAAACGAAACAACAGTAGTGATAAAATTGAAGAATAAGATAATGATAGAATGATGATAATAATAATAATATTGGAACCATGCTCGACTAGAACTATGCTAAAGTAAAACCATGCTCACCCACAGAAAAGAGAAATCGCTCGACTACCTACTAACTTTCTACCCTAATCCTCGAACTACATGCTTTCCTATCTAGGGTAGTGTCCACGGTGACCTGAAGATGTGTCATGTCCTGTCTAATCAACTCTTCCCAATTCGAACCAAAAAAGCATAATCATGATAAAACAGAAATTACCATGAACAGTAGGTAGGGTGCCACAACCATAAGAGTGGTTTCAAGGTCCATAGAAATTCACCACATGTAATGCGAGTTTAACAAGCTTATACAACTAGAACTACTAATAACTCTAAGCAGTAAGATATGCAAACAGAACCACAGAAACAACGTGACGCACATTGATAGCAGTAGCTCAAAGAGCAACTATTTCTACTGTACTACAGCTTAATAAGTTATTTACAGAACAGAAATACAAGATCAAGCTTAACACAAACCTCAGTTCCAACTTTGAAAAGAAATGATGGATCGGCCAACATTCTGTTCCGCAGCATAGCGCATGATCTCATTGCAGCACCGAGCCACGCTGACCTCTACATTCACAGAAACACAAACTGCCAATTAAAGAAACAATCAAAATGCACATTTTTAAGACACCACTATAGCTTGTTCTGCTGATTGTTACATATCATTTCATAATGCATCATTTAGTATTGAATTGTATTACATTATATTATATTATAATGTATTGTTTTGATGAATATAACGTTTGGATAGATTGTATCATTTTCCGTCGTTACATAATGTCAGACATCGACAACCGGAAGGATAAATTACAAGAAAAGTAGCATACCAGTAGAGTTATTACAGAAAAGGTAGGGTAAAGGATAAAATAGAATTATTAGATAACGAACAAAGACAAAATGAGAAGAAAAGAAAGGTAACAACGCGACCACACCAAATCAGTTGTTACAAAAAATCGAACTTTTCGTCGTTACATAAAGATAGATTTTACGATATGATACAATAAAATTTAAGTAAACAATCAAAACAAACATTGTATCTAAACTAACAATACAGTACAATACATAAGGTAATAACCATCCAAACAACAAGTTAACTGTTTTCGCCTGATAAAATTTTACCTGCAAGTCCAAATATCGAAGTAGAAGTAGCTTTCTAATCCCAACACTCTTTGCAGCCTCAATCATATCAGCAGGAAGTTTAGCCCCACGAGCCTCTGCCTCTTTCATCACATCCTCAAACTTCAATAATGGCCCAAATTCCTCCTCTTCCTCATCACCATCCCCATTATCCCCTCCACCACCGCCACCGCTGCCGCCACCGCCGCCAGGGTATTTCCCATTTCCACCATCCCCATCAGCTAATACCCCTTCCCCATCACCACCATCAAGAACACTAACATCTTTCCCTACAGATAAAGTATCATTCTCTTTGATTACTACTGCGTCTACCTTAACACCAGATGTTAAGTTACCGTCTTGATTCAATGAACTTTTAACCAAGAATCTTGACTTACAATTATTCTGACAAACCAAATAACCTATTTTGCTCATACACACAAAATCTTGATTCTTAACAAACATAAAGTTTGAGTCTTTAATGGACCCCATGATAAAGATTTCATTTTTCAGAGATGTAAAGTGAGATAACCTGATACCTGATGAACAACCTGCCATTTTATACTAACCCCACAAAGATTTTGCTCAAATTAATTCAAGAAAAAGTCGACAAATTTTCTGGGATTTCCCAAATAAAGCCTAGAAATAAAGAATGCAATCTAAGGAACAGAAATGCAGCAAAAATGTCAAGATTGATAGAAAATTTTGACGATTGAATGTAAGATTAAGGTAGGGTAGTAGTCTGCTTATTTTGCCACAGTTTACCTAGTACGAATTTGACAAGAATATGTGGGGTAGGGGTATAAAATGAGATTTTTTTTCCTTTGAATTGCCAATGTGTTTTTACTCCCTCCAAAAAAAATTCAGTTTAAAAAAATATTTACTTATCAATTAAGAAAGCATTAATTTTATTTTTCTCGATTTAGCATTATTAAGTGTTAAGTGACCAAATTTCTATGATCATTTTAGTCAAATTACCTATTTTTATTTAGAAATTAATATTTTCTTAAAAGTGTGAAAATGACTAAGCGGACACTCTTTTTTATTCGAAAAGAGTATTAAGCATAATATGTAAATTGAGTTTTTTTTGTTTGAGCAACTTTGAGGTAGACAAAAAAGTTCCTTCTTAGTACTCCCTCGCTGCCAATTTACGTGGTACTTTTTGAATTTCAGAATTAAGTGAATCTTTTTTATAGCAATTTTTATATGCATTTTGAATATTTTTGAATTTGGAATTATGGTAGACAAAAAAGTTCCTTCTTAGTACTCCCTCGCTGTTTGTTTTAGTCTCCCGGAAACAGCCGTTTTACCTACCAAGGTGAAGGTAAGGTCCATGTACACTCTACCCTCCCCAGACCCTACGGTGTGTGATTTTACTGGGTATGTTGTTGTTGTTGTATTATATGCCTAAATTTACGATTAAAATTAAGAAATTTGACCGTTGAAATTCGAAATTTGTCACACAAATAGAGACCGATGAAGTAATTATTTATTTTTTATTGAACATAACTTGCAAAATGAATTTTTAGTTTAGTGATTTTGAGACGTAAATACTTACTCATATCATATTAAGCAATTTAATATACATATGTGTATGAAAATGCATAATTTACAAATTGAGTTTTTAGTTTAGTGATTTGCATTGCCATGGGTTTAGGGTTTCCGGGTTTATTTTTTAGTTTTTAAGTACTCCATATTTTTGTTATTGTTTTTGGGTAATTACATGTTTTCACGGTTTGTACACTTGTAAAAATAAAACTTATATTAACAATTTTGAAATTGTCGCGTTTCGACGAAACTATTGAAGTGTTAAACTCTCTCTTGGAATCAAAACTAAGATAATAAAATCTATATTCGACTGGAATTTTATAAAATTTGTGTCATCATAGTTATACGGAATATAAAAATACAAGATGCTTAAAAAGGACATGATATATATCAATAATCTTGTGATGACACTTATTTTTCTTGACAGGTTGAAACCTTTACTATTGTTAGGATTACGTTAGTGATAGAGATGACAAACATTTTCCTATGAAGTTTTTAAATAAGTATTATAATTGGTTAGTTGCAAAGATCATACCGTTCCTTATGGAGATCAACTCACAACGGATCCTTAGAGCATTGGGAATAACTGTTATATGTGTCTTGCGTGACGGGAATAGAACAACATGGAAAGACGTGGAGGGGGAAGGAGGGGGGTGCGGCGTCGAAACATCTGCTATTATTGGAATACGTCAAAGATAGTTTAGATGTCAAATTATTTCCACTATGAAGTTTTCAAAGCAAGTATTCTAATTGTGTAGTTGCAAAGATCATACAATTTTTTTATGAAGACCAACTCTTAATAAATTCTCCCCCGGGAGTATCTCTTTCGTGCATTTTTCTCGTGGCGGGAACACAACAACAGGGAAAGACCGGGCTCGAGGGGGTGCGGGGGAAGGGGGGCGGTGCGTCGAAATTTATACTATTATTGAAATTACATTAATGATACTTTGGATGTCAAATTGTTTCCACTATTTATGAAGTTTTTAAAGCGAGTATTACAATTGTTTAGTTGCAACTTGCAAATAGTAATATTGTCTTACACGTGATATATACTTTTTTACAGTTATATTTCCTCGAAAGAGAACCACTTCTCATACTGATTAAACATCACCCATCTATTACCTTTTTATTTTCGTAATACTTAACATTTGAAAAAAGGAAAGTCAATATATCAAATTAATACTATGTAAGATTAAAACTGATAGAAGGGTATACACGGTCAAAATCGTGTATACCATTGGATTGAAAATTATATGATTAATTTATCATATTTGTAGAATTCTTGTACAAGTGTAATTATGATATTACTATTGTATTAGAAAAATGTATTAGAATTATAGTAGGAAAAGGTAGAGTTATTTTCCATATTTAGGAATTGTATATTTGTATATATACCTCTTCACTAATAAAAATAATCAAGAATTATTTCTTTCATGGTATCAGAAGTCTAGGGAAAAAATTTCTTCTCCTAACTACACATTTTTCTTCGATTTTTTTTTTCTCCCAAATCTGTAATTCTCCTCTTGTTCTTTCCTCATGTCTTCCTCAAAGAACACGTTTCATCCTGCCCTTACAGTCTCCAAAATCAAGAACCACATCATATCGTTCTTGAGATGGAAAACATCCAATACGCGACATCTGCAGAATTATTTAAAGTTCACGCACGCTCGCATCAAGTCCTTCATCACATCATCCCCTCGGTAACAAGCAAGGAGAATGTGCTTACCACCGAGGATGAACCTGCGTTATGGACAACTCTTGATGCTACAGTTCTCCAGTGGATTTATTCGACTATCTCTACGGACCTCTTACAGACGATTATTAAACCCGACGTAACGGCGATGGAAACTTGGAATAGGGTGCATGATATATTTCAAGATAACAAAATTTTCCGTGTTGTCACTCTTGAGCAGGAATTTTCCCATATCAACATGGAGGACTTTCCGAATGTCTCAGCCTATTGTAAAAGGCTGAAGGAATTAGCGGATCAACTCAAGAACGTTGGTGCGCCCGTCACCAATTATCGTCTTGTTCTTCAGATGGTTGCAGGCCTATCCGAGGGCTATAATGGCGTTAGGACGCTTCTTCGTCAAAGTAATCCTCTTCCATAGTTCTACCAGGCCCGTTCCATGCTCACATTAGAAGAGGTTGGCTTAGCTAAAATGGTGGCTACCATAACTAATTTCGTCATGATGATGGCCATATCTGATGACCCTCACTCGTTCTCGGATAATTCTAGCCAAACCCGTAACAACGGTGGCGGCAAAGAGGGTCAAAATCAAAAAAATGGTGGCAAGAACCGCGGCGGTGGTAAAAAAAATGGCAGCAGTGGCGGACGACGGGGCAGTGGGCCGGCTGGGCCACAACATCACTGGTCGCAACCTTGGGCTGCTGCACAATGGTTGTGGGGCTAGGCCAGTGGCCCACGGCACCATACCTTGTTTTTCCTTCATCTTTGGCCATGCATAATTTGACCCGAAGAACGCGCAGCGCGCCTGACGCCCCGAATCGGGCCCCGGCGATGGTCGCCCCGCGCGGGCCTCGACCTCAGCAAGCCTTCGTTGCTGCGAGCCCAGCCTCGGTATCATCACCCATGGATATTGCGGTCGCGATGCATACACTTGGATTAAACCCCGGACGCAAATTGGTATATGGACACCGGAGCCACTTCTCATATGACGTCGGCGCAAGATAACCTCTCGTCTTATTTCAATTTGAGCAATAATCGTGGCATAATTGTTGGTAATGGCAATTCAATTCCCATTCATGGTTATAGTCACAAAAATTTATCCCCCCATATCCAGCTCTAGTCCTAAAAATGTCCTTCATGTCACTCACTTAATTAAAAATTTAATGTCGGTCTGAAAATTCACATCTGATAATTGAGTGTCTGTTAACTTTGACCCCTTTGGTTTTTCTGTGAAGGGTTTCACGATGGGGATACTTCTAATGAAATGTAATAGTCGAGAAGAGCTTTATCTAATCACCACCACTACTATTTCCACGAGTCAAGCCACTCCATCAACATTTGCCGCCCTTGCTCCTTCTTTGTGGCATGCACGTTTGGGTCATTCGGGGTCGTCTATTATTTCTTCTCTTCAAAATAAAAATTTATTGATTGTAAGAGTACGCATAGTACTCATATTTGTTCTTCTTGTCCATTAGGGAAACATGTTAGATTACCTTTTGTAGCCTCTTCTTCTAGTACGTTGATGCCTTTTGACATTATTCATAGTGATTTATGGACATCTCCCGTTTAAGTTCTGTGGGTCATCGTTATTATGTGTTATTCTTAGATGATTATTCTAATTTTTTGTGGGCCTTTCCTTTGTCTAAAAAGTCTCAAGTTTTTTAACCTTCTAAAAATTTAGAGCATTCATCCGTACCCAATTTGAACGGAAAATTAAAAATATTCAATGTGATAATGGAAAGGAATATGATAATGGGCCATTTCGAGAATTTTGTGACACTAATGGCATATCTTTTCGGTTTTCTTGTCCTCACACGACCTCACAAAATGAGAAGGTCGAAAGAAAAATTTGTTCCATCAATAATATTGTTCGAACTTTGTTGGCTCATGCTTCATTACCTCCTTCTTTTTGACATCATGCGCTACAAATGTCTACCTACCTCCTTAACATTCTCCTGAACAAAGGTTTAGCATATCAATCCCCACTTAAAATTCTTTATAATAAAGATCTCTCGTATTCTCATCTTAGGGTATTTGGGTGTTTGTGCTATTCACTTTTCCAGTCTACTACAATTAACAAATTTCAAGCCCGGTCTACCGCTTGTGTGTTTTTGAGTTAACCATCTAATCATCATAGTTACAAATGTTTTGATTTATCCTCTAATAAAATCATCATTAATCGCCATGTTATTTTTTTATGAAACCCAATTTTCGTTTGCTAAATTATATAGTTCCGTGTCTAGATCATATAATTTTTTGGATGATGGACTCTCACCGTATATTATCCATCATTTGTCTGAGCTATTCCGTAACCAAACTCCGCCAATGGGCCCACTGCATACTGGCCCACAACTCCCGGATCCAGCTCCTGAATATCGGCTAGCATGCCCACTGCCTGCTGGCCCACTTCCGCATACTCGCCCAGCGTCTCGGCCAGCAGGCTCACTGCCTGCTGGTCTAATTATTATCCCTCAGAGTCCACTACATCTTGCCACTGGGCCAGCAGGCCCAATAACTGTTTGTCCAGATTCAGCCAACCCGTCACCTACCCAAAACACATCCACGTCTATTTCGAGTCAAAGGCTTGTTACTCGCAGCCAACGTGGTATTTTTAAACCTAAACGTCATTTTAATCTAAATTGTAATGTCACCAAATCACCCTACCACGTAACCTAGTATTTGTCTTACATGACCCGAATTGGAAAATAGTCATGGACGATGAATATAATGTTCTTATTGAAAATAAGATGTGAGAGTTGGTTCCTTGTCCGCCTAGTGTCAATATTATTCATTCTACGTAGATTTTTACTCATAAAGAAAATTCTGACGGATCTTTTGAGAGGCATAAGGCCCGTTTTGTAGGTGATGGTAAAACTCAACAGGTTGGCATAGATTGTGGAGAGACATTTAGTCTGGTGGTCAAACCTGCAACCATTCGCATTGTGCTTAGTATGGCTCTCTCAAAAGCATGGCTCATTCATCAGCTGGATGTGAAAAATGCTTTCTTACACGGTGATCTTAAGGAGACATTATACACGCATAAGCCCTTGCGTTTTAAGGACCCCAATTATTCTCACCATGTCTGTTTGCTGAAGAAGTCCTTATATGGGCTTAAGCATGTCCCACGGTCTTGGTCTATGATGTTTGCATATTATGTATCTACTATTGGGTTTTCTCACATCATGTCTGATAATTCTCTGTTCGTCTATCGTCGTGGTACTTCTCTGGCATACATTTTGTTATATGTGGATGATATAATATTGATTGCCTCTTCTGATAATCTGCGCAAGTCTATCATGTCCCTTCTCAGTTTCGAATTTGCTATGAAAGACTTGGGGTCCTTAAGTTATTTTTTTAGTATAGTTGTCACTCGTCATGCAGGTGGTCTATTTTTATCCCAGAAAAAGTATGCGGCTGAGATTATTGAGAGAGCTGGCATGTCATCTTGTAAGTCCTCTTCTACTCCGATTGATACCAAATCGAAGCTGAGTTCTACTTCTAGCACACCATACGAGGATCCCATCCACTATTGTAGTCTTGCAGGGGCTCTTCAGTATCTTACTTTCACAAGACCAGATATTGCTTATGCAGTTCAGCAAGTGTGTTTATTTATACATGATCCGCGGATTGAGCACATGAATGCGCTCAAACGTATTGTACGATACATACAAGACACACTTGATTTTGGATTGCATTTATATCCATCCTCCGTCTCTACTCTCGTGTCTTATACATATGCTGATTGGGGTGGATGTCTGGATACCAGACGTTCGACATATGGTTATCGTATGTTTCTTGGTGATAACTTGGTCTCTTGGTCGGCAAAACTCCAGGCTACTTTATCGCGATCCAGTGCGGAGGCCGAGTATCGAGGGGTAGCCAATGTGGTGTCTGAGTCATGTTGGCTGCGTAATCTTCTGTTAGAGCTTCACTTTACTATTCAGAAAGCTACCATGTTCTACTGTGATAATGTTAGTGCAGTCTATCTCTCTGAAAATCCGGTCCAACATCAACACACTAAGCATATCGATATGGATATTCACTGTGTTCGCGAAAAGGTAACTCGTGGACAAGTATGTGTCTTGCATGTCCCTTCAAAGTACCAAATTGCTGACATCTTTACTAAGGGTTTTCCCTTGGTTCTATTAGAAGATTATAGGGACAGTCTCAGCGTACGACAACCGCCCGCTATGACTTCGGGGGTGTGATAGAAGGGTATACACGGTCAAAACCGTGTATACCATTGGACCGAAAATTATATTGTTAATTTACCATATTTGTAGAATTCTTGTACAAGTGTAATTATGGTATTAGTATTGTATTAGGAAAATGTATTAGAATTATAGTAGAAAAAGGTAGAGTTATTTTCCATATTTAGGAATTGTATATTTGTATAAATCATCTTCATTAATGAAAATAATCAAGGGATTATTTTTTCAATAACAAATAAAAATAAGGAGTTCTTTGGTCGAAACAAACATGGTAACCACAGGGAAGCATTTGACATTTAAGAGGATTTGTGTAACAATTAACATTAAACATATTGAATGCAAAGCACATGAGGGATGAGGAGCAAGCTCAATTAAAGTAAGAAATTACTACTATATGCTTACCTTAAACCAACGAATACAAGATATATATTTTATATATATATATGTTCATTATTAAATCATGGTTAAGCGAGATATTTTTTCACTTTAATAGTTAATTATTAACGTTAAATTACTTGATTGATGTAAATACTAAGAGCGAATAAATATTAAGAAAACAATTTTTCTATCGTACACGGAGCTATGACAATTATTGCTACTTCTAGTAGTTGGATTTAAGTTATGTATATTGATAATGTAAAGAAATTACACCGTTAACATACTCTAATGTAATCTGTTATATAGTAGGTCAATTACCATTTTTATTAAGTTCAATTCTTGTTTCTTTACCATGTTGACAGATTTCTCGAGCCTTTCTTCCTTGCTCATGATCTTCATGATCTCCATTGTTACAATTCTACAAACACAAGTGTTAATTTCATATGTGGTCACTAAACTTTAAGTGTTATAATTGTGTAGTTATAAAACTATTAGTATTTGACACATAGTAGCTGAACTTTATATAATAGCAAAGTTACAAAATTACTTCTATCAGTCTAGAGTAACTAAACTAAACACGTGTGAATTGCTTAGAAAATAAAAATGACAAGAAAGTCAAATTTTCTGCGCTATGTTATGACACGTGACTTCTCACGGGCCACGTCAATACTTTGCCACTTTGTAAATTCCATGTCAAAAAATAGAAAAAATCCAGTGTGTAAATGTGTGCTTGTCAATTTATGAGTTATCAGTTACTAGTAATTGTTGTCTTTGAACTTGGTAACCAAATGGCCTATATGCATAGTTTCCCCACAGCGTATTGTCTCAGAAGTGATAATATTTGATGCAGTATGCAGGAAAAGGATATAAAAGAGTACTTTGGATTGTGATCATGGCTAGAAGATATTACTAGTCATATATATAAAGAGAGTGCATTATTTAATACTCCAATGTTGCAGAAGAATGAAACTTGGGACACCATTAATTTAGTATGTTTACTTGATACTTCAGCAAGATACTGTGCTATTGCCCGAAACTCTAAATAAAGAATGTGATTTTTAATCACCTCATTCGAAGGATTCTAATTAGTTTATGTTACCAGTATGTGAAGAATGAAAGAATCAAAATCACCACACCTGCATTTAGTGTTGTAGTAGTACTTGTTTTTACTGCTTCTATAAGGATGCTTGAGTCATTTGGTTGATAATTTTGCAATTTTCATGCTATCTTGAGTCAGAATTAGCTATGATGAATGGTAGTTAAAAATTAAAACTTCCATCAAATGATCAAGATTGCAGAAGTTAACGAGCGGACATACAAAATGTAAGAGTTTGCTTGTGATTTTTCAATTGAAGAGTACCAATGATAATCAAAGATGAAAAACAAAATGGTTGATTCAATTTCCTTTCCAAATTCCAACCACTCTTTACATGTATGTTAATTGTGTTATATCTTCACAATCCAGCAGTGTTTGGACAACTGAAGCCATTGTAGGCCTTTTGTTTCTATCTTGCTCCACACAAGAAAGGCCTATTTCTATCAATGTGATTGCTTGGTTCTTGCTAAATTTTCCCTCTAATCTTGGATCCACTATTTTCTCCACCCAAGAGTCTTCTCCACTTTGAATCTTCCTCTTCACCATCCTGACAAATTTTCCGAGCTGTGAATCTTGCTCGTGATCACATTCACCGTCATCCACCACCCAATTTGACAGCCTACTTCCCTTGATCATCTCTAGTATTACAATCCCAAAGGCATAAACATCAACTTTTGCTGTGATAGGTTGGTTCAAAGCCCATTCTGGAGCCATGTAGACTTTAGTACCGCAAATCTTTGTGAAATCTGAACCAGGGCCACCTCTTTGTGAGAGCTTTGCAAGTCCAAAATCTGCAATCTTGGGCTCGAGTTCACCATCGAGAAGTATATTTTCAGGTTTCACATCACAATGGATCACCCATTCAAGGCATTCATGATGAAGGTATGCAAGACCTTTCGCTGTCCCTAGTGCCACCGCGTACCTTTGTTCCTGTTGGAACTTGTATGGAATTAAGAAGAAATAAAGTGATCAACGGACAGAAAATTCGAATCAAAGGTTGCAACTTTTCACAACAATTACAACATTTGGGATGAATGGTTGTAACTGTTCATATGCTACTCTATATAAAGAATGTTGATCACTTGGTTGGAAGAATACACAACAAGACAGAACAAACTACAATCAATCAGTTTTTCACAATTAACGATTTAAGATTGTGGCTTCTACTTCTTCTTCTTCAAAACAAGTTTCTGAAGAACACATATAGTAAATTCGCCAGAAGTGAAGTTCTTGTGCTAGAACTCTCACTTAGATAGTTGTATCCTCTAGACAGGCGTCCGTAAAACTGCAGCATAAGTGGGGGCGAATTTTTGTCTTAGGACACTGCATCAAGCAGGCCTCTATCGACACCAAGTTAGTATGTGTTTTCAATTTGTTGAATTCATTGTTGTTGATTTCAAGTTATTTTGAGTTATTATTATATTATTGTGCTCAATTCATTTCATCATTGATGATACTAGATTGACACTAACAGTCTAAGACAAAAATTATCAACAAAAAAAAAAAAAAACTGATTTGTTGAGGTTGCAAAATTTTTCAGAGAATTCAATTTCCTGATTTGCAAAGATGGATCAATCTGGATCGTCAATGGTGAAAAACCATGTTGAGAAACCTGAGAAATTCAAAGGTTCTGATTTCAAACGCTGGCAACAGAAGATGTTGTTCTACTTGACAACTCTTCACGTGGCAAACGTATTGATTGTTGAGGCTCCTACGGCTTTGCCAGAAGGAGAAGGGGAGAATACTCCGACTGATGCGGAGAAGGCTGAAAGGCTGAAAGACATTCAAACTTAGGAAAGTCAGGAGTTTCTTTGCAGAAACTATATTCTCAATGCCTTGGATGATTCTCTCTACGACATCTACTCCACGTTCAGAACGGCACGGGAGTTGTGGCAATCGTTGGAGAACAAGTACAAAACTGAGGTTGCTTGTTCCAAGAAGTTCGTCATCGGACAGTTTCTGAAATTAAGATGAGTGATGCCAAGGCGATTGTCAAGCAAGTGGAGGAACTCCAAATCATTGTTCATGAGTTAGAGGTTGAAGGTATGGGCCTTAACCCGAATTTCCTTGTTGGTGCTATTATTGAGAAATTACCTCCCTCATGGAAGGATTTTAAGGTTTATCTTAAGCATCTAACCGAGGAAATGAATTTTGAGAAATTGGTTCTAAAAATTCGAGTTGAAGAGAATAACCGGAAGAATGAAAAGGCATATGATGTTTCATTGGAGCCTAATGCCAACATGGTTGAAAGCAATGCTTCTAAGGCCAAGTTTCAGAAAGGCAAGGGCAAATTTAATGGTGCCAAGCCATCTTTTACAATCGAGAGGAATGCATTCGCCCCACAAAGGACCATTGCATTCAAGAAACCACAATCAGGACTCTGTTGGGTATGTGGCGAACCTGGACACAGAGCAAAAGATTATCGCCTTCGCAAGAATCAAGGTGGTGGTGTTGGAGGTTCGAGTAATGTCAACCAATCCAACCGAGCTGAAACTAAAAACCAATTCATTGGGGTTGTGGCGGCTCAAGTAAATCCGGTTACAAATTCAACCGATTGGTGGATGGACACGGGTGCTACAATGCACGTATGTTCTGAAAAGGATATGTTTTCATCCTACCAGGCCATCAAGGATGGAGAACCATTATTCGTAGGGAATGCTGCTTCTGTGAAAGTGGAAGGGAAAGGGAAGGTGACTTTACAACCCACTTCCGGGAATGATCTTCTGCTCACTAATGTGTTGCACGTGCCTGAAATTTATAAGAATTTGATTTCTGGGCCTGTTCTTAGTAACAAGGGCTTCAAAATTGTATTTGAATCTGATAAATTTGTACTCACCAAGGGTGGGTTGTATGTATGGAAGGGTTACCTCACCGAGGGACTCTTCAAACTATCTGTTGTACCTACTAAGGCAATTGCCATTATTAATGAAAATGCAGGCACTAGCACTGCTTCTATGTATATGGTTGATTCCCCTTCTTTATGGCATTCACGATTAGGCCATGTTAATTATCGCTCTTTACAAAGAATGGTGAAGTTAGGCATATTGCTAAATTGCTTTATGAACAAAATGACTAAGTGTGGAGTTTGCATAGAATCAAAATATGCAAGTCATCCTCATAATCTGTAGTGAAATCAAATGAAGTGCTTGGTTTAATTCATAGTGATTTATGTGATTACCAAGCAACCCCATCTCGTGGAGGAAAGAATTACTATATATCATTCATAAATGATTGCAGTAAATTTTGTTATGTATACTTAATACATACCAAAGATGAGGCTTTGAACATGTTTAAAACATACAAAGCAGAAGTGGAAAACCAACTTGACAAAAGAATTAAGATTCTAAGGTCAGACAAAGGTGGTGAATATCAATCAAATGAGTTCAAAGAATTCTGTTCTACTCATGGTATAGTTCATCAAACCACTGCGCCATATACTACAAAACAAAATGGAGTTGCCGAACGTAAAAATAGAACATTGAAGAATATGATGAATTCAATGTTGATTAGTTCGAGTGCACCCCTTAGTTTATGGGGTGAGGCGTTAATTACCGCAACTATGATATTGAATAAAATTCCTCAAAAGAAAAATGATCAATCTCCTTATGAGTTATGGAGAGGAAGATCGCCTACTTTCAAACGGATGAAAGTGTGGGGTTGCCTAGCGAAAGTTCAAGTTCTCTTACCAAAGAGAACTAAACTTGGACCAAAAACGGTGGATTGCATATATATTGGTCATGCCACTAATAGTGCAGCATATAAGTTTTTGGTGTATCATTCCGATGTTGAAGGTATTCACAAAAACACGCTTATGGAATCTACTGACGCATAATTTTTTTAGGATATTTTTCCTTACAAAGACAAGGATAAAAGTGTTCCTAATCATAAGAAAAGGACACTGCCTCAAGATGAGTCAAACCAAAACACTAATAATGATGAAAATCTTACTTCATCTGTTCAAGAAAAAATCTCTGAACCAAGGAGGAGTAAACGTGGGAAAATTTCCAAAGATTTTGGACCGGAGTTCATGACCTTTTCCGTTTAAGGAGAACCTCAAACATATAGGGATGCTATGGAATCATCCGAAGCACCTTATTGGAAAGAGGCTATTCAAAGTGAGGTAGAATCCATTGTGCAAAATAATACATGGATATTGGTTGATCTCCCTCCGGGACAAAAACCACTATGCCATAAATGGATTTTCAAACAGAAATTAAGGCCTGATGGTACTATAGAAAAATACAAAGCTCGTATAGTAGCCAAAGGGTTTCGACAAAAAGACGGTGTAGATTTCTTTGATACCTACTCACCAGTAACGAGAATTACGTCTATAAGAACGTTAATTGCTATAGCGGTGATTCATAATTTGGAAATACACCAAATGGATGTGAAGACCGCATTCTTGAATGGTGAATTAGATGAAGAAATTTACATGGAACAACCCGAAGGGTTTGTTGTTAAAGGTCAAGAACGAAAGGTTTGCAAATTGATTAAGTCTTTATACGGACTTAAACAAGCTCCAAAGCAATGGCATGAAAAGTTTGATAATACGTTATTATCAAATGGTTTCAAATAAATGAATGTGATAAATGTGTCTACATTAAACAATGTAAAGATGCATGTGTCATTATATGCTTATATGTTGATGATATGCTAATTATGGGAACGGATAAAGATGTAATTAACCAAACTAAGAAGATGTTATATGCCGCTTTTGATATGAAAGATATGGGAATAACGGATGTCATTCTTGGTATTAGAATTCAAAAGAATTCTGATGGTTACATCTTAACACAATCCCATTATGTTGAAAAGGTCCTCAGAAAATTTGGACACTATGATGATCGACCGGTTGTTACACCATTTGATCCCGCTAGTCACCTTAAGAAGAATGAATGTGAAAGTGTGTCTCAATTGGAGTATACACAAGTTCTTGGAAGCTTGATGTACATAATGAATTGTACGAGACCGGATTTAGCATATACAGTGAGTCGACTAAGTCGATACTCACATAATCCTGGAAAGGATCATTGGTTTGCACTAAGACGAGCACTCCAATAACTACAGCATACAATGAACTATGGATTGCATTATACAAAATATCATCATGTGTTAGAAGGATATTGTGATGCTAATTGGATGTCCAACCAGTCGGAAAGTAAGTCCACAAGTGGTTATGTATTTACACTTGGTGGAGCGTCGGTATCTTGGAAATCATCAAAGCAAATGGTAAATACGCGATCAATATGGAAGCAGAGTTTGTAGCCTTAGACAAAGCTGCCGAAGAGGCAGAATGGCTCAGAAACTTCCTAGAAGGTATTCCGCTGTGGACAAAGTCTGTGACTGCCATTTGCATACATTGTGATAGTATGGCTGCCCTGACGAGGGCAAAGAATCAGATATACAATGGATAAGGCGGCGTCATAATACAATACGAAGCTTGTTGAAGAATGGAATTATTTCCATTGATTATGTGAGATCAAAGGACAATATAGCGGATCCTTTGACAACAGGCCTTAACAGAGAGCAAGTCGTATTTACATCTAGGGGAATGGGCTTAAAGCCATCACAATGAGTCGTTAACTGGCAGAAACCTAACCTATCATAATTGGAGATCCCATGGTTTAGGCTCAATAGGAAAACTAGTTGGGGAAGACTCAAGGAGCATAAAACACACATATGCTCATTCCTAAGGTGTACTAAGTGTGTTAATCCGTTGATGTTTTAAGGGCTGAATCTTATTCTTAATAATACTAAAAGCCTATGGTGGGATAGTACGGACTATTCTTGTTTGGTATTACCTATATGAGATTGATGTGGGGTCGCATCTGGGAGAACCGATATGGCTACATTCTCTAGAAAATCTCATGAAGAAGGAGTTGTGTCACGACCGAAATGAACACAACCGTAAGAATTGAAATATGTTGATATGATCTGTGTGATACTTGTTGTCTTGATTTACTACAGAACATGAATAGTTCAAGACATTTTGTCCACTATTTCACAAAGTAGATCCGATAATTCACTACGAACGGTTCAAGTCCACAAGACACCTTTTTCGATGCATGTCATATCGCGTTGTTTAGAAATAACGAAAAGTTCCTTATTATCTTATTTTCTATCCAAATATGGGGTATTGTTGATGTTTGAATAGAAAATGTGGGGTATTGTTGAAACTTGTATGGAATTAAGAAGAAATAAAGTGATCAACGGACAGAAAATTCGAATCAAAGGTTGCAACTTTTCAGAACAATTACAACATTTGGTATGAATAGATGTAACTATTCATATGCTACTCTATATAAAGAATGGTGATCACTTGGTTGGAAGAATACACAACAAGATAGAACAAACTACAATCAATCAGTTTTTCACATTTAACGATTTAAGATTGTGACTTCTACTTCTTCTTCTTCAAAATAAGTTTTTGAAGAACACATATAGTAAATTCGCCAGAAGTGAAGTTCTTGTGCTAGAACTCTCACTTAGATAGGTGTATCCTCTAGACAGACGTCCGTAAAACTGCAGCACAAGTGGGAGCGAATTTTTGTCTTAGGACATTGCATCAAGCAGGCCTCTATCGACACCAAGATAGTATGTGTTTTCAATTTGCTGAATTCATTGTTGTTGATTTCAAGTTATTTTGAGTTATTATTATATTATTGTGCTCAATTCATTTCATCATTGATGATACTAGATTGACACTAACAGTTCCCATTCAAGAAAATTTGTGTTGATAAGATGCATATCGAGTGACGAGTTCTCAACGTATTCATAGACCAAAAGCTGATGTCTCCCTTCAGAACAAAATCCCCACATCCTCACCAAATGCATGTGGTTTATTCTTCCTATGGTGGTCATCTCCGCCAAGAATTCTTTTTGAAAGTGATCATTTGCAAGTTTCTTGACTGCTACCGCTCTTCCATCTGCTAATACTCTTTCGTAAACAGCCCCTGAACCTCCTCTTCCTAACTCAACCTTGAAGTTTTTTGTTGCTTTCTTAAGTTCAGTATAAGTGAACCTCCTGAACTTAGTCGATACACCATTTTATATCCGTCCTCGATGGAAGCAGGAATCCCGTGTTTGCTAAACAACGCCCACCAGCCTAACACGAAGAATAGAATCTTTATTCCTCCGAGGGTGGAACAAAATAGGTAAGGATAAATCCATTTCACCTTCTTAAAATCCATTACATACATAGAATGAGAACCAAAAAGAATGTCTTCCGGACTCGATCCACATTTTCCATCAGCACCTTGATCAAGAATCAAATACCTGATTCTGGTGCACTCAAATTCATAGAGAGTTTCAAGAATACACTTCCAGGAAAACCAGGAGACCGATATCCATTAAAAAGTGTTAAAGATAGTAATATTCTTGTGATATGCACTTTCCTTCTGAAGTGTATATCACGATTTGTATAGAAAGTATCACACGGTTTTGTCCTAATATTGTGTATATTATTTTGTATTTATTAGCATTGTACACTTACCATAAGTATAGAATTCTTGTACTACTAGAATAGGGTTTTGGTATTAGAATAGGAATAGGATTTTCCTATTATGAAAATTGTAACTTGTATATATTCTCTTTCATTAATTAAAATAATCAAGGGATTATTTCTTTCATGGTATCAGAAGTCTAGGTTAATTTTTCACTCCCAAATATTTCCGTCCAAATAGCCAGGAATCCGACCTCCCTTCCTCGGTTTCCGTGCCTGGAAATTCTTTTTCTTCCCAAATTTCTTCTTCCAAATCCCTACATCACGTCTTGCGTTGCTATTATGGTTAAGAACACGTTTCACCCTGCACTTGCTATTTCTAATATCAAGAATCACATCCCTATCATTCTTGAAATAGAAAACGTCAAATATGTGACGTAGGCCGAACTGTTCAAAGTTCATGCACGCTCGCATCAAGTCCTCCATCACATTATCCCCGCGGGTCCTACGGATACAACGGTTCCAAAACCCGAGGATGATCCTAAGTTATGGACGATACTTGATGCTACGGTTATTCAGTAGATTTATTCCACTATTTCTGTTGACCTATTGCAGACGATTATCGAACCAGACGCTACGGCGATGGCAGCGTGGAACACAGTACGTGATATATTCCAAGACAATCAAAATTTCCGTGTTGTTACGTTGGAGCAGGAATTCTCCCACATCAATAAGGACGATTTCCCTAACGTTTCAGCATATTGCAAAAGGTTGAAGGAATTGGCAGACCAACACCGCAACGTTGGTGCGCCAGTTACCAACGACCGTCTGATTCTTTAGATGGTTGCAGGCCTTTCGGAGGCCTATAGTGGTGTTGGCACGCTTCTTCGACAAAGCAACCCTCTTTCGCAATTTTATCAGCCCCTTTTATACTTACACTCGAAGAAGCCAGATTAGCCAAAAAGGCAGCTACCGGTGCTAGTCTCGTAGTTATGATGACCGAGTCTAATTTTCTTCCTTCCGGTTCCAACAACTTGGGCCAAAACCGCAACAACGGTGGAAGCAAGAAAGGGAAAAATTGAAAAAGTAATTAAAAAAATTGCGGTGACAACACGAGTGGCGGCCAGAACAATGGTGGTGGCGGTGGAGGCCCTCGGGGCAGTCAACAGCAACAGCAGGATTTGGCCCCACAGTGGGCCCCCATGCAGTGGCAGTGGGCCGACAGTTTTTGGCCAAACAGTGGCGTTGTTCCAACAGCTTATTACCTGGGAAATTGGGCCCCCAATTCTCAATAGCCCAGGCCCAGTTTCTCGGGTCTAGTCACGAGTTTTAGGCCTCCTTATGGGCCGGGGCAGCAAGCCAATGTGATTGGGCCTCGGCCTCCGCAGGCCCATCATATAGCAGGCCCCACACCAACCGACATTGAAGCCGCAATGCACACACTTGAATTAAATCCACAAGACCTGAATTGGTATATGAACACTGGAACCATGACCCACATGACATCCGACCTAGATACTCTCTTGTCTTATTCTAATTTGAGCTGTCCTCGTGGCATAATTGTTGGTAATGGTAATTCAATTCCAATTCGTGGTTATGGTCATAAAACGTTGTCTCCCCCCCCCCCCATCTACCCCTTATCTTGAAAAATACCCTTCATGCCCCTAAATTGATTAAAAATTTGGTATTTGTCCGTAAGTTCACCACTGATAATTCTGTTTTTGTTGAATTTGATCCATTTGGGTTTTCTGTGAAGGATTTCAAGATGGGGAGTCCTCTCATGAGGTGTGATAGTAAGGGAGATCTTTATCCTATCACGCCATGTTTTAGTTTTTCGAGTCAATCCTTACCGTCAGATTTTGCCGCTTTTGCTCCTTCCTTGTGGCATGCTTGTCTTGGTCATCCGGGGTCGTCTATTTTGTCTTTCTTAGAGAAAAATAATTTTATTTCATGTAAGGGTACGCGTAGTACTCCGAATTGTCGATCTTGTTCTTTTAAGAAAAATTGTTAAATTGTCATTTGAAGACTCTAATTCTCATACTTTAATGTCATTTGATATTATTCATAGCGATTTATGGACGTCTCATGTTCTTAGTTTGTTGGGTCATCGGTATTATGTTCTTTTCTTGGATGATTATTCTAAATTTTTATTGACTTTTCCAATAGCGAAAAAATCTCAAGTTTTTTCCACCTTCTTAAAATTTAGAGCTTTCACTAAAACCCAATTTGAACGGGAAATAAAGGATATTCAATGTGATAATGGCAAACAATATGACAATGGAGTCTTTCGGGAATTTTGTGCTACTAATGGGATAAATTTTCATTTTTCTTACCCCCATACGTCTTCACGAAATGGGAAAACGGAACGCAAAATTCGTACCATTAATAAAATTGTCTGAACTTTATTGATTCATGCTTCCGTACCCCCTTCGTTTTGGCATCATGCTCTACAAATGACTACATATCTTCTTAACATTCTTCCTTCTAGAGGTTTGACATATTCGTCCCCTCTTCAAATTTTATATAATAAGACTCATTCGTATTCACATCTTAGTGTCTTTGGGTGTTTGTGTTATCTGTTGTTTCCATCCTCCACAATTAACAAACTTCAGGCCCGGTCTACCGCTTGTGTGTTTTTGGGTTATCCTTCAAATCATCGTAGTTATAAATGTTTTGATTTATCATCTAATAAAATCATCATTAATCGTCATGTATCTTTTGATGAATCTCAATTTCCGTTTGCTAAGGTTAGTAATCTCGTGCCTAGTTCGTATAATTTTTTAGATGATGGTATCTCCCCGTATATCATTCACCATTTTTTGGACGTGTCCCGAACCCTAAATCCACCAACGAGCCCACTGCCTGCTGGCTATACATTACCATCGCCTGCTACTATTCTGGGTCTAGCAACTGGGCCATCTGGCCAGCCCAGTTTCGTCATCTGCTCTCGGGTCCAGTATAGGCCCAGTCCCTGTCTCCAGCATCGTCTCACGTTACCGAGTTGGGCCAGCAGGCCCACTGCTTGCTGGCCAGTCCATCGACGGTCCAGATAATTCCCAAAATCCGCCTAATTCTCCCCTGAGTCATAGACCAGTCACTCGTAGTCAACAGAGTATTTTTAAACCAAAAAGACATTTTAATTTAAATTTTACTGTTTTTAAATTACCCTTACCCCGTAATCCTATGTCTGCGTTAAATGACCCGAATTGGAAAATTGCTATGACCGACGAATATAATGCTCGTATTGATAATAAGACGTGGGAGTTTGTGCCTCGCCCATCTTATGTTAGTATTATTAGGTCTATGTGGATTTTTACTCATAAGGACAATTCAGACGGTTCGTTTGCAAGGCATAAGGCTCGTCTTGTAGGTGATGGTAAGACTCAGCAGGTTGGTGTGGATTGTGGTGAGACGTTTAGTCCGGTGGTCAAGACAGCTACCATTCTCATTGTGCTCAGCTTGGCTCTTTCGAAAGCATGGCCCATTCATCAGTTAGAGGTGAAGAATGCTTTCTTACATGGTGATCTCAAGGAGACAGTCTATATGTATCAGCTCTTGGGGTTTAGGGATCCCAAATATCCTCATCATGTCTGTTTGTTGAAAAAGTCCTTATATGGGCTTAAGTAGTCTCCACGGGCCTGGTATAAGAGGTTTGCCGATTATGTTTCGACTATTGAGTTTACTCACAACAGGTCGGATAATTCATTATTCATATATAGTCGTGGTTCTTCCTTGGCTTATATACTATTATATGTGGATGATATTATCTTGATTGCCTCTTCCGATGCATTACGTCAATCTATCATGACAATGCTTAGTTCTGAGTTTACTATGAAAGACTTGGAGCCCTTGAGTTATTTTTTCGGGATCGCTGTCACACGTCATGTAGGTGGGTTGTTCTTATTCCAAAGGAAGTATGCAGCTGAGATCATTGAGAGGGTTGGGATGTCATCCTGTAAGTCCACTTCCACTCCTGTTGATACTAAGCCCAAGCTTGGTGCTGCGGCCGGCGCACCATACGAGGATCTGACTCGCTATCGCAGTCTTGCAGGGGCCTTTAGTATCTTACATTCACGAGACCATATATTATGTATGTCGTACAGCAGGTGTGTTTGTTTATGCATGATCTCATGGTTGAGAACATGAATGCGCTCAAACGCATCATTCGGTATATTCACGGGACATTTGATTATGGCTTGCATTTATATCCTTCATCGACGTCTACATTTGTCTTGTATACAGATGTTGATTGGGGTGGCTGTCCGGACACCAGACGGTCTACGTCTGGATATTGTATGTTTCTTAGTAATAACTTGGTCTCATGGTCTGCGAAACGTCAGTCGACTTTGTCCCGCTCCAGTGCAGAGGCCGGGTATCGAGGGGTCGCTAATGTGGTCTCTGAATCATGTTGGTTACGTAATTTGTTGTTAGAACTTCATTGTCCTATTCAGAAAGTGGCCTTGGTTTATTGTGATAATGTTAGTGTCATCTACCTTTCTGGTAATCCGATTCAGCACCAGCGCACTAAACATATCGAGATGGACATTCAATTGTTCGCGAAAAGGTTGCTCGTGGTCAAGTACGCATCTGTCATGTCCCTTCCAGGTATCAAATTGTAGACATCTTTACGAAGGGTCTTCCCTCGGTCCTTTTTGAAGATTTTAGAGACAGTCTCAGCGTACGAAGACCGCCCGCTATGACTGCGGGTGTGTGTTAAAGATAGTAATATTCTCATGATAAACACTTTCCTTATGAAGTGTATATCACGGTTTGTATAGAAAGTATCACACGGTTTTGTCCTAATATTGTGTATATTATTTTGTATTAATTAGTATTGTACACTTACCATAAGTATATGATTCTATACTACTAGAATAGGGTTTTGGTGTTATAATAGGAATATGATTTTCTTATTATGGAAATTGTAACTTGTATATATTCTCTTTCATTAATGAAAATAATAAAGAGATTATTTCTTTAAAAAATGATGTCTTTAGTGTAACATGTTCCCGCACCATTTCGCCTGTAGACAAATGCACGACAGTGGGGATCATCCAAGCACAATTCCTTGCAAGATTCCAGTGACAAGGAAACAGTGGCATTTAGATCGAAACTCCAGTAATCAACATTAGGAATCTCCACAAACTTGACATGTTCACGATCAAACAAACTTCTTGAACGGAACATTGGCCTACAACCTTAGCTCTAATCACTTGCATTAACCTTCTGATATCCAGGAGGACATGTACATTTAGTCTCTGTCACGTAAGTACATATCGAAAATCTTCCACATATTCCATGCACAATACAAGCCTGTGCAACAGCTTGCCAAGAAATCTTCCACAACCCCGTCGAGTTATCCAAACTATAAACTCCCAAATTCCCATCAGTGTCTATAGTCATCCTTCTTAATATCCCAAAACCCATATCAGAAACATTGCATTGCAGATTATCACTTGAGAAAAATCTGCCCATTTCATCAAAATAGGCAAGTCTACTACTGTTCTGGCTAGTTCTACCAATCTCATACACATTACTAACATCAGGATTAGGCCAGTATTTGCTTGAAACTTGAGGACCATCATAGATCACCTCAAAACATTATCACTATCAAAGTACAAACTAAAGTAACCAGGTGAAATACCACCCTTCCTTAAAGGAGGTATCAACCTATGATTCTTGGTAAAAAAATTGATGAGGCAGTAAAGTATCAGTAGGTAAATCAAAGATTTGCCACAAAATATCACCTTGTGGATTTCTCAAAACTAAGTTGTCTGTTTCAAGAACCTCAGCTCTTTCAATATCAAATGATGTTGTGTTTGTTTGCCAAACAATCGTGTCATCAACATCTGTTAACACTAAAGCTCCATTTTTTCTTAGTGTTAACTTTGAGCCTTGGATATTAACAGGCCTGTCTTGTTTGGCATTCCAAACAACAATTTTTCCTTTGAATTTGTGAACCAAATGCCAAAGTAATAAGCATTAGTACTACCTAAGGGATAAAATCCACAAGTGAATGTTTTTTTGTGGGAAAGTAATGAAATTTGAATCATCTTTAACTGAAAAAGAATCACCTCTAAACAGAATTTTTGATGCTGTTATCAAAGGGAAGGATAGTACAACAAATGAGAGAACTAGAATAGGAAAAATATAGCAAAGTTTGAAACATTTCATGGCTACAAGAATATGGATAATTAGGATTAATTTGATATCATAAATGTTAAAAGCAGATGAATGAAAAGAAGTAATGGGGTTGCTTTATTTGTACTGTTCATTTTCTAGACTGAGAATCATTAGTCAAACATCTAAATTGGTTAAGGAAAAAAAAACAGCCTAGTTGGTTCAAATTTGGAAAGACCAAGATAAGGTCTGAATACTGTAATCTAATGCAAGTGGCAATTTAAATATGATTTTTTTGTGGTACATAAATGGGCATGTTTGTTTGACATTGAGGCAGCTTACAAAATATTTTATCATTATTATATGGTTGGTTATTCCATGGAAGAATTAAAATTTTCTAAAAAGCAAGAATCAACTGGTTTAGTGTAAGGCTGTCCAGGGGGCGGGTCGGCCCGTCCCAATCCCGGCCCCTGCCCCGATCCCCATAAAAAAAATTATTTTTAATGGTGTCGGAACTCGAAACCGGGACGGGATCTGAGCTGGTCCCGCCCGGGCCCGTCCCGCTTCAACCCGCCCTGACCCTGTCCCGATCCCGATACCCCCTCCCCCTTTGCAAAACTAGTCGTTGCAATAACGGTCAAATTTAGATTTTGCCTGTTGTGCAACGGTTCCAATGGCTATTTTTGCCCCCCCCCCCCATAAACCCCCATACTCCCTTATATTTATTTTTAATCCCTAAGTTAGTATATTTACACTTTAATCCTATTTTTCAACTATAAATAACTCATTTTCTCTTCATTCTATCTCACAAATCTTCCTACAATCTCTCAATCTATCTCTCTACAAGTCTACATTGCCTACTAAATATTTTATTTTATTTGCTCATTTGTATAATTGTACCAAAGTTCAAAAATTGGAACTCAAGTTGGCAACTAGCTTGAGGATCATCCATCGAGCAAAGTTTCAATTTTCAATCTCGATTACACGTCGGCGTTTGGTACCTTTGTTCCTTCTTTAAATTATTATTGTTACTTTATTTTAATTATCACACTTAATTTCATTATTATTAATTATTTATTTGCATAATTAAAATGGAATGAATTAGACGTATGATTAAGGATAAGGGTAAGGGTGCTTCTTCTAGTAGGGGTAACAATGGCAGGGGTACTTCTTCTAGTCACCATATTCCTAGTCAGGATTATTTGAATGATTACACTCATTTAGATGAAACTGATTTTTTAATGATATATCATTAGATGATGAGATATATTCTGCAACTGAATCAGACTTTAATCTAGATGAAGAAGGACTTGAAGACTTGCTTAAATACTAGAGGGAAAATGAAAAAATATTTCCGATACTAGCAAAGATGGCCCGAGATGTGTTGAACATTCAAATCATCAACAACGTCTGAAAGCATTTTTTCTGTCGGAAGATTTCAAATAGGAGAGCACAGACACTCATTAACGGGAGACAACTTGGAGATTGCAGTTTTATTCAGATATTGGATACGAGCGGAGCGAAGAAGGTGCGGTCAACCATAGATCAACGAAGAAGACGATTTAAACTACAATGAAATCTTGTCTGAGGGAACTAGAAGCGACGTCGACCAATTTGACCAACAAATTCCAATTCCAATCGAAGAACCACAAGACATTGTGAAGAAATTAGAAAAGGTGTTTATAACTATGTAATTTTTTTAATTGCAATTTTACTATGTGATTTGCAACTTTTGAACAACACCACAAAGTTGCAATTTTAAAATTGTATTACAAAAAAATCATATTTCTATTAAATAATATAAGAGACACAAAAGTTGCATTGGGATATTTTTATTACATTATCTTGTTCAATTATTTAATTGTTTATATTCACAGCTTTTTTGAAATTAAGTGTTTAAAAAAAATCCCGAACCCGACCTAACCCCGCCTCGCCCTGCCAACACCGGTCCCCTTTTCCGGCGGGATGAGGGACGGGACGGGACATTGGTCTGTCCCGCTTGAGGACCGATCCCGACCCTTTCCCCAATTCCGTCGGGTCCCGTCCCGTCGGGACCCGAACCCGGCCCTCTGGCCACCCTTAGTTTAGTGTGGTCAATAAATCGTGGATGTAAATTTTGGAGATCATGATTCAAATCTAAACGATGACAAACAAGACCAAATAATTTCTTCGCATTGAATATGTACTGGTAACAGATAGTCTTTTCGTCTCAAATCATCTGTCGTGGTTACTAATAATTAGTTGTCTCAAATTATTTGTCATTTTAGAAACTTAAGACATAATTAATTATTTCTTCTCCATTTTACTTTTAGTAGAATTTTGACATTAACGGAGATGACACATAAATAGAGTAACATTTAATGAAGAGATATTATAACTCAGACATAAATAAGGATAAAGTAGATCAACTAACCTCCTAATTGATATTTCTTAAGAGACATGTAAAATAACAAAACGACAAATAGTTTGAGATGGATGAGTAACAAATATCCGTGACACTACTGTTGTAAAGAAAAATTGATAGCAAGAAAAATGGTGAGTCCATATGACCCATTTTTTTTTAATTATTTGGAATTAAAAAATACTAAGAGAATTAGAATTCTTCTCCAATATATGCATCACGCATGACACACGGGGAGAGAATTATAAGTGAATTTAATTGAGGGAGATAGCTGCATTTGCTTTCCCATGAAGGACTTGTAAATGAATTTGTCTAAGTCATTATTGGTCTTTATTGAGTTTGTTTCTCCAGTCATCTTTATTACTACTTGAGAAAAAGGGAACATACTGGATTTTTTTTCAGTTTCCCACGATGGAAAGGGATATTTAAAGTTTATTTATTTTCTAGTTATTGTCATGTACCGAAATCCCTAAGATAGAATTAATTGACTCAAAGACCAAAATTGGATTGTTAATGTCACTGTTGAATTGTCTTCTAACTCACGTTTCTGTAAACGTGTAAATATAGGAAACAATATATTCCCTACCCATAATTAGAATATTTCCATATATTGTGTAAATATAATTATGGTAAGACTCATCTTACAGTTTCCTTTATTTGAGTCTTTAACTACTGTACTATTAACTATGTTAAAAAGGTAGTCCTATTTGCACCAAAAGAGAAGGAAAAAGACTATTCCCTCCCGTTCAAAAACAACATTCACTTACTCATTTGTACATTCCTTAAAAATATTAATTTCTAGATAAAAAATTTGACTAAATTATTCATAATTAAATAGATATTGAGATTTGATCACTTAGCACTTAAAAAGCAAATCTGAAAAGATAAAATTAATTATTTCTTGATTTAATAAGTGAACACTCTCTCTTGAAGAAACAAAAAAGTTAAGTACACACTTTTTGAACAGAAAGGAGTAGTGTATATTTTTTTAAGACAACAAAGAGAATCAAAGGAAATGACCTTGCACGCACGACATTCTTAATGCTCCTTGGACCGGTACTCTTGCCGCTCGAACCCAAATTTTATGCAAACGCAATGTCAGGGAGGGCGAGAGAAGGGGAGCACGTATGGATTTAAGATGAGTCAAAATATTAATAACAGAGCTAAATATTTTACTATGAGAAATATAAAAAAAAGTAGAAGAATTCAAAGGCATTAGGCATGAAGACAATGTATTTGGATGGAGTTAAATAAGAAATAGGATAAAAGGATAAAAAAGAATTAAGAAGTAAGAGCATAATTGTAAGGAACATTAAGGTAATAACTCGATCACATTAAATAAGTTGTTATGTATTGGGTGTTGTTATATATTGGGTTTTTCATTGTTATGTAACGAATCACAGTATGCTTTTAGTGCATCGGATGTTTATTTTATCATATCATGTTAAAACCTGAATCTACAATACACAGTTTAAAGCATGTAGTTAGTCATAAAATTAAATTTGTTTCCAATATTTCCATTGCCCTATATTATATCACCCTATCCCTTCCATTAGTTAGCCAATTTTTACAGGAGAAAGAAAAGATAATTACTAAAATAGAATAAATAATCGAAATAGGTTTTATAACGGTAATATAATTATGACGAATAAAGAACAATATTAAGAGTTTGGTATGAAGAACATGTTTTCCACGGAAATACAACTAAATCACCATATATCAATAAAATGCAAAAGCAATAAACTCCTTAAATTATTTTAGAAATAGATGTCTGAAGTTAGTTCTTAAATCGGACCAAGTTCCACCGGTGTATCCACTTGGATTACAAAGAAATGTAGATGCATACTTTAGAAAAGATGGATATCAGCTAACAAAGAGCTCAATGTGCTGAAAGAGGCTTTGCCCCCAGATCAATATGAAGAGATAGTCCAAGGCATTGAAATTTTCTTGAAGAAAGAGAAACTATATGTTACAATCGTTAAAGAAAATGAGTTTTTTCTTTTCTTTTTCCTTCTCACTTGCTTTACATTGCTAAAAGAATAGCTGTACAGAAAAAAGAACTTTACAGAGTACAACACTGACATGTTATCGTCGTTCTGTATTAACAGAGCAGTGTTGATCTTCACACTTGAGCAGAGCCACCATTTCAGACTTTGAGACGCTTTGCCTGTTATTGAGGACATCAATGTAATTTTGAAGCCTATAACGATCCGAATTTGTTAGAGAAAATGCAGGGTTTAAAATCAGAGATGGTGCTTCCACTTGAAGAAATGCTAACAACCGCACAGCTTTTGAATAAAACACGACTGCATTTTCAGTCCGACCCATGTACTCATCAACCTGCCACAGTATCATAACTTCTGGTAAATGCTCACTGTAATACTAGGTCTCGTTAAACAAAAACCTTTACAGATAGGGACTGTTGTCTTCTGAAGGATTTTCAGATTCCCTTTGTCAATATTTTATGATGACGGTCACTTCGTTTATGTTGGACTTTAATTCAACAAAAACACTAATATAGACCAAGATAAAAGAACACTTACAGCTCCCTTTCTACCCAAAGCCAGGGAAGACTGAAATATCATCTCCATTGCATCTGGCACCTCTGTATTTCCTGAGAAAAACCAACAGCGCAAGCAAGCTCTTTATCTTTTTTGTCTAAGACCACAAAGGCAGTCCCCTATGCATCATGCTCAAGAGTCAAGTGACATATGAATATATTCCTATGCCAAAGTATCTACGATGCTTTGATTGCTTTCGATCCCTGTTGTAAATCAATAGCTAAGAATAATATTTGATGCACATAAATATGAATATACCAAGGGACAACTACAAGCTCAACAGATGGCTCTTCTATCTCCAGTTCGAATCATCCAATTTATTTTGCAGTAACTTGCATAATTCGGTAAAACTAGTTCTATCTATCTGAATAAAAACCATCAAGATTAATTGCATAATTTTGTCTTAATAGTAGCTGTGGAAGTAAAAGTTTGCCAGGTGTAAGCAACTCGTAAATTATTGCAGTAGAATAGATAGAGGAAACAAAATGTCACAAACACAGTTGCAGCATTACACATAAAGCACATAGAGATTGAAGAAAAGGGGGAGGGGTACAGGACAAATTGAAAGTAGTTAGTCATATACCAGGCTCTATGTGTTTGGAAAGTTCCTCTGCGTTACCAACTTCACCAAGAAATGTTTTTTCAATATGAGAGCACACATTCTCCGGCCCCAAAATGTTAGCAGCATCAAGATGCTCTTTTATGTTAAGACTACCTTGACCTTTCTTCAAGATTTCCTTTAATCTGATTGTTTCTTGGTTTGGACTTCCTTCAATTGCCGATGCCGCTTGTGTATGACAAATATCCAAAGCTTGCTTCCATATAGCAAGAATGACTAGCTGAATTGAAAATGCTTCCAGATGTCTGCCTGCATCAACCTTCAAGAGAAAGCAAGAACTATTAGCAGAAACGTACCAGAAAGGAACCAATAATAGCATAGATAACAGAATAGTCGGCTAAACCAAAGAAAAATCAGCAGAGATTTTGAATATAACATCTCTTGAGCACCAAACCATATATTAAGACAGTAACTATCTTAACAGCAAAAGGTAGAAGACCATACAGTTAACAATTAACATCATAAGTTCACCAAGAACTTAGAATCACCTGATATTAGCAAAGTGAGTGCAGTGATGACGAAAAGTTAAATCGGATGACACCCACAATGCACAAAGATCTTGATTGACTGGGAGCTGAAGTTGGACTATAACATTTATTTTTTCTGATAAATTCAATGCAGAAATCAAAAGATCTTTCTTTTGTTGTTCTTTTTTCAGCTCTTACAAGTGAGGCTTGGCCGTGGTCAAACTTGCAAACTAGGCCAGACATTTGCATTTTTGGATATTTCTTATTCCATCAAAACTCTGTATCTCACCACTTTACACTTTCTACTAAGTCTGTATCACAAATAGAAGGTGATCACTATCTGATATAACTTATTCAAGAGATTTTGTTGTGCAATACTGATGACTGGACTATTGTTGTTCCATAAACAAATGATCAATTGATTTTAAAAGCAGAAAGGCATGTAATCAGCATCTCCATTTGGCTGGACTGGTAAATAACTGAACCTCAGACAGGAATAAATCGACAGATCACAATGGAATGTTTAAGCAAACAGTTAAGTTTGGCTTCATGAAAATCTGGTTCATGTTCTTCAGGAATCAAAAGGTTGTTTTATGTATGTAAAGATCAGTTCATTGCTGAAACAATTGAAATACACATTAAACACCACATATTTGTACAAAAGGAAAAAAAGATGCTTCTCATTCAGCTGCACGCCGAGTAAACTATGTCAAAGTAACATATTATAAAAGATGTACAGCTAGATTTAGACATTCCATGAGATTTACGACGCAACTACAATAAGAATGGTTTGTATCACGGAAAGAACGAAGTACATTAGAAAAATCAAATTATTTTCTATTAAACTACAACAATAAACAACGAAAAGCAAATGAAAGGATCTGCAAGAATAGGATAAATTTAGATGACTCCAACTTGAGCAAACATATTAGACTCCTATATTGGGGGTAACCAAATCAACGGTGTAAACAGTAGCAAGGCTGTTGTAGAACAACGTTAATGCTCTAAATGAAGCATGGGATCAAAGCTAAAGAAATGAGATGCAGGATCTACAAGAAACTAGGCTAGAACTTATTCCTTCCCTGCACCCCTACATGCTAAATCACACCAAACACACATGCAGCTGTAGAGAAAATGACATCACTTTGAGTTACCTTCTCATTTACTAATTCCATGATAGCAGAAGCAGAACGTTGCAAGGACTCTATTCTGGCCATGCCATCAGTTGGCGGCTGCTCCAAACGGTTTATGACTTCAGTGCATACTTGTGAAGTTCCAGGTGCAGATGAGGGACTTTCTAAACTTCCTAAATGACCTATTCTACTAAGTGGAGGACCAATAATAGGCACTGGTTCACTTGGTCTAGGATCTACATTGGCAGACACTTGCAGTGAATAGCTTGATCTGAATGGCATACTGCTAAGCCTAGAAGCACCTGCTGAAGAATATGAGTCCATAGGGGGCCCAGAAACAATGACATAGTCCTGATCAATCAACTCAAGTGAATCCACCACTGTTGAATGGAGTGAATACCATAATCAGAAAGTTAGTATTAGCCAAACTGACTGTAGATCCAAGCAAAACATAAATTTCCTCAAAATTCTACGCAACAGGAAATTGGGGATAGTGTTGTAAAATAGAACCTTTTGAACGAGTAGGTGCTTGTCTATGGTCCTTCAAATTAATAGACTCCTTCAGGTTCCCTTCTGAATGTCGATGGCTAGAACCAATACTATCTGTTTTGCATGGGGTATTACTAGTAACTTCTTTCCTTTCAGTTTTTGCATCACAAAAAAAAAACATATGACCTCTGTGGCAATCTCCCAGCAAATGAAGGACTACCATCAGGACCGCTGGAATCATCATCTATACTAAAGGGTAAACCATCTTCTTGAAAAGTTTCCTCTTTGCTCCTCATTGGATAGCCCTCTGATATAGGAAAACCACCTATTACCCTTCGAGGTTTCGTGCCCCTGCTGACCATGTTCAACACTAATCAAATCCGAAAGATGAAATAATATGTGATAACGAGAACCAGAATTCATTAACCACTTTACCAAGACAGCTCATCTGGCTGCTTCTGTGCAAGAAATGGGTGGTTAAAGAACTCTTCAAACGTCAACCGCTCCACTGTGTATTCAAGGATACACGAAAGACAATTTTTGAAATGTTAATGAGAAATTATCAGGTAATGAGAATTCTGAATTCATTATTGTTAAGGTAAATACTAAAAATCAACAACCTTCTCTATGTGAAAGGTTCACAGTGGCAAAGCTGTAGGAAAGTATGATACAAGAATCAAGTCTTGTGTGAAAGACTTATAAAGTTGAAATCTAGGCCATGCAAAAGTACCTGGATAACGGCGCAACAATTTTCTACACAAATCTATGCAGTCAGGACTTAATTTTTTTGCATTTGGAGGAAACAGCAATTCAGTAGACTTTAATATGTTCTGGAGCTACTGCAACAAAGATGGAGGGAGAAAATTTGGAACTTTGTGTCAAGACTTTTAATATCACGTCAAATTGCACCTGAAAAGTGCGACCACAAGAACATTACAATGCTTACAAGATACTAAACCTGGATTTGATTGTTTCCGGTAAACGGGGTTTTGCCTGTTACAAGCTGAAACAGGATGGCACCAACGCTCCAGAGATCTGCCTGCGCTTGCAGCCAAAAGTTAATAGGAACTTGAAATGATATTACAAGACTATGGATGAAAATCATAGAAAGAGTATATCACCTTCGCATCATCCTTTCGAAGTTGCATTATTTCTGGAGCCATGTACAATGGTGAACCACAAAGTGTTTCAGCAAGACCCCTAGGTTGCAACGACCTAACAAAAGAGAGAGGTGGTTGAAGTCATTGTGACTTTTGAGTGGACCACTTACGAAACATTTAACCAGTAAGCTTGAAACTTAAATAGAGGGAAAAAAGGAAAGAAAATACAGAAAAAGAGTTTTTAGTTGCAGATGAACTGCTGGATCTCAGGTCATTCTAAAGGGCGCAGAAAGGGAGGGGAGTACATCAGCAAAAAGACATTTAGAAAATGGACAACTTTACCTTGCAAACCCAAAATCAGCAATCTTCAAGGTGGAGCTGTCATTGTTTGAGGATAAGAGGAGATTCTGTTTGATCGAGACAAAAGGAACAAGTCAATGGATTGGCCGTTTCCACTAACCATACCATTCAAATTCTCAAAAACAATGTATTGAAGTATTACAGTCCGGAATAAAGGAGACATGCAAGAGTTCCCACCTAGAAAACCAAACCACATTAGCTCCCTCGCCTAGAATCTACTAATTTGCTGATATGAATACTACATATAAGTTCAAAGAAACCCATCTCCTTTTGACGCTTTCCTTTTCCTTTATTATTTTTTTTGAAGAGTATTGTCCTCAGCAAAATATGGTAATTATTTGAAATCTCTGTATGAGAGATGTGACTGCTACCGAAAGTGAACTAACTGCATGCCTCAATTACCTTGCCAAATAATAAGCTCCTATTGATGATCATACAACAGATGGCTGCAACAAGTGCAAGCTGGTGCATAACTAACCAGATAGACTTGCAACTCACACAATCTTTAGTATTTTTTACAAATTTACCAGTTCCCAAAAAACAAAACTTCAATATTTTGACGCATAGAAAAGCTAGCATGATAGTCATTAGATGCCCATGAATTTCAACAAGAACTATGGAAGGAATACACCTGAGGTTTATGAGGGATCAGCAAGTTTAAATAAAAATTTACAGTATAATAGTAGAAGAAGCCAAACCTGAGGCTTTAGATCCCTATGGATTAGATTGTTGTGACGAAGGATTTCTAGACCACATGCTGCAGTCAAGAAATGAACATGAACATTAATATGTTTGAATTCATGTAATAGTAAAAAGTCTTTCACTCTACATGTGAAAAAAGGAAGTTAGGCAAAAGAAATAGAAGGTCCAGACAAACCAATTTGCTGCATAAAATGTTTTGCAGTTGCTTCTGGAATTTTCCCCTGGCGTTGTTGAATGTACATAGAAAGATCACCTCCTCTGCAGTACTCCAAAACTATATATATTTTTCCCTGCTCCTATATCCCATACACGAGGTTTCATTTAGAACAAAAAGGAAAAGAAAAGATAGACTCAAGCAGAAACACAGTCCATTTGTTTTTTAAGCAGATTCGTAATCAGCAACAGTGCACCCAAAATGAAAATTAGAAAATAAGTGACTTGACACTTAGACTATAGACTAAGCAAAGTAACAAAGCTTGGACAATGCTCAAGCAGAACTCAGATACGTTGGTCGAGAGTTTGCCAGGAGTTAGAAAAAAACGGAGTTTGCTCAGTTCTAGTCTACTTCCTGATATTATAATTAGAATTATATCTTGCATTCCTTCTATCATGTTTATATCTGTTGGACACTTTTTTTCACAACACAAAGACAACTAAACAGGTACACAATGCACATTTTCTTTATTGAGTTCCTTCTTTCAATAGAAGACTTTCACCAACCAGTTATTATCTCAAGTCCTAGCAAAATTAGCATAGAATATATACTTCTCAAAGTTCCAGAGCTCAGATAAGTTGGTCGAGAGTTTGCCAGGGGTAGGAGAAAAACTGAATTTGCTCAGTTCTAGTTTCCATTGAACTAACCGTAAAGCTATACCTACTTACTGAAATTATACTGAGAATTAAATCTCGTATTCCTTCTATCATGTTTATGAAAAATAAGTTATACATGTTCTCTATAACAACACGAAGACAACTAAACTGGTAACACATAATGCACATTTTCTTTATTGAGTTCCTTCTTTCAATAGAAGACTTTCACCAACCAGATATTATCTCAAGTCCCGAGCAAAATGAGCATAGAATTCTATAATGCTCAAAGTTCCAAATGCATAAACCTAATATCCCAATACTCCGTACATCCACACAACCAGTCAGTAAAACCTCTATTATTTCCAATTGCTCCATTGAGTCACACAAGTGCCTAAATTTTAGCAGTAAGCTACAATTTGACAATGAAGTCTAGCATTTCGCTTAGCAGGAAGATGCATATTTCATTGATTAACACCACAAAAAAAAATCTATACCTACTACTTCCCTGAGATTATACTGAGATTTAAATCTTGTAGTCCGTCTATCATGTTTATAGAAACAAAGTTATACACTTTCTTTATAACAGCACGACGAGAACTAAACAGGTAACAAATAATGCACATTTTCTTTATTGAGTTCCTTCTTTCAATAGAAAGACTTTCACTAACCAGATATTATCTCAAGGCCCTAACAAAATGAGTATAGAATTATATGCCGCTCAAATTTCCAAATGCATAAACTAATGTCCCAATACTCCGTGCATCCAAACAAGCAGTTAATAAACCTCTATTATTTCCAACTGCTCCGTAGACTCACACAAGTCCTAAATTTCATCAGTAAGCTACAATATGACTATGAAGTCTAGCATTTCGCTTAGCAGAAAGATGCATACTTCATTGATTAACACATAATGCACATTTTCTTTATTGAGTTCCTTCTTTCAATATAAAGACTTTCACTAACCAGATATTACCTCAAGTCCCGATCAAAATGATCATAGAATTATATGCTGCTCAAAGTTCCAAATACATAAGCCTAATATCCCAGTACTCCATCTATCCAAACAATCAATCAGATAAACCTCTACTATTTCCAATTGCTCCATAGTCCATAGACTCACACAATTACCTAAATTGTAATATGCTACAATTTGACTATGAAGTCTAGCATTTTTAGCAGAAAGATGCATATCCCATTTGAGTAACACGAAGACAAATCTAAAATAAATCCAGGGCTAGGTTTCGACTATAAAGCGGAATTAGCTCATTTTTAGTTTCCATTGAGCTAACCGAAAAGCTATACCTACTTCTGGAGATTATACTGAGAATTAAATCGTGTATTCGGTATTCCTTCTATCATGTTTATAGAAACAAAGTTATACACTTTCTTTATAACAACACGAAGACAACTAAACGGGTAACACATAATGCACATTTTCTTTATTGAGCTCCTACTCTGAATAGAAGACTTTCACGGTTTCACCAACCAGATATTATCTCGAGTCATAAACTAATATCCGAAAACTACGTCCATCCAAACAAGCAGTCAGAAAAAACCTCTATTATTTTCAATTGCTCCATAGACTCACACAAATACTTAAATTTTCTCAGTAAGCTACAATTTGACTATGAAGTCTAGTATTTCTCTTAGCAGATAAACACATACTTATTGATTAACACAAAAACAAATCTAAAACTGAATCTAAGCAGTCAGATAAACCTCAATTATTTCCAATTGCTCCATAGACTCACACAAGTACCTAAATTCTACCACTAAGCTACAATTTGACTATAAAGTCTAACATGTCGCTTAGCAGAAAAGAGCATATTTCATTTATTACCACAAAAAAACAAAACCTGATACTAAGTTTGACGATACGAATCTCGATCATAGACTCACACAAGTACCTAAATTCTACCACTAAGCTACAATTTGACTATAAAGTCTAACATGTCGCTTAGCAGAAAAAAGCATATTTCATTTATTAACACACAAAAAAAAATGATACTAAATTTGACGATACGAATCTCGATCATAGACTCACACAAGTACCTAAATTCTACCACTAAGCTACAATTTGAGTATAAAGTCTAACTTGTCGCTTAGCAGAAAAAAACATATTTCATTTATTAACACAAAAAAACAAAACCTGAAACTAAATTTGACGATACAAATCTCGATCATAGACTCACACAAGTACCTAAATTCTACCACTAAGCTACAATTTGACTATAAAGTCTAACATGTCGCCTAGCAGGAAAAAGCACATTTCATTTATTAACACAAAAAAACAAAATCTGAAACTAAATTTGACGATACGAATCTCGATCATAGACTCACACAAGTACCTAAATTCTACCACTAAGCTACAATTTGAGTATAAAGTCTAACTTGTCGCTTAGCAGAAAAAAACATATTTCATTTATTAACACAAAAAAACAAAACCTGAAACTAAATTTGACGATACAAATCTCGATCATAGACTCACACAAGTACCTAAATTCTACCACTAAGCTACAATTTGACTATAAAGTCTAACATGTCGCTTAGCAGAAAAAAACATATATCATTTATTAACACAAAAAAACAAAACCTGAAACTAAATTTGACGATACGAATCTCGATCATAGACTCACACAAGTACCTAAATTCTACCACTAAGCTACAATTTGACTATAAAGTCTAACATGTCGCCTAGCAGGAAAAAGCACATTTCATTTATTAACACAAAAAAACAAAATCTGAAACTAAATTTGACGATACGAATCTTGATCATAGACTCACACAAGTACCTAAATTCTACCACTAAGCTACAATTTGACTATAAAGTAACATTTCGCTTAGCAAAAAGAAGCACATTGCATTTATTAACACTTCAAAAAAATCTGAAACAGAATTTGACTATACGAACCTCGATCATGTCGTGTAGGCGAATAATATTAGGATAATAGAATTTCACTAACCAGATATTATCTCAAGTGCCGAGCAAAATGAACATAGTATTCTATACTACTCAAAGTTCCAACTGCATAAACCTAATATCAAACACTTCGTGCTTCCTAACCACCAGTCAGATAAACCTCTATTATTTCCAATTGCTACAATTTAACTATGAAATCTAGCATTTCGCTTAGCAGATAAACGCTACTTCATTGATTAACACATCTAAGCAATCAGATAAACCTCAATTATTTCCAATTGCTCTATAGACTCACACAAGTACCTAAGTTCTATCACTAAGCTACAATTTGACTATAAAGTCTAACATTTCGCTTAGCAGATAAACGCATACTTCATTGATTAACACTCCAACAATAAAATCTGAAACTAAATTTGACGATACGAACCTCGATCATAGACTCACAAGTACCTAAATGATATCAGTAAGCTACAATTTGACTATAAAGTCTAGTATTTCACTTAGCAGATAAGCTCATACTTCATTGATTAACACACACAAAAAAAATGAAAATGAATTTGACGATACGAACCTCGATCATGTCGTGCAAGCGAATAATATTAGGATGACTGATTTTCTGTAAAATTACAATTTCGGACTTTAAACTCTCCTGAAGTTTATTGTTTAACCGAGCCGTGACAATCTCTTTGATCGCCACTTCGGTTCCATGAGCTCGGTGCCGAGCATGCCACACCGTCGAGAAAGAGCCGGCACCGATTTGCTTCCCTACAACATAGTCCCCTACCACAGACCTTCCTCCTCCTCTACTCATCGATTGAGCCATTACTTCTCCAAAACCCTAACGGAATATTCCAAACACGGCCTTAATCAGAGAGGTCTGCACTCTACACAATCAAACACGGCCTTATCAATGAAGTCCACAATGGTCAAATTCAATTGAAAGTATGGAGATTAAGGTGAGGTTTTTTTAGCTTCGTGATGAACTATGGTTATGGACTTTGAAATTGAAAAAGAAAATGATTGTGTTATATAAAAAAGGGAAATTAATTTCTAAAATTTATTTTTATTTTAAAATTGAATTAATAAAATTAATCTTAATTTTAAAGTTTAATTTTTTTTTTGGCTTTGTTTTGAATTACGCTCAATATGTTTGTTTGCCTCCCTTTGTGTGCCGTGCGCTTGGTGAACATATTGACTTGAGGCTTATAGGGGGAACGGACATAAATGCCACGTGGTCTCTTGCTGTGGAAGACCAAAGAAATATTATATTATATTTATATCATATTAATATTAAATAATTAACGTGCAACATCATATTGCTTGTGGGAAAATAGAGGGCACGTCAAGAATAAAAATGTCATTTCCTTAACCGCATCTTCAATATTAAACAAAATCTTCCTCATGTCTCTATCCGTCATTTGCCAAAAAAACACTTTATATTTATTTGCCTCAGTGGCCTTATATTCAGTTCGAACTAATCACGAATTTAAAGGGTGATTTAATTTATTTTAAAGTACCTACAGCTCCACACGTGGCTAATAATGACGTCAGAATATGTGAATATACTTTAAAAAAACCAACTGAAAAAGGTTTGGAGTGGTAAAAGATGAAGAAACGGAATATGGGAGATAAACCCAAGATCGCACGAGGCTTAAATTCTAAGGGGCACCACTCTCAATGTATAACGAATTTGGCTATAATTTATATGTGAAAATTGTATCCGTTGAAGTCTAGTTTTTAATGCTTCAAACCATTCACCAATTGAACTTTTATACAAAATGTTATTGACATTTTCGCTGAAAAGTAACAGTGTAGTCGATATATCCACGGTAAGGCGCTAGAAATGGCCAGATTAAAATGCAAAGACACTAGCCATACAATAAAAATAAAAATTATTTAGTATATTTTGGGTTAATTAGTATTCTTAAACACTAGTATCGACATGGTTTAATCTAGGGTTGTCCAGTGGGTCGGGTCGGCCCGATCCCGCCCCGGCCCTTCCCGCTGCCCGTCCCGTCCCGTCCCGATCCCCCATTAAAAAAAATTATCGGTGTCGGGGTTCGAACTCGGGACGGGTCCTGGGATCGTCCCGCTTGTCCTGATCCCGACACGCCCCATCCCGACCCCGTCCCGCCCTGTCCCGTCCCGATCCGATCCCGACCCGTCCCCCTCCCATTTGAAAATATTAATGAAATTTGTGATTACTATGGAATAATTAATAAAATTATGACTATTACATTAGATAATGATTCTTCTAATGATTATGCTATAAAACTTTTAAACTTAGATTAACTCCATTTTTTCTGATCATTTTCAAATAAGATGTGCGAGCCATATTTATAACTTAGTTGTAAATGATGGCCTAAAACTTTTTGAAAACATTCTTGATAAAATACAATTTGTTATAAACTTTATTTTTAAAGGTAAAAAATACAAAGACGCAAAAAGTATGAAAAAACATGTCATGATTGTGGATTACCTTATAGAAAAATTCTAGAAGAAATTTCGACTAGATGAAATTCTCTGTATGAGCAAATACTTGTTGCTTACGATTATAGACAACCTATTACTTTATTATTTAACGTCCATAATAAAAATTTAAGGGATATGCTTGCAGATAATGATTGAGAATTTTTTTTAGAACTTAATGGATTTTTAAAGAAATTTTATCAAGCTACTAAAGAATTTTCCGGTATTTATTATCGTACTATTTCAAATATGTTATTTTATATAGCTCTAATATTTTTGTTACTTAATGAATATATGCAAAAACCAATTTATAAGTCATCTATTGAAAAAATGTTTAAAAAATTAAAAAAATACTTTTATCATATCCCCACTATTTATATTGTTGGTGCTGTATTAAATCCAACTATTAAAGTAGACTATTGTAAAACACTTGTAGAAACGATTTATGATTGTATAGAAGTACTTCCAACAGACTCAACTAAAAAACCAATTCACAAACCAACTAAAGAAGAAGTTACGTCTAGCATACACACCGAATGCAAACAAGTATATGTCACGACCCGACCCAACGGGCCGCGACTAACCGTCCTAATGACGTCATTACACTAACCTGTCACACATAATCCAACTAACACTTAGAGAGTTTGAAATTCGGCAGCATAACGCTGCAATAACAACATATGCCAGGGTAGGCGAGCCGACAAGGCTGCCTTTACCCCAGAATGTATCTGCCTCCTGAGTAGTCACAACTAGCCAACACAATATACAGGCAAGCCGACAAGGCTGCCAATAGATAAGATAACATATACACGGGAACACCCCCAACATAGAGTACAATGATATGGCTTACCAAAACATAGTTATAACCCTTACATAAGTACAATCCACCACTGTCTACAGACCTCTATAAGAAGAACAACGACATATGACGGGACAGGGCCCCGTCGTGCCCCTAAATACAAACATAAGTCTAAATGAGGTTCGGTACCAAAATGACAAAGCTCTGGATCAAAGGAGCTTCCCAACCTGCTGAGTAGGAGCCTAAACCGGAGGATCACCAAACTGAGCACCTGTATATGCGGGCATGAACGCAGCCCCCCCCGAGAAGGGGGGTCGCATGCGAAATAATGTACTGAGTATGTAAACATGAAATACTGCATATGAGATCATAAGTAGCCAACAGAAACAGGAGATCAGTATAAAAGTCAGGATCCAAATCCAACCGTGCCATAAACAATAAAAGTCAGTTGCCTTATAAAAATGAGAGTCAAGTCAAGAAAACATGAGTGTATGTCCATATACATATATATATATATCTGTAACGTAACCCAGCCCACTAGTGCGGGACTCGGTGGAATCATGTCATAACCCAGCCCATTCTGGGACTTGGTAAAGTCATATCTCATATATGGATCCATCCTACGTAACCCGGCCCTCTAGTGAGAGTCTCGGTGAACAATGCAAGACTGTGCACGAATCGTAACCCGGCCCGGGACTCGGTGAGGTGAAGTAGTAACACCTAGCACGAGTAGATATCATGAGTAACCATATGCAAGTAAAATTTATCATTTGACTCTCAATAAAATCATTATAATAATGTCATAATAAACTCTTTGCTGAAAAATCATAGGCACTTCTCATAACAATCCTCTTTAGGAATTAAACTGTATAAGAATCAAGTACGTCTGCCGTACCTTCATTAAATAAAAATCATGCCTAAGAAAAAAGGAATAGTTCACATACCTCTTACACGAACTAATCAACTCTATATTAGAGTACGTCTCGATTTAGAACTTCAACCTATAATAATGGTAATACGTTCGTCAATTCTATGTTCGCTAGCATACTTTATATCGAATAACGACTTCTTATTTTATAAAAATTTCGGGCAAAGCACTTCCCCCTGTTTATACATGCTTCCACAACTTCCAAACGAGGCTAATAACATCAATAAACAAGCACCAATTAAGGGCACAACCAAGACAACAATAAAGGAAATTTACACACCCACTTCTCATGTAAATTTAGCCTCTTAATCCACCTTAAAAACAGCCCACAAAACAGCTCATGTTTCAACAACAACGAGGGTAGAATGTGAAGCATTTCTATGCCTTTCCACACCCTTATTCCTTTAGGACTTACCTTAGAAATTACCACACTTAAACATGCATAATGGTGACTAAATTTTCAGAATTATAACACCACAAAACAGCCCCTAAAACAATCCATATACATCACAACATGTCCAACAATTTCATGCAAGTTCTTGGCCACAACATGTCATAATTCCATAACTCTTATCTTAATTCCTATAATCCAATTTCGGATTTTAATACTTCCATATAACTAATTCCAACTAAATCTCCATGTTTCCTTCAATTTCATCATTCAATTAGTGATAATAATAACAACAATAACCAACGAATCCAACAACACCAAAATCTGTCCCAAATTGGCAACTAGCCCAAAATGGTCACATGCAATGCTTAAATTCCAATTCTTCCTTAACACAAATTCATTATCTTAATTCTAACAACATGCACTCCAATTATATTATAGAAAGAAGAATTTTTATACCTCAAATTCGTCAAAACAGTCCGCAAATTTTCTGCCATTGTTTGTCCGAAAATTCCCACTGTTTTGTAATTTTTCTCCTCCTTTTTGTTCACTTCTTCAACTCCAATTGACATGCAAGTATTCTACAATGTTAAGCCATCATCCCTACACGTTTTTCTTCCAAAATTTCATCCCAAAAATTCGAAAATTCTGGGCAGATTTCGGCCCAAACAGTGGTTGTTTTGCCATTGTTTTCGCCACTATTTTTGGTGTTGTTTTGCTTCTAATATTTGGTGAAAAATGTAGTCTATGAAGAGAAGATAACAACCTTAATTTTGATTATGGGTGGAGGGTGATTTTCGGATTAGTTTGGAGGAGAGAATGAGAGGAGAGTTTGGTTTTTTTTTGTTTAAGTGTAGGAAGAAGATGAAGAGGTTGGTGTAAGGTTATATGAAAAATCTGATTTTTTTCCTTTACACTTTGGCCCCCAAGTTCTTCAATTAGTAAATCTCAAACTCACTTCTTTTAATTTCCGAGAATTTCATAAGCCTCGTATCCTTAATGTCATAATTTTTTTTATACAATACTATTCCGGGATAGCATCCGTTTATACACTAATTTCCCGTATTAACATATGTAAGTGTTCCTTATATTCAATATCTGAATCTTGCTTTCTTAATGATGTTCTTAATTATCGTCTTAATCTTATGAGGTGTAACATACTTCCCTCCTCAGAAACATTCGTCCTCGAATGTTCATAATAAGTCTAATGCTAGAAAAATTTCAGCAGAGTCTCCTTTATAACTATGTCTATCCGCCTATATTCAGCAACCAACAAATGCCACACAGGGCCACAATATATCACACATATATAATTCACCAATTACAATAATCAAATGGGGAATTGAATTGAATTACCTGGAGGCACAGGGAACAAATGGGGATACTTCTTCTTCATCTCGTCCTCTGCCTCCCAAGTCATTTCCTCCCTATTGTGGTTCCTCCATAATACCTTGACGGAAGCCACATCCTTCGTCCGTAATCTCTTGACCTGGCGATCAAGTATGGCTACGGGGCTTTCCTCGTAGGACAACTCTTCTGTCAGGACGTCATTTACTGGGAAGACTCTGGAAGGATCACCAATACACTTACGCAACATAGATACATGGAAGATCGGATGTCGCTTCCAAATCAAAGCGGTAGATCCAACTCATAGGCAACCTTGCCTATCCTACGAATGATCTGGTAAGGCCCGATGTACCTTGGGCTAAGCTTCCCTTTCTTGCCAAACCTCATCACACCCTTCATGGGTGACACCTTTAGGAACACCCAATCATCAACCTGAAACTCTAAGTGTCGACGTCGATTATCGCATATGACTTCGTCGACTCGTGTCGCTAATAACCTCTCCCGAATGAGTTTCACCTTATCAACAAACTTGCCGAACCATGTCCGGGCCGATCAACTTAGTCTCACCTACATCAAACCAACCAATAGGTGACCTCGCACTTCCTCCCATATAAAGCCTCATACGGTGCCATCCGGATGCTAGAGTGGTAGCTGTTGTTATAAGCAAACTCAATGAGTGGTAAATGGTCATCCCAACTACCTCTGAAGTCAATAATACAGCCCTCCAGCATATCCTCTAATGTCTGGATCATACGCTCTGCCTGCCCGTCCGTCTGAGGGTGAAATGTTGTGCTGAGACTCACTTGTGTCCCCAATCCCTTCTGGAATGATCTCCAGAAGTTAGTTGTAAACTGAGCTCCTCGGTCTGATATAATAGATGTGGGGACCCCGTGCAGTCTCACTATCTATCTGATGTACATCCTAGCATAGTCCTCAGCTGAGTAAGTAGTCCTTACTGGAAGAAAATGGGCTGATTTCGTCAGCCTATCCACGATAACCCATATGGAATCACACTTCCGCTGAGTGCGAGGTAAGCCTGTAATGAAGTCCATATTGATCATTTCCCACTTCCAAGTCGGGATCTCAATCTCCTGTAATAATCCACCAGGCTTCTGATGTTCAACCTTAACTTGCGACAATTCGAGAGCCCGGGCAACAAATTCTGCTATGTCTCTTTTCATGCCATCCCACCAATACAAGCATCTAAGGTCATGGTACATCTTCGTCGATCCTGGATGAATGGAATAACGGGCATTGCGTGCCTCTCCCATAACCTGTTGTCGTAGCCCTGCAACATCAGGTACACATAATCTGCCCTCATACCTCAGCACATCATCAGGTGTAACCTCAAATAAAGTCTTTCCCTTTCGGGAGAGCCGCATCTCTATACCGGCCGAACAGGATCCTCATACTGACGTTTCTTTACCTCTTCCACGATAGAGGACTCAGCAACATCCCGAATAAGAACCCCGCTATCTCCCGAATCCGCCAACCAGACTCCAAGACTCGCTAGCCTATGTATCTCACGAACCATCTTCCTTCGTCCGGTGCACATCCGTCAAGCTACCCATGGATCTACGGCTAAGAGCATCTTCCACAACATTGGCTTTTCCGGGTGGTACAAGATATCAACATCATAGTCCTTTAGCAACTCTAACCACCGCCTCTGCCGTAGGTTCAACTCCTTCTGCTTAAAGATATATTGGAGACTCTTGTGATCCGTATAAATATCAACATGAATCCCATACAAGTAATGTCTCCAAATCTTCAAGGCATGAATCACCGCTGCTAGCTCCAAATCATGAGTGGGATAATTCTTTTCATGCTTTCTGAGCTGTCAGGAGGCATAAGCTATAACTTTGCCATGCTGCATTAACACACAACCTAGCCCAATGCCTGAAGCATCACAATAAATGACATAACCATTCGGTCCCTCAGGAAGAGTCAGACCTGGAGCCGTAGTCAACTTATCCTTCAACAACTGGAAACTGTGCTCACAAGCATCCATCCACTGAAACTTAGCTGCCTTCTGGGTTAGCCTAGTCAAAGGCGCTGAGATTGAGGCAAACTTCTCCACAAACCTTCTGTAATACCCTGCTAGCCCCAGAAAACTGCGTACCTCAGTAGGTGTCGTAGGTCTGGGCCAAGTCTTCACCGCCTCAATCTTCTGTGTATCCACCCGAATACCATCAGCCCCAATAATATGCCCCAAGAATACCACCGAAGTCAACCGAACTCACACTTGGAAAACTTGGCATACAATCGCTTTGGTGCTTTGGAGGACCCTAAGTACCGTCCTCAAATGGTCCGCATGCTCCCGCTCGAACGGGAATAAACCAGGATATCGTCAATGAATACAATGACGAACATGTCTAAGAACGACACGAATACCCGGTTCATCAAATCCATAAACACTTCTTTGGAGCATTGGTCGGTCAAAAGACATCACCCTAAACTCATAATGTCCATATCGGGTTCGAATGTCGTCTTTGGAATATCCGCCTCCCTTACCCGCACTTTCGATGATAACCGACCGCAAGTCTATCTTCGAGAAGCACTTAGCACCCCGCAATCGGTCAAATAAATCATCAATCCCGGGAAGGGGGTACTGTTCTTGATGGTTACCTTGTTCACCGCCTATAATCCATACACATCCGCGAGTGATCCATCTTTCTTCCTCACAAATAACACCGGTGCTCCCCATGGAGATGTACTTGGCCTAATAAAACCTTTCTCCAACAAGTCTCTCGGTTGCTCCTTCAACTCCTTCAGCTCTGCAGGTGCCATTCTATAAGGAGGAATGGATATAGGTTGGGTACCTGGCAATATATCTATACTGAAATCTACCTCCCGCTCTGGAGGGAGACCTGGAAGATCGTCCGGGAATACATCCGGAAACTCACTAACTACCGGGAATCGATCGAAGAGCCGTACCTCCGCTTCGTATCATGCACCCGAACCAAATGATAAATACAACCTTTTTTCGACCATCTTCCTTGCCTTGAGGTATGAAATAAACTTACCCCTCGCGATCTCGCATTCCCTTTCCATTCTATAACTGGCTCGCCTGGGAACTGAAATCGAACCAACTTCTCTCTACAATCAACGTTGCCAAAATAAGAAGCCAACCAATCTATGCCCATAATGACATCAAAATCGGCCATATCCAACTCTATCAAATTTGCTAAGGTATGACGGCTATATATCACCACCGAACAATTTTTATACACACGCTCAGCTATAACCGAATCTCCTACCAGTGTAGCTACCTCGAATGGTTCTATCGGCTCAGATTCTATCCCTATTTTATTAGCAACAAGAGGGGATATGTAGGACAAGGTGGAACCTGGATCTATCAAAGCATATACATTACATAAAAAGACCGATAGTATACCTGTAACAACATCTGGTGATGCCTCCTGATCACGTCTACTGGCCAAAGCATATATGCGGTTCGAAGGACCGCCGGAACTAGAAACTCTGCCACGACCTCTACCACGGCCTGCTGGCGTCTGACTACCCCACCCGGTGGGGCGCATAGCTATAGATGACGACGAACCAGCACCCGACCCCGTAGGCCGAGCCATCCCACCTGAACCACCTATGTTAGGACACTCTTTCATCATATGGCCCTGACGGCCGCAAGAGAAGCAAGCACTTGTGGTCGAACGACATTCCCCAATATAAAACTTACCACACTGAGAGCATCGAGGATAAGGTGGTCTCAACTGACTAGGGCCCCTGTTCCTCTGAGAACCCGAAGCCCTGGAACTCTGTCCAGCTCCTGAATACCCGGGGCGGTCGAACCTCCTGCCCATAGACTGTAGAGGAGCACTCTGTGCTGGCTGAGGTGAATATCTGACCTGCTACTGGAACTGTTTGCCTCGAGACTCGCCGGAATAAGCTGCCGACCTAGCCCTCTTATGCTGGTCCCTGTCATGACCTCTGTCTGGCTGTCGTCCTCTAAGTCGGTCCTCAACCCCCTGTGCATATTCCTGGACACGAGCAATATCCATACCTGGCTGAAGAGCTACCGCCATACAACCATCGATCAGATAATGGTCCAGCCCCATCACAAAGCGATGCACCCTATCTGCCATATCTACTACAATAGTGGGTGCATATCTGGCCAATGAATCAAACTCCAGGCTATACTCACGAATGGTCCTGCCACTCTGCCTCAACTGTAATAATCTGTCCACTCTAGCTCTCCTCATCTCTGGAGGCAAGAAGTGACCAAGGAAGGCCTCTGTAAACTCCTCCCATGTAGCTGGAGGAACATCCTCTCCCCTGGACAACTCCCAAGACTCATACCAGTTTGTAGCTATATCCCTCATCCTATACGAAGTCAACTCCACAGACTCAATCTCTAAAGCCCTGATTACCCTCAAGGTACGCTGCATCTACCGGATAAACTCCTGCGGGTCCTCCTCGGGCTGAGACCCGAAAAACTCTGGAGGGTTACAACTCAAGAAATCACGAACCCTCAAACTGTCAGACCTAGGGTCGACTCCCGGTCCCCGTCTGCAGTTCTTGGCCCGCCACCAATCTAGTCGCGGTCGAACCGCATCTCTCATGGCTCGTCCCCCGCTTTGGCCGGAGCTCGGAGGTCGTGTGCCGGGTCCTCGGAAACTGGTGATGTTGCCCCCTGAACTGGAGCCTCTGGTGGTGGCGATGAAGCGGAGCACGTCGACTGGGGCATAGTCTCCGGCATAGACTGGGTACGGGACCTAGTAACTCTCTGAATCTGGCTGGTATCCCCTGCTGTAGACTTGCCCTTCGGGGTCGCTGTCGCCTTCTTCGGAGGTATAGCTGTAAACATCGTAAGTCGTCAGAAAGGAATTATCCTAATAACATAGCTCTATTGCACGATCTAAGAGATGAAAGAATAGAAACCAATCCTAGATGCCCTGCTGCCTCCTACGTATAAGTATGGTGCACAACATACCCATACGCAAGACTCTAGTAGACACGGTATGCAGACATTCCGAAGACTAACTGCTCTGATACCACTTTTGTCACGACCCGACCCGACAGGCCACGACTAACCGCCCTAATGACGTCATTACACTAACATGTCACACATAATCCAACTAACACTTAATGAGTCTGAAATTCGGCAGCATAACGCTGCAATAACAACATATGCCAGGGTAGGCGAGCCAACAAGGCTGCCTTTACCCCCGAATGTACCTGGCTCCTGAGGAGTCACAACTAGCCAACACAATATACAGGCAAGCCGACAAGGCTGCCAATAGATAAGATAACATATACACGGGAACACCCACAACATAGAGTACAATGATATGGCTTACCAAAACATAGTTATAACCCTTACATAAGTACAATCCACCACTGTCTACAGACCTCTATAAGAAGAACAACGACATATGACGGGACAGGGCCCCGTCGTGCCCCTAAATACAAACATAAGTCTAAAAGAGGTTCGGTACCAAAATGACAAAGCTCTGGATCAAAGGAGCTTCCCAACCTGCTGAGTAGTAGCCTAAACCGGAGGATCACCAAACTGAGCACCTGTACCTGCGGGCATGAACGCAGCCCCCCGAGGAAAGGGGGGTCAGGACGAAATAATGTACTGAGTATGTAAACATGAAATACTGCATATGAGATCATAAGTAGCCAACAGAAATAGGAGATCAGTATAAAAGTCAGGATCCAAATCCAACCGTGCCATAAACAATAAAAGTCAGCTCCTTATAAAAATGAGAGGAGAGTCAAGTCAAGAAAACATGAGTGCATGTCCATATACATATATATATATCTGTAACGTAACCCGGCCCACTAGTGCGGGACTCGGTGGAATCATGTCATAACCCGGCACATTCTGGGACTCGGTAAAGTCATATCTCATCTATGAATCCATCCTACGTAACCCGGCCCGGGACTCGGTGAGGTGAAGTAGTAACACTTAGCACGAGTAGATATCATGAGTAACCATATGCAAGTAAAATTTATCATTTGACTCTCAATAAAATCATTATAATAATGTCATAATAAACTCTTTGCTGAAAAATCATAGGCACTTCTCATAACAATCCTCTTTAGGAATTAAACTGTATAAGAATCAAGTACGTCCGCCGTACCTTCATTAAATAAAAATCATGCCAAAGAAAAAAAGAATAGTTCACATACCTCTTAGACGAATTAATCAACTCTATATTAGAGTACGTCTCGATTTAGAACTTCAACCTATAATAATGGTAATACGTTCGTCAATTCTATGTTCGCTAGCATACTTTATATCGAATAACGACTTCTTATTTTATAAAAATTCGGGCAGCACTTCCCCTGTTTATACATGCTTCCACAATTTCCAAACGAGGTTAATAACATCAATAAACAAGCACCAATTAAGGGCACAACCAAGACAACAATAAAGGGAATTTACACACCCACTTCTCATGTAAATTTAGCCTCTTAATCCACCTTAAAAACAGCCCACAAAATAGCCCATATTTCAACAACAACGAGGGTAGAATATGAAGCCTTTCTATGCCTTTCCACACCCTTATTCCTTTAGGACTTACCTTAGAAATTACCACACTTAAACATGCATAATGGTGACTAAATTTTCAGAATTATAACACCACAAAACAGCCCCTAAAACAGTCCATATACATCACAACATGTCCTACAATTTCATGCAAGTTCTTGGCCACAACATGTCATAATTCCATAACTCTTATCTTAATTCCTATAATCCAATTTCGGATTTTAATACTTCCATATAACTAATTCCAACTAAATCTTCATGTTTCCTTTCAATTTCATCATGCAATTAGTGATAATAATAACAACAATAACCAACGAATCCAACAACACCAAAATCTGTTCCAAATTGGCAACTAGCCCAAAATGGTCACATGCAATGCTTAAATTCTAATTCTTCCTTAACACAAATTCATTACCTTAATTCTAACAACATGCATTCCAATTATATCATAGAAAGAAGAATTTTTATACCTCAAATTCGTCAAAACAGTCCGCAAATTTTCTGCCACTGTTTGTCCAAAAATTCCCACTATTTTATAATTTTTCTCCTCCTTTTTGTTCACTTCTTCAACTCTAATTGACATGCAAGTGTTCTACAATGTTAAGCCATCATCCCTACACGTTTTTCTTCCAAAATTTCATCCCAAAATTTCGAAAATTCTGGGCAGATTTCGGCCCAAACAGTGGTTGTTTTGCCACTGTTTTCGCCACTGTTTTTGGTGTTGTTTTGCTTCTAATTTTTTGTGAAAAATGTAGTCTATGAAGAGAAGATAACAACTTTAATTTTGGTTATGGGTGGAGGGTGATTTTCGGATTAGTTTGGAGGAGAGAATGAGAGGAGAGTTTGGTTTTTTTTTGTTTAAGTGTAGGAAGAAGATGAAGAGGTTGGTGTAAGGTTATATGAAAAATCTGATTTTTTTCCTTTACACTTTGGCCCTCAAGTTCTTCAATTAGTAAATCTCAAACCCACTTCTTTTAATTCCCGAGAATTTCATAAGCCTCGTATCCTCGATGTCATAATTTTTTTTTTATACAATACTATTCCGGGATAGCATCCGTTTATACACTAATTTCCCGTATTAACATATGTAAGCGTTCCTTATATTCAATATCCGAATCTTGCTTTCTTAATGACGTTCTTAATTATCGTCTTAATCTTACGAGGCGTAACAGTGTATATGTATTACCAACAACAAAGTGCAAATAATCAACCGGCATCTGTACCATTTTCTACTACTTCGCTACTACCTTATAAAAACATGTGGTTTCTGCTGCTAGTATTCAAGGCCTTAGAAATAAAATGTGTAGTGATTCAACTTCTTCACAAGTTAGCGAAATTGATGTTTATATTTTGCAGGGTGTTGTACCGTACGAATTAATTGTCAATGATGAAGGACAAGAAGACTTGCTGAAATACCGGAGGGAGAATGAGAAGACATTTTCGACACTAACAAAGATGGCCTGAGATGTGTTGAACATTAAGCGTCATCAACAGCGTTTGAAAGCGCTTTTCTGCGGTAAGGTTTTAAATAGGAGAGCACATACATTCATTGGCGAGAGACACATTTGAGATTGCAGTTCTATTCAGAGACTGGATTCGTGCGGAGCGTAGAAGGTGCGGTCAACCGGAGACCAACGAAGAAGAAGACTACAACTACAACGAAATATTGTCCGAGGGAGCAGAAAGCGACGTTGAAGAATTTGACAAACAAATTCCAATTCCAACATAAGATCTTCAAGGCATTGTGATGAAATTCGAAAAAGTATGGTTGAATATGTAATTTTTTTTATTGTAATTTTACTATGTGATTTGCAACTTTTGAACAACACTACAAAGTTGCAATTTTGAAATTGTATTACAAAAAATATCACATTCTATTAAATAATATAAGAGGCACAAAAACAGCCTTGAGATATTTTTATTACACTATATTGTTTAATTATTGAAGTGTTTGTATATATTATTTTTTAAATTAAGTGGCAAAAAAAATCTGACCCCATCCCGACCCCGTTCCGGCGGGATGTGGGACGGGACGGGACCTCTTCCCGTCCCGCCTATCTCGGCCCACGGGAACCCGAGTCCCGACCTCGTCCCGCCTCAACCCGCCCCGTTGGACAACCCTAGTTTAATCCTTGAAATCTCTAGATTTTTGCTAGAATCTTTAAGTTGGCCAAAAATATTCAATATTTGAATTTTAAATATTTGGTCTACAAAAGGTAATTCGCCACTCCATATTCATTTATCACATGAGTCAATAATTTAACGACACGTCTTACACATGTATCTAAGGAAGAAAAAATTAATTAAAACCAAGTCATAAAATAAAAAATAAAACAAAAATAGGACCCCAACCTCTTTCTTCTTCATTGGTTCATCCAAATCTTTCCCAACATGGTTATGCTTTTCCCTTTCTTTTCTTCTTCGCTGGATGTATTAATGTTTTGTCGATGTCCTTCTGTTAATGGAACTTGTTTCTTTCAATTGCTTCATCCTTGTATTTTTCAAAGGATGGAGCTTCACTTAAACAAGTTTGAATTTCATTCTAATTCTACCTTAGAATTAATTAAGGAGTCTGAAATAAAAAGTTTCTCTTGTGAGGACGGATTCTCAAACGCTTTATTATTGTGTCTTTGTAAAGGTAAATTTTAGTTTTTTTAAGTGTTGATTCAGTTATCTTATTTGGTGTAAAATAGTGAATAAAATTCTTTTTGTTTGTTAGTGCATTTCTTAATCAGTATATTTTAAGGGGTTTTGAAATTTTCGTTTTTGATTTATTTATTTCACTTTAGCTTGGATTTGAAACTATGAAAAATTATGTGAGAATTATTAAAAAAATAATAATGGTAGTATTGTATTAAGTGTTGGAAATTTGTCTTTGGTGGGGAGGTGCGTCCACCATATTTAATGAATTAAACACTAGTGCTCCGCATGTTGGAGGCTTTGTCCCTTCTCACCTGAATAATTTATATTTGTCCACCATAACATTTGTTCGCTCGATTCACTTTGGCGACATCTGGTGCCCATCATATCTCAAATTGTTTTGGAGCGTGACATCCTATTTGCTTAAGAAAATACGTACAATCTTCAATAGTAGTTCTAACAGGGTAATATTGTATGTCTTTCTCTTTGATAAACTTGAAAGCAAGTACGCTGTGTGTTGCTATCTCTAATGTTTTATATCACATTTCTTTTGCTAATTGTAATCCTTGGTTGATGCTACATAGGTTTGCAATGAGGCTTGAACTATGCTTCATCTATATGAATATTACAACATCTATTTTTCATATATTGTATGTAATTGTGAAAGTATGTATGTCCTAGAGACAATCTATATTAGGGACAAAATATACTTGAACACATTCGTATTATTAATGAGATTAATATTTATGGCATTTGCAATTATTGAATTATTGTTTGATTGTTTGCAATTATTTATATATGTGCATCCCTTGAGCTTACGTTGTCATTAATAGAGTGAGATATTAATGATAGAACGTAACTCTCAAAATAGCATTGACTAATGATCATCGAGAATGGGATATCGATGATATGTTGTAAGTCGACATGTGGTCTGCATCACATTCTTGGAGAATGTAGTATTTCTCACAACTGCGAGTAATGGTTACTCGTGATGGACACATGAATACTTTGGAGAAGTATTGGTATACCCTGCCGATAAACTATTTGTTATACATGTTTATAGTGTTATCATCTTGTGGAATATACAGGTTCTTTGACTTGAAGTCAATACGCACCTTGTTTGCAGAATGATGTATATTGACCAAGTTCTAAGCTTAAACTCATTCTGGATAAGATACGGCTTGTGTTGGGTGCATCATGATGTAAATCAAGGTGGTAGTTGAGCCAAGAATAGGATTCATTCCTCGATTGGAAATTCGAGAGAGCACTCAAGTTCTCAATGTTATTAGGTTGACTAAAGTCACTGGTCAGTGCAAGAGACATATTTAGAATATAGTCTAGTTGTCAACTAATAAATGCGAGATAAAGTGATTAAGCCATTTGGATAGACACTTGACAAATCCTAAGCTTAATCGAGTGTGTCGTGAATGAAAAAGAATTTATAGTTCCGCATAAAGGTTAAGTTTGATGGATTCATGTAAACGTACTTCACATATTAAGTCCGTCATACGACGCAGTCTAGGAGTTTCGTATGGACCTTAATTAGATTAATGTCGATATGTGAAGGCCTATAGGGTCACAGTATATGCGATTGTTTCTTCGATCTAAGAGTGTATTAATAAAATATTAAATATTCGATTTAGAATCGAGATATTTAATTTATAATAATTATGGAATATTTCTATTTGATAGAAATTATTTAATTAAGTCGAATTGTATTTCAGATTTAATTAAATGTGTTGGAAATATTATATGGGTACTCGGACAAATACACGGAAGAATTTGGGCCAGAAATTACTGGCCCAAAATGAAGCCTTGACCGTCCACTTGGACGTGTGAGGTGGACCAGCTAGGCTGGTCCACTGAACATTAACATGGGCCAAGTTTTCCTGTTTCAAATCTGCTTAGATTTTGTCCCGAACTCCTATATAAACAACACATACCCCATAATTATTAGTTTACAGAAAATAACTTCTCAATTCCTCTGCAAGATTTCCTAGCTTTCTTGCAAAGGAGATACACTGGAGTTGGACTCTGCACTCGAGGAGACTAATCGCGTGGATACCTTAGTTGTGAATCCGGCAATCGAAAACCTGTAAGTTTTCCTTATCGTGTTTTGAACACTTTGTATGATTATCGTATAAGCCATGCCAGGATCATTGTTGGATAAGTAAAATTTTAAACTTTCGCTGTGCTTACGAACCCAATAAATTCCTGCAAATTGAAAATATAGTTGAAAGTGAAAAGAGATGTATAATATGCATCAAATTGGTCGTAGAGAAACACACAATAACTTCGAATTTGTAGCTCACATTAATTATGGCTAGTTCAAAATTATTAAATCTAATTGATTTTGTTGCTCTTTTATTCTTTAACTAAGTATGTGAAAAAATTAAAGTAAAATATAAGTTCTCTAGAGTAGTTGTATTACTAGTAGTATTATATGAGAGTGAATGTTGAGCTGCTAAAGTAAAACATATTCACACGATTTGAGTCGAGAGATACAGATGTTAAGATGGATATACAATTATATAAGATTAAATAAAGTAAAATTTGATTACAACCACCAGCAGGTGCAATTAGCATATATTAAGGATAAAATAAGAGAAAATTACTTGGGATGGTTTGATCATTTTTACGTTGACTTCTTGATACGTAGATCCATAAATGCGTAATCATAGTGAACAGAGGTGTTACAAAAGGACATACAAACAACATCATACCCGGTGTAATCCCAAAGAGACAACAAAGGGATATGATAAACCTTAAAAAAATCACATGAATTTTTTTAATCTCAAAAGACCTACAATATATCGTTGCAAACTTAGCAAAAGATATGATATAGATGAAGATTTTTTCCCCATAGGCTATAGCAATTAATTTGAAAATATATTTTATTGATTTTGTTAGTATTTTATTTTAGGTTTTATACTTTATGTGAGCTTCTAGTGTTATTAGAGTTTCCCGTGCAAGTCAAAAGTATAGAAAATTTCTACTACATTTTAATTTTATCTTTACTTCATAAAATATTGACTTGAGATAAATTTAAATAAGAAATATGATCAATATTCATATAACAAAATTCAATTATTTGATTGAATTCAGACGTAATAGAAATAACAAATATTGTTGGTGGTAGCTGCCTTTATTCAATTGAATAATACATAGATTAATCTTATTAAGTTTAGTTAAAAATAAGTCAATTGATTATTCTTCTATTCCATCTAATGTAGTTCATAAAATTTGGGTATAACTTCTTCATAATGAAGATATTTCATTGTAGTATGGTCTTACTTCCCATAATTTACAATTATCACATATATTAGATTGAAGTGTTACAAGTCATATATAAATTCATATACTTTTTATACAACAAAATTCTTTAGTATTTAGTTATAGCTAATAAATAAAGTAAATGCTCAAACATGAACGGACACGTCTGGGTGGTGTAGTTGGTTATCACGCTAGTCTCACACACTAGAGGTCCCCGGTTCGAACCCGGGCTCAGACACATTCTTTTACTTTAATTTTTTGCGCAGTATAAACAACACAATCATTTTCATCCCATTACACATTCCAAAATCACACACATCATCATCCTAGCAATTACACTCTCCGATCATTTACGAATTCACAGGATTTCAATCGAAGGCAAATAAATGGATTGGGGCACGGTGACCACAGAGGATCTGATCGAGGCTCTACGGGAAGTCGACTGGTCATCTCCGCCACGTCCCCTATCGGAATTCTTTTCCCGATTCACTTTCCCTAGGTCTTCATCCAAATGGAACAGTCGATTGAAGTGCAATCTTTACTAGTAAGTAGATTACCGTTTCAGTTAGTTTCTAGAAACTTCCGAGGTGTTTTGGTTTCTTAATCAATTAAGTGCACTAATTAGCGATTGATAAGTATATTATTTGCTACTGATTTTTTCCTAGCTTCAAGTTTTTATATCAATTGAATGCAAAAGTTAGTGGTTAATAGTTGCTTTTTTCAAAAGGAATCGAATAGTATTCAGCAATCAATTGAATCAGCTGATTAGCTTTTCATAAGCAGATTAATTCTTGCTAAAATTTTCCGAGATTTTCTATTTTTTAATCAATTTAACACATGAATTAGCGATTAGTAAGTTGATTATTGCTAGATAAAGTTTTTCGAGCTCTTATAATTTTTGAATCAATTGAATGCACGAATTAGTGCTTGGTACTGTATTAATAGTTAGTGTTTTCGGACGAAATGAACATTGTTCAGATACGTAAATTACTTCTATATTAAGTTTTCCTAGAGGTTGTAAGTTTTTAATCAATTGAATGCACGGATTAATGTTTGTTCAGTAGATTACTTGCTGGTAAAACACTTCCAGGTTCTCTAAATTTTTAATAAATTGAATGCACGAATCAGTGTTGGATAAGTGTTCTGATAGCTAGGGTTTGCAGACGCAATTGTACTTTTAAGAAGCTACAATTTCATGTGTGTTGTGATCAGAATTAGTAATTTTACTTTATAAAAGTTCTTTTCAAAAGTTGGTATATTTTGGTATAGAACAAAACCTGGAATTGTAAACTAGATGAATTATAAAATCTATTAAGTACTTAATGGTGTTATAGGATTTCAAACTTGTGGAGAAACTTTACTAATTCTGTTCTTTTGGATTTTCATGGATGGCTGCAGCTACCGGACAAATTACTTCATTATGATTGTGGCTATTCTTGGTAAGAAGCAAATAATCATGTATTACTCAGTAGAGATATGATGTTTACATCAGGCATTCTATTTGGACTTACGAATAACTTCATGTGCATTTTGTATTGCAGCACTGGGGTTTCTTCGGAGGCCACTTGCTATTGTTGCTGCTCTTTTGACAACTCTTAGTATTGCTTTTCTAAATGACAGGTATATTACTTATTGACTATCCATGAGTAAAAGGTGGTTGTGTAATCTGATAAGATTTTGGTTTTCCATCAGAAATTTCTTCTTATTAATCAAGACTTGATTAAATTTTCCATTTCTTCCTCTGCATACTATGCTAAAGTCTTTGGCTAAATATGTTACTAAAATAATCTTGCTCTCTTACATTGTATAATATTTGGAGACGGTGAGAGTATCTTTGCTCACCTGGATATGTTTTGGATTCATGTATAGGGTTGCCTAGCTCTGCTGAGTTCTTTGGACTATTAGATGACACGGTGTTCTGCTTGATGTGAATTAATGAGTTTCTTAGCTTCGACTTGGATCCTTATTCGGAACACTTTTCACGGCTATTAAATTTTCTCTTAGTCCTTAAGATTTTGCTTATAGACAAAAGATTACATGATAATTAGGTTAGCTGTATCTTTTTTTTCCCTTTTGGAGTAAGTCTTTGCATTATCATCTTCAAAAACAAATAATAATTGGTTGGGTTAATGAATTCTATTAGCAAACTGATGGTTCCTCGATGTTTCAATCTGTACAAATAGAATGTCAGAGAAGATCTCACATAGTAAGATGGAGGAATTTGTCTATAGAAACCACACTATTATACCGTAGTAATCTTTCCATTTCAAAAATAAATAAATTATATCGTAGTAATCTGTGTTATACGTTAAGCACTATTTAACTTTTTCAACATTAGTGAGAATTATTCACAATCTTACAGTCCACATCTGTTTTCTGGTTATAAATCAGTTCCTATGAAATTGGTATATAAGGAACAATTAACTCTTAGTTGGGGATAGTTTTATAGGCTACCCTTTTTTTCTGGATAAAGGTATTTGTTAGGTTACTCATTAAGACAAGAAAGAAAAAGAGGATATTTGTTTACACTGTGGTTGTAGATGGCTTGCTTGGACTCCCATTTAGGTTCCCTTTTTCCCTTGCAACGACTAGGTTAACAGGTCTATATGACTATATCAATTAATTGTCTGTGTAAAGAGAAGTCCTTGGCCCAAGTTCCCCTCAACATTTAGGGAGCTTATCCGATACATAGGACGAAGTGTTGCGCATCTGAGCTTCTCTCCCAATGTTTTGTATGTCAAAAAAAAAAGTGAATATGCAGTTTAGAAGACATACCTTGTTTTGCATTTCTGCTCATGCTAAAGAAAACATGGGATGCAAAAGAAAACATCTGAACAGCCTTTTTGAGTTTTTCTTCGATTCCTTGAAGGGTTGAGAATAGTGTTTTTAGCATAGAGTTATTTCTTGGGGACTTATTGAGCACTAAAACTCAAATGAGGAGGTACTCTTTATATTTGTGTACTACAAGGAAAGAGTACACCAGATGCAGAGATGCTTAAAAAATGAACTTGAAGGATAAGGAACTAAACATCTCCCTTATCCTTGAGCAACCTGCCCTTCAAATGGAAAGAAAGTGAGTAACCATTTGGATTTTCTTGGAAGCCTCTGCTTTTACCTGGATGCTTTATAGGAAAGTATTTTTCCTTTATCTCGTACTGGTTGATAATTTTTCGATAGACTGCCTCTTAGCTTCAACCAGAATGAATGTACCTCAATTTAGAGTTGGTGTCAACTTTCTGGTGATGGGTCAATACTTTTAAGGAATAACTATTTTCGGCATCAAGCTGTTCACTTATTTACGTTTGCTGCAGCTTATCTGTTAGCGTCGAAAAGCATGAGAAACGTAATGGGTTGGTTGGTTCATTCTATTGGGAGTTGAGACGATTAATCCCTGCATAAGATAATACGATGTTTGGTTGGTCGCATTCGAAAAAATAATCGTCACATAGCTAATGCAAAGTTTGATTGGCAGTGTTAAACTATACCAACATTAAGTTATGCGTGAATATATGTACTGTTTTATGCGAGATATAATGTGGGATAAGAATACGTATATCGACAATCCGCGGGTTAAACAATTTAAAGGAAAAAGTGCCCTTTTAAAGTAAGTAATTCATGTATAGCACAACAAGAATTAACAACAACTACACCTTAGTTCCAAACAAGTTGAGGTCGGCTATATGAATCATCAATGACCATGTTTCCCATTTGATTCTGGTATCTCTTCATAATTTACTCAGCGCATAATAATCCCTTCACTAATCATGGCATAAACAGTCCCATGCATTATAATCCTCACATAACTACATGGGAATCAAGGGCCCCCTAACTTAATTTACATCTTATTACTGCATCTTTTTCATGTTGTTATCCACCAGTTTCGCAGGCACTTTTAGTGAAAAGGTGACAAGAACTGTCAGGCAGTTTTCTCCTCATTTAGCTGCAAAAATGAGGCCTCCACTCACGTGAGTTTGCATGAATTTGAAGTTTAAAGTAAGCTAGATGCACTACTGATGCTGAAATATGTTGACCATTTTCAGGCCAGTTATTCGAGGGCGTCCATCTGCTAAACGATCAATTTTCATTTGTGGAAGGCCCCGTTGGGTGTTTGTCTTGGTATTCTCTCTAGGTATTGGAAGTGTTAGGTTCTTTTATCACTTCATTATTTCTTTCTCTCAGCGCTTTTTCTTTCCTATCGAAACTTCAGTAGTTTTGAGATGAAATGGTGTTGTGTCCCTTTTTCTACATTTTGCAGCGAGTTTCTTCCTTTGGTTTGTATCCTGTGGCCTCTTAACTGTCTTATGGGCATTGCTTATAGGACTTCTTTGTAAGTACTCTCTTTCTTCTTGTGAAATGTGTTATTCCAAATCCTATGTTTCAGCATGGATAATGAATTTCTCTTTGTCTTCTCTCTCTCTCTCTCTCTCAGCCACTATTCTCCATGCAAGCTTTAGGACACCTAATTTGAAGGCTCGCCTTAACACATTCCGTGAGGAATTTCGAGCTGTCTGGCGCAACTATAGTGAGCTGTAGTTTCTGCGGAGTTCCATTTCATGTCAGTTACTATCCTGAGATCTTCCATTATGTTTATTCATTCTTCTTTATGCGTGTATGGGCTGTTTGTTTTGTTTTCCTAGTGTCTGTAAATTAACACGGTCTCTTCATGCTTGAAATAATTTTACTTTTACTTACTAGTACAATTTTCTGTCCTTAATGAGGTATTAAGTTTGTATATCTCTTTGCTAAAACTAAAGAACAATTGTTGTCTGAGTTGTTATTTTCCAAAATATCTCTCCAGTTTGAAACAAGAAAGTATCTGATCTGATAGCCAGATGAGGGTTGATTAAATCACTCATTACTTCTGCAAGGAAATGCTATGCCTCTCTGTTCACTTTCCTCATGCACTTGCATATCCTTGTTTGGATAAGTATCAAAGAAACTATGTTGTCAAACCTGCCCTTGTGCTTATCAAACCTTGATGTCGCGATTGACTCAGCTGGAGCATTAGAAAAGGTGAGGACCGTGTAAACCTATGAGAGGCTGGATCTACAGGCTATAGAAAGTGCACTTTGAGGGAAGTGTATTATTTTTTGAGACTGACTGCTTCTGTGGTATTGAAATTGTATTATCAAGAAAATATTCAAATGAAAGTTATCGTGAGAAACTACACGCTAAGCTTGTCTCTGGCAAAAAGTTAAAACATATTTTAGAGCGAAGCTTGTCCAGGAGATTCTACGAGCTGAAGAAAACAAACCTGAAGATGCTTTGTTAGTTGTTCTGAATCACAGAAAATATGAACAAAATGACAACTTCTCTTCATTAAGTTTCGCTTAATACATAGTTTATCCCTTGAGCTTGTAGCCAAATCCTTTTTACACACCTTTCCTTTACGGAAACCTTTTACACATTGAATGTTTCACGGAGTGTGTCTAATACACACCACTTTTGCTCAACGGGCATGTGTGTCAAACACCAATAAAAGAGCACGTGAAAGGCTCCCGTTTTCTGAATTTGTCATTTCGAACAAAAGAGAAGTTAGTTTAATTTTATGAGCTTCTTGTTGTAGTAATAATGAGCTTTTGCATTGGGATTGGAGTGGAATCTTGTTAGGGATAAAGTGAATAAGTCCAGCTTTAGTGACGAGTAGGCAAGCACGCGGGTTGTACCGGTCAGCTTTGAGCTGTCGAGTGATGATTGCTCCATCTCTTAAGAAAGGACGCGGGGGGCCTGTCTTATAATAAAGGGGGTACTCTCTTCTCTGTGTGCGCTATATTATTGTGTACTATTCCTTAAGGAGTGATCCGCTTTACTATGCTTCTTATTAGTTTTAGTAACTATACCCTCTGGGTTGAATGCTTCACAGTAGAGAAAGAGAGAAGTATATGTGTGTGAATTGTCAAAAGAGAAAAGAGAGTTAGAGTCTGTTTGGATTGGCTTATTTTAAGTGCTTTTAAGCCAAAATAGTAGCTTCTAAGCACTTTTGTAGTGTTTGACTAAAACAAATAAGTGCTTTAAGCACTTGTTTTTAAGCCAAAAAATAACAAAATAAAGCCAAAAGCCATAAGCTAGAATTCCAAACTTATGGCATTTGGCTTATAAGTCAAAAGCCATAAGCCTATCCAAACGGGCTCTTAGTTAGAAATACAGTACGGGTTTCGAGCTGCAAAAAATCTACGTGAAGTCCTACATGGCATGCATGTGTTTACACCGCATATTATTTTAGTAGATTTGAGCAAAAGTGGTGTGTATTAAACACACTTCGTGAAACGTTTAGTGTGTAAAAGGTTCCCGTGAAGGAGAGGTGTGTAAAAGGTATTTAGTTACAAGCTCAGGGGGTAAACTGTGTACAAAGCCTTATGTTTCAAGCATGACGAGTCACTGTATCATTTTATGCATAGACTGATGTATCTGTTATTGTATCTTCATGGCATTTTATCAGTCGCCTCTAATATATATTTATTGGCTTCATGTTGACTTTATGCCTATGCTATCCCTAAGCAGGTAACCTTTTGTTTCCTGTACCTTTCTGTTAAGTGTTCCTTTTCTGTTGTGAAACAGCATCATATGTGTTCTGAGCATACCTCAGTTCCTCCAAAGATTAATTAATATGGTCTTCAGCATGTTGTCTTTATTTCCCCTTGATTGGTGATAATTCCCGGGTCATTGGATAGTTTCAGGTGTGTCTCATTCATTCACCAAGCAGTCTTATGCAGTTTAGCTTTAAAAAAAAAGTAACGAAGTCAGAGCTAGGTCAAAGCAGAGAAGCGTGAAACTAGTAGCTCCCAGATTCGCCTATCATATTCTATGATTTTACCATTTAATCTCATGCAGTTTAGCTTTATAAAACTCTTTTTATGTCGCAGTTGTCGTCAAGTTTAGAAGCATAGAAGCTAATAACTCCCAGATAGCTTTCTACTAATTTTCTATTTTGTCAACTGCTACGTTGGATTTGTTCTAACAGCCTCTTTGCTATTTTTGTATAGGAGCAGCAGTTGTGGAAACTTGCTATATTGCGCTGAGCTTTACTATAGTGTGGATGGTGCAGTTTATAGTTTTCATTGACGTGGCAGCTTTCTGTACTCTATCCGCAGATCAGCCACGGGTTGTAAATTTCCTTGATTTCTTACCATATTGTACGGTACTGACGTCTACAATTCATGTATGTTTAAAATAACTTATGGATTTAGGTGCACAGTAGGTATTTCCTAGAAAGTTGGGGTCTGTATTAGAAGTCCATTCTTAATGTTCTTTGAGAAACTCCTTGCTACTCTTACTGTTCAAAACTGCAGTAAAGCTGAGTTCAGTTTAAAGTTTTTGCCTGATCTACTATAAATATTCACGGGAGTGTCTATTCTAAAGGATCTTTTTTCAAATCTCCTTGTTGGTTAACGAGGCTTCTTTTGTAAATGTATCGCTTATCTTGTTTTTGAAAGTTGCCTTTCCGTATTCAAGTCGAGAAGGACACGTGTTTTGTGATATTACTTGTTATTTTGTTAACTTGATAGGAAATTCTCTTGGGGATTTGGGTATATATGGTATGGTTCTCCTTAACTTGCACAAGCCTATTCCATTTTGCCCAAAGCAAGTTGGTTTCAAACCCCAAAAAGGAGGAGGATTCTGGTGATAAGCACTAAAAAAGTACTATTCTATTATGTTGACTAGCTGGCTTCAACCAATTTAGGACATTGATTGTCTTTCTGTAACAGCAGCTGCAAGAAGCTTAGAAAACTTGAAAAACAACAAGGAGTTGTCTGTCACGTACGACTTGAGCCATAATAATGAACCCTCGGTTTAAAAGAAAGAAGTTCTTTTCTATTTTTTTCATGTTCCAAATTAATATATAAGAGTGCATTCCGCTTAGTTAGCATGTGGATATCAAATGGTTTTCGAGAAAAATTGGTATTACTCGAATTTTGATTCGTGGCAACGGTGACCACAATGTAATGACAAGTTAGATTCCCCACAGTTTCGTGCAAGATCTTTGCAGCTTCTGGTGAAAATCTCTTCATTGGAACTGGCTGCCTAAACTTTCAAGTGCATATGAATATGATATAGGTTCATTTTTGCAAATGTAGGAAGTTTGATATATTGACCTCGAAGTCAGCTGCCTGAACTTTCAAGTGCATATGATATAGGTTCATTTTCTCGAACGTAGAAAATTAGATTTAATGACCTCGACATGAAGAACATTATCTAAGACAGCTTTGTATTTCCTAATCTCCAATGCACTTTGACATGTTTAACTTAATAGATAAATTATAAGAGGAGAATATTGTGCCCGTCCAGAATAATATCGGACAGACGGATCACTTTTAATCTTGCGAACTTTGCACAAAAGTAGTACTACTACATATAACATATGTTACCAAGCTAAGCATATGCTTACTGATCATGTGGGAAATTCAACTGTGAATCTATATATATTTATGCACAAAATTGCTGGTCGGTGGTGATTGTTCAAATTTGATAAAAGTAGAGTATTTGGTTAATTGGTTCTGTTTTGATTTTCGAGTAAGAACTATAAATAGGTGATGTTTTAACTTGCATATGTGGGAATTCAACTATTCTCTGTTGAAATGTTTCCTTTCTGCTGCCCCTTAGCTAGTGGCAAAAGGTAAACTTATTTGTTCCTATAATGAGTGTACCTCTTTTTTCCTAGTATTCAATATGAAGTGCACAATTGGTTGTTTTAGAGCTTACCTCATTATTAAGGTAAAAAGACCTCATTATTAGAGCTTGCGAGGCTGTAGTTGGTCACTAATACTTTTTTATGTCTTCAAAGTCTACCTGATTAAAGTGATACTATGTCCGATATGATTCTGGAGACTGGATTGACACAATATGGAATGTGATACTTTTAATGTTGTGTAATGATACTCCTAATAATATCCGACTTTTTGGAAAAATTGGGCGGACTTAATACATATCTGACAATATTATACCTTTTTTTTTTACCTATATATGCAAAATAATAAATCTTATCACCACCATTAAAAAGATTCTCATTTAATTACCCAATATAACAACCGACTGTATAAAAAGTAAGAGATTAAACTCCAATTTTCCAATTTTATGTTTCAATCTTTCCCATTCTCTCTTCCCCTCTTTCGGTCTCACGCCAAGCACACCCAAGCCGGCAATGAATATGTATTAGTGATGACTTTTGATACTCAAAATTATAACTTGAGAAGGAAAAAAATTTAATCCCAAGCCTTTGAATTTGAAAGTAAGACTAAAAGAGCTAGTCTTACAGGAACATATGTATAATTGAACTCCTACAATAAAGAGAGATTTTTATCTGATTAAGTTATCACAATTTTCCCGTTTTTGTAAAAAAGTAAGAAATGATTACAAAGAAATGATATTCCAACATTCTTTTCCTTATCTTTTTCCAAGAAAGCTACTAATATATAATTGGTGCCGCAGTCCCAATAACTGTTGGTTACAAAGGTGCAGGAAACGGAAATTACAAGTAACTGCTAATGATTACAAGAACCGAAATTACAATTCAACAACAAAACTGAAATTACAAAGAACTTGTGGAATAAACTGGAACTGTTTGTAGTATGTTGAGTCGAGTGTTTGCACTCTGTCTTTAAGACAATATTGCCCTGTATGTATCCTTTCTACGTCCTGGAAAATTTGTCTCCCAAGATAAAACAGCAAGCGAACAAATGAGCAAAGGAAACTCAAGTGTTACCGTGAAGAATTTTGAGTAATGAAATGATGTTTGGAAGATTGTAGGAAGATGAATTTGTTTCTGTTTTTTCGTTAAGTGTCAAGTGTTGTAGCTCAACAATGGTGACAAGGGGTGTCTTTATATAGGGTGAAGGAGAGGCTGATGAACTGCCTCCATAAGTGCCATTACCGGCCAAGTAATGGCCATTATGGAGGTAGTAATTCCTTCAAAATAAATGGTGAAAATGTGTAATGGTTTGGCCATTTAGTAAGAGTAATTCAGCCAAAATAAATGGCTGAATTGAATGCTGTTGGACGTTTCTGATCTCTGCCCAATTTTGACTTTTTTGAAACTTCAGGGACCAAACTGTACATATGACAAAGTTCTCTGGTCCAAAAAGATAATATTAGAAGACCCACAGCCCAGACCGGACGGGCGGCGGTGGTGCGCGTGTGGGCTTTCCTCGAACCGAAGCACATCTAGGTCCTCCCTCCTTTAAACACATGGGATACCCCTTGGGGTCCCAAACCCCAAGCCAACTTTGAGACTTATAAACAAAACAATTCTTTCTTCCTCCACCGATGAGGGAGAATTGATCCCATACCACACTTTTCCATGCTTCAAACACCTCACTTCGTGGACCAATATCTCTTCCATTTCTCAACGAAATTTGACGATTCTTGGCCCTACGGTTATCTACTTACTTAGTAGATCATGCACGTGTGAAGAACCGGATTCTCCAACATGCGTAACACTAGTGTTTAAGCCGTTAAAGTTGGTCGGTCGCAACTCCCGCCAAAGGCAAATTTCCAACAATAACCATGGTCATGGACCTTATTTTTCCTAATGAAGTGAGTTTTCTTCAATTGTATCAAAGTTAAGAGGGAATAAATATTTGATTAATTATGGGATATTACTTGAAATATGCACAGGCTTTAGCTTCTGCATGGATTTTTATGTTACTATTAGGTATCCTCTGTTGTTGCCTTAGCAGCAAACCACGTTCTCAAGGTGAAGCAGTGGCACTGGTGCTTGCACTTGTGATGGTGGCTATGGCGGCGTGTGACTAGTGATTATGCAGTTCAAACTCCAGAAAAAATTCATCTGATGGTTTACTTCTGTATGTTTTAGTTTAAGTTTCAAACATCTTGTGCAATACTTACCTTAATCTTCTTTATATTAGCTTTTGGTTAGTGATTGTGAGTACGTAAGGAATCATCAGGACATGTATAGTGAATTCGTTGTAGTATTAGTAGTTAATTAACATACTCTCATTGTTTCTTAACGTCATTTGTGCCTTGTTCTTTCGATGAACATGTGTTTGTCAATTGTATTGTCATCTGTTTTGTGTTGAAAATATTAGGCGGGCCTCAAGGTATGTGTGCATTTGTTTGCTTTCATATACTCTACTCAATAGGATAAAGAGGATGGAAGAGAGAGATAAACATTAAGCTCACTCCATATCATTAATAGAACCTCACTCTTATATAATAAGATTACAAACGATCTTTATATAGGCGCTAAAGGACAATTCAAGCTTACACTAGTAAATGATTTCACACTTTCACTATGAACTTGAACTCCTTGAGAACATAATAATGTACCTAGATAATATACAAAACATAATGAACTTAGATAACATATAGACCATACATCTAGGTATCTTAAAAGTCATGACTAACACCAAACATGCATCTAGTAATTCTAGAATATTCAAAATTATATTTCTAACATTTTGTGCTTAGATATCTATTTTCTTAAAGCTGCACAAAGAGCAAAGTCACAAGTAGCGGAGCCATTTTTTTTTACTAAGTGAACTCAAAATATAAAAAAATAAATACAAAAAGAAGATGAGGATATATATATATATATATATATATATATATCATAAAAGAACTTGATCTATCTATGCAGTGTAATTTGCTGATCAATTGACCCTCTTTGGACAAAGGTAGCTCCGTAGCTATAGTCAGGATTAAGACAAATATTATGCATCATTAGCTTGGTGTAAATAGTCGTAATTGCCAATAAATTTTGATCGGTAATCAAAATAAGCAGTCACAGTAATAGATACATGTCATATATTCATTAATTTGATATAAATACCGTGTACAAAGTACAAATAAAATTTTAACGACCGGCCAAAATCAGACACCTATGAACTAAACGTAACGTTACGTTAATGCTTCATTCGCTGTCGTTTGATACAGTTTTTATTTTAGAACGTCTCTTCTAGCTGTATCAAACGACAGGGGATGAGCAGAATAATCCATTAGTGCTTCATTCGCTGTCTTTCTTTGAACTAAACGTGACTGATTGAATTGTTTTAATGATGATTATAAGTTTTATTGTGATGTGAAGACTACGGCAAATAAAAAATAGTACTAATGTTTACGCTAGAGTTTAGTTTTTTTGTCTTTCAAAGTTATCCGCTTTTGTTATAAGAACAAGTGGACTTGCATATGTACACAACAGGAAAACAAAGAGATGTATTATCCATATATGCGATATGATCTTTTTCATGAATTTTCACTTTTCTCATATTTCATCAAGCTCAATATTCATTTAAAATCAACTTATGCTATATTCCATCAAAACTCAATGTTGTATGAGAATCAACTAAGCATTCAATCGAATAACCACGATTCCAAGCACATCAATGGGGCAAGTGCACAGATAGCTACTTGGAGGACCGTCCTTTAAGACATAATAGAAAATTATATAGTACTTGGGGTCGTTTGGTAGAAGGGGTAAGTTATCTCATATAAATGAAATTGGGTGGGATAAGATGGGATAAATTATCCCATCCTCTACATGTATGAGATAACTTATCCACCTTTTATCCCATATAGATGAGATTGGGTGGAATACTAAAGGAGTTATCCCACCAACCAAACATGAGATAATCCCATCCCATCCTATCCCTCCAATCAAACGATCTTTAACTGCTTCAAAATCAAATTAGACTTGCGAAACTGAAGTGAAATTTCAAACTTCAAACATACGGACCTAAAGATGGGGACTATCAAGTCTAACTTTACACCCAAATCTAAAGTTGGCATATTACTTGAGTAATTCGAACTTCAGAAATTTAGGTCTGAAATTAGGTTTGAAAACTCTCAACTTCAAATCCCAAAGTTTTAAAGTTTGAACTGCCAAGCCTAACTTTAGACTCAAAATATCTGAAGTTGGTTCAATTGATAAACTAAAACACCTCAATAATTTTTAAATTTTTTCTCTATTTATTCGATTATTTTCTGGAGCTTCCTTTTTGCAATCTCTCCTAAATCTATTTGAATCCAGATCATACTGAGATATTCTGTAAAGGGAAGAGTGGAGATTGATCAGATTTACTTGCTAGCAAGAGGACTGCCACTTATAAAATCAAGAATACGCAACTCTTGGCACAATGTGAAAATAGGTTACCTTCCTTGACTTTCATTCACTGGATATACACTAATACAAGGGATTAGGATGAAAGAGTTAATACAACTTAAACAACTTGTATACCTATCAAGAAGCGTGGGTTCGAACCTTGGTGGAGCAATTTGCTTTCTTTTGGGGTAGGACCTTGTAGGTGATATCAATTACTCTGTTCTCAAAGCCTGATCATTCAGACACATCTCGCTATTTACTGGTTGTAGTGCTGAGGGTCCGGGACTACTATCTTCAGGAATAGTCTGGCGTAAACCGGAAAGCTGTATATAAAAAAAAAAAAAGAAGAAGAAGAAGAAGAAGAAGGGTTCGAGTTGCTGCTAACTCTTGTCAGTTTTGTCATCTGATATACATCATCTAAAATCACTAATGACGATCATTGGCTAAAATGCAGTGTAAAGATTTGATAAATTGAAGATGGTGACAATAGTGACAATTTACAAACACATGTAAAAGTTCATAAAAAAAGGAGGTATGTAGTAGGTGAAGGCAAAAGTTAGATTTCACATATTTTAGAATCTCTAAAGAGCTTGTTGTGAGAACAATAGGGAATTAATTTTCAAATTATTAACATCCAGAAAAATAGATTAAAAAATGTTCATGGTGAAAGTCTATTGTACAACTAATGATAATAATAAGACGAAGAAGAAGCAGCAGCAGCAGAGGAGAAACGCCTTTTGTCCTATTGTTTGTGTTTGCCAATATTAGCTAAAAGTTAAGTACTTTGAAAAAACTGGATATAACATAAATGGCACATGTAAAATAGGTTAGCTGCATCTCAGTAATTAATTTAGTCGATTAATTGTTCCAACTTCGTAAATTACATAGACACAATAGTACTGTTGAAAAATGACGAGATTACTAAAATTTTGTCTAGAAACCTGGCATGCTGTTTTCACTTCATTTCAAGCAATTACAAACTCTATGTCAGTTCTTCAAAATTCCTCACCCATTACCCACTTTAAGAAATGAAAGAGACACAGGGAAAGAACTTTAGCAATATATATAGTACCTCAAGGTTCCAAAATTGGGAAACAATGATGTGGTGGAAAACAAGATAAGTAACATACAGATCAACGCCCAACACCAGCCATTACAAGGCGTGTTTCACTTCTATAAATAATGATATGGCAAGAAATTTCATCAGCTGATCGCATTACTTCATGTGCCAAAGCTACGGTCTCCAGCATCTCCCAATCCGGGGATAATAAACCTGAAAATTATAGAGCAGAAAACAATAACGGCATGATGCCAGTGTGCCATTTAGAGAAATGATCATGATAAAAGATTGTTCAACGATAGGTTACCCTTTGTCATTAACAGTTGGGTCAAGTATTCCAGCGTATACGTGTAATCTGGAAAACCAAGAAACAAGAATTAAGGAAATCTACTGAAACGATCAAATACAGAAGATAGATAGACTTTGAGTTGTTAAACTAGTTACCGTGGAAACTTCTCACTGAGCTTTGTGAGAGCAGGAGGAGCAGCCACTGCACATATCTGAAAGATGCAATTCGTGTATCACGTCGATATTATACAAGTCATCTTCAATCCGAATCTTAGACTCATAACCGTTGTGCACATCTTTCCAGGTTGTAGCTTGGAATTCCAAGAGATTTTCTTTGAGCTTTCATGAGGCATCCGAAATAAAAGGGTTCAAACCCTTTGTGAAAGCCTCTGCATTCCATTCATCTCGGACCGCGGGTAGCAGCATACGCTCCTTCTAAAACTGTGTAACAAAGTCTCTAAGGAGTTCAGTCTCTCCCTACGCAATGCGAAAGATATTTGCCTTTCTCGTCTTTACCCTTTGGTGTCCCCATATGAGCTTTTATGAACATGTCGTCAAGCATAGAGAATTACCCAATTGAGTGCTCAGGGAGAAGTGAATACCATGTCAAGGATCCCTGAGCGAGTGTTTCAGCAAACCTTTTGATTAGAACTGATTCTATTTTGTGTTCTTTTAGATCATTCCCCTTGACGGTCGTGGTATATGCCATTATATGTTCATGTGGATCTGTAGTCCTATCATACCTGGGTATGAATGACATTTGAACCTCTTGGGGATTAGCTCTGGTGAAGCCTTTGGCTTATACACCAATTGTATATATCTCCTTGCATCTGGTCCTTTAATCACAAGAGGGCCCCCCGGTATTTGATTTAACCGGTGCCAGAGCTCCTTGACATTTTTATCTGCTTCTTTTGCGTTGGTATCCACTTTGTTTGTCATGTCTTTCATAAATTTCAAAACCTGCTCCTACAATGATTTTTTAGGAATGGTTTCACTTTCCTAAGTGTCATCAAGTCTCGACCGATTCTGACTGTTCCTCGCAATACCTGTGGCATTTGCTGGTGCTCTGGCTGCGGCTGCGGCTGCGGCTGCTGGTGTGCTACTAACATTGTTGGACACGAACTCAGAGAAAAACACATCAGGTTGTCCAACTGTCCGCTCATCGCGACATTCTGCGCCCTTAGGGTTTGCATGGATTCCTTAGTCGTCTCATCATTGAGAACATCCTCCTCTTAGGTCTGGCCGCCTCCGGAGGTGTCTATGTCTGCAATCGTCGGATTCTCCAGTGCTTGATCTGCTACCGGTAAGCCATCTGGTCCAATTGGGAGATTATTAGTGTTATCTCCGGTATTGCGGTTGCCTCCAAATTCTTCCATTTCTGTCATCTGTTTGTTATAAACAAAAACAAGAGTTAAAGAAAATATTAGATTAGTGAAAATGGGGTCACTTGTGACACAATTGCCCAGGCTCCACGGTGGGCGCCAAATTATTTACCTGTAAAACAGTACAGTTGAATTTGTATACGTGGTAAATGATTTGTAGGTCCCATGTGACTGATTTGGCAAAAGTGTTATATAATATATAATTCAAATAAGTAATATTAACACAAAATAAAGATATAATTAGCCTGAGCCTGATATAAGCTTCTTGACAAAGTTTCTGTGACTAGTATAAAAGCACAAGTATTGAGAATAATATTGATAAGTGTATTGTAATAACTTGCATATGATGATTTACAGTGGAATAATGTGTCCTATTTATACTTGAGATCACGGGTACACACCCACGATACATGCCTCTATTAATACAAGAGAATAAATATTGTAATAATTGGACAATTAGTGTCTCCATAAATGTCATTAACGCTCCATTGGAAAATGTGAGATCGGTGTTGTAATATCCGTCCGTTGAAATTCAAATCGTTCACATGATCTTCTCGATCACTGGTACTCGCGTCCTTCCAATGCCCCCGGTCTCATTCATGCTCCACCGGTAGCATCAGAAGCTGATACTGCCACGTGTCATGATATAATTCGCTCACCTGTATTATACGAATTTCATCCTATACATTTTTGATTAAAAAATTATTTTATAAAAGATATTAAATATACATGAATACCAAAAATTTAGGCGTTATTTTTGTCACTTTATTATACGTAATCACTACCACTCTCTCTTCCACTTCTCCATTACTGATTTTCGCTTTCCCTTCAATTTCTTAATTGCTCCATCAAATTTTCCGGCTTTATCTTTTGTCATTAAAATCTTTTGTATCTTTTGCCATGAAAATCTTGTGCAAGATGGCCTATTGCAAATAAGTTCATACAACAAAAATAATTTTCACAATTGACCCATATTTTTCTATTTCTCACCATTTCAGTACTCAATCTTGTGGATTCAGAAAGTAAATTAGGCTTCTCCAATACTATGAATAATAAATGGTCTGCAACCAAGCAAACGCCGTAGTATCAGAAAGATTTTCTCTCTTTCACTCCAAGATATCTATCGAACTGTGGTGCAGTGGTGGCTATGGTAATTTTAGTGGTGGGTAGTTTTGAAGGTAAAAATTGGTGTATATATATTGTATTTCATTATATATTTGGCGTATTTTGACTTTATCACTGTACATATAATTACATACACACAACATACAAGCACATACAATAACATTCAATTGTGTATAACATTATATACATATGTAGAATAGTGTAATTCTCCTTGGTTGGAGCCATAAAATGACTTTCGAAGCCGGAAGACATACTGAGGAGTCGAAGGATGCACAAAGCTAGGTGGTTGATGCATGTATACAGTTTCTTTCAAATTCCCATGTAAGAACGCATTTTTCACATTAAGTTGATGAATTGACAAATTCTTTCCAATAACAATGCTCAAAACAATGTGGATGGTGGCTGGTTTAACCAATGGACTGAAGGTCTTACCACAATCAATTCCCTCTTGTTGCCCTATGCCATTTTCCACAAGTCTCGCCTTATGGCGTTCAAGCTCACAACTATCTCTGAATTTGTGACGATATAGCCACATGCAACGAATCACATTCACCCCTTTGGTTTCGGGACAAGATTCCAAGTGCGCTATGCAATTAGCACATCAAATTCTTAATGTATGGCCGCATTCTAATTCGGGTCAAGCTTGACTAATTTTGGATTTTTAGGTATAGGTGAGATGGTTTGAGTGGATAGGTTAAAGTGGACTTTTGGTTTGAAAATCTCATGCTGGGCATGGATTTCCATGTGATGTTACGGGATGCGGACTGTTTCGGGTAATGGGCTCGGGCAGTGGGACAGTGGGGCAGTGAGGGGTTGACGAGAATAACGAGCATATGAGTAGTCGACGAGGGCTGTGGGGGTTGGTGACGTAGGCTAGGTTGGTGACGCGGGCTATGGGGTGGTCGACGCAAGTTGCGGGGTGGGTTGCTGGATGCGGGCAGTGTGTGACAGGGACTGGGATGGCAGTGACGGCACACTGCCCATAGGCAGGCAATGTGTAGAGGCCTGGGCGGAAGTAGTGGCAATCGTTGGAGGTACAGAATGGGTCGGACTACTAGTTCCATGGATTATGTTTCGGATGAGAGGGGATGTGTCCGAATCGTTTAGGAAGCTATAATCAGTGATTTCGTATTTACTGATGTTTGCAAATGGGAAAACGTGCTTCTCAAATGTGACATGGCGAGAGACTAGGATTTTATTTGTGGACAAATCATAGCATAAGTACTCTCTATGATTCGACGGAAAACTCAAGAAGATGCAAGAAGTAGTCCTAGGCTCTAGTTTATGAGGAGTTGTGGAGGTGAGATTCGGGTAGCATAGGCAACCAAAAATCCGACGGTGACCATAGGAGGGGATTCGACGGAAGAGAATTTTGGTTGGAGTGTTATTATGAAGCATACTCATTGGTAATATATTGAGAATATATGTTGTCATGTGCAAAACATGAGCCCAAAAAGAAGGGGGGATAGAAACATGCCGGGGGAAGGTGCGGATCATATTATTGATGGTTCGCAGGATTCTTTCGGCTTTTCCATTTTGAGGTGAGGTATGGGGGCAATAGAATCAAAACACCATGCCATTGTCCGCACAAAATTTATGAAAAGAGGAATTGTCGAACTTACGACCATTGTCACATTGAAATATTTTGATGTTCTTCTTAAACTGGGTCTTAACATACGTCTGGAATTCTATAAAAGTGGAGTAAACTGAGACTTATATTTTAGAGGATAAACCCAAAGAAAATGAGATAAGTCATCCAAGAACACCGAATAATATTTGTGACCTAGATTGCTAGTAGTAGGGGATGTCCATAAATCCGCATAAATGATATCAAAAGGAGAAAAAGTTACACTCAATGTGGACGTAAAAGGTAGTCTAATATGCTTCTCTAGAGGACAAGAGTAGCAGTTGAGGGTATAGTTCCCTTTATTACATTGAATTAAATTTTGACTTCCAAGAAAATTAAAAACTGGTGCCCCCTGGATGCCCAAGTCTACTGTGCCAAGTTGATGGAGAGATTGTGGCTAGAGATGTTTGTTGATTGACACTTGCAGCGGAAGTGTTTGAGAAAGGATAGAGGTCCCCCACACTTTTACATCTCGTAAGAATTGTCCCCGTACGTAGGTCCTTCATAGAAAAATCAAAAGGGTCAAACTCAATAGCTATAAAATTGTCACTAGCAAATTTCCTAATAGAGATTAAGTTTTTAATGATGTTAGGAGCATATAAGATATTTTTGAGGGTAAAAGGTGGGTGAGGTGGTTGTGTTTGAGTGGTGTCGTAGCCTTGAATTGGAATGTGATTGCCATTGCTGACCAAAATAAATTGAGAATTGTTCAAATTGAATAGGTGAGAAAGATTACCAGAGTCATGAGTAAGGTGGGATGTGGCAACCTGTATCTATGTACCATACGTCTTCGGACTCTGGGAGATTCATAGTGCTGTAAGCCTGACTCATTTCGGCAGGGGTCGTGGGACCGTAGGCCTGTTGTTTGGCCGTGAAGAAGTGGGCCTGGTGCTGATGGCCAGTGTACTAGGCTGCAATGAGGAATATCGTGTCATGTTCATGAATGGTAGGTTAGATAGAAAGATGAGATTGTTGAAGAACCCTAAAAGCGAGCAATACGCTTTTCAGGACGACAAAAAGTTGTCGAAATCCGTTGATTGGAGAGAGAAATGTGTTGTTTGAAGGAATTGGTTTAGGAGCAGCTATGTTTTCAGAAAGTTCCGGAAACAGAGACAAATTATGCAACATTTTGGGAACACGATTTGATGAAGTAGAAGAATCTTGACTAATTATTAGTCGAGGAGGTATCGGGTGTGCCCGGTAGAGAAAGACAGAGAGCAGTGGGAACTTCTTGAAACATAGACAACCTTGGAAATTGATCATTCACATTACCACCGTTTTCCATGGCGTAAAATCAGAGGCATCTTTCTGCATCCCAAATATATTGCTTACAATGATATGTCGCAGAGCTAACTAGGGACGATCAAAGCTGAGAGGAAAAAATACAAAGAAAGCTATGTTCGTAAATGTGTAATTTAGTGAATTTGTATATATGGTTGGCTTCTGATATGTAGAATAGTGTAATTCTATTTGGTTGGAGGCTTATCATTGATGCAATATTTATAAGTGTTTATAATTTACAAACCTAATTGGAGAAGGATCTATACTTTACATAATTACACTAGAATAATGATTACATAATATATGGAGAATATTAATATATTCTCTATCAATATACTAGTGAATTTATCCGTGCTTCGCGCTGTTGTAAAAATCATCAATAATTTACTAAATATAACATAAATAAAAAATATATATTGTGGCAATATACATACTTCAAGCAATATTACATGTTAAGTAGTCCATAATAAATTATAATTTTAAAATCATATATTCTATGTTAAGGTTTTTAAATATTTTTGGGAGTTTCTCCTTACATAAAAATGTAAAATTAAAAAGTACAAAAAAAAAATAAAAATGCACCCACTTAGACATTTCTTCTTGAAGTACCCAGATGTACAATTACCAATTTTCACGCTCTATATATTTCTTGGTGCAAAACTTAGACATAAGAATGTCAAATGAAGAACGTATTTCAATGTTTAAAGTTTATTTCTTTTAAGCAAGCTATTAAAAATTCTGAAAGTTGATTAGTAGTTAACAAACTTTCAACAAAGTTATAAGTTGCTAATTTGAGGCAAAATAGTTACAAACTCATGTCAATCAGAAATTCATTTAAAATCAAACAAAAAAGGTAACATAGAAAGAACATACAAAAAAATTAAAACATATAAAGCATTGTCAATTCCGTACTTCAAACATTATACATATTACAAGTAATTCATGAAAGGATAGACTTCTATAAATGAACTAATCTATATATGTAAGGCAGATATGCATTTCTTAATAAGTTATCTCTTTGATTTTTTTTTGAAAAGTTGAAGAAGTGAATTGTCTTTTGTTATTTTTATTGAAATAATAAATATCATTTTTCTTATATAATTTAATATATGCATGAATACGTTTGATTTTTAAATAATTTTTTGGTAGTTTTACATAGAAAATAATTTAAAATTGAAATGTAAACAAAAAAATCACCCACATGGTCGTTTCTATCTTGAAAAACGCAAACATTTCAGATAGAAAAAAATTAGACGAATAGGGTGTGCCTCAGTGCCTACAACAACAACAATATATCTAGTGAAATCTCACAACGTGTGCCTCAGTGCCTCAATATTTAAAATATATTCCTTTTAATATAATTTCTGCATTGACTACGTTATTTTGAGCCGAGGGTCTATTGGAAACAATCTCTCTACCCCACAAAAGTAAATGTAAGGTCTGCGTACATCTTACGCTCTCCAGACCCCATTGTATAGGATTATACTAGGTATGTTGTTGTTATTATTATTATAATCAGTTGTAAAATATTAACCGTTAATTTGATTAGTATTTAGCAGATTTTTGACAAAATCACAAATAATTAATTTGAGCCCAAATAAAAGTATAGACTTGCGACAGTCAATCATGAAAAATCAAACTAAAAAGGCTTATATAGAGAACAAACGAAAAAGAAAAAAAACACAACACACATCCTCCTTAGGACTTTAATTATAAGAAAATAGATAAAAATAGAAAATACGGAATGAGTACATAATTTCTGAACTCTTGTCTATGCCCCTTCTATAAACTAATCAACATTCAAGAGCCTCCAACCAAACTAAAGCACAAATGTAATGCTAAAATAATAATATAAGAACATCATAACTTCAAATGTGAAATAAAAAGGATAATCTTTGGAGGTGTCTCATGAAACAAAAGGATATGAATTTTTATAGATAAAAATAAAGGAATATCATAAGGTATATTAAAATTTTAAATTAAATATATGGGGTGTTATGCAAATTAATGGTATTTTAGAGCTATATTATGTGAGTACGTGTGCCTGTCTTAAGAAACCAATATTTTAGCAGCATTTATTGGCTACTTGAGCTTTATTGGGCAAAGCAAACGGATCATTTTTTTTCTTTTTTATTACTCCATTATGCTAAATAGATTGAAGAAGAATAGGAAAATAAATGTAAAAAAAAAGAAAAGATAAAAGATAAATATGACTTTTAATCATAGAGAGATGACATATTACCTTGTTTATGTCTAGCTTTATATTTTATATAGATTTATGTGTATGTAAATATATGTCATATTTAATTAATTTATTTATTTTAACTTTTTAATAAGTATGTGAAAGTATACCGTGATATACACGGTATACACGGCATATACAATGCCTCCGTGTATATCACGGAAACACAAAGCAATTTGGTCCGTGATATACATGCCTAGTAATAACGGTTTTAAGCTAGCTTTTGGGGTTGAGTTAGGCCCAAGATCCATTCTTTAAATAGTATTAGAGCCATCATTCCAATTCCATGTTCACCGATGTTGGGTCCCCAAATTATGTCATCCACGCTCCAGTTAACGGATTCTAAGCATGCAGTGGAGTGTTAACAATCCCACATCGGAAATGAAATGGGAACATAGACTCCTTATAAGAACTTGGATAATCCTCACCCTAAAAGCTAGCTTAAAACCGTGTATACTAGGCATGTATATCACATACCAAATTGCTTTGTGTTTCTGTGATATACACGGTATACACAATGCATTGTATATGCTGTGAATACCGTGTATATCACGGATTGGGGCTTTCCATGCTACGGGCCCCAATCCAATTCCGACACCTACCGATATTGAAGCCGCCATGCATACACTTAGATTGAATCCTCCAGACGCAAATTGGTACATGGACACCGGCGCCACTTCTCACATGACGTCCGACCAAGGTACTCTCTCGTCTTATTCCAATTTGAGCAAAAATTGTGGCATAATTGTTGGTAATGGCAAATCAATTCAAATTTGTGGTTACGGTCATATAACTTTGTCTCCCCCCATCCACCCCTTGTCTTGAAAAATGCCCTTCATGCCCCTAACTTAATTAAAAATTTGGTGTTTATCCGTAAATTCACCACTTATAATTGAGTTTCTGTTAATTTTGATCCTTTTGGATTTTCTGTGAAGGATTTCAAGACGGGGATACCTCTCATGAGATGTATTAGTAGGGGATATCTTTATCCTATCACGCCCGCCTCCAGTCTCTCGAGCCAAGCCTTGCCATCTACTTTTGCAACTATAGCTCCTTCCTTGTGGCTTGCACGTTTGGGTCACCCTGGGTCGTCCATTATTTCTTCGTTACATAAAAACAATTTTATTTCTTGTAAGGGTACGCCTAGTACTCTAATTTGTCATTCATGCCCTTTAGGAAAACATGTTAGATTACCATTTGTAGCCTCTACTTCTCGCACTTTAATGCCATTTGATATTATTCATAGCGATTTATGGACATCTCCCGTTTTAAGTTCTGTGGGCCATCGTTATTATGTTATATTTTTGGATGATTATTCTAATTTTTATGGACTTTTCCGTTAGCGAAAAAATCTCAAGTTTTTTCCACCTTCTTAAAATTTATAGCATTCATCCTTACCCAATTCGAACGAGAAATAAAAAACATTCAATGTGATAATGTCAAAGAATATGATAATGGGTTGTTTTGAGATTTTTGTGATACTCATGGCATACATTTTTATTTTTCTTTTCCTCATACAAATTCACAAAATGGGAAAGACGAACGAAAAATCCGTATCATAAATAATATTGTCTGAACTTTATTGGTCCATGCTTCCATACCCCTTCCTTTTGGCATCATGCTCTACAAATGACTACCTATCTTCTTAACATACTTCCTACAAAAGGGTTGACATATTCGTCTCCTCTTCAAGTCCTCTATAATAAAAATCATTCGTACTCCCATCTTAGGTCTTTGGGTGTTTATGTTATCCACTTTTTTCGTCAATTACTATTAACAAACTTCAAGCACGTTCTACCACTTGTGTATTTTTGGATTATCCATCTAATCATCGTGGTTACAAATATTTTGATTTATCATCTAATAAAATCATCATTAGTCGCCATGTTATTTTTATGAAACCCAATTTCCGTTTGCTAAAGTGAGTAGTCCCGTGCCTAGTTCGTATAATTTTTTAGATGACGACGTCTCCCATACATCGTGCACCACTTAATGGGCCGCTCCAGTTACCCACCACATCCCACTATTTCTGCCCCAGTTTCGGCTATTGGGCCGGTTGCCCAGCCCAATACCGAAATTGCTTCAGCCCCGGCTACTGTTTCCAGTATTGGGCCAGCAGGCCCACTACCTGCTGGCCAGCCAGTCCCCCATCCGAATTATTCCAAAAATCCACCCAATTCTCCTCCGAGTCATAGACCGATCACTCGTAGTCAACGGGGTATTTTTAAACTAAAACGCCATTTAAATCTAAATTCTAATGTCTCTAAATCCCTTCTGCCACGTAGCCCAGTGTCTGCCTTAAGTGACCCGAATTGAAAATTGGCTATGAACGACGAATATGATGCTCTTATTGCAAATAAGATGTGGGAGTTGGTCCCCCGTCATTTTGGTGTTAATATTATTCGGTCTATGTGAATTTTTACATATAAAGATAATTCTGATGGCTCTTTTGCGCGACATAAGGCTCGTCTTGTAGGTGATGGTAAGACTCATCAGGTTGGTGTGGATTGTGGTGAGTCATTAAGTCCTGTGGTCAAGCCGGCTACCATTTGCACTGTTCTCAGCTTGACTCTTTCGAAAGCATGACCTATTCATCAGCTCGATGTGAAGAATGTTTTCTTACATGGTGATCTTAAGGAGACAGTTTACATGCATCAACCCTTGGGTTTTCGAGACCCCAAATATCTGCATCATGTCTGTTTATTGAAGAAGTCCTTGTATGGGCTTAAGGAGGCTCCCCAAGCCTGGTATAAGCGATTTGCAGACTATGTATCTACTATTGAGTTTTCTCACATCAGGTCTGATAATTCTCTGTTCATATATTGTCGTGGTACTTCCTTGACATATATTCTCTTATATGTGGATGACATTATTTTGAAAGCTTCTTCTGATGATTTACGCAAGTTTATCATGACCCTCATCAGTTCTGAGTTTGCTATGAAAGACTTGGGGCCCTTTGAGTTATTTTTTGGGGATTGCTGTCACTTGTCATGCAGGTGGGTTATTCTTATCACAAAGTAAGTATGCCGCTGAGATCATTGAGCTAGCTGGCATGTCCTCGTGCAAGTCCAAGTCCATTCCAGTTGATACTAAACCCAAGTTGGGTGCTGCGGCTGACTCACCTTACGAGGATCCCACCCACTATCGCAGTCTTGTTGGAGCACTTCAGTATCTTACTTTTACGAGACCCGATATTACATATGCCATACATCAGGTGTGTTTGTTTATGCATGATCCCAGGGTTGAGCACATGAATGCGCTCATACGCATTATTCGATACATCCAGGGAACACTTGACTATTGCTTACATTTATATCCATCATCGACGTCTACACTTGTCTTGTATACATATGCTGATTGGGGTGACTGTCCAGATACTAGACGCTCCACGTCTGGTTATTGCATTTTTCTTGGTGATAACTTGGTCTCATGGTCTGCAAAGTGCCAGTCTACATTATCCCGCTCCAGTGCAGAGTCCGAGTATCATGGAGTAGCCAATGTGGTTTTTGAATCATGTTGGTTACGTAATCTTCTTCTAGAGCTTCATTGTCCCATTCAGAAGGCTACCTTGGTTTATTGTGATAATATTAGTGTCGTCTATCTTTCTGGTAATCCTGTTCAACATCAGCGCACTAAACATATCGAGATGGATATCCACTTCGTTCGAGGAAAGGTAGCTCGTGGACAAGTACGCGTCTTACATGTCCCTTCTAGGTATCAAATTACCGACATCTTTACTAAGAGTCTTCCCACGATTCTGTTTGAAGATTTTAGGGACAGTCTCAGCGTACGACAACCGTCCGCTATGACTGCGGGGGTGAAAGTATACCGTGATATACACGGTATACACGGCATATACAATGCCTTGTGTATACCATGTATATCACGGAAACACAAAGCAATTTGGTCCGTGATATACATGCCTTGTATACACGAATTTAGGCTAACTTTTGGGGTTGAACTAGACTCAAGATTCATTCTTTAAAGTATGTGCCCTTGGTATTTATGTAGTCCACGCGTCTATCTTTTATGTACCACGTGGAACTGCAAATGAAATTCCTTTCCCTTCACTTTTATACCTTTTAGTAAATGTTAATATTCATTTGGTTATTTTGCTGGTTCTGGATCATTTGTGTTAAATGATTTATTTAGTTGGAATACAACGACTGCAATTTTTTGATTTCAAAGGCTTTTGAAAGTGGAAATTGCTCAACGTGGGTAAAAGGGGACACTGCTTCGACTATAAGAGGTAATTTATATGCTTTTTTATTGTGATTGTTTAGCTATAATGTTATTAAATGGCTGTGCTTTATAATTCATGCATACTGTATAGAAGAAAGATGTGTCTACTTTAAGAATAATAGATGTTAATATTATAAAGTTTAGACTTGAATATAGATAACTCTATGAAACACTTGAAACAGATGCCTAACATATCTTGGTTCCGAAAATAGTGAAGAAAATCTAACCGACGCATTGCATACGGAGAAATGACACTGCAAAAATTCTAGAGCATAGAGCAAAGAGATTGGACTGGTAACTTACAATGAACTATCCAATGGCACAGAAGTATAGCAATGACTCAAGAATTATGATTGTGTTGTTGTACTAAGAGAATTTACAATCTCAAAATTTTAATATGATTTTCCTAAATCATACTACAAAATATATCCTCTCAACTTGAATTGGTATCACTTTATGTTGAGTTGTGGAGCCTAATTCATCACAGACACGATGAAGACCCTACGTAGAGTGTGGAACGCTGATCGACCTGAGCGGTTAGGTCGACGTGGGGTTGGAACCCCTGAATTTTTTTATAATGTAAGGTTATTTAGTGGAGAGTATTTTGGGAATTTCGGGCTTGTATTATGTTCGTCCTAGTTTTCGCTATATATAGACTAGGGGTGTCAGTTTTTTTTAGAGCGTGACTAGAAAAAGAGAGAATTGTAAAACCACAAACTCCATATTCTGATTATAGTAAAATCTACAGCGGCAAAGTGGACGTAGCTCTCGCATTGAGGATGAACCACTATAAATCTGTGTGTGTTATTTGTTCTTCGCTTATTTACTGTTTTCTGATTAGGTAGGATTTGATCCTAACATTTTAGTCCCCTCTTTCTTTGTCTATTGGAAACTTAAAGAATGATTGTCCAAAAAAAAATTTGATAGACATTCTGGATGTATAATGTGGATTGTGATTGGAGAGGAAAAGAAGGTTTTTCTTAGGGTGAAGAGATGGGGTTTAGTATATTGAAGTGTTTGCTTATTCAAGCTGTACATTCGCCAAACCGAGGATAAATATCTAGCTAAGCTTATATAGATGGTTGCTTATGTAGACGACATAATTGTTGTACACTGTTTACTTTTTAATCCTGATCTAAACTAACCTAATAAAAGTTGAAAGTTGAAGGGATTACTACTTTATAATGTAAAATGTAACAAGTTCTATTCCTGGATGACATAAACTAGAGTTTACTGCAAGTCTACTATAAGGTAAAAGGAAAACATAACTCAATAGGAAGCCAATTTCATTAACTAATAATAAGGTGAGCAGAAAAACAGTAAAGAAATTTGCTAAAAGGGCATCCTATGCATAACTCCATTAAAAAAAAAGACCGATTCTGGTTGTACATAAAAGACTAAGGGCAGAGTGGGGTTAATTAAGAATCGGACATTTATTTTTGAAATCTATATGCAAGAATGCTGCTGCATATATCACTTGAAAAGATCCACATGAAATCTCAAATGTAACAGTGGATGTATGCTCTGCTAACACTTCCTGCGCTAGATTTTCGGCTTTCAATAGACAACTTCAGTACGTGTAAGGATAATTCCCTGCCTTTACTTCGGACACAGAAATAAACGTTATTCGTCCATTGTCTGTCTATGAAACAGGTATCAGCTTGTATGTGCACTTGTGTACTAGCTGCAACCATTTAGTGACACTTAACCACGTACCTTGGTTTTAGGTTTCCAGTGAACTACATAAGAGAGTCTCCGAAATAGTAAATGGGCAGAAAAAGGACAACTACTATTAATTATATTCTGGTTCAAATGGCTGAAAACATAATTACCCCACAATAGACATAAAAACCAACTTAAACTTGCATCATGCGAACAAAAAATCATGATTTTAGGATATGTAGAATAATTGTAAAACTTTACATTATCCCTTCCAATTGATCTAGAAGCTAAGTCATGTTTTCAATCCCCTAATTTTTGAAATTTCTTATCTAGGAGATCCCTTTTTATTCTGAGATTTGTGACATCACAGAGTAATCTGTCAAGTAGTATTGGTTCTTTACCCCCACTTCTTCATTAAGTGATCATGCTAAAAGATGTAAGAAATCTAACAGACGTATAAGCTTCACTCAATTTGTCTGAGAGAAAGCCATTCCTCTGAATTACTTCTCCGCCTCTGGATAGCCACAACCTTTCAATTTGTCTGCAGAACCAGTCCAACAAAACCAATCACCACCAGGAGATAGAAGGTATATTTACATCCCATTGCATTGTGCTATCTTGCCAACTTGAAATTTTGAATTGATGTACAGGTTCCTTCAAGATGCTTTTCAGCTTTTGGTTGGTATTTTCCATATTTAATGTTTACAGTGCATTTTGGGATCCTCTGCAAACCACTAAAGTAATGTGAAAATCTGGCATGTATTCTTTTATTAACTATATCAATGGCATTTCATCTGTTGACCTGCACTTACGTGCTTTAGAAGTTTAACCGATAAATCATATTTGAGAACTTAAAATCTAGAAATAAGGTTTTCATTATTTGTTGAATGACATATTATTTAGTAGCTTTTTACTACTTGAAATCTTGTTTCGCGATATGCGTGCATTCATGTTATCTCAGTACCAAGTTACATATATGCGGTATACCAAGCCATTCACTCAAATTTTTCATCTCTATTGGTACAGTTAACCTGGAATTTTGGTTACTCCATTTGTTACTAAGCAGATTCTGAAAATATTCATTATCAAAGGAAGATGATTCTTTCCTAACACTCACCAGAAATGATGTGAAGCTATTGGTACTTTGCACGAGGACTCATGGCGTTGATGTTGTAATTCAAGAAAGGAACATCTCTAGGAATGCTTCGTTATTGCAATGCGAATGAACATTCAAATTACCTTAAAGTTCACTTGGATTCTTTGTCTGCACTTCCTTATTACATGCCGAGAAGAAGTTTGTCAGTGATATAAAATGTGTAGTCAAAGGTTGTTTAAGCAGTTGGTTGAATAGTATGAGATCGGGCACAGGCACCACGGGCCTCTCATCTAGTTTCAAGTATATACATGACATACCACAAAATACAATAATATACAAGTGTACATGCTTTTGCAAAATCAGTGTTGCTATGTCTTATAAAGTTAATAATATCGCTTTAATTAGCAATAAGCGTCACTAATATTACTATTTATTACTAGAATCATCTCTGTCCAGACTTGAAAGACTCTAGCCCAAGCCCAAACTCTTTCTAATGGGCTGAACATAGTAGAAACATATATTCACACAAATGCCCTATTTTGGGGTGGTCTTTAATTTTGATCCATTAAATTTGAGTTCTTTAATTTTTGTCCTTTATTATTTTTGCCACGACATAATTATAATTTCGCTCGGCATAATTAGTGTTTATCTTCGACATATGTATCATACACAACCCACAGATTATGCCGGATAAAGCATAACTGTCAACATTCAACATAATATGAAAAAATACATAATTTTCAGATTTTGGCTGACATAATTAGCGTTTAATTTCAACATATGTATTATAACATCCACATAAACTATGCCAGATAAGACATAATTTTCAACACTCAACATAACTTAAAAAATTACTATAAAATTATGCCGCATAATTTAATTCCTACATGATTTATGTCGCGTGAAGCAAAAATTCAGTTTTCGAAAGAAAAAAATATTATAGAGACTATATCTTGCGAAATAAACTTGGATATTTTTATAAAATAAATAATAGGAGCAAAAATTAAAGAGCACAAATAAGGGAAAAAATTAAAGACCAGTGGGTTTGTTGGGCCAATCCGCACAAAAAAAATGAATTTGAACCACGTCATATAGAAAACCTTACCCAGAATTGTGCTCCTTTGCCATATCTTTGCAGCGAACTTCTCAAATGTTTTTCGTTCTTCAATAGAATTGAGTGCTTCTATTTTCCTCTCTATTATATAGTAGCTCTCATTCAATGAAAACACATATTTTAATGGATTGGGTCATAAAGGTGTGTTTATAAGAATGAAATTAAAGGTCATAATTCGGTGTTTGCTTCCAACATATTGTTGTGAAGGCAAAGTTGCAACTTTGATTAAGGTAATTTCCACTATTTAAATCTAAATCAATGTCATTTTACAAGGAAAATTATCTAGGAAATATACAGTTCCTTCGCTAAAGAAAGAAAAACAACGATGCAATAAGGGGCCTGCCAAATCTTTTTGTGAAAATAAGAAATTAAAAAGGTGTATTTGTAAATTAAGATACAACAATTCACATGAATTTGCTCTTCTATTCCATAGATGTAGAGGATCAACTGAATCATACAATTAAAATAGAACAAAAAAAAATGCTCCTTAATTATTCATATTAGCAATATCCCTAATAAGACCAAGGAAAGATCCCACATTATCATTTTCCATAACAAAAGGATTAGGAAGAGGTGGATTTCCCATAAAATAATACATACACGTTGATAAACGACTTGCTGCACCAAATATCGTTTGACCAACATTACCATTTGAATTAAATGTATCAATTATGATTTGAAAATATGATCTCATAAGAATGTACTCATGAAGACATTTCCTATAAATTTGCTTCAAGTTTGGATCTGTTTCATTTGTAGTGACTTCCAATACATTCTTGGCTATGGCTGTGTAATTTTTAAGTGCCAAATTAATTGTAATTCCTTCAAGATCATGCATATTTGTTGCCCTTTGTGCCTCTAGATTTTGTCCCAATACATTGTAACAAAAGTCTTGTTCATTTTCACATAAATCACAAGCTTTGTTCACTAGGCTTGTATCTAAACTTGTAACAAATAGAGTAACACTTAGAAAAATTATACAACGGATGAAGATTAATGAGGTTGATTTTCCCATTTTTCTCTCTTTGATCTATCCTAATTTCTCTCTTGGAGATTATAAATATGAGTTGGTTCGATATATAAAAGGCACAAATTTAATTAATGACATATCTAAGTGTAGAAATTTTCTAGAACGGTTGAAAATTGAAATACTATTAATGTTTTTACCAATTAGAGATTTTGAGGTATGATTCATTTTTTTAATATGGGATTATAATAATCTAAACTTTCCTACATTGTCAAGGTTACAAATGCGCCTCCACACTCCTTTGCGACCCAGAAAAAGGATATATGCAAATGTTGAAATGCTTTCTCAAAATTGTCTTAGGCGGCTGATCTTATACAAATACAATTAATAAGATTCTAAAACATACGGATATCATTTACTTCAGATTAAACTTCATATTGTACTTTTTCTCCCAAGGGGAACTTACAAAATACTTGCTGTATTTGATTAGAAAAATGTCTATACAAAGACCGATGTACGTATGGAGCCAGATTCAAATTTCAGTAGAGATAAAATATTGATGATTTATTTTTTATCTAACTAAATTTTGGTGAACGAAGTTACTCAATATCTATACCGACGGAAGATAATAAATACCCGATGAAATAGCCTAGACACAAATGTACCTGAACACTACTGTTATAAAAAGAAATAACATGTTACCTATACATAACAAGCCAATTATAAAAAAATCGATGTATAGGGTAAGATTATGTGGTGTCTTCTTAAGAACTCTTTTTTTTTGTCCTGGGAGATTGTTAAGATACATTTGCATCGCGCAACATCAGGCTATCAAAATTTATAATTTTTTATTCCACACATATGATCACAATTAGCATGAACTGAATCATACAATTATAGAAAAACAAATTACATGCTCTGGGTGAATTGAGGCGGAGGCGAGAGGCGATGCATTTTACGCAACACGGAGCGGGGCGTAAGCCTCGAGACGCGCGGCGTAAGCCCCACAGATATACGGGGCGTATGTTTCATGTATGCTCAATTTTATAATTTTATTACTAAAAAATAAGCAAAAGTAAAATTTTCATTAAAATTCTGCAAATAAATTCAAATAAATCACCAATAATATTAAAAAATTATTATAATATTATTTGAGAAAGATAACAACACAAAAAATGATAATAGCCTAGATAATCTTTAACATGAAATCTTCATTCACTTCATCATCAATCTCCAAATCTATTGGTCCTTCCTACCTCAACTAATATTTGCACTGATTTTATTTATATATTCAAAGAACGAGAAGGAAAAAGTGTAAGAGCAATGACAAAAGTGCAAGAGCAATCACAAAAAATGGATAAAGTTGCTTCAGGAACATAGTGCTATGAAATATCTATTATGTCAATTTGAGACATAATCACTTAAAAATCTATGAAAGTTGCTTTTTTCATTTATTTATTTTAGAAAAATTCATTACAAAATAAAAACATGATAACATAAAGTATAAATATCATTATACCATAATAAAAATTATAATCTATAGCAAACACATTTTTAAAATAATAAAAAACAAATTTAATGCCCGGGGCATACGTCTTTACGCCTGGGGCTTACGCTTTTGCGTCCGGGCTTACGCCCCAAATTCTAAGGTGTACGCCCTATGGATCTACGCCTTTCATTTGCGTCCCGAAGCGTTTTTGGTACGCCCCGATCCGGAAATCGCCCCGAAAACGCCTTTAAAAAAACTGATTCAATGTTGAGGACGTTACAATTCAATTGGCATATTTGAAATACACATTCACAGGAAGGTTCTCACAATAACTACAAATGAAACAAATCCAATGATCAAGTAAATTCATAGAAAGTGTCTTCATCAGTATATGGTCATGAAATCAGATTTTGAGTTCATAATTGAAACTTTAGTTCTACTGAAAATCATGAGATTAGCTACGAAATTTATCGATAATTCCCAGCTAATTCGTCGCTAAATAACTCATAGCAAATTGAATTTTCTTATAATTCATCACTACTCTATAGCTAAATAGGATTAGCATAAAATTTTGTTATTTAGCTACGACATTATGTCCGTCGCTAATTCCTTGTTTACTAGTAGTTTGGCAACGAAAGGTGATATGGACCAAGCAGTCAATTGGCCACAAACTCATCTAACCACTTGTATATTTTATTTTACAGAGTCCCCGGCTTCTCCAAATCCCTTTGCTGAGGATAATGAAAATCTTGCTTCCTTCTTTGAACTTATTAGGGAATATTTCTTTCATACCCTTGGAAGTTCATGAATAAGAAGAGTAAATTTTTCAAATGGCCACTCAGTTTAGTGAAATTGTGTAATAAAGTCGCTTATCTTGTTTTGTATCAATAAAGTCACTCAGTTTATACCTTGTTTTCTACCAAGTAACTTGAGAAAATTTAGCCAACAAGCCACTTTGAAACTTAAATTAGCCAACATGCCACTCATTTTCTTTTTGATTTATTTTTGAGAATTAGGGTTTTGGATGTGTGGGCCCGGAGTCACTTTATAATTTTTAAAAGTTTGAAACTTTAAACTTTTACACTTAAGTCCCTTTGTCTTGTATTAAAATATACAAAAGCCCTCTCTCTCTCTTAAAGTTGCTTTCACTTTCCCAAAACGAACTTTCTCTTCAACTTCCAGCGCACTCTTTGTCTCTCCCAAGCTCGGATTCTGTCCAGGCGTCATTCCCAAGTAAGTTTCTTCTTTTTGAAACTCCGTCGGAGCATTTTAAGCCCATATTGCCTTGAAAGTTATTTTGAATTTTGTTTATCTTGATAAAACCTAGTGTTCATAAAGTTCCATTTTTTTAAAATTTGAAAGTATAGCCTATTTTTTGCCGAAATATGTCTTATTTCTACTTATTTTGGTTGTTTCGATCTTGCTTTTTACTGTTTTCTGATTTTTTAAAAATATATCATCTGGTCTACTAATAGACTTTTGCTCTATTATTGTTGTTTTTATATCATGACTATATTATCTGTACGTAGATCATAAAGAATGGTTAGAAGTAGAGGAAGAAGAGAATAAATAACCAATCGTCCTGAAATGGTTCAAACTCATTTTGGTGTCAATCTTAATGATAAAAAATGAGGCGAAGAAGTACGATGAGATGAAAAAAGAAGAAGAAATATAAAATATGATAATTAGGCCTACTCATTCGCCATGGATCAGAATGATGATCATAGTGTGGCTGGTAGTGAAAGAGATAGAGTTGAGGGTGATAGTTATGTTTCAGAGGATGGCTCAAAGGAGTCTGATGAAGATGTTGATCCTCTGTCATTGCCATATTGTGCAAAGACAATCAATGTGGAGAAGTATGATTTGATTAATTGGTTGGATGATTATGATGCTTTTCTAGCAAAATTTTCCGTTAGAAGCAGACTGACCTTGTTAGAGAAATTTAAACAAGTGTTGAAAGATAAAAAAAATCAGGAGTTTGTTTAAGTGTTCATGTTTTGGTCACTTTAGAAAGGTCTCTAAACACTTTATCAAATTTAATGGACTGATGATCCATTATATGCTTCTTCGTCATGTCGTTGAGAAAAACAAACACGAGATGTGATTCTTGGTGAATGACAAGCCTGTGTGTTTTGGCTTGAGGAAATTTGCTTTGATCACTGATTTGGGTTGTGGATCATATCCTAGCGAATCAAGAGAGGAAAGGGCAATAAAGAAAGGGGCGGCTTTCTACAAAAAGGTTATGGGAAACAGAAAGATGTCAACAAGTAGGCTATTGGGGGCTATTAGAGGGTCCAGATTAAACAAAGAAGAAAAGTTTAAATGTTCTCTTGTATGGTTTTGCACACAATCTTTTTTGCCAAAGTTATGGATCGTGATTTCATTAAAATGGTGGATGATTTGGAATTCTGCCAGAGATATCCTTGGTGAAAGGAATTTTTGATCTCACATTGAACTACTAGAGGAAAAAGGTAGACGTTCCAAGGCTCCAGCAAGTGCACGTTGATAAGAAGATTGCATCATATGCCGTGTATGGTTTTCGATGAGCTTTCATGATAAATATTATAAATCACTAGTGTAGTAAAGTATAGATTGTGTGTTATTTATTTTTATACTCAGTGATGATTTGTGTGATTACAGGTTTGGGCATATAAAATTTCCCCTTCACTTGAAAGGAATGATGGCACATCAGATGAGGTTCATTTGCCTATTCCTAGGATCCTTAGGTAGCACACCACAAAAATGGGCGATTTAGTGAAGGTGATCCATTTAGGAATGGATCAGGAGATTCAAAGGTATAATTTTGGAGTGTATTATCAATTTGTTTACAAACATAGAAGCTAGATGTCAATGTTTTAGTTACTTGTAGGTTGTGCACCCTTACATCATCCCTACAATGCGTGAGATGGTGCATGATTACATGGAAAGCTTCTTGCCATATGATTATGAGGAGACAGATCCCATCATAGATAACTTAAAGCGTGAATTGGAAGACGTGACTGAATTGCATTTATCAAAGCATGCCTCGAAGGCTCCTAGTATGTTTGCAAAGGAGCCCGAAGAGGCTGTTGATGTGGAGGAGACTCATTCTAAAGCTATTGGTGGTAATTCAATCGCAAATGATGATGGGGGACATGTTGGTATTGGGACATCTAGGGATCGTGCCGAACCAAGTGGGAGCCAATCAGTGCAATTGGAGCAGGAGAAACTGAAGCAACGTGTGGATAGGATGGAGGAGTGTTTGAATACCCTTGTCACTTATGTGGAGGGAGAAAAGCTCAGAAGGAGCGAGAAGGCGAAGGAGAAGGAGAAGGAGAAGGAGAAGGAGAAGGAGAAGGAGAAGGAGAAGGAGAAGGAGAAGGAGAAGGAGAAGGAGAAGGAGAAGGAGAAGGAGAAGGAGAAGGAGAGAACTCTCAGAGAGAAAGGTGAATAATTTGAATTTCTTTTTATTGTAAGTATGTTGTATGTGATATGTATTATTTTCAATTATGTTTAAAAAATGCAGTGCAAGAACCTCAGCTAAAATTTGGCATCATCCGTAGTCCAGCTATTGAGGTCGAGAAGGTCGATGTCCCTGCTGTTGAACTTGAGAAGGTTGATGTCCCTGCTGCTGAACTTGAGAAGGTTGATGTCCCTGCTGCTGAACTTGATAAGGTCATCCCTATGCCAGTTGCCGAAGTTGAGAAGGCACCAGATATCATTGTGCCAGCTGCTACCGATTAGAAGACATCAGATGTCCCTGCTCAAGTTAATGAAAAGATTGTTTCAGATGCAGTTGAGGTTGATAATGAAAAGCTTGTGGAGGGCGTTATCGCCCAGATTAATGCTTCTTTAGATAATTAATTTGGTATTTGAATTGTAAAAATAAGTAAATTTATTTTGTGGATGTGTGGTGGTGGATGGCACACAATCACTAATAGTTGCTAATTTTGCTAAATATGACTGGGTTAAGAAACAATACACTTTGACTGTTTTTGTTTTTGAATTATGACATTTTTTTAATGATTTCATATATGACTGTTCTTACAAGTTGTAGACTTCATATATTTTGGGTGTGCTTAATTATTTTTAATCTAATTGCACTTTATTAGCTTTTTTAATTTGAATGTGCTTAAATATTTTGGATGTGTTCAAATATGTTAAGGTTAAATATGTTAAGCACCTTTTATCTATAAGCTACAATCATAGTTGATTATCGACTGTGAGTTATATTATCGACTATGAATAAAAGTTCATATGCAAACATAATAGAGACGTTGAGGACTAACATATTTATATTTTTTCATATATAAATAGAAGTTGCTTCAGATTGTTCATACTTGTTCACACAAAACGTTGGTGCCTCAATCACACTCAATCATATTGTTACATATTTTCAAATAGCAAACACCACCAATAATCCATACAACAACCTTAGTCCATTATCTTTTACTTCAGCCACCATCAGCCTTTGTTTTAGTTCATCCCTCTCTATCTCTATATCTCTCAACATAACTTTCAAGTGATCTTTCTATTCTTCAGCTTCTTTAAACAATGACTTAAGCAAATTCCTATCCTCTTCAGATTCTCTGAATCTAGTAAGTAATTCAAACTTGGCTACACTTTTAGATGTTGGTGTCGCAGATCCTCCTGGCTACTTCTAGGTCCTACACTCATTTGAGATTTCTTTGGCAGATTTGCTGTTGTGTTGGGGTGTGGCTCAATAAAACTGAAATAATCACAGCCACCATAATCCTAAATAAAACACACATTAATTAGATATTTTTCTACTGAAAAAAAATGAAAAGTGCATACCTTGAGAATTAGAAACTCACAATTTCAACTGCACAATTAAAGTATCTGCGGCCTGGATTCTTTGGGGTGTGTGATGTCTTCAACACAATGTATTCACTGCGGAAACAAATATCAAAATCTTGTGCTAGAGATACTAGAGATGTTTATGATAATTGAGATATTTTAGGGGTTTAAAATGGAGGACGTTGATGTAGAAGATGGAGGAGTTTGTGAAAGAAAAGAGACAATTAATGAGTCTGTTTTATATAAATAAGGGTGAGAAGTTAGCATTGTAAATTTAAATATTTTTTATTTTATTACAGTTGGAACAAACAATGGTGAATCAATTGAAATAATGCTAAGTGTACTGAGTAAACTATGAACCACACGGCTAATAAACCATGTTTATCTATACTAGCTTAGTGCAGAGGGGCATTATAGACCAACATGTCTAGAATAAACCGTTCGTCTAGTCTCGACTTATCAAATGGTCTATAATCTACCCATTGTTATATATAGATCAGGGCCAATTTTTTCTCTCTAAAAATGCCATAAATAAAAAGATAAATAAAACATTATAAAATTACTTGATCATATGTAAACATTACAAGGAATGGTCCTTAAATCATCAATATTTTTCTAAAAATATAATAAATAAAATAAAATAAATAAAAAGACTTGATGATATGTAAACATTATAATAACTCTTTGTTACATCACATGAGAGTCCTCATCCATTATACACATGATTAAAAGAGTTTTAGGACAAGGAATGATCCTTAAATCACCAATATTTATCTAAAAATACAATAAATAAATAAAATAAAATAAAATAAATAAAAGGACTTGATGATATGTAAACATTATAATAACTCTTTGTTACGTCACATGAGAGTGCTCACCCATTATACACATGATCCAAAGAGTTTTAGAATAAGGAATGGTCCTTAAATCATCAATCTTTATCTAAAAATGTAATAAATAAATAAAATAAAATAAATCAAATGACTTGATGATATTTAAACATACTAAAAACTCTTTAATACATCATATGTGAGTCCTCATCCCTTATACACATGATCCAAAGAGTTTTAGAACACTATTATCCAATTAGTCAGATACCACATTATTGTTCTCAAAGCACAACCTTATTGTAAGGACATACATTCCTTGCCCTAAAACTCTTTGATCATGTGTATAATAGATGAGGACCCAAATGTAATGTATCAAAGAGTTCTTAGTATGTTTAAATATCATCAAGTTATTTTATTTTATTTATTTATTATATTTTTAGAAAAAACTTAGCCCTGGTCTATATATAACAAAAAGTAGATTATAGACCATTTGATAAGTGAGACTAAACTATTGTTGTTGGCATTGACAATGGTACGTTTATGGCATACCAATGGACGGTCATTTAGATTTGGGGTATGGGGTTTGAGCTTTTTTTCCTTCCGGTTTTTATAATAATAATAACAAATACTAAATATGTACTTTACTTTAAGTAATGGAAACATTCACCTATTTATATGATATAAATACATTATTATAAATTATATTCCTATATAACTATTTTATTAAAATTTTAATTTACAATATTAAGTTAAATTTATGATAATTATTAAGTTTTTAAAATAGCATTGTCTATAATACTCGTGCTCACTTAGCCGTATGGTTTATAATTTATCCAGTTCACTTGGAACATAAAAGAAAGAAAATTGTAGAAATTACAAGAAAGATGTATAGCAAACAAACAACCCCAATATTCATTTCATTTCATTCAACAAAAGGAGCACATATATACAAAAACTTTCATCTATGAAACCAAAAGCTTCCATCTACTACTTTCATAAATGAAAGCTTTGCAAAAGTAACAATGAAATGAAATTAAACTAAAATAACTAGGGGGTTGATAAGGGCATCGACGTCGACATTGTTCATTTGAAGGATCACACGCAAAAGGCGCATGATCCTGTGGAGAGCAATGTCATTCCGTTCTCTGTCCTCCATGAGACCCCTGAAAAGCCTTTCAAAATCATTTCTGAGCAGGAGGACGTCCGACGATGGGGCTTGAAAAAGTTAGTGCCTCGCTGCACGACCTATGATTCTTCTCGCCATTGTAAGGTTGACGATTTTTTTTTATGTGAATGAAGTGTTTGTATATTTCAAATTGAGAAGACAGTATGGAAAAGCACCGATATATAGACTGTTTAGTCGGGTATTTAAAAGGCCCGCCAATGAACGATCGATGCGTTGCTGGCCGGATGGACATAGTGTTTGATATCAGATTGGTAAGACATAATTGTGCAGCTTTTTAAAATTTAATTAGTACGTTTCTTAGTTCAAAATGAATTAGCATTTTGCATAGGGAATATAAACCATTAGAAGGGTCGATTAAAATAATTAATGTGGTATTATAGAATAAGTGTTAGGTATATTATAAATCCATGCTATTATATTATAGACTAAAATAAAGTTGATTAACATTGAACTGACATTCATAATTAATACATTAGCAAATATAAAATTCAAAATACATTAAAATGAAAAACAATCAGGTGGGATGATGTCTCAAATATCGGCACGTTGTTTTCTTGTGGTCACTTTCCTTGCAAATTGAGCACTTGTTTATCTTCCCTTTTGTACTTTTACTAGACTTGAAAGATTCCCCGATGCCATGAATATGCTTCATTTTATTTCTTCCATATTTGGGCGTGTAAACCGGTGGGAAAATGTACATTTTAGCATACTCCTCTGACACATCCCATTCTAACTTTGGAGGGACTACATAAATAGTTTCAGCAAATGCAAGAATAAAATTTATACATAGATGAAGAATACGTGTAAATGCTTGTACCATATCTAGATCTGTACTTCAACCTCAATGCTTCCATCGCGTGAGCACACGATAATTTAACCAAGTCATATTCTCATGTTTTGTTCAATAGATTGACTTTGGCAGTCGCGCCACTGCCGACTATGGTGAACTCGTTGGCATCCCCATTTATATTATTGACAAACAAGGAGAATCCCTCATTAATTTTTTCCTTAGCGTATTTTCAGCCTAAGTCACAAATAAATTGATTGTCACGTTCATAGCTGTACGTCTCTGCATGAAAATATCAGAAAACTTTCTAGAAACAAAATTGAATATGGTAATCACCGGGTACTCTCTTTCATCCTTTAACATCGAGTTTAGCGACTCAGCAGTATTTGCGGTCAGCACATCGTACTTGTTTGCTAAAAATGTGTCTTGCTCCACTTGTAAAATTCTACATCAAATTCAAGGCAATTAGCTGCTTCAGGGCATTTATCCCTTAATTCCTAAAAATGCTCACTGAACTCCTGGTAACCATATGCCTTTGCTGCATCATTGTAACAATGAAGAATGTCTCCACATTGGTAATTCTTTCGAAGGTTTTCAGCAAGTTGCTTCATGCAAAGTCCATGATGGACATGCTTAAAAATCCTTAAAACACCGTTGGCTATGCTCTTGTGCCTATCATAGATGATGCACAGGTCAGGTTCATCGGCGATTATGTACTTCAGCTGCTCGAAGAAGTAGGTCCAAGATTCATCACACTCCTTGTCCACCACGCAAAATGCAATTGGATAGATATGACTCTCAGTATCCTGTGCGACGACAGTCAACAACACACCCTCGTACTTGCCGTATAAATGTGTGCCGTCAACGACAATAAACTTTCGCATGTGGGTATATTCTCGAATGCAAGCTCCGTAAGCTATGAAGTAATATTTAAACATGTTCTCATCATCAAGGCTAATGCCAATCCTAGAACTCAGATTTAAAGTTTGAACCATGTGAGAATAAGCCAGTAAGATGTCATATCCGTGCTCCGATGTCCCCCTAACCATGTTCTTAACTAATACACATGCCCTCCAACACATATAATAGCTTGATTTACAACGAAACTCCCTGAAAACAGTCATCTGTATTTTCTTTCTCGTTGGCCCTTTGTTGTCAATATAGTCATTCATCAACACTGATGCAAGGACAACTAACGAGATGCTCTTATGAGTGCTCGTAACATTTTCAACCTCGCAATTGTGTTCAGCAATGTACTTGTAAATGCGAAACTTATTCAAGTTCTCGTACCTCTTGGCCCGCACCATCCAGCTACAATTAGTAGATTTTCATTCCACCTTATAATATTTGTTAGTACTCTTGTTCGATTTAAAACAGAACATGGTATTTACCGCAACTTTCTTTAATAAAACCTTTAAATATTCCTTGTTATCGAATGTTTACCCAAGGAAAAAATCAGTTTCATCAATGAAGTTGTGGATGATTTGTGTACCACTTGGCTGCTCATCACCTCCATCAGACTCTCCATCCTCACTATTATCATCCGTATCCATTAAATGATCACCTATGCTCTCAACTTTCATTGAATTATCATCAGCTGGATGTTGTGGTGGGGATAGGCGTGGGGTGGTGCTGTCGCTGAAGTAGAAGCTTCTTAAGACCTCTCAACAACATTTACTCTTAAAATAGGCCTAGAACCATCAATAGCAACATCAAGCATGTACAATCCCACATACCTATCATTTGTTATAAAAAGAAGGATGCGTTTTCCCCCTCATGTGCAGGAAATTAATCATATAACTAACGCGTAAGTCGGTGGGCTCACAACTTAAGTCTCAGCTTTCCATTACGCTCGTAACCAAGTCGTTATACGTACCATTACGACATATGGCAATCGAAGCTGTCACCTTGCTCGCAGAGATCCAATTTCATAATTTTGGGGTCTCCACTCATTCGCCCATGTAATCACCGCCTACTATAATATATTCTGCAATCGACACCATAATAGACTATGCCTATGATCTATGACTGGTCGATGACTCGATGATGACTGACCGACAATCGTATTAGATTCAGAACCAAAAAGAGCAGGGATAAAGCATTCACCGGTTATGAATAAGGTATTTGAATGGAGAATTGACTCCACAAGAGAATTTGAATTCCAAAAATAAATCCAATGTCGGACTGACGCCGGAATTTTGATCGGAAAAATGAGCTTTTGAAACAATGAAGAGAGCTCTTTTTCAACGAGCTTTTAGCTACAATGGTGGCAGTAGGAAACTTTCAGTCGTTGGGGACTATTTTTTTGATGAATAGTTGGAATAGTCGTCGGAAATGTGATCTAAAAAATCAAAAAATCGGAGCTTTTGTAGGGATATTGGAGGGAAATATTTAGTTTCTATTTCTTTTTGGATAATTAAAATGGTGGGGATTGGGGGCCAAATAGTATTTTTATAACTCTGGGGTTAGGTTTGAACGTAGTATTTTTTGACAACGATGACGTAATAATAGATGAATGACAATGATGACGTAATAATAGATGACTCTTTTGCTAATACTTTGAGACTTGTGACTTTTTCATCAATATAAGTGTTGAAAGTGGCTTTTAATCTAAGAGCCCCAAGTAACTTTAACCGGTAAAAACCCATCGGATCGCTGACTTGAACGGCCCCACGAAGTCAAAATTTCTTACCCGTTCCACTACCAAATATAATGGGTCAAGTATAAATTAAATAGACCCTTTCCCTTTAAAAATACTAATCTGAAAGGCATGACACTAAACATTTGAAAGGCTACAGAATAATTAACAAAGGTAACCTTAGAATTGAGACACATTAACAAGAAAGTGTCATTCCTTGCGAATTTGTATCTTTAAATAAGGGAAAGGGTGTATTTTATAATTTATACTTGGTCCATTTTATTTGGTCGCGGAACGGGTGGGGTCATTTGCACTTTTGTTCCTAGTTTGTGCTTGTGATTAATTTTTGCACCTTAATATAAACAGCTTTATCGTCGGACGTATATTTATATTTTCGTATCATAATATCTCACAAGTTATATCAGAGTCCTTAAAATTTTATGCTTCACTAGACATAAATTTGATTTTAAAGGACAAAAATTAAAACCAGTCCATTTGAAAGAGAAAATCTAAAGACCAGTCTATTTGAAGGAAAACCGTGCAATTTCTTCGAACGAATGTCTTGATTTGGGTACACAGTATAAGGGAGTGATTTTATTAATATAAAAATAAGATAATTAATTTATTATATGCTTTTATTAAGTTGAGTGATTTTATTGATATAAAAATAAGATAAGTAACTTTACTACACAATATTATTAAGTTGTGTGATCATTTGAGAAACTTCATCCGTTCCTTTTTACTTGTTTTCTTATATTAAAGATATAAATTTTTATTTTACTTGTTTATTTTAGCAAATCAGGAGATATTTACTATTTTATTCTAATATTACCATTTTCATTAAGTAACTACATAAAGTATAATCAACTTAGATTTCAAAGCATAATTAATAAGAGTAATTTAGTAAAATAAACCCCTAATAAGTATTTTGCACAACCCTTAAGAAAATACTTACTCTTAGAAAAAAATATATACTTTGACTAAACTATCGTTAATTAAATATTACCTTATAAATAGAAATATAGTTTCGTGATTACATAAAAACTCACATATCTAAATAAGGATAAATTTGAAAGAAAATATTTAATTCTTTCTTGATTATGTAAATGTATACTTAATTTGAATCAAAACAAAAAGACTAAGTGAAAACTTATTATGAATAGAAAGAAATAGTATCTTAAGGGGAGTGTCAAGTCAACAAAGGAATAGTAAAAAGGAACGGTGTTTGATTATTTTAAGAGGAGTGTTTGATTATTTTACCCTTATTTATGTTTTATAATACAATCTCTCTTTATTAAATATATATTTTATTTATGCGTTATAGTTGAGGTGTTTGTAGTCTAATGTACTACTAAGGATATCCTGAGAAAAATAATAATTTATTTTCTCTTGAACTTCAAAAATGTTAAATATTTTTATTGAGAATGACAAATATTTTAAGACAAGGAATACCATCGCTTGTCAAGCAGCAATTTTGGAAGATTAATGTACGAACTTAAATCAAGTTAAAAAGCACCACAAAGACATGTCTCTTTAACTTCTTGACCCTTTCTCTATGTACATTACTCCCTCCAAATTAAAAATAATGCCCACTTAACTTTTTTTCCTTTGGTTAAAAAGTGTTTACTTATTAAATTAAGAAACAATTAATCTTATTTTTTCATATTTACTTCTATTAAGTGTTATGTAATCAATCTCAATACCTATTTAATTAAGGAAAATTTAATCAAATTATCTATTTTTACTTAAGAATTAATATTTTTTTAAAGAATGTGCAAATAACTAAGTATACAGTCTTTTTGATGCTGTTGAATTATCTTCTTGTTCAGTAGAAGACTCGCCATTTATTGCTCTTCTTTACCTATAATTTTACCACAGACACAATTACCGGATAAACATCAGATTCAAAATCAATATAGAAATATATTGGAAAATAAGGGGAAAAAACATGTTAATATGTTGATTTAGCCAGCCAGTTGGTTCACTTGGTCACATGCAGTTAGGCACCGAGTGTCGTATTACGCCCAGACTATGATTCGGGGCGTGACACATAGTTGCGGTGGTTCGGATAACTATCTCAAAAGTCCAGGGTGAGCTGTAGACACTTTTCCAACACTGGAACTCCCTTATCCTATTATTTACTTTTCTGTCTAATATTTCAGATAGTACTATGTATTTAAATTTCAAACTTGTATGCTAAATTAATAGCTCCGTAATCATGATAATCAGATTTTGGGGGATGATTTCTAAAGCTTATGTATTAAGTATTTAAGACTTGGTCAATAGTTCCGTTGTTCTTTACTTTTCCGCATTTACTATTACTTATTACGTCTTGAATGTAAGGGGTTCGCTATGGGTTCAGGGTAGGTGCTCTCACGACACAAATAAGATTTTGGATCGTGAAAGTGATGAAGGGAAGAAGTAAGTATCTACATACTAACAGAGTTTTTGATAATGGAGCATGGATAGAGGGTGAAGAAGAGATTGACAATGCTGCAGCTCAGTTTAGTCAGGACCTCTTTTCACAACAGGACAACAATATTGATCTTGATATCAACATGTCCCAAAATGCATTAGTCATATAGATAATGAATTTCTTTCTAAAACCTCTAAGAGGAGGTGAAAAAAGCAGTTTTTGACATAAATCCCAACAATTTTGCTTGACCTGATGGATTTAGTGTTTTTTTTTTTGAAAAATCTTGGGATATTGTGGGAGCTGATATTTTAAACTTAGTTAGAACTGTTTTCAATGGCAAACAAATCTCAAGATATTTCACTAATACTTGTTTGATTTTACTTCCTAAAATTAATTCTCCTCAAACTTTTTCAGACTTTAGACCTATTAGTTTGAGTAATGACTTAGAAAATTATTTCAAAAGTACTGTCTGATAGGCCGTCTAATATTATTCCCAAAATTATTTTTACTCATCAAAGTGGCTTTGTTAAAGGTAGATCAATTGAGAAAAATATTTTATTAGTCCGAGAGATTATTCATGAGATTAAACAGGATAACGAAGGGGGTAATGTGATTTTCAAAATTGATATGAACAAAATTTATGACAGATTATCGTGATATTTTTTGTGTGATGTTATAAGAAAAATGGAATTTTTATCATATGGAATCTTCTTTGAGATAACGGGTATAGTGTTGTAACAAATGGTAAGAGGCATGGGCTTTTTATATTACAAAGGGGAGTAAAACAAGGACACCCTATATCTCCAGCTTTATTTATAATTGCTGCAGAAACTCTTTCATGTATGCTAAATGATCTATATAACAAGCCTAGATTCAGTTGCTTTACTATGCAGGCTGATAGTCCTAAAATCAATCATTTAGACTCTACCGATGATTTAATTATCTTTTATGCAGGAAAATCCAAAACTCTTAAGATGGTCATGAAGGTTCTGGAGGATTATTCTATCAACTCAGGACAGAATATAGATAGAAACAAGAGTTGCTTCCTCATGGACAAGATGATTTCAGAGAAAAAGATCAGTATTGTCTCAAATATCCTTCAAGTCCAAAGGCAGGAATTTCCCATCACATACTTGGGATGTCCACTGTTCCAAGGTAGGAAATTGATACTCTCTCCGTCCCAATTTATGTGTTATAGTTTGACTAGACACGAAGTTTAAAAAATAAAGGAAGACTTTTGAATCTTGTGGTCTAAAACAAGTCAAAGATATTTGTGTGGCTATAAATTAAGTGTAAAAGGTAAAGTTTAACTAAATAAGGAAATGTATCATTCTTTTTGGAACAGATTAAAAAAGAAAATATATCAAATAAATTGGGACAGAGGGAGTATAATATTTTGCAGATATGGCAACAAAGATTCTCAAAAAGGTAAAGTCATGGAATTATGGTAGACTATCCAAAGGGGAGGATTTATTTTTGTAAAGAATATATCTTGGACCTAATTCAACTCCAAAAACTAGCTTGTAGGGTGAGGATTGTTCAAGTCCATATAAGGAGTCCATGTTCCTATTACATATTCGATGTTGGACTCTTAACACTCCCCCGCATGCCCAGACCCGTTAACTGGAGCGTGAACATAATTTGGGGGCCCAACATCGGTGAACAGAGAATTAGAATGAGCCTGACTCTGATACCATGTAAAGAATGGATCTTGGGTCTAACTCAACCTCAAAAGCTAGCTTGTAGGGTGGGCATTGTTCAAGTCCATATAAAGAGTCCATGTTCCTATTCCATATCAGACGTGAGATTCTTAACAATTTTGATTAATCACGTGCTTTCTGTTATGCCAGTACATCTGCTTGCTATTTGTCAACCACCAAAAACTATTTTCAAACAAATGGAACAAATCTTTGCTAATTTCTTATGGGGTAATAATGAGGGCAAGCATAAAGACCACTGGGCAAAGTGGCCAGCCTATGCTTTCCCACTTTGGAAGGAGGTATTGGTATAAGATCTTTGAATGATATTTCTGAATCTTTTGCTGCAAAATTATGATGGCAATTTAGAATCAAAGAATCTCTGTGGTCTGATTTTTTGAAGGCCAAGTATGCTAGAAGAATTCATCCTATAGATAAGAAGGTTGAGTTATGTTCAGTTTTATAATTGGAGAAGGATGATGAAAATTAAAAATAAAATAAATCATCTCATTTTATGGAGAGTGACAACTGTTTTGATTTGCGAGAGTTGGCTCAGTATGGTATTCTTAATACTTCCGTTAGGGTCAGTGTATCTGAATACATTGAGGATGGTGCTTGAAATGTTCAAAAGCTTAAGCAAAAACTTCCTGATCATGTAGTGAATCATATCCAAATAATTATTGGGTCTTAGTGACAACCCTGTATGAACTGTTACTTCAAATGGAAGATTTAGTTGTAAATCAACCTGGAACATTGTCAGAGTTGCACAGAGCCCCTCTTTAGTCAATAATATGATGTGGAACAAGAAATCTCCCTTCAAAATTTCTTTCTTTTTATGGAAAGTGTTCAAAAATAAGGTGGTTGTTGATCTGAACTTTAGAATATTCAATGTACATCTACTCTCTATTTGCTCTTATTGTTTTAATCATAAAGAGGAGGATGTGCAGCATTTGTTTTATAAGAGCAAAATCAGTCAGGATATTTGAAGGCATTTTAAACAAAGCTTTGGGATATTTCAGAATACTTACATTTTGATACATCTAGTGATACCTTGGTGGCTTACTAAAGGCAAATATCCCATACAGAATATGGATTTACAAGTTCTCCCAGGAATCATTTGGAAAGTTTGGAGAGATAGATGCAAAGCAAGATTTGAGGACCAGAAAATGTCTATTCAAAGAATCAAAATAAGAATAATCAGAAACTGGTTATGGTGGTTTATAAATAGTTTCCTAGTGTTAATCATTTTATGCACTGGACTCAATTTATTCAGATCGTGGAACAGACTAAGTATTATTTTAGATCCTTCCCTGATAAATGATCTTGTCCTGTGAATGATTGTGTGAAGTTGAATACTGATGGATATTCAAAATGAAATCCTGGTAACAGTGATGGAGGTGGGGTGATAAGAGATCATAAAGGGTGTTTGATTGCTGCTTTTGGATTAAATCTTGGAAATATTACTAATAATGCGGCTGAAGCTCAAGCTATGGAAATTGGGATATAATAGTGTGCAGAATGGATACAAGTGTTTGGAGTTAGAAAGTGATTCAAAACTGCTTGTGGATTGGATTATGAATAACAGTAATCCTCCATAGAACATCATTGATATTATTTTGAAGATTAAGAGCCTGCTGGACCAAGTAGATAAATGGAGCATTGTACACTGTTTTAGGAAAGGTAATAGAGAGGCAGACTGTTTCTCCAACTGGGGTCTTGAATGCAATACAATTACCTGGATAACTGACTTTCAACTTACCAAAAGAGGTTAGAGGCGAGATGATTATGGACAGATTACAAATGCCTACATTCCGGAATAATCTCATTAAGAATTCTTGTAATATGGATAGGAAGTTAGATAGAAATTGTTGCAAACCTTACGGAAAAAACTTGATCACGAACACTGTAGATGAAAGATAGAATAATTTTTCTCCGTATATTTTGTAATTATGATAGATGTATATTTAAGGTAACTTAGGATTTAGGTTTTAGGCTCTGATACCATGAAAGATATAATAATTTCCCTTAGTGATTCCTTTCATTATTCACTGTTGGTGTACTCTATTGTACTTTATAAAGCAGTACGGGAAGTAATAACTATTACAAATGTTCGAAAGGATAAATAAATGGTCAATCTTCAAAACTGCCGCAAGTGTGTTGTGTCTTGAATCTTGATATCCTGAAATCAAGAAACAACTAAATCTGGATGGTTACAACGTTGTGTGTTGAGTCGAGGATAACCCTCTATCCTTAAGACAAGATTGCCCCGTATATATGCTTTTACGTTAGCGGGCAATAGTCTCCCAAGATAAAACAACACTTTAATCTCAACACTACAAAGCCAATAGGTTGAGCCTGCCGAATAAAACAAATATGACTCGACTTGCTGAAGATATGGAATAGGAAGGAAGAGTTTCTCTTTACTCTTCTCTTTTGTCTCTGTGTATATAGTGTGTCTCTGTAGTGTATATCTTGTGTATATAAGGGTGTTTTCTCACTGTTTTGAGCTGTGTTCTCACTGTTTTTCTGTGTTATTTTGCTGTCTGTTTTCAGCTACTGATTTGAGCCAAATGAAGCTCAATATATAGCATGAGGAGGGGCTGTCCAACAACCACAAACAAGGCTGTAATGGCCCTTAAAGGAGGGCTGTAATGGCAGGTTTTAATGCCATGAATGAGGTGAATAAGGTCATGAAGGAGGTTGCTCAATTGCCCAACTAATGGGCTGTTAATAGAGGAGTTAATCAGCCAAGTAATGGCTGATTAATGCCTCAAAAAATAGTCCCAACGGTAGGCTTTCTGCCTCCCGTCCCCTTCCCAGAAACTCTGGGGATCAAACTGTAAATATTGAAACTTCAGGGACCAAACTGTACATATGAAAGAATTTTGGTCTGTACATATGAAACTTCAGGGATCAAACTGTACATCCGCAGCGAGTTCTCTGGTCCAAAAAGATAATATCAGAAAGTCCCCACAGCCCACAGCCCACAGCCCACAACCCGTGGCCCGAGAACCCGGAACCGGACCGGACGGGCGGCGGCGGCGCGCGTGTGGGCTTAGCCTTGAACCCAAGCACATCTAGGTCTTCCCTCCTTTAAACACATGGGATACCTCTTGGGGTCCCAAACCCTTTACCAATTTGAGACATATATAGAGAGCAATTCTTCCTATTCCCACCGATGTGGTAGATTTGTCCCACACCACATTTTCATGCCTTAAACACCTTACTTCGTGGACCAATATCTCTTTCATTTATCAACGAAATTTAACAATTCTTGGCCCTACGGTCATCTACTCACTTAGTAGATCATGCATGTGCGAAGAGACAAGGTCTCCAACATGCGGAACACTAGTGTTTAATTCATCAAAGATGGGTGGATGCATCTCCCCGCCAAAGGCAAATTTCCAACATTCACAATATATATAGCTGTACAAGGTTGATTCCTAATATAGTACGAATCCTAACTTACCTTACAAAGGTTGATTCCTAATACAATTAGAATCCTAAGTTACCTTAAATATACATCTATCATAATTATAAAATATATGGAGAATATTCGGAGAATATTCGCTAATAGTAGAGAATTCTTAAAAGCTTGAGGCGTGTCCAAGGATACTGTCCTTAAGGATATTTCACCGGTATATGTGTATTCTTAGGATTCAACAAGCTCTTCTTATATAAAACTAGAAGCCGGAATCTAACAATGATTTATCTTATAGAAAATCACCAATACAAACGTTAGGAAGGAGGCACTTCTCTAAGTCTTCTCCCTTCCAAAATAAAATATCTCTATATATGTAGATAGGAACACCATCTCATTAGAGGGATGAAATGCTCCAACGTTTGGCAGTAATAAAGGGCAATAAAAATAGGACAATGGTATATTAATGTAGTCAAGGGAACGTTGAAGGAATTGATAATAATGCTATTAAGAAGCAATATGAGACATTCAATTATTTGGAAGGAAAACGTATGAATAGCAACAGTAGAAAAATTCTCACAATAAATGATATTATAGCAAATAGAATGTAGGAAAATTTCAAAGAAGAGTACTATTTTTGAGATATTATATTATGTTTTTAATAATCCCCGTGTATCTCAAAATAATAATAAGGAATAAAAATAAGAAGTTTGCTAGATTTTCACATATGAGCATAATGCGTCGAATCTGGTGTCTCATAGACTAAGAACCAGACCTAGATACACACAAGATTAAATTTACAGAACAATTGGTGAAGTTTAGAACTTCTATGAACCAATTTTTTTTGTAAGTATAGGGTCTTATTCTATCGCATTATATTCGCATAATCTTTGTCGTTTTCACAGTTTTGCGCTAAGAGCTCATGCACGTGTCCTGGTATTCATGAATACTCTAGAAATCAGTCACAATTTCATAGGAGTGACACCATTCCGCACTCATATAGGTCTACCCATCAAGTGTATTCTACAAAGCAATATACCACCTATAAAGGATACGGTAATGAATTAAGAGTTTATAACTTAGCCTTACTTTCCTTGCAGATTTGCACTATATACACACCATAATAGATCACGGAAGGGACAACTTTTATAGTGCACAAGATCAAACAATGACTTGTTATACCCATATGAACCTACTTCATGGGATCTCCAATCACATAGATTTAGTTACCATCATGTTTGATATATAACTTGACAAAAGTCTCATTCCCATTGAAGCTTCATTTATTAATTTCTTCCCAAAGGTTTAGTCAAATCAACTTCTAAGGCCACGACCCAAAAATTTCATTTGTGTTATGAGAGCACCTACCCTAACCCGTAGGCGAACTACTAACATTCAATGATTAAAACACATAAATATAAATGTGGAAGAAGTAAATAATAATAGAAGTATTGTCAAGCTTTTAAACTTAATACATGATCTTGAAAAACCAACCCCAAAATTCGATTGTTATGAGTATAGAGCTACTAACTGAAGTACAAGTCTGAAACTTAATATGAATCATTGTCTGAAATATAAAGGACAGAAAGGTAAAAATAACAAGATGAAAAGATCAAGTGTCGGGACGGAATCTATAGCTATTCTTGGACTCCTAAGAAAGATATCCAAGCGTCGCGTCTATGCTCCTCCGCTAGCATTTAGATCAGTACCTGTACATAGAGTGCAACAAGTGTAGAGTGCGTACGGGAAGCACATGTACCTATTAACATTATTGACCGACCCTAACTATAGTAGTGGCGAAGGTTGGTACTTTTCGATACGTCTCTACTAGTTAGTCAACTAAGTATAAACAATTCAGTTATCCACACCTACCAGTAATTCCTATAGTTTAACTAATCACAAGGATTATCAAATCACACAAGTCTTACCATAATTCCAAGTATATACTAAGGTTAAACCCAAGCAATATTATCGAAAACAACCTAAACCCCATTCAGGGCATCTAAACCCACAAAGGTTCCACCTTTTCATCAATTATGACATATACATTCGTAAGGATTCGACCGTTATGCGATTTTGAGGAAATATATATTATCATGGTTAAGTATTTCTATCTTTTAGAACAAGTATAGTCATAAATGTTCTATCTTTACATTCGTTGCACTACATAAGTCGTAAGGATCCCATTATTCTTTCATTTTCAAGCAAGTAAATCATAAAATCTCATGTTTCAGTTTTACAGCAAGAATAAGTTGTACAGTTCTAGTATTTTCTACCGCTAAGAGTGACATGATCATAAAGTCTACAATTTTACATCACCGAGTACATATAGCAGAAATTACACATCAAGATGTATGTATGAAATACAATGCAAATGTTATGTATGTAACGCAATGGCCATATATCCCCGGTATACACACGCTGTTGTAGTAGGTGTCACGTGATCCATAGGGGACTCACGAGGTCCATATACACATCCGAAATTTCCCATCGAATCGCAGTTCTATGGCTGTAATATCATCATCATGTGGAATTGCTCATCGGATCCCAGTTCTGTGGTTGTAGTGTCCTCACCATCGTATCATGTACCATATCTAGTAACTGGATTTCAAGCCCATTTTCATCAGTATCTCAATAGTTCAAATGCCAATAATAGTATGTATGAATGATATGGATATGTATACATTATGCTACAACATAATCAATACAATCAATATTATAAATCCTTTTCAAGTATTTAAACGAGTTGTAGAGTGATGAATGCATGACAAGTCAAATCATATAAATCTATCAAACATGGCTACAACAACAACAACATACCTAGTGGAATTCCACAACGTGGGGTCTAGAGAGGGTAGAATGTACGCAGACCTTACGTATACCTTGGTAGGTAGAGCAGCTATTTCCGAAAGACCCTCGGCTCAAGACAAGCAAAACAAAAAATAGTCAGACCCGGTCAGAAAATTAAAACAGTATGCATTAAGAAAATGCTGATAGCAAACGCGAATATGCCATGATATTGCATCCTGAAAGAAAAGCAATAACTAACACAGATAAATGAGATAAACTAAATATATTAAAGAACGCATAGCAGAAGAAATAAAACTATAGAAGACTATAAAGCAATACTACGCCTATTCGTATGATATGCTAAGCATGCCTACAATAATAACACCACAACTACCAGTTTGTAAGTGTAAGTAGGAGTACGCTTGACTACCTACTACCCTAATATGTGTCCTTCACAACGCCCTATCTAAGGTCATGTCCTCAGTAAGTTGCGCATGTTCCATATCCCGTCTAATCACCTCTCCCCAATATTTCTTTGGTCTACCTCTACCCCTCATGAACCCATCCATAGCCAACCTCTCACACCTCCACACTGGGGCATTTGTGTCTTTACTCCGCACATCCAAACTATCTCAATCTCGCTTCCCGCATCTTGACATCTACTGAGGTCACTTCCACTCTGCCCCAGATATCATCATTTCTAATCATGTCCTTCATCGTATTCTCACACATCTATCTGAGCATCCTCATCTCCGCCACTCTCATCCTTTGGGTGTGTGACGTCTTGACTGACCAACACTCCGCCCTATACAACATAGTCGGTCTAACCACCACCCTATAAAACTTGCCTTTTAGTTTTGGTGGCACCTTTTTGTCTTATAAGCCTCCAGATGCAAGCCTCTATTTCATCCACCCTGCCCCAATACGACGCGTGACATCATCATCAATCTCTCTATTCCCTTGAATGATAGACCCGATGTTATTAAAGCTTCCTTTCTTTAGAATGACCTGAGCCTCAAGATTCATATCCACGCTTGTCTCATGGTCGTTCCCGTTGCTGAACATGCACTCTAAGTATTCTATTTTGGTCCTACTCAGCCTGAACCCTTTAGATTCCAAAGTCTGTCTCCAAACCTCCATCTTAGCTTTCACCCCGATGCGAGTCTCATCAATCAGGACTATGTCGTCTGCGAATAACATACACCATGACACCTCCCCTTAGATTTTTCGCATTAGTCCATCCAGCACCAACACAAATAAGAATGGGCTAAGAGCTGATTCCAGGTGCAGCCCCATCATCACATGAAAGTGCTTCGAGTCTCCTCCCACTGTTTGTACCCTGGTTTTGGCTTCATCATATATATCCTTAATCGCCTTAGGTGTACGCCACATTTACACCTTTAGCCTCCAAATATCTCTAAAGAACCTCCCTAAGAACTTTTTCATATGCCTTCTTGAGGTCGATGAAAACCATATGTAAGTCTCTCTTCTTCTCCCAATACAACTCCACCAACCTCCTAATAAGATGAATGACTTCTGTAGTCAAAAGCCTCGACATGAATCCAAACTGGTTCTCGAAAATAGACATGCCTTTTCTAACCCTCATCTCCACGACCCTTTCCCAAACTTTCATAGTGTGGCTCAGCAGCTTGATACCCCTATAGTTGTTACAACTCTGGAAATCACATTTGTTCTTGTACAAATGAACCATTGTAATCCACCTCCATTCTTCGGGCATTCTCGCCGTCTTAAAAATGACGCTCAATAACTCAGTCAGCCACTCCTATCCTACCCTGCCTATGCTCTTCCAAAATTCAACTAGGATCTCATCTGTCCCGGTCGCTCGTCTCCCGCGCATCCTGCGAACATCACCCTTAACCTCCTCAATCTTGATGCTTCTACAATACCCAAAGTCCCGGTACCTACCAGATTGCTCCAGATCTTCCAGCACAATGTCTCTATCTCCTTTTTCGTTCAAGAATTTACGGAAGTAAGACTGCCACCTCTACCTTATATGTGCGTCTTCCACCAGTACTTTGTCGTCCTCGTCCTTGATGTACCTCATATGATCTAAGTCGCAAGACCTTCTCTCCCTCACCTTGGCTGTTATGTACAACTTCTTATCCCTTCCATTTCCCTTTAATTCCACGTATAGGCGTTTAAAAGCCGCCGTTTTCGCCGCCGTGACCGCCAACTTTGCCTCCTTCCTCACCATCTTATACAGTTCCCTATTTGTCCACTTCTCCACCTCATCCTTGCTTTCTACCACTTTCTTTGCATCCACCTTCTCTTGAACTTTACCATTCCACCACCAGTCCCTTCAATGCCCACCATGACTACCCCGCGATACCCTTAACACTTCGCAATTTAACGCAATATATTTTAATCATGGTTGAGTCTTTCTATCTTTTAGAACAAGTATAGTCATAAAGGTTCTATCTTTACACTCGTTGCACTACAGAAGTCGTAAGGATCCCATCCAACTTTCACTTTCAAGCAAGTAAATCACAAAGTGTCATGTTTCAGTATTACATCAAGACTAAGTTGTACAGTTCTAGTATTTTCTTCCGCTAAGAGTGACATGATCATAAAATCTACAACTTTACATCACTGAGTACACATAACATAAAGTACACATCAAGATGTATGTATGAAATGCAATACAAATGATATGTATGTAATGCAATGGCCATATGTATCTCGTATACACACGTTTCTGCAGTAGGTATCATGTGACCCATGGGGGACTCATGAGGTCCATATACCCATCTGAAATTTCCAATCAGATGCCAACTCTGTGGCAGTAATATTATCATCATCCGAAATTTCTCATCAGATCCCATCTCTGTGGCTATAGCGTCATCATCAATCATCACTCTCATACCATGTATCATATCCAGTACTTTCAAGCCCCTTTTCATCAGTATCTCAACAGTTCCAATGCCAATAATAGTATGTATGAATGATATGGATATGTGCACACCATGCAACAACATAATCAATATAATCAGTATTATCAAATCCTTTTCAAGTATTTAGACGAGATATAGAGTGATGAATGCATGACAAGTCAAATCATATAAAGCTATCAAACATGGCTACGAGCCCAGATAATCAACAATCATATCAACTTATGTGGATTTACGCACCACGCTCATGGCCCGAAGGCTAAACACATAATCTCTGTCATGTACAACATACTAGTTCATTAAATTACCCTTTAAGTTCAACGATACCCGTACAAGTGCTCATCACCTCACTAGTACGGGACCCACAATTCCCATTACTCCTCTTAATTAGCATACCAACACATAAACACTATATTAGAGTATAGTAAGTGTCAACTTGCCTATTTACAGAGCCAAAGAATCACGCAACAACTTTTTCCTTCCCCTGAGCTTCCTCACGAGTCCACTATGATCAATTACGTTAACTAGATGAGATTACGGGCCTGACGATACCCATATATGTGCAAAAACTAGAATCCCCAAGTTAAACAAAAAAGGAATTTCGAACCCACGATAGCAAAATCTGAACTTTATTACCCGAATAGTTTAATAACATACTAAATAATCATATCCTTAAGTTAATTTGAAAACTATGCTCGATTAATTTGAAAACTAAGCTCGATTAGATCCTCAATTGCAATTTTAGGCAAAAAGCCGCAATTACAAACCCTAGAATTATTCTCAATTCCAAAAGAATTTCTATCATGAAATTAACCAATTAAACATCATCCTCTAGTATGAATTAACACTAGTTTACAATATTAACATCAACTAATCAATAACCAGTCCCCAAATCACAATTCTTACCATCTTATTCTCAATATGAAACTATATCATCATTCCCCCAAACTAGAGATTACACTTAGGATAGGGAACTTAAATGATTAAACAATAATTAAAGGATGGAAATGTACCTCTAATGAAGAACCCAACAAAATCCTCAAGAAGTCCTCTATTGGCCGAGCTCTAATCCCAAGATGAGGTATTTCGGGGAATGAAATCGTTTTAGGGCTTTTAAGACTAATAAGAAACAACGATTCTGCTTCGGCGGAATCGACTCCGCTAGCGCGAATGCGTTTCGGTGGAAAAGAAAGTCACCGAGGAGAGGTCACTTAAACTTTTTGAATTGCGCTTGGGAGGAAGAACTCCACAGAGGTGCAGTCACCTCTGCGAGGAAATGATGCAGAAGCGGAAACTCATAATGTGGCAAAACTCGCATCTGTGAGCCAAACCTCCGCAGAGGCGGACACGTTGAAGCGGACAGAGGGTCGCTGGTGCGGACACCAAAAACCAGCAACAACCCAAACTCATTTAACTCTCCGTCAAACATCTGAAATACCCCGGGACCTCCCAATTACAAACCAAACATGCAATCCTATCATAAAACACATTCCAGACCATCTTGCGCACTCAAAATTCCCGAAAAAGGTCTCTAAGGATCGGGTTTGACCAAAGTCAACCCTTAAGTTCTAGTTTCACAATGTCACATCCAATCACCCAAAACGCACCCGGTTGCCTTGGGAACCGAACCGAAGGCTCGATTAAGTCATATATGTCATTTCGGAGCTAATGGAATCGACAAAACTACGAAAATAGCGCGTTTACCCAAAAGTCAATTATGGGTCAAACCACTTTATTCTCTTAACTTAAGAATTTCCAATCTTACCAAAAATGGTCTGAAACCTGACCGATTACCTCGTGAATCATGACACACATCCCCTCAATTCACAAATACTGAGGTGAAGCTATAGGAAGGGTATTCTCGGAAAAAAATAGTCTAAAAGCTCAAAACAATCAAACAGATCGTTACATCTAACCTCACATAATTTATGGATGTAATTCCATCTCTTAACAGTTGTTTTACCACATTATGCCTCAAACACATGTACTTTATTGCCATTGGAAAATATATTTTTTCACTATAACTAACGCTGCTTGGCAACCACACGTTGATTTTATCTCAACTTCAATATTCACTAAGAAGTATCTTAGTCTTATTACCAACCAACTTCAAACCATAAACTCAAACTCATTATGAATTTTTTGGCTGATTTTCACATTATTACACCTCCACAAAGGATAAACACATAACCACTGTAATGAATTTTGAGATCCACTTTAGCATCGTTATACCCTTCTAGTACAACAAATATTAATTCACTATTACACAACACTATACTCTATTTTAGGATCATTATTAACAATATAAGTATAAATATCTTCATCAAGATATTTTCTATCCTTGTATTTTTTCTTTTCCTCAAATCCTCATTTTCAAAATCATTTTGAACAACATGACCACATAAAATATTATCATTTTTCAAAGAAAAAATAAATTTTCAAAACTTTATTTTTTTTCATTATAATGTTGCTCCAAATCATATCACTATTAATAAACACAGTTTATATGCAACACTTATTGTTATCATACTCTACAAACATACAACTACAAATTTTATACTTATTTTCCTTTAAAAATCAGGTAATACTATCAAGTCACCCCACACTTTCAAATATTTCAGAATAAAAAAAAAATTCCGCAGTTCATATAGTGTTTTAGTTTCTTATAAAGTACTCTACTTTTGTATTAGCAAACATATAAAATAACTTCTCTAAACAAATTATCAGGTGTACAGGAGCCAACAAATCTATTCCTTTTCACAAAAAATATTTAGTAAATAAATCTATATATTTGTATAATTACCGGACATAGGTCTGGTGACGTGGCACAACCCAAATGCAGGAATTGTATTTATGTGTTTCCTAGGTTTTTGCTCTTTTAAAATGATGAAAACTATTTATTTTCCCCTTACCAGAAACGTCACTTTTGTCTAATCATATTTGTTTTCCATAAGATGAAAAAAATCGTGGTTTACTGCAGTGAATGAGATTCTGAGAAATCAGATGAATTTCACAACCCTTGAGCCATAACCTGGTGGGAGAATCCCTTCCAATATTTAGTACTCTAAAAATTGCAAAAATATGTGAAGACGATGAAGGGGCCTATATATCGTCCAGGTTTTTTTGCTCCTTTTTCTTACTTATAGGGTGTTGGAAATTTGCCTTTGGCAGGAGTTGCAACCGACCAACTTTAACGGCTTAAACACTAGTGTTACGTATGTTGGAGAATCCGGTTCTTCACACATGCATGATCTACTAAGTACGTAGATAACCGTAGGGCCAAGAATCGTCAAATTTCATTGAGAAATGAAAGAGATATTGGTCCACGAAGTGAGGTGTTTGAAGCATGGAAAATGTGGTATTGTGTTCAATTCTCCCTCATCGGTAGAGGAAGAAAGAATTGTTGTGTATATAAGACTCAAAATTGGTTTGGGGTTTGGGACCCCAAGGGGTATCCCATGTGTTTAAAGGAGGGAGGACCTAGATGTGCTTCGGTTCGAGGAAAGCCCACACGCGCGCAGCCCGTCCCGTCCGGTTTCGGGGTCTCGGGGGCTGTAGGGCTTCTGATATTATCTTTTTGGGCCAGAGAACTTTGCCAGAAGTACAGTTTGATCCCAGAAGTTTCATATGTACAGTTTGATCCCTGAAGTTTCCAGAAAGTCAAAATTTGGACGGTCAAAGCAGAAACGCCAAGCACTCAATTCAGCCATTTATTTTGGCTGAATTACTCCTCCTATAATGGCCAATCCGTTGGTGTCTTCCACCATTTATTTTGGTGGCTTTACTACCTCCATAATGGCCATTATTTGGCCAATAATGGCTGTTATGGAGGCAGTTAAACAGCCACTCCCTCACCTATATAAACACCCCTTGCACCATTGTTGAGGCACACTTACAATACATGAAAATACACAAGCAGTAAACAGTTCTTCCTACAACTTCCAAGCATCATTTCGTTACTCAATATTCTTCACGGTAGCTCTTGAGTTTCCTTTGCTCAAGTGTTCCATTGCTGTTTTATCTTGGGAGACGAATTGTCCATGACGTATAAAGGATACACACGGGGCAATATTGTCTTAAGGACAGAGTGCCACACTCGACTCAGCAAACAAAAACAGTTTCCAGTTTTTCTTCTTCAACAAAATTGTAATTTCAGTTTTGTTGTTCTAATGTAATTTTCAGTTCTTGAATTACTTTGCAGTTACTTATAATTCCCGTTTCCTGCAACCTTTGTATACCAACAACTTAAGACAATATTCGTTTACTGTAACTGCTATAACATGGCTGGAAACATGACCGATGTTCTTTGCCATCGCTGTCTTGCCTCTCGAGGCAACGTTGTCGCCTTCCCCGCCATCGCTTTGCGCTGCATCGGCCAAGGCGAACACTGCTTTGCCTTGGGCTGCGTTGTCGCCTCTTGTTCAAGGCAGTAACACCGCTGCCTTCCCGACTGCTGGAGCTCCACATTCTTCATCACATCACCATGATCGCCCTGAAAAATTCATGGGATCAGAATTTAAGAGATGGCAACAAAAGATGCTATTTTACTTAACAGTTATGGGCATGGCCCGGTTCCTTACGGAAGATCCTCCACAAGCTGGAGATAAAATGGACTCTTCACCTGCTGAAACGGGTGAAGGGGGCCTTGGTATCCATGTCGTTAACAACATGAAGATGGTTCGTGATGCGTGGAATCATAGCGATTTCATGTGCAAGAACTATATACTGAACTGCTTGACAGACCCTCTCTACATGGTCTATTGCACCGTTGGCACTACCAAAGAGCTGTGGGAAAAACTGCAAAAGAAGTACAACGCACAAGATGCGGGTACTAAGAAGTTCATCGTTGGGAAATTTCTAAAATTCCAAATGGTGGACAGCAAGACAGTGATGTCCCAAGTCCAGGAATTTCAGATGATTATACATCACCTGGATTTGGAAGGACTGAAACCAAACGAGTAGTTTTTGGTTGCATCGCTGATTGAAAAGTTACCTCCTTCGTGGAATGAGTTTATGAGTTACTTGAAACTCAAGACAAAGGAGATGACCTTTGAAGAGCTTGTTATCAAAGCGCAAATCCGGAAGATAATAAGAAGACCTTGCCAAGGGGTAGACAACCTCCTGAGGCGAAGGCGAATCTGGCTGAGGCCAAAGGGAACTCAAGCAAGAAGCGGAAGTTCCAGAAAGACGGCAAAGCCCCTGCAGCAGAGATGTTCAGAGGTAATTGTCACCTTGTGGAAAACCTGGTCATAGGATCAAGGAATGCCGCAAGCTCAAGGCGAGCAACAACAGAAAGCCAAGTCTAAAGGCAAGGCTCAAGCAAACGTCGTCAAGGACACACTCCGGATGACATGATTGAGGAATTCTCGCAGTAGTGCTAGAAGCCAACTTGGTTGAGAATCCGATGCAGTGGTGGATGGACACATGTGCTACTAGACACATCTGTTCCAACAAAGATGCCTTCTCCACGTACACACCAGTCGCTGACAAGAAGCAGTTCATGGGCAACAACGCTTCTTCCGACGTCTTCGGGGGTTGGAAAGGTGGTCCGAAGATGACTTCCGGCAAGGAACTTACTCTGAAGAAAGTGATGCACGTCCCAGAGATTAGAAGAAATTTCATTTCAGGACCTTTATTGGTTAATGCTGGTTTTAGGCTAGTGTTTGAATCCAATAAGTTTGTACTCACTAAAAATGACACATTTGTGGGGGGGGGGGGGGGGGGGGGCTTCGTCTGTGAAGGCCTCTTCAAAGTGAATGCCATGTCTGTATTGCGTCAAGGAAATAAAGTTGAACCTTCTTCTTATTTGCTTGAGTCTTCTAATTTATGGCATCATAGATTAGGACACGTTAACTACAAGTCTATTCAAAGGCTGGTAAAGATGGAGTTGTTGCCGTCTATCGACGTAAACCCTCAACATAAGTGTGAGGTGTGCGTAGAGGCAAAACTCACCAAGCTTTCTTTTCAATCTGTCGAAAGGAATACCGCTCCTCTAGAACTTATTCACACAGATATATATGATTTGAAGTTTGTACAAACTAGAGGGGGGAACAAGTACTTTGTGACATTTATAGATGATAGCACAAGGTATTGTTACCTTAACTTGTTGAAAAGTAAGGATGAAGCCTTTGAAGAGTTCCGACGTTACAAAGCAGAAGTTGAGAATCAACTTAGCCTATGGATTAAATCCATTTGTAGCGATAGAGGGGGAGAATATGTAGCGCCATTTGAGGAATACTGTGCCCAAGAAGGCATTATTCATCAAACGACGGCTCTATACTCACCTCAATCAAACGGTGTGGCGGAACGTAAGAATCGCACATTAAAGGAAATGATGAATGCCTTGCTTATCAATTCCGGTCATTCCCAAAACATGTGGGGAGAAGCCGTTCTTACCGCTAATACGATTCTTAACAAAGTCCCACATAAGAGTAAGGACTAAACTCCATATGAATCATGGAAGGGAAAGAAACCCACCTACAAATATTTTAAGGTGTGGGGTTGTCTGACAAAGGTTGAAGTACCCAAGCCAAAGCAGGTCAAGATTGGGCCTAAGACTGTATATTGCATATTCATCGGATATGCAAATAACAGTAGTGCTTATCGCTTCTTAGTGCATAAGTCAGATATTCCAGATATCCACCAGGGTACAATAATGAAATCAAGGAATGCTCTATTCTTTGAAAGTACCTTTCCTTGAAAGGAGAAAGACATAACCTCTCGCAAACGAAGTTATGCACAAAGCTCTCAAGAACCGGGAGTCCTTGACTGCCCGGATCTGAATGGTTCATATCTAGCGAATCTCGAGGTGGCTGAACATCCGGAATCTAGTGTTCCAGATTCTCAGAACTTGGAGACTCCAGAGATGGATCTAAGGCGAAGTAAGAGGGCCAGGAAGGATAAATCCTTCGGTCCTGACTTTGTAGCTTATATGGTTAATGATGAACCAAGGACAATTGCTCAGGTGTTGTCAACTCCAGAAGCACCGCTCTGAAAAGAAGCTATTGAGAGTGAAATAGGCTCCATTCTGCATAACCATACGTGGGAGTTGGTTGATCTTCCTCCGGAAAATAAACCGTTGGGTTGTAAATGGATAATCAAACGAAAATACAAGGCAGATGGGTCTATAGACAAGTACAAGGCCAGGTTGGTAGTCAAGGGCTATCGGCAGACAGAAGGCTTTGACTACTTTGATACCTACTCCCCGGTATCCCGGATGACATCCATACGGGTATTTATTGCGATCGCGACTTTGCGTGACCTTGAGATACACCGGATGGATGTTAAGACAAACCTTCCTAAATGGTGATTTGGAAGAAGAAATTTATATGGACCAACCCGAGGGGTATGTGGTTCAAGGGCAAGAGAAGAAAGTCTGTCGACTTGTCAAATCTCTGTACGGGCTGAAACAAGCCCCGAAACAATGGCACGAAAAATTTGATTGTACTCTACTATCGAAGGGGTTCGCCATTAATGAGTGTGATAAATGTGTTTACACGAAAGGTAACTCTGACTCATTTGTTATGATATGCCTGTATGTAGACGACATGTTAATCACGGGAAGCGATCCTAGGGTAATCCTAGAGACTAAGAACATGTTGAAACAATGCTTCGACATGAAGGATATGGGTATCGCGAGATGTCATCTTAGGGATTAAAATCTCTAAGACGTCTGACGGACTGGTCTTATCTCAGTCTCACTACATCGAGGATGTTTTGAGAAAGTTCGAGATGTTAGACAGTTCACCGATAACGTCACCAATGGATACAAATCAAAAGCTTGATAAAAATCTTAGTACACCTGTATACCAGGAGCGATATGCACAGGTGATCGGTAGTTTGATGTATATAACAAACTGCACCCGACCTGATATTGCTTACGCTGTCAATAAGTTGGCTAGGTTCACCCGTAATCCGAGTGATAATCACTGGAAGGCGTTGAATCGGGTTTTACAATACTTGAAATACACGTTAAATTTTGGGTTACACTATTCGAGATATCCAGCTGTACTAGAGGGGTACATTGATGCAAACTAGATATCTGATATAGAGAACACCAAGTCCACCAGTGGGTATGTATTTACAATCGGGGGCCGTGTCTTGGAAATCCTCTAAGCAAACTTGCATCGCCCGATCCACGATGGAATCGGAGTTTATCGCTTTAGACAAAGCAGGAGAAGAAGTTGAGTGGCTTCATGACTTCTTAGAGGATGTTCCGTGTTGGAACAAACCCGTACCTTCGGTAATGATCCACTGCGACAGTCAGTCGGCTCTAGGAAGGGCACGGAATGCTATGTACAACGGCAAGTCTCGTCATATTCGACGGAGGCATAAGACCGTTAGGCAACTGATCATCACGGGTATAATATCCATTGATTATATTAAGTCAAAGGATAATATAGCAGACCCATTGACAAAGGGCTTACCCAAAGATCAGATGACTTGCCTGTTTAGGGGAATGGGCTTAAAACCCAAAATATAAGGACTAATACAGCGGTAACCCAACCTTACTAACTGGGAGATCCCGGTAATTTGGTTCAATGGGAAAACTAAGTTGTAAAGGTTCAGTTGATCGCTTCGGTGGAAGCATGAGCACTTCGGATAGGGGTTTCTGAAAAGAAACACCAAATCCAAAGCCGTTTCCGCGATAGACGTTAAGTGCTATCTGTAGAGTGGGTAAAAGTTAAGTTTTCAAAACCTGTAATGCTCCTCAACAGTTGAGGTTAGGTTTTGGGAAACTTTTAATGGTTACTAACACTTGTGGAGTGGGGTATAACAGGATACCTTGTAGGAGACCACCTATTTAAGTGCGAGGACGGGCCGCCTCAAATGGACGCACTTAAGAATCCAAGACGTTGTTCATGGCCAAAACGGACTAAACATTACGAAGAAGAGAGTAAGGGAATTTGTTGTGTTGGTACTATTGACTTGGCTTACACTAAACACTGACGGTTCAAGACATCACGTTCACCGCGCAGTAAGTAAGTCCGATGGTATTCAACTATGGACGGTTCAAAGCTGAAGCTACCTCTCCTTATGCAACATCGGTCCGCTGAAATATTGCTAGAAATGGAAAAGGCACCATGTGAGTGCGCCAAAATCTCTTTCAAGAAGGGATTGTTGGAAATTTGCCTTTGGCGGGAGTTGCGACCGACCAACTTTAACGGCTTAAACACTAGTGTTACGTCTGTTGGAAAATCTGGTTCTTCACACATACATGATCTACTAAGTACGTAGATAACCTTAGGGACAAGAATCGTCAAATTTCATTGAGAAATGAAAGAGATATTGGTCCACGAAGTGAGGTGTTTGAAGCATGGAAAATGTGGTATTGTGTTCAATTCTCCCTCATAGGTAGAGGAAGAAAGAATTGTTGTGTATATAAGACTCAAAATTGGTTTGGGGTTTGGGACCCCAAGGGGTATCCCATGTGTTTAAAGAAGAGAGGACCTAGATGTGCTTCGATTCGAGGAAAGCCCACACGCGCGCCGCCGCCGCCCATCCCGTTCGGTCCGGTTCCGGGTTCCGGGTTTCGGGTTCTCGGGTTCTCGGGTCTCGGGTCTCTGGTCTCTGGTCGTGGGTTGTGGGCTGTGGGTTGTGGTTGGAAGGACTGAAACCAAACGAGTAGTTTTTGGTTGCATCGCTGATTGAAAAGTTACCTCCTTCGTGGAATGAGTTTATGAGTTACTTGAAACTCAAGACAAAGGAGATGACCTTTGAAGAGCTTGTTATCAAACTGCAAATCCAGGAAGATAATAAGAAGACCTTGCCAAGGGGTAGACAACCTCCTGAGGCGAAGGCGAATCTGGCTGAGGCCAAAGGGAACTCAAGCAAGAAGCGGAAGATCCAGAAAGACGGCAAAGCCCCTGCAGCAGAGATGTTCAGAGGTAATTGTCACCACTGTGGAAAACCTGGTCATAGGATCAAGGAATGCCGCAAGCTCAAGACTGAGCAACAACAGAAAGCCAAGTCTAAAGGCAAGGCTCAAGCAAACGTCGTCAAGGACACACTCCTGGATGACATGATTGAGGAATTCTCGGCAGTAGTGCTAGAAGCCAACTTGGTTGAGAATCCGATGCAGTGGTGGATGGACACATGTGCTACTAGACACATCTGTTCCAACAAAGATGCCTTCTCCACGTACACACCAGTCGCTGACAAGAAGCAGTTCATGGGCAACAACGCTTCTTCTGACGTGCTGGGGGTTGGAAAGGTGGTCCCGAAGATGACTTCCTAAGCAAGGAACTTACTCGAAGAAAGTGATGCACGTCCCGTAGATTAGAAGAAATTTCATTTCAGGACCTTTATTGGTTAATGCTGGTTTTAGGCTAGTGTTTGAATCCAATAAGTTTGTACTCACTAAAAATGACACATTTGTGGGGGGGGGGGGGGGGGGGCTTCGTCTGTGAAGGCCTCTTCAAAGTGAATGCCATGTCTGTATTGCGTCAAGGAAATAAAGTTGAACCTTCTTCTTATTTGCTTGAGTCTTCTAATTTATGGCATCATAGATTAGGACACGTTAACTACAAGTCTATTCAAAGGCTGGTAAAGATGGAGTTGTTGCCGTCTATCGACGTAAACCCTCAACATAAGTGTGAGGTGTGCGTAGAGGCAAAACTCACCAAGCTTTCTTTTCAATCTGTCGAAAGGAATACCGCTCCTCTAGAACTTATTCACACAGATATATATGATTTGAAGTTTGTACAAACTAGAGGGGGGAACAAGTACTTTGTGACATTTATAGATGATAGCACAAGGTATTGTTACCTTTACTTGTTGAAAAGTAAGGATGAAGCCTTTGAAGCGTTCCGACGTTACAAAGCAGAGGTTGAGAATCAACTTAGCCTATGGATTAAATCCATTTGTAGCGATAGAGGGGGAGAATATGTAGCGCCATTTGAGGAATACTGTGCCCAAGAAGGCATTATTCATCAAACGACGGCTCTATACTCACCTCAATCAAACGGTGTGGCGGAACGTAAGAATCGCACATTAAAGGAAATGATGAATGCCTTGCTTATCAATTCCGGTCATTCCCAAAACATGTGGGGAGAAGCCGTTCTTACCGCTAATACGATTCTTAACAAAGTCCCACATAAGAGTAAGGACTAAACTCCATATGAATCATGGAAGGGAAAGAAACCCACCTACAAATATTTTAAGGTGTGGGGTTGTCTGACAAAGGTTGAAGTACCCAAGCCAAAGCAGGTCAAGATTGGGCCTAAGACTGTATATTGCATATTCATCGGATATGCAAATAACAGTAGTGCTTATCGCTTCTTAGTGCATAAGTCAGATATTCCAGATATCCACCAGGGTACAATAATGAAATCAAGGAATGCTCTATTCTTTGAAAGTACCTTTCCTTGAAAGGAGAAAGACATAACCTCTCGCAAACGAAGTTATGCACAAAGCTCTCAAGAACCGGAGTCCTTGATCGCCGGATCTGAATGGTTCATATCTAGCGAATCTCGAGGTGGCTGAACATCCGGAATCTAGTGTTCCAGATTCTCAGAACTTGGAGACTCCAGAGATGGATCTAAGGCGAAGTAAGAGGGCCAGGAAGGATAAATCCTTCGGTCCTGACTTTGTAGCTTATATGGTTAATGATGAACCAAGGACAATTGCTCAGGTGTTGTCAACTCCAGAAGCACCGCTCTGAAAAGAAGCTATTGAGAGTGAAATAGGCTCCATTCTGCATAACCATACGTGGGAGTTGGTTGATCTTCCTCCGGAAAATAAACCGTTGGGTTGTAAATGGATAATCAAACGAAAATACAAGGCAGATGGGTCTATAGACAAGTACAAGGCCAGGTTGGTAGTCAAGGGCTATCGGCAGACAGAAGGCTTTGACTACTTTGATACCTACTCCCCGGTATCCCGGATGACATCCATACGGGTATTTATTGCGATCGCAGCTTTGCGTGACCTTGAGATACACCAGATGGATGTTAAGACAGCCTTCCTAAATGGTGATTTGGAAGAAGAAATTTATATGGACCAACCCGAGGGGTATGTGGTTCAAGGGCAAGAGAAGAAAGTCTGTCGACTTGTCAAATCTCTGTACGGCCGAAACAAGCCCCGAAACAATGGCACGAAAAATTTGATTGTACTCTACTATCGAAGGGGTTCGCCATTAATGAGTGTGATAAATGTGTTTACACGAAAGGTAACTCTGACTCATTTGTTATGATATGCCTGTATGTAGACGACATGTTAATCACAGGAAGCGATCCTAGGGTAATCCTAGAGACTAAGAACATGTTGAAACAATGCTTCGACATGAAGGATATGGGTATCGCGAGATGTCATCTTAGGGATTAAAATCTCTAAGACGTCCGACGGATCGGTCTTATCTCGGCCTCACTACATCGAGGATGTTTTGAGAAAGTTCGAGATGTTAGACAGTTCACCGATAACGTCACCAATGGATACAAATCAAAAGCTTGATAAAAATCTTAGTACACCCGTATACAGAGCGATATGCACAGGTGATCGGTAGTTTGATGTATATAACAAACCGCACCCGACCCGATATTGCTTACGCAAATCAATAAGTTGGCTAGGTTCACCCGTAATCCGAGTGATAATCACTGGAAGGCGTTGAATCGGGTTTTACAATACTTGAAATACACGTTAAATTTTGGGTTACACTATTCGAGATATCCAGCTGTACTAGAGGGGTACATTGATGCAAACTAGATATCTGATATAGAGAACACCAAGTCCACCAGTGGGTATGTATTTACAATTGGTGGTGGGGCTGTGTCTTGGAAATCCTCTAAGCAAACTTGCATCGCCCGATCCACGATGGAATCGGAGTTTATCGCTTTAGACAAAGCAGGAGAAGAAGCTGAGTGGCTTCATGACTTCTTAGAGGATGTTCCGTGTTGGAACAAACCCGTACCTTCGGTAATGATCCCTTGCGACGTCGGTCGGCTCTAGGAAGGGCACGGAATGCTATGTACAACGGCAAGTCTCGTCATATTCGACGGAGGCATAAGACCGTTAGGCAACTGATCATCACGGGTATAATATCCATTGATTATATTAAGTCAAAGGATAATATAGCAGACCCATTGACAAAGGGCTTATCCAAAGATCAGATGACTTGCCTGTTTAGGGGAATGGGCTTAAAACCCAAAATATAAGGACTAATACAGCGGTAACCCAATCTTACTAACTGGAGATCCCAGTAATTTGGTTCAATGGGAAAACTAAGTTGTAAAGGTTCAGTTGATCGCTTCGGTGGAAGCATGAGCACTTCGGATAGGGGTTTCTGAAAAGAAACACCAAATCCAAAGCCGTTTCCGCGATAGACGTTAAGTGCTATCTGTAGAGTGGGTAAAAGTTAAGTTTTCAAAACCTGTAATGCTCCTCAATAGTTGAGGTTAGGTTTTGGGAAACTTTTAATGGTTACTAACACTTGTGGAGTGGGGTATAACAGGATACCTTGTAGGAGACCACCTATTTAAGTGCGAGGACTGGCCGCCTCAAATGGACGCACTTAAGAATCCAAGACGTTGTTCATGGCCAAAACGGACTAAACATTACGAAGAAGAGAGTAAGGGAATTTGTTGTGTTGGTACTATTGACTTGGCTTACACTAAAAACTGACGGTTCAAGACATCACGTTCACCGCGCAGTAAGTAAGTCCGATGGTATTCAACTATGGACGGTTCAAAGCTGAAGCTACCTCTCCTTATGCAACATCGGTCCGCTGAAATATTGCTAGAAATGGAAAAGGCACCATGTGAGTGCGCCAAAATCTCTTTCAAGAAGGGATTGTTGGAAATTTGCCTTTGGCGGGAGTTGCGACCGACCAACTTTAACGGCTTAAACACTAGTGTTACGTCTGTTGGAAAATCTGGTTCTTCACACATACATGATCTACTAAGTACGTAGATAACCTTAGGGACAAGAATCGTCAAATTTCATTGAGAAATGAAAGAGATATTGGTCCACGAAGTGAGGTGTTTGAAGCATGGAAAATGTGGTATTGTGTTCAATTCTCCCTCATAGGTAGAGGAAGAAAGAATTGTTGTGTATATAAGACTCAAAATTGGTTTGGGGTTTGGGACCCCAAGGGGTATCCCATGTGTTTAAAGAAGAGAGGACCTAGATGTGCTTCGATTCGAGGAAAGCCCACACGCGCGCCGCCGCCGCCCATCCCGTCCAGTCCGGTTCCGGGTTCCGGGTTTCGGGTTCTCGGGTTCTCGGGTCTCGGGTCTCCGGTCTCTGGTCGTGGGTTGTGGGCTGTGGGTTGTGGGGCTTCTAATATTATCTTTTTGGGCCAGAGAACTTTGCCAGAAGTACAGTTTGATCCCAGAAGTTTCATATGTACAGTTTGGTCCATGAAGTTTTCAGAAAGTTTGGCTGAATTACTCCTCCTATAATGGCCAATCCGTTGGTGTCTTCCACCATTTATTTTGGTGGCTTTACTATCTCCATAATGGCCATTATTTGAACACCCCTTGCACCATTGTTGAGGCACACTTACAATACACGAAAATACACAAGCGGTAAACAGTTCTTCCTACAACTTCCAAGCATCATTTCGTTACTCAATATTCTTCACGGTAGCTCTTGAGTTTCCTTTGGTCAAGTGTTCCATTGTTGTTTTATCTTGGGAGACGAATTGTCCAGGACGTATAAATGATACATACGGGGTAATATTGTCTTAAGGACAGAGTGCCACACTCGACTCAGCAAACAAAAATAATTTTTTGTTTTTCTTCTTCAACAAAATTGTAATTTCAGTTTTGTTGTTCTATTGTAATTTTCAGTTTTGTTGTTCTATTGTAATTTTCAGTTCTTGAATTACTTTGCAGTTACTTGTAATTCCCGTTTCCTGCAACCTTTGTATACCAACATAGGGATAGTGCTATTTTCCCCCTAATTGATCACTTCGTATATTGTTTGCGTATACAATATTTAGATAAGATATGCATTATACGGGTGTGAAATCTGTAACGCCAAGAAGATACGGAACAACATTCCACCCTGCATGATATGGTGGTGTTGTAATCGAAGTTTGTTTTTATCTATTTGGTGTTCTGAAAATTGGATATCATTTTATTTAATGGACAATAGTCTCCAAAGATAAAGTAACTGAGACCCGATGTGCGCATGTGGGCTTAGCCTCGAACCCAAGCACACTTAGGTCCTCCCTCCTTCAAACACATGGGTTATCCCTTGGGGTCTCAAACCCTCATCCATTATGCATGTGTGAAGAACCAAAGTCTCCAACATGCAGAACCCTAGTGCTTAAGTCATTAAAGATGGGTGGACGCAACTTCACCAAAGGCAAATTTCTAACAAAAGCTATGTGCATCACCAAATGGATTAAATCAAAGGGCAATTCTAAAATGCCACAACAGTATAGAGTCCAAGGAAGTTGTGAACCACTAGACATGGCCACTCTTTTTATGAGGGCAGAAACCAAAATGAATGACTTCTCCTATTATCTGTCTATATTATACAAGCCAAAGAGTCACATCAGTTATAAACCGTGAGGTTAGTTTCTTTTTCCCCGCAGCCAAAGTATACTTTCCCCACCGACCATTTTCAATTTATTGCTCTGGATTTGTACTTTAACTCACTGCTCATACCAGTAAGGTTTCTTCCACCAAAATTATTCTTATTGCTTGTGATGTGTGCTTTTCTTTATCTCAATGTAATAGCTTCATTGAAGGAGAGCCTTGAAGTAATTGGTAAAGTTGCTGACATGTGACCAAGAGGTCATGGGTTCAAGCCGTGGAAACAGCCTCTTGCAGAATGTTCATCTAACCTTTTTTGCATAGATAATGGTATTGAGACAAGATATTTGTTTGTCGTTTGTTGTATTTGTTTGTTAAAGCTTCTTCACTACTGCTTGATTTCATGAACTTTTGACATCTGTAAGTATTCCTCTCTATCAAAAATTATATTTGAACTAATTTGTTTGCCAGGAACCATCTGTCAATAATGTCTGAGGTGTACCTGATATAATGCTCAGTTCATCTGCACCACTATTTCTATTGATCATAATTTCTCTTCCATGACAACATATCGTAGAACTATGAGTTAAATACTCAAATAAACACGTTTTAACAACTTTATCCACCATTATGAGTCTTCTATTAGTAGAATCAGAGTTTTTGATGAATCAATTCTGCAAATCCATCTTAAATGCAACTTATTAGTCTGGCATAGGAACAATTTAAATTTTAACTATTTTTGTAACTTGGCTCAACTACATGGTTTATGCTTTATCAGAACCACATTATTGGTTCAGTGAACTCTTTTTACCATGGTGAAATATTGGAGATGTATTCTCTTTCCAAGCATATTTCATTCTAATTTCAAAAATTTGTTTTGTGAAAATTTTATGTCCAACTATTTGATTCTTTATTGTTGGTGATCTTTAAAGTAATGAATTATTTCCATTATATGATTTCTATGTAATTAGCAATAGGATATAGAAAATTGGATATGTTTGAGGTTGTGTTATATTTATCAAGAGAGGTGGAGGGGAAATGCAATAGAATGGAAGGTGCTCAAAACTTCGTCTTAATGGAATCCTATAAATGGTACTTGGCAATACCTGTTAATAGTGATGTAGTTTTAAGTTTTATTCTTGGTTGGAACTATTAGCGAATATTCTTCGAATATTCTCTGTATATTTTGTAATTATGATAGATGTATATTTAAGGTACCTTAGGATTCTAATTGTATTAGGAATCAACCTTTGTAAGGTAAGTTAGGATTCATACCATATTAGGAATCAACATTTGTACAACTATATATATATTGTGAATAATGAAAGGAATTCCCAAAGGAAATTATTCCATCTTTCATGGTATCAAGAGCCTAAAACCTAAATTCCTTCTCTTCCTCATTCTCGGCCGAAATTAGCATTTTTTTTTTCTGATTTCACAAAAAAAAAAAAAGTTTTTTTTTCTACTTTCCTCCCTTTTTCGGCCAAACCAGAAAATTCCCTTCCCTCGACAGGCGGCAACCATGTCTTCCCCCACAAATTCCGGTTCATCCACTGGCACACTTGACAACCCCTCTCAACGTTCATTGTCTTCTTTTCATCCGGCATTCGCCGTTAACAACATCAAAAATTTTATCCCTATAATTCTTGACCAAGAAGACTGTCAATATTCCATGTGGATGGAACTATTCTACATTCATGCATGTGCATACAACGTGCTCGATCATATTGCCGAATCTGTTCCTCATCCCACCGATGTTACAGACTTAATCTGGCGTCGTCTTGACGCCATCGTCAAACAATGGATCTACGGCACCATCTCCAAAGACCTGATGTGCACTATCATGAAAACAGGTGCTACGACATGTGAACTTTGGGTCCGGCTAGAAGAAATCTTTCAGGACAATAAAAATACTCGGGCCGTATATTTGGAAGAGCAATTCAATAATACCCGCCTCAAGAATTTTAACAACAAGTCAGAATATTGTAAGCAACTGAAACTCATAACCGATCAACTATCCAACGTCGGGACTTCTGTTTCAGAAACCAAGATGGTGCTTCAACTTGTTGCGGGTTTACCAAAAGGTGAATATGACACACTCGCAACAATGATTCAACAAGCCGACCCTCTCCCAAGTTTCAACAAGGCACGTTCACAACTATTGTTGGAAGAAACTAGACGTGCTAAACAAGAGGAACATAATCAAAAGGCGTTAGCCGTTGACGGGATGGCAACACTGCGGCCGGCAAAGCAACCGGCCATCACAAAGATGTCCAGCGAAGCGCAGAAGCACCACCTGGTTGCGTATCCACCAGAAGAAGAAGCAGCAGAAGAAGAAGAATCGCAAGCAGCCCGGGCCGTCTGTCCCCGACCGATTTGGGCCAGGCCTACACCACCGTGAACCTTCAATGATTACTCGACGACAATTGGTACATGGACACCGGAGCCACATCTCACCTCACCCGGTCGTCAGGTAACCTATCTCAACTACATCGGTTAAAGTGTACTCAATTTATTACTGTCGGCAATGGTCATCGCATTCCAATTGAAGGTTACGGTAACACACACACCAAACATCCATACCCACCTTTCTCCCTAAACCACGTCCTATACACACCTAACATCATTAAAAACTTAATCTCTGTTAGAAAATTCACTAGCAATAATTCTGTGTCTGTCGAATTTGATCCTTTTGGTTTTTCTGTGAAAGAACTCAATACGGGGAAAATTCTTACACGCCACAATAGTGTTGGAGACTTCTACCCATTCACTCAATCTTCCGCTGTCAGACCACAAGTACCTCTATCCCTTGCGACAATCTCTCCCTCCACTTGACACAACTGACTCGGACACCCCGGAGACCTAGTTTTTACTTTTCTTAGGACTTCTAAGCGTATTCAATGTAATAATGGGAAAATTGCCCAACACTGTTTTTTTTGTCCATTAGGCAAACATACTCGTCTTCCATTTATGTCATCAAACAATGTTACTTTTTCTCCGTTTGATATTGTTCATGCTGATTTGTGGACATCTCCGATTGTTAGCTCTTTGGGTCATAAATTCTATCTAGTATTCTTGGATGATTTTTCACATTTTGTCTGGATTTACCCACTGAAATTTAAATCTGAAGTTTTTACAAAATTCCTCGAGTTTCACAAATTCATTAAAACACAATTTGAAAAATCTATCAAATCATTCCAATGTGATAATGGACGTGAATTTAATAACTCGGCATTTCACAATTTCGGTTCTAAATAAGACATGGTTTTCCATTTTTCTTGTCCCTATACTTCTTCGCAAAACGGAAAGGCTGAAAGAGTTATACGTACCATCAATAACATGGTTCACACACTTCTGTTTCATGCCTGCCTACCACCACCTTTTTGGGTCTATGCTGTCAAAATGGTAGAATCCCTTCTTAATATTTTACCAACTAGCACACTCCAAAACAAGACCCCTACCGAAATCTTATACCGTAGGCTACCATCATATGATCACCTACGTATTTTTGGATGCTTATGCTACCCCAACATGGCCTCCATTGCACCTCACAAACTTGCCCCTCGCACTCTGCCATGTGTCTTCCTTGGTCTATCTCCTAATCATCGGGGCTACTTGTGCTATGACATTGCTACTCGCAAAATCATCGTCTCCCGTCACGTCACCTTTGACGAGACAACCTTTCCTTTTTCAAATCTCCGGAAATTTCAGACCACCGATTACATCTTTCTCGATGAACCAAGTCTGTCCCCGATCATCCAAAATCTATACCAACAGCAGCCCACTGTTCCGACAGTCTCGCCACTATCCGGCACCACCCCAACAGCTCCCTGCTCACCCCTACAGCCCCCAGTCGAGTCACTAGAAACCACCCAATTCGAACTCGCGCCCATTGGTCCAGAACCAGTGGACCAGCAACCTCCCAGCCTCGACCCACCGCTACTGCCGTCTCATCGTATGGAGACTCGTGCACAACACGGGATCTTCAAACCCAAGGTTCACTTCAATCTCTCCACACAAACCTTATCACCCATTCCAAAAAATCCAAAACTAGCAAAACTGGACCCAAATTGGAATGCGGCCATGTGCGAGGAATTTAACGCTTTAACCAAGCAGAACACTTGGGATTTGGTACCTAGACCCGAAGGTGTGAATGTTATCCGATGTATGTGGCTATTTCGGCACAAGTTAAGTGACAGTGGTGACTTAGAGAGGTATAAGGCAAGACTAGTCGCCAATGGCACTAATCAGCAGGAGGGTATTGATTGTGGTGAGACATTCAGTCCGGTTGTTAAACCGGCCACTATTCGGATTGTTCTCAGTATTGCTATGGGCATGCATTGGCCGATTCATCAGTTTGATGTCAAGAATGCATTCCTTCATGGGGATTTGAAAGAGACTGTGTACATGCATCACCTCCGGCTTTGTTCATCCCGGTAGACTCCGCGATTTGTGTGTCGTCTCGGGGAAGTCATTGTATGAATTGAAACAGGCACCCTGAGCTTGGTATGATCGTTTTGCCAGGTATCTTCTGCAGATTGGTTTTGTATGTAGCAGGTGTGATAACTCTCTCTTCACTTTTCACCGAGGTAGCAGTACTGTATATTTGCTATTATATGTCGATGACATTGTTCTTACTGCCTCATCTGACGGTTTGAAGAATGAAATCATTGCTCTACTCAAAAGCTGAATTTGCTATGACCGACTTGGGCAAGCTAAGTTATTTTTTGGGTATATCGGTAACAGATCTGCACCACTATGTTCCCGTGTCAGCGTAAGTATGCAGAAGAGATAGTGTACAGGGCCAAGATGGCAAATTGTAAAATTATGCCAACTCCGGTGGACTCCAAATCCAAGCTTAGTGCCAATGACGGTGCACCAGTTTCTGATCCCACTCTATATCGGAGTCTAGCAGGTGCTCTTCAGTATCTTACATTCACTAGGCCTGATATTACATATGCCGTTCAACAGGTGTGTCTGTTCATGCACGACCCCCGAATTATTACACGTGCCTTCCTCTTATCAGTATGCAGACATCTTCACAAAGGGACTACCGCGACAGCTCTTCACCGACTTCCGATCCAGCCTTAGCGTTCGGCCTCCTCCCGCTCCGTCTGAGGGGGAGTATTAGCGAATATTCTCCGAATATTCTCTGTATATTTTGTAATTATGATAGATGTATATTTAAGGTACCTTAGGATTCTAATTGTATTAGGAATCAACCTTTGTAAGGTAAGTTAGGATTCGTACCATATTAGGAATCAACCTTTGTACAGCTATATATATTGTGAATAATGAAAGGAATCCCCAAGGGAAATTATTCCATCTTTCAGGAACATGTCAAAGATCACTTCTAAATACCTATTTTTTTCATAGTATAAGTGCTTTTACAGAGAAAATGCTTTTACAATGTAATTGTATTTCGAAAATAATCCTAGATTACATCCAACTTAGATATTTTAAAGATTTATCCCACTAACAGAAAATAGGGCCAAAATACCTTACATAAAATTTTCTGAAAAACATAATTCGAGATTAGTACTTTGTCCTTTAGTCAATTGGCCCTCAACCCAATCAATTTTATTCTTTTCTGCTTTCCTGGATGTATGAACTATTTAATTAACTTGGTTCAAGCATTCAAGTTCGCTACTAAATGCTGAATTATCATATAAGAAGTTAGAGAGTAGAGTATATCTGTTTGTATTGTGAATATTACTGATATTTGTTTTCTTAGTTCAATAACTACTGAAAGCATATCTATCTGTGAACGTTGATACACAGGATATGTATGTTATGCGAGTTGAGAAGATGAGAGGTTTAGTTGTCGCTGAATTGAAGTCAAACAGGCAGCACAACTGAAATGGTGAAGGAGAAGGAAATAATGCCTGAATTTGATTTTCTCAAAGTTTTCATTAGTGTAGTACCTATTTTTAATTACACTTTTTCTCTTTAGTATAAAGTGTATAATTCAGATATTTCTTCCAAAAAATCAATTATTGAAGAGTTCAATGCTGTTATTTGCCTGATAAATACTTACATTAATTTCCTGTTGTTAAAGTCAATGTCCAACATGACCTTACCTTTCTGATAGTAACATGGAGGAGTCGTTTCATTTAGATGAAGGTAGAGGTGTTATATTTGAAGGTTTTATTTTCAAGTACTTAAAAATGAGATTTTAACATATGTACGCTAAGCATTAAAAGTATAAATTAGACATGATGTCTTACCGTAAGTGTTATTTTACAAGTTAATATAACAATTTCTTTCCCTATTGTAGTAGTTTATGGTCGCAAAGAGATGTTTAATATTTTTCATAAAAAGTGATGGCAAAAGGAGACGTAAGGCGAAATCATCTAACAAACATATATGTATACTCTTCTCAAGTCATCGATGGCTATACTTTGATTTTCTCATGATCCGCGCGTTCACTAGTTCACTATATATAGGTAAAAATGCCTCCAACGGATTGCAGGCAAACTTAATAGCCACATAAATTATGTAATCTTCATCATGATAATTGTCATTTAATCACCTTAATTCCAAATAGCATTTGACCATATAATTACTAGTCAAGATCTGGTCATTTTGAACTAGAAGACTCATTTGATTTAAAATAAATTAAATATTAAGAAATTGAATCTAGAAACAATTAACAAAATATGACTTTAAAACATTTAACACTATTAAATCAAGATTACAATATCCTTTGCTAACAAAAAAAATTATTCTGATCATAACATTCTCAAACGAAATCTTTTCTCCAATATTTCCTAATAATTCCACATTAACCTAATTAGTTCGAATGTTAGGGATATGTATGCAATACGTCAATTAAAATCAATTTTTTTAAGATGTGTGTTTGAAAAGAATTTTTCTTTTTTCAAGAATTTGAGTAATTCTTTAATCACCAAAATGAATAAATTCTTCTCCTTCATTGACTTGGGTGTAAATTACATGATTATGTTTAATCATACAAATATGTCTAGCAGCACAAAGTCTATCACTCAATCACTCACACTGACCACAAAATTTGCTTGAGAAATGACCACAATAATTATATCATCCGCTTAGTCAAGTTTATTTTTACTTGTCGGGATTATCATGAAAGAAATAATCCCCTTGATTATTTTCATTAATTGAAAGGCTATATATATAAGTTACATATTTCCATAATAGGAGAATCCTATTCCTATTCTATTTCTAAATACTTATTCTACCATAATTCTAACTATACAATTATGGTAAGTGTATAACACTAATTAAGGTAACATTTACACTACAATATACTACAAATATATATACCATATATACAAATTTGTATCTTCCTTATTCGGCCCCGAGATGGGCCTTGGCCACTTCGCCGGGTCGGCGCCGAGGCCACTCTACCGGGCTACCGCCGAGGCCCACTTTCGCCGGGCTCTTGCCTAGGCCACCTTCTTTGCGGGCTCGCTGCCGAAGCCCATCTTTGGGCCGATCCGGTCCACGATTTGCATGTGATATACACTGATGTATATTGGGTGAATATCACAGGTATATTGCTCTGTTTAATACACCCCCGCAGTCATAGCGGGCGGTTTTCGAACGCTGAGACTTTCCCTAAAATCTTCAAAGAGAACCGCTGGTAGACCCTTTGTAAAAATGTCTGCAATTTGATAACGCGATGGGATATGTCATACGTGAACGTGACCCTTTGCAACCTTTTCACGGACAAAATGAATGTCCATTTCGATATGCTTAGTGCGTTGGTGTTGAACTGGGTTACCTGAAAGGTAGATGACACTAATGTTATCGCATTATACCAAGGTTGCCTTCTGAATGGGACAATGAAGCTCCAAAAGCAAATTACGTAGCCAACATGATTCGGAGACCACATTCGCTACCCCTCGATATTCTGGCTCTGCACTTGAGCGTGATAGAGTTGTCTGACGCTTTGCCGACCAGGAGACCAAGTTGTTGCCAAGGAACATACAGTAGCCAGAAGTAGACCGTCTGGTGTCGGGACAACCACCCCAATCAACATCCGTGTAAGAGACAAGTGTGGATGTAGATGAAGGATACAAGTGCAACCCATAGTCCAGTGTCCCCAGAATGTACCGGATGATGCGTTTAATTGCATTCATGTGCTCAACTCTGGGATCATGCATGAATAAACACACCTGCTGAACCGCATACGTAATATCCGGTCTGGTAAATGTAAGATACTGGAGGGCCCCTGCAAGACTGCGATAACGGGTCGGGTCCTTGTATAGTGCACCTGCTGCGGCACTCAGCTTGGGGTTTGCATCAACTGGCGTGGAAGTGGACTTACAGAATGACATCCCAGCCCTCTCTATGATCTCAGCAGCATACTTTCGTTGAGACAAAAACAAGCCACCTGAATGACACTTCACGGCAATCCCCAAAAAATAACTCAAAGGCCCTAAGTCTTTCATAGCAAACTCAGAAGTGAGCATGGTCATGATAGACTGGCGCAAGGCATCGGATGAGGTAGTCAAGATGATATCATCCACATACAACAGAATGTAGGCCAAGGATGAACCACGGCGGTAGATGAACAAAGAATTATCTGACCTGCTGTGAGTGAACCCAATAGTTGAAACAAAGTCAGCAAACCTCGTGTACCAGGCCCTTGGAGACTGCTTAAGCCCATATAAGGACTTTTTCAACAAACATACATGATGAGGACAGTTTGGATCCCTGAAACCCAACGGCTGATGCATATAGACTGTTTCCTTGAGATCACCATGTAGGAAAGCATTCTTGACATCCAACTGATGAATTTGCCAAGTATTTGAAAGAGCCAAGCTAAGCACAGTGGGAATGGTAGCCGGTTTGACCACCGGACTAAACGTCTCACCACAATCTATCCCAACCTGCTGAGTCTTACCATCACCAACAAGTCGCGCCTTATGTCGAGCCAATGACCCATCTGAATTCTCCTTATCAGAAAAAATCCACATAGACCTGATAACATTAATACCACATGGACGGGGCACCAACTCCCATGTCTTATTATCAATAAGAGCATTATATTCATCAGTCATAGCAATTTTCCAATTAGGGTCATTTAAGGCGGACACCGGATTACAGGGTAAGGGGGATTTAGAGACATCAGAATGTAAATTAAAATGTCTTTTAGGTATAAAAATACCCCGTTGACTACGAGTGACCGGTCTATGACTCGAGGAAGAATTGAGTGAATTTTGGGAATTTGTTGGACTCGGGACGGACGGGCCAGCAGGCATTGGGCCTTGTTGGTGTCAATCTAGTATCATCAATGATGAAATGAATTGATCACAATAATATAATAATAACTCAAAATAACTTGAAATCAACAACAATGAATTCAGCAAATTGAAAACACATACTAACTCTGTGTCGATAGAGGCCTGCTTGATGCAGTGTCCTAAGATAAAAATTCGCCCTCACTTGTGCTGCAGTTTTACGGACGTCTGTCTAGAGGATACAACTATCTAAGTGAGAGTTCTAGTACAAGAACTTCACTTCTGGTGAATTTACTATATGTGTTCTTCAGAAACTTATTTTGAAGAAGAAGCCACAATCTTAAAACATTAATTGTGAAAAAACTGATTGATTGTAGTTTTTTCTGTCTTGTTGTGTATATTTCCAACCAAGTGATCAACCTTCTTTAAATAGAGTAGCATATGAACAGTTACAACCATTCATACCAAAGGTTGTAATTGTTTTGAAAAGTCGCAACCTTTGATTCGAATTTTCTGTCGTTGATCACTTTATTTCTTCTTAATTCCATACAAGTTCAAACAATGAGGCACGAAATTAAACCATCAGAAAAATTAGCTTCCCTAATTTTGACCAATTATAATTTGATAATTATGATTGTCATCAATTCATAATTATATAATCATTTTGATATTATGATTGTCATTAATTTAGGCGCATCCTTTAAGGCTTATGGGCTCGGCTGAACCAGGAACATGTGTTGTTTGTAGAGGAGCATGTGGCGCTTCTTCATGGCGTTATAGGTGTGCACTATGTGGATTTGATATTCATATGCTTTGTGTGCCAATACGATGTGAAAAAAGAACGACGGATAGAGGAATCCCTACGTACGTTCCGCCGTCTGTATTCCCTCAGCAACAGTATTCCGGTGGTTATGCTTATGGGATTCCGTATTGGCATCCGAATCCGAACCAAATTTATCCTAGTCCACTTAACATGCACCATAACTACATCCCACACTCACAGCCACAACATCGAAATCATGAACGGAAAACACTTGAGATTTATTTGCAATTGGAAATGTCTACAAAAATTTAGAATAATCATCCAAAAAGAGAACATAATATTGATGACCCAATGAACTTAGAACAGGAGACGTCCATAGGTCGCAATGAATAATATCAAATGGCATTGAAGTATGAGAAGTTGAGTTTACAAATGGCAGCTTAACAATTTTTTCTAACGAACAAGATTGACAAATTGGAGTACGACTCGTACCCTTACAAGAAATAAAACTATTTTTATCTAACACTGATAAAATAGAAGATCCTGGATGACCAAGGCGAGCATGCCACAAGGAAGGAGAAATGGTTGCAAAGGCTGATGGCAAGGCTTGACTCGATAGGCTGAAATATGGCGTGATAGGATAAAGATCTCCACAACTATCACACCTCATGAGAGGACTCCCCGTCTTGAAATCCTTCACAGAGAAACCAGAATGATTAAATTCAACAGAAACGGAATTGTTAATGATGAACTTTCGGACAGACACTAAGTTTTTATCAATTTGGGGGCATGTAAAGTGTTTTTCAAGATAAGGGGTGGATTGGGGGGAGACAACATTTTCTGACCATAACCCTGAATTGGAATAGAGTTACTATTACCAATAATTATACCCCGAGGGTTGCTCAAATTGGAATAAGATGAGAGAGTACCTGAATCGGATGTCATGTGGGTAGTGGCACCGGTGTCCATATACCAATTTAGGTCCGATTGAGTTAAACCCAATGTGTGCATCGCGACCTCGATATCGGTCTGAGTGGGGCCTGCTGCGTGGTGAGCTTGTCGAGGCTGGGACCCAAGTATTCCAGAACTGGGCTGAACTGGGCCGTAGCTGCTGGAACTAGCGTTAATGGGCCAGTGGGCAATGGGCAGTGGGCCGTGACTGCTGATTATTGGGCCTAAAAGTGTCTTGTCCGGCCCCATCGGGCCGCCGGATCCGATGATCGGAAAATAGGGGGCCGCCGGCCCACGGCCCATTGCCCCAGCCCCACTGCCATGGGCCACACTGCTAGGACCAGTAGGGAGGAGGCCCACTTTTGACTGGATGGGGCCCACTGCTGGCCTGCTGACCACCGGAACCACCACCGGAACCGCCGCGTTTGCCCTCGCGGTTTTTGTTATTATTCTTACTATTATTTTTGCCGCCACCATGAGTACGATTTTGGCCCGAATTATCAACAAAACCTGAAGAATTTGTGGAGGACGTCATTAGGATGACGGGGCTTGCTCCGGTAGCCATAATTTTAGCCAAATCGGCTTCTTCCAAAGTAAGCATGGAGCGGGCTTGATAAAAAGCGGAAAGTGGGTTGCTTTGGCGAAGAAGAGTCCCAACGCCATTATAGGCCTCAGAAAGACCGACAACCAGTTGTAGAACCAGACGATTATTTGTTACAGGTGCGCCAACGTTACGGAGTTGGTCTGCCAATTCCTTGAGTTTCTTGCACTATGCAGATACGTTTGGAAATTCTTCCATGCGAACTATAGAGAATTCCTGCTCGAGTGTGACAACACGTGAATGTTGGTTATCTTGGAATATGTCACGTAATCTATTCCAGGTTGCCATAGCCGTGGTATCCGGCTCAATAATCGTCTGTAAGAGGTTAACCGAAATAGTGGAATAGATCCACTGGAGAACGGTAGCATCAAGAGTAATCTATAATTGAGGATCCTCCGCGAGAATAGGTGTAGCGGGAGGAATAATGTGATGGATAACTTGATGGGAGATAGCGTGAATTTTAAATAATTCTGCCCACGTCGCATATTGGACGTTTTCCATCTCAAGCACAATAGTGATATTGTTGACGTTAGAAACCATGAGGGCAGGATGAAAATTGTTCTTAGACATATTGAAAGAACAAACAAGGAGGGGAAATTTGGGAATATTAAGAGAAATTTTGAGAGCGGAAGACGAATTTTTGGAAAAGAAAAACGGGGGGGGGGGGGGGGGGGTTTCGGCCGAGAAGGACACAAAATTTGGGAGAGAATTTTTTTTGTTAGACCTAGTCTCTTGATACCATGAAAGAAATAATCCCCTTGATTATTTTCATTAATTGACAAGTATATATACAAGTTACATATTTTAATAATAGGAGAATCCTATTCCTATTCTACTCCTAAAACCTTATTCTACCATAATTCTAACTATACAATTATGGTAAGTGTACAAGACTAATTAAGGTAACCTTTACACTACAATATTACCACAATATATGCCATATATACACATCTTGTACCGCCCGTGATGGGCCACTGGTTACTGCCCATGATGGGCCTTATCCGAGACTGCTTTGTTGCTTTGCTCAATATGCCCGTGATATACACTATGTATACCAAGTGTATATCACGGGTATATACCCTGTTTAACATGAACCCATAAAATTTAAATCCCGAATCTGTCCCTACTTAATTGTTGCTTCAAAATCCCTTAAGCCATTTCATGCACTGCCCGTATCTTTAATTTATTATTTTTAGGTTGCAAAAATATGTACCTAACACAACTATTGTCAACGAGAGAAACAGTCCAAGCTTTCTCTTAAATTATTAGGAAACATCCAGGTTGGTGATGTACAAAACTAAATTTCTAGCTGATATTTTAAATATGGACCCAAAAAAAAAAAGAGAGCTAATTAAGCCAAAAACTTGTAAAGTCTTCCATTGTCCTCTTGTTCTTTGGAGCTCCCATCATTTCCGACTTCTTACTTACATTAATTCTTAGTTCCAGAGAGAAAATTAACCAGAAAAAAAATGGCACCACTCCCAAAGAACATTACTATACAACATTTCACACATCCAAAGCATTCATTAACATTATTTGATTCCAACGCCAAATACTTATGTGATGGTTGCAAAATCCCTGGCATAGGAAAAAGATATCGCTGCCATGGATGCGATTTTGACCTGCATGAACATTGCGGAACATGTCCAATGAATCTTTCTTCGTTCTTGCATCCTTACCATTCGCTCAAGCTCGTCGTCCGCAAGCCACGTGGTGATTGCCGATTGGATCTCATATGCAACGTGTGTTGCGATTCAGTTGAAGGGCTGTTTTATAGGTGTGAGCTTTGTGACTTCGATGTCCACCCTCTATGTACTCAGTTCCCTGAGACACTGCGTCATGTCCTACATCAGGTGACTAATTATAACTCCTGTTTTGATTTATGTTAATTTATGTGATTAGGCACGAAATTAAACCATCAGAAAAATTAGCTTCCCTAATTTTGACCAATTATAATTTGATAATTATGATTGTCATCAATTCATAATTATATAATCGTTTTGATATTATGATTGTCATTAATTTAGGCGCATCCTTTAAGGCTTATGGGCTCGGCTGAACCAGGAACATGTGTTGTTTGTAGAGGAGCATGTGTCGCTTCTTCATGGCGTTATAGGTGTGCACTATGTGGATTTGATATTCATATGCTTTGTGTGCCAATACGATGTGAAAAAAGAACGACGGATCGAGGAATCCCTACGTACGTTCCGCCGTCTGTATTCCCTCAGCAACAGTATTCCGGTGGTTATGCTTATGGGATTCCGTATTGGCATCCGAATCCGAACCAAATTTATCCTAGTCCACTTAACATGCACCATAACTACATCCCACACTCACAGCCACAACATCAGAATCATGGACAGGCTCATACTCATTATGGTGGTGGACGAATTGGGCAAGTGATGTTTGATCTGGTGAAAACACTAGGTATTGGGGTATTTTCTAGCATGATATTTGGGACGGACCTGTCTCCAATTTTTGCTGCTTGATTTGACTTCATTTCAGCGTCAGCTATGGTAAATGTTTCGAGAGAAAGTCCAACAACAAATTTAGGAAGGGTGTTCAAAATTTAAATGCATAAACACTACTTAATATAATTCTTTTTATATATGCACAGTATGAATTTCGGATGAAGATTGTTGATCAATTGACCATCCTTTAATGTATGTGCCATACCTGGGAGAAACCATAGTTTAGAGCCATATTTCATCCCAAGCACTCCTATATATTTCCTCCGTCCCAATTTATGTGTCATTATTTAACTTGGAACGGAGTTTACGAAAGAATGAATGACTTTTGAAATGTGTGGTCTAAAACAAGTTTTATATAAATATATGGTTATAAATCATCTCATAACGTTAAATTGTTTCTAAATATAAAAAATGATATTCTTTTTTAGACAAATCAAAAAGAAAATTGTGACACATAAATTGAAACAGAGGAAGTACTATTTGTTTTTTTTGTTTTGGTTTTACTCCTATATAATATCTTGTAGTTTACTCCATTGCAATATTACTTTTTTTCCAACTCAGTTTCCCATTAGTTAGTCATAATTTAATATTTGTACCAAATTAATAAATAGGTGTTTTGTATTATACAACTTTTTAATCAGTTCATCATGATTAGTCAACATGTAATCTTACTTGAATTTATCACTTAATAATGATAACCGTATATAGCTTGGTGTATTATTTAAACACTAGTGCAAATAAGATGCCGATCAATTTTCACTAGGCTGGCAGATGTTGGTATATTATAGCATTTACGGAGTCAATATTGTAAAAAGACTCTTTTTTTTCTTCTTCTTTTTGTATGAGAAAAAAGATTGACATCACAAAATAAATCGTCCTTGCGCAGTAGTTTAACTTATCTTTTCTTTGAATTCTTTTAACATGGATTCAACTTTCCAAGCATGTTAGTGGCTCTTAAGGGGGATGGTCACAACTTACAATGGATCAATAACTATTCCCACTTGTCCTTGGCAATGAAATACCCAAAAAGTACTCACATTTATGTCATCGTTAATTTATATAAGTTTGTCTATCTAATTATACTCACATGAATATCATCGTTAATAATCCAAGATTTAATATAGTTGCATCTCAATCTGATTTTTGGGTCTAACAAGTACATACGTGAGGAATTAATTCTTTTTGTCATTTTAGATCATAGTGATTCTACACTTCATCAATTGTTGAAATTACAAAAGCATTTCACAAAGTAAATACTTGGGAAGTGTGAGTAAAAGTCTAAACCAACAAGAATTGACGTTTAATTTTCTACGCAATTGACCTTATTATAATTCGAGTAGCCAATTGAAACTACATGTACGTATGTCTCCTCTCTTGTCGGTAAACGCAAAGCAATTTACCATTTCTTTGAGGGACCAATGTGATGTCTTCATCTTTGTTGTTGTTGTCATGTCGTCGTCGTTTCTTTAAGGAAAATAATGCATGTGTTATCCACATCATCATTACATTATTTAGATTACAATAACAATAAATTCGGTATAAATTACATTATTTAGATTGGTTACTTAAAATGAGATTTTCTAAAGAATAAACAATCTAATTATATCAAATTCTTGTTTGAAAATGATAATTTCAGTTACATTCATTTCTGTCTAATTACTCTGCATTACATTGAAAATTTATGGTGCTTTTGTTACCTTTGATGATCTGGAGAGGCATTGATGGTAAACCTTTTTACGCTGATAGAGTAAATTTTAAGCAGGTTAGTTACTATTTTTATCAAATTACTAATTATGTAATTTATCAATGAAATTATATGTAATTACCTAATAGATAATCTGCTTATTTAAATATATTTATTGATATATAAAACTTAAACTCAACAAAAAAAACAGTGTAAGAAGTATGGAATGATGTCTAGTATATATGTTAAAGTTGAAAAAGAAAAATCTTGCAGAAAAAAGTTGCCATATATAATTTTAGAACATTTCGTTCCATTTTAATTCATGTAGTTAATTAGTATACATGCATCTCATATAAGAATAATTTTGTCCTTTTGTGTATTTAACTCTTCTTGATATAGTAGTGAGGTGAGATAAAAGATTTTTTCATAATGTAATATGATATTAATCTCCCTTAGGGATTCTTGTTCATTCATATCAATATATATAGTGTACAATATACAATCCTAATACAATAGGAATCATAGTCCTAATACAATAGGAAAAATAAAAGAGGAATCCTAGTTTACCATAATTATCTATCACTAAATATATTTACATTATATGGGATATATTCTAATTATGTGTAGGGATTGTAGTGTTATACTTGTACACGTTTACACACACCCTCAGTCGGAGCGGGAGGAGGCCTAATGCTAAGACTGGATCTAAAATCAAGGAACAGCTGTCTTGGGAGGCCCTTCGTGAAAATATCCGCATATTGATATGAGGAAGACACGTGCAATACATTAATATGTCTGAGAGCAACCTTCTCACGAACAAAGTGGATGTCCATGTCAACATGCTTGGTTCGCTGATGCTGAACCGGATTGTGAGACATGTATATGGCGGATATGTTATCACAGTAGACCAGAGACGCTTTTCTTAAAAGATACTAAAGCTCCAAAAGAAGGTTTCGGAGCCAACAGGTCTCAGCAACAACATTAGCAACTCCTCTATACTCAGCTTCCGCATTCGAACGGGATAATGTGGCTTGCCGTTTGGTAGACCAAGAGATGAAATTATCACTCAAAAACACACAATAGCCGGATGTAGAGCGGCGGGTGTCTGGACATCCTACCCAATCTGCATCTGTGTAGGATAATAGCGAGTTCGGTGCGGAGGGGTATAAGTGTAGTCCATAATCCAGTATGCCCTTAACATATCGAATGATACGTTTGAGGGCAGTAAAATGAGGTTCCATGGGGGCATGCATAAGCAAGCATACCTGCTGGACAACATAGGCAATGTCAAGTCAGGTGAAGGTGAGATACTGAAGTGCGCCTTCAAGACTCCTATACATAGTAGGATCAGTCACTGGAGTACCGAACAGTGCACTAAGTTTGGATTTAGAATCAATCGGAGTGGCCATGATTTTGCAATTGTCCATCTTAGCCCTGTGCACGATCTCCTCTGCATACTTACGCTGACAAAGAAACATACACTCGGCGGATCTAGTGAATGAGATCTCCAAAAAATAACTCAACTTTCCCAAATCAGTTATGGCAAATTCAGACTTGAATTGTGCAATAATCTCCTTTCAACACAGCAATAGAGGCAGTAAGAAAAATGTCATCCACATATAACAGTAAATAGGCAGTATCACGACCTCGATGTAAAGTAAAGAGAGAGGTATCACATCTGCTGCATGTAAACCCAAGACATAAAATGAACTGTGCAAAACGATCATACCATGCTCTGCGGCCTATTTTAAGCCATAGAGTGATTTACAGAGAAGACACACATACTGTGGAGCTGCTGGGTGGACAAAACCAGGCGGCTGGTGCATGTATACAATTTCTCGTAAATCCCCATGAAGAAATGCATTCTTCACATCTAGCTAATGAATCAGCCAATTCTTACCCATAGCAATGCTTAGAACTGTGTGAATGGTGGCCGGTTTGACAACCGGACTGAAAGTCTCACCGTAATCAATGCCCTCCTGCTGGTTAGTACCATTTGCCACTAGTCTTGCCTTGTATCTTTCTAAGTCACCACTATCCCTGAACTTGTGACGAAAAATCCACATGCAACAGATCACGTTCACCCCCTCTGGTCGAGGAACCAAGCCCCAAGTATGCTGTTTCGTTAGTGCATTAAACTCCTCACACATGGCCGCATTCCAATTCGGGTCCAGTTTGGTTAATTTAGGGCTTTTTGGAATAAGTGAAATTGTTTGGGTGGACATGTTGAAGTGGACTTTGGGTTTTAAAATCCTGTGTTGGGTACGGGTTTCCATCCGGTGTATGGGTGCTGGCTGGGTAAGGGTGTCGGTCGACTGGTTGGTTAATAGCAGATTCGGGTATGGGGCAGTTTGTGTCATCGGAACTAGGCGTCGGTCGAGGGTGGCTGTCGGATGGTGTTGAACAGTGGTGGTGTTTGGGTTTGGAGTCTAGTGGGTTGGGTCGGTGGGTGTTGGTGAACAGTGGTGGGATATGTGGGGGTTCTCAGTATGCCAGAAATGAAGGAGGTTTATAGTGTAGTGTATGATGTCGGTGGCGTAGTAGGTCTGGTAACTGGGTTTGCTGGGTGGTGGTAGAGGGTAGGACGGGAGTCGGTACGGTGGTGAGACTGTTGGGACGACACAGTGGATGGGACGGTGACCGGTGAGTTGGTGGAACCTGGAGGCAGAGTGGTGCTAAAGGCGGTGACGGAGAGGTCACCTGTGGCAGTGATGCCGACGGTAGGTGATGTACGGTGGCATATGGTGGTTGTGGAGGTACAGTGGTGTCGGCCTGCCACAGTTCTCGAAGGTGGACATGAGAGAGAGTTGAGTCGTATAAAAATTCGTAATCCGGTTTTCGAAATTTTTGGATGTTGGAAAAGGGGAATTGCATCTCGTCAAAAGTGACGTGACGTGAGACGAAAATTTGACGAGTGGATAGGTCATAGCACAGATAGCCCCTATAGTTTGACAGGAAACCTAAGAAGACACACAGAGTGGTGCGGGGAGCTAATTTGTGAGTGGCCGTGGAAGAGAGATTGGGGAAACAAAGGCAACCGAATATCCGTAGGTGATTATAGGAGGGAACCCGATGGCGTAGGATTTCGGTTGGAGTCATGTTATGGAGGGTACTAGTGGGTAAAATATTAAGGACGTATTCTACCATTTTGACTGCATATACCCAAAATGATTGAGGGAGGAAGGCATGAAACAGAAACGTGCGGACCATGTTATTTATTGTACGGATGAGACGCTTGGCCTTGCCATTTTGAGGGGACGTGTGAGGACACGAAAATTGGAAGACCATGCCATTATTGGTGCAGAATTTTTGAAATGCGGAATTGTTAAATTCACGGCCATTGTCACATTGGAAAGATTTAATGGAGCGTTCGAATTGCGTTTTGATAAAAGTGCAAAATTCAAGAAATTTGGCAAAAACTTCGGACTTAAATTTTAATGGGTAGATCCAAAGAAAGTGAGAGTAGTCATCCAATAACACGAGATAATATTTATGACCTAGGAAACTAGTAATAGGGGAAGTCCACAGATCAATATGAATAATATCAAAAAGAGCAAACGTAACGAATTAAACGGAAGACGAACATGTTTTCCTAATTGACAGGAAATACAGGTCTGGGCAAGTTTCCCATTACATTGGATAAAATTATTACTTCTAAGAAAATTAAAAACGGGAGCTCCTGTGTGTCCGAGCCTATTGTGCCAAATTGACGGAGATAGAGAAGCTAGGGTAGTGTGTGATCGGGAGCTGGCAGCGGGCAAGGATGTGAATGGATAGAGATCCCCTGTGCTATTGCATCTCGTAAGAGGTGTCCCCGTACGTAGATCCTTCACAGTAAAACTAAAGGGATCAAAATCAACAGACACATAATTATTACTAGTAAATTTCCTAATGGATATTAAATTTTTGATGATGTGTGGGGCATGCAGGACTTTATTTAGGGAGAAGGGTGGGTGAGGTGGCGGAATGTGGGTGTGACCATAGCCCTGAATTTAAATGCGGTGACCATTGACAACTGTAATAAATTATGGAGACTTTAAATGATACAATTGGGAAAGATTACCTGCGGATCGGGTGAGGTGAGAGGAGGCTCCGGAGTCCATATACCAATTTTTGTCGGGCTGCTGCATACTCATACTGCTGAATGTCTGACCCAAGTCGGCGGGGATTTGATTCAAGGGCTGCTGTGGGAACTAGGCCTGCACGACATGGCCCTGTTGGTGCTGGAACTAGAGCTGGCCAGTGGGCCGGGCTCGGGTCTGGCGGGCCGGGTTTGACGGGGTCCGGGTCGGGGCAGGACGGGCGAAGGGGGCGGGGGCGGGGGCAGGTCTGGCAGGGTCGGGTTTGGCTGGGCTTGCTCCAGTCTCCTCCCGATCCCGTCGGAATCTGGTTGGGGCGAGGTCGGGATCGGGGTGGATTCCGGCGGGTTTTTTTTTTTTTTTTTAATAACATATGTATAAAAAAACTCAATAAACAAGACAAGATAGTGTAATAAAAATATCCCAAGACTGTTTTTGTGCCTCTTATATTATTTAATAGACATATGATTTTTTTGTAATACAAATACAATTGTCTAAATTACAACTTTGTGGTGTTGTCCAAGAGTTGCAAATTACATAATAAAATTGCAATTAAAAAAATTACATTCTCAAAAAAACTTGTTCTAATTGCTTGATAATTTCCTGTGGTTCTTCGGTTGGAATTGGTATTTGTTGGTCAAATTGATCCACGTCGCTTCCACCACCTTCGGATAAGATTTCGTTGTAGTTTTCATCTTCTTCTTCGTTGATCTCCGGTTGACCGCACCTTCTCCGCTCCGCTCGTATCCAATCTCTGGAATAATACGCAATTTCCAAGCTGTCTCCGGCTAATGAGTGTATGTGGTCTCCTATTTGATATCTGCCGGCAAAAAAAGCGCTTTCAGATGCAGTTGATAACGCTTGAATGTTCAAAACATTTTGGGCCATCATTGAAAGTGTCGGAAAGGTATTCTCATTCCCCCTCCAGTATTTCAGCAAGTCTTCATGTCCATCTTCATTGATAACTTCTTGGTATGGTACAGAACCCTGCAAAATAAAAATATCAAACTCACTAATTTGGTTAGTAGCGGTACGGCTAAACATTCTATTTCTGAGGCTTTCAATACTAGCCGCAGAAACAACATGTCTTTTGTGAGGTTGTGTTGAAGATGAAAAAGATAGTATGGAAGCCGGTAAGTTACTAGCATTTTCTTGTTGGTAAAACCTATATTTTTTTTTGCATTGGTCTTCTACGCTAGACAACACTTCTTCTTTAGTTTGTTCAATAGGTGGTGGGTGATTTAGATTTTTTGGACTTGGAGGTGGCAGTACTTCTATACAATCGTAAATAGTTTCAATAAGTGATTTAGTACCGTCTATTTTAATAGTCGGATTTAATACAACACCAATAATATAAATAGTGGGAATAGGAATAAAATATTTTTTTATTTTGATAAACATTTTTTAATAGCTGCCATATAGGCTGGTTTTTCCATATATTCACTAAGTAATAAAAATATTAGAGTTATATAAAACAACATAGTTGAAATAGTAGGATAATATATACCGGAAAATTCTTTTGTTGCTTGAAAAAATTTCTCTAAAAATACAATAAGTTCGGAAATTTTTACCCAATCACTATCTACAATTATATCAGCTGGATTTTGATTATGAGAATTAAAAAATAAAGTTATAGGTTTTCTACAGTCATAAGCAACAAGTAGTTGCTCGTATAAAGAATTCCACCTAGTGGATACTTCTTGTGGAATTTTTCTATAAGGTAGTCCACAATCGTGACAAGTTTTTTTATATTCTTTTCTTCATTGTACTCTATTACTTTTAAAAATAAAGTTTATAATTGTATTTTACTAAGAATGTCTTCAAAAAGTGATAGACCATCCTTTACAATTAAGTTATATATATGGCACACACATTTTATATGAAAATGATCTGGAAAAGATGGAGTTAAACTATTTTTTAAAATTGTAATAGCGTAATTGTTAGAAGAAGCGTTATCTAATGTAATAGTCATAATTTTATCGGTTATTCCATAATAATGGCACACTTGATAAATATTTTCTGCAATAAAAGTACTAGTGTGCCTATCATCTATATATCTATACGCTAAGATACATTTTTGCACAGACCATTTATAATCTATCTAATGACAAGTTACCGTTAAATAATCATGGACGTTAGTACTACGACCTATATCAGACGTGATAGATACTTTGCTATTAAAATGATATAATGAATAACGTAAATATTGTTGATATTCATGTGCGAATCTAAATACATCTCTCTTAACAGTTAATCTAGGAAAACCGTTAAAAGCAGGATTATATATATCTCTAATGTAATGAATAAAACCGGGAGATGAAGGAAATGAAAAAGGCAAACCCTCCACAACAACTAATTTTGATATTTCTTCCCTATCTCTATGTTTATTGTATTTAGGGCCTACAATTCCCCCCGTCGTGGGGTTAATTTGACCCTGTACTTGGTCCGGAACAACATGTGAACCTTATTCCGATGGAGCGGACATTTGCGCACCCGATTTTGAAGCCTAGTATTGGGCATACCTAGCTGGATGAACACTTACTACGTGTCTAATTAAACCTCCCCCGTCCCACCGTGACCTTTTCCAGTTTTAAATTTTAAAACATTTTTACAAATTTTACATCTAGCTACTTAATTCTCTACGTCCCTATCAAAATATATCCGTGCATCTAATTTTAATGGTCGTTTTGCTGGACCTCGTCTCATACTAAGGGGAATAGGAGGCATTTTAGTTGAAGGTGCACTAGTGGGTTGTCATCAACATTAGTAGGTGTATCATCTAGATCATCGTCTAAATTAAAGTCCTCTTGAGTTCCAGAAAATAGCTCCTCGTCTACATCTAATGGTATTGTAGGAAAATGTTGAGTATCAACAAAATCATCCTGTGTAGGAATAGGATGACTAGAAGAAGTACCATTGCCCTGGTTGCCTCTACTAGAAGAAGCACCCTTACCCTTACACTTAAACATACCTCTTAATCCTTCCATTTTAATTATGATAATAAATAATTAAAGATAATAAAATTAAGTGCGCTAAATAAAATAAACAGACAATAATAATTTAATGAAGGAACGAATGTACCAAACGCCAACGTAACGTCGACGTGTAATCGAGAGGTTGAAAATTGAAACTTTGCTCGATGGAAGATCCTCAAGCTAGTTGCCAACTTCACTCCCAATTCCCAAATGAATAAATAAAATAGAATATTTAGTAAACAATGTATACTTGTAGAGAGATATATTGAGAGATTGTAGGAAGATTTGTGAGAAATATGAAGAGAAAATGAGTTATTTATAGTTGAAAATTGGGTTAAAGTGTAAATATAATAACTTATGGGTTAAAAATAAATATTAAGGGGGTAGGGGGCTGGGGGAGAGGGGGAGGCCAAAAATGGTCATTGCCCAACGACCAAAATCTAAAATGGACGTTGGTGCAACGACTATATTTGCAAAAGGGGGGATTTCGGGTGGGCTCGGGGCGGGCTCGGGGTGGGCTCGGGATTGGCGGGCCTGGGGCGGTCTCGGGACGAGACATTATCCCATCTCAGTTCGAGTCCCGCTACCAAATTTTTTTTTTAAACTAATCGGGGTCGGGTCGGGTCAGGTCGGTGTCAGGGCTGGGTCGGTTCGGGGTCAGGCCATCCCAGCCCACTGTCCAGCCTTAGCTGGAACATGGGCGGGCGCGGACCTGGAGCCTGACCCAGTAGCCCTTGTTGCTAAAAAGGGAATTGGGCCGGAGGATATGCTGAAGCCGTGGCCTAGTTCTGATTTGGGTAACCAGATTCTAGGCCGGCCTATGTCATGGTGTTGTTGGACTGCTGATATTGTTGGCCTCGGCCCTTGTCGCGACCCTTGCCGCCTCGCCTACTACCGCGACCCTTGCCACCCCTGCCGCCGTGGTTTTGCCGGGCTAGATATTTTCTGGTGGAGGCTGTTGGCCGGCGGTGGCCTGATGTTGTGCGGGCGGTTCAACTGTTAATGCCTTCTGGTTATGCTCGTCTTGTTTCGCACGTCGGGTTTCCTCCAATAACAATTGCGAGCGTGCTTTGTTGAAACTTGGTAAAGGGTCAACTTGTTGTATCATCGTGGCTATGGTGTCATATTCACCCTTGGGGAGGCCCGCAACTAAATGTAACACTATCTTAGTTTCAGACACAGGTGTACCAATGTTAGACAGTTGGTTTGCCACAAGTTTCAACTGCCTGCAATATTCTGACATATTAGAGAAGTTTTCAAGACGGATGGTGTTGAACTGTTCTTCTAAGTACATGGTGCGAGTGTTCTTGTTGTCTTGAAAAACTTCTTCCAAACGTGTCCATAGATCATGGGCAGATGCACCTGTTTTCATAATTGTGTATAGTAAGTCCTTGGATATAGTGCCATATATCCATTGTTTGACCACGACATCGAGGCGACGCCATGTGATGTCGTCCATATCAGGAGGACGAGGGAAATAGTCGTCTATATGATCAAGCACATGATATGCACATGCATGGATGCGAAATAGTTCCACCCATGACCAATATTGGCCGTCTTTTTTATCAAGAATTATCGGGATAAAATTCTTGATGTTAGTAACGGCGAGAGCCGGATGAAAAGACGGTGAAGAGAGGGGTTGGATGACGACCGAGTGAGAAGCGGAAGCATCGGAAGAGGTGGGAGTAGCCAAATTCTCCATTGGGATGGAAATTGGGAAGAGAAAAAAAAATTACTAACTGTCGTAGGTCGAGAGGTGGGGGGGGGGGGGAGGCAAGGAGGAATTTTTCTATAGTAGGGTTTTGGCTCTTGATACCATGTAAGATGATATTAATCTCCCTTAGGGATTCTTGTTCATTAATATCAATATATATAGTGTACAATATACAATCCTAATACAATAGGAATCCTAGTCCCAATACAAGAGGAATCCCAGTTTACCATAATTATCTATCACTAAATATATTTACAATATATGAGATATATTCTAATTATGGGTAGGGATTGTAGTGTTATACTTGTACACGTTTACACCCAAAATTTAAGTTAATAAAATTTTACATTTGATCAACAATATCTCAAAAACTAAATGAATAGGCGAAATTGTCAATAAGAGATAAAATTAGAAGAAATTGATTATATATTTAAAAAGAAGAAGAAAGTGATTATTACAAATATGGCATGCATGAATAAAACATTTACCTATATGCATTCTTCGTTTATTGAAAAGTGTTGGTTTAAAGGCCATTTTTATGCATTGGTTTTGATAATCTAAAATGATTTAAGTTTTGAAAGTCTTATGCATGCTCGTAAGAGGCATATAAGTGAGGTTTCATAAACGGGTTTGTTTCGCTCGGGTCGGATAGGGTGTGGGGTGTCGGTCATGTTGGTTTGGATCATGACAATTTCGAGATTTAACTTCATTACACCATGTTCGGTTTCTCAGATGCATTGTATTCGTGAGGGCCCATAGATTTAGATCTAACAAATTCCGAGTATCAATAAGGGCTCATATGGTTTCGGCCTAGAGGATTACCTGCTATCCCCAAGGGCCCATGGATTGGATTGATCGGTCTAGTTCTAACCCACAAGAGCCCATTGTTGAATTATGACGGGATTTGACTTGTTGTTGGGTTTTTCGGATGTATTTCGTTGTATTTAAATACATATATTTTCGGATGTATTTTTTTCATATGTAAATACATTGTGCCTAAAATACAATCAGCCAACGACTGTATTTGAATGTATTTCAACAAAATTTCAGATGTAAATTTTCAAATATACTATATTTAACCGAACACATTGAGATATAAGACATATGAGTAAAAAATACATATGAGATACATATGATGAATACACTCAGATACACTCAAATATGAGATACAAGAAGTCATAGATTCGGGCTAGACGAATACACTCAGATATAGGTCAGAGATACAAAAAAGGAGAAAAAGCCGTGGATTCCGACATCTCCGTCAGATCAAGATCCGATTCTGGCGAAGACGATGGGGTGCACCGGCGTTGGTGACGATGGGTGCGCGGCTGTTCTGGTCACCGGAGCAGTGGGAAGGAGAACGGAGGGAGAAAATAGGTTGTTAGGTTTAAGACCCAATATTGGATTCAACATGAACTTTTGGGGTTCAGTGAGAGGAATGACAACAAAAAATGGATAGCATTCAGCGAAACCCAGAGTCCATCATAAACCTAATATATTTTAGTATAGCTACGAATGGTAATTTATAAAATCATTGTAACTACTAAATATAAATAAATTAAAAGATATTTATTATCAATAATTATCTTTTAAAGATAGCTATGCCAAGTAATTATTCCATATATTTTTCATTACTTTCCCAGACATTTATGTATATACTCTGCTATTGTTGCTTTCATGCATTATTTTGAAAGACTTGCACCAAGGATAAGATGCATGAATAAGTCGATGATCTCACTAGGCCTAGGTCTACTAGTATTATTGGGCCTCATTTATCTTGTTTGAGGCGTGTGGTGATTCCAGTAGAGGTGAGTCTTCTACAATTGGGAGTCGCTTCTATTTTATCCATGTAGTACTTTCTTTTTAATTAGATCGTTTATTCGAGACATGTATTTGCTCCATCCGAGACGCTCCTTGACAATTGTATTATCGGGTTTTGGACTATCATTAAACTTATTGTATTTCTATTTCAAACTTTCGATGTTATGAGATTTTTGAGACAACTATGATATTCCTTTGGTACGCCTAGTGAATATATGATGTATAAGCTTAAATGAAGAAATGAGGATTTATATAGCCGATCCCAACTTATTTGAGACTAAGGCACGATTCTTGTTGTCGTAGTACACCTAGTGGATAGTAACTTATTAGGTGTCATGCCAAGGGTTAGATTTGGGTCGTGACAATCATAACTCAGACGATGGGCAGGTTGGCATGACCTATAATGAGTTGCTACTGTATTAACCTCCAGTCATATACCACTCATTAATTCCCATCACACAAATCATCATACATCATACATAATCACAATTAAACATCGTACTTAATTCCTAATATGTCATGTCATTGCAACAAGTTTTACACCACAAAACAGATTTAAAAGTTTAAAATTTTACTAAGCAGTACACTTAACATCTGAGGATAAGTGAAGTTATATCAACATGCAAAAAAGGGAGACACATCTACCCCAATTAACATTTTGAAAATCACCCCAATTCCAATTGCTTTCACAAGATCAAACATCACTTGCCCAAATTCATCTATCACTTCGATCATAATGAGTCTGTGCCTGTCTATGTCTTTCGTTTAATTCTCTTTTGTAAATATGAATCTGCTTTGATTTTCCATGTGGGGTTCATAGATGAATCATATGCGCAAGCTCAATTGGTACTTGAGCAGTGCCACTCAACTCAGTCGGATGAGAGTACTAAAGGATTGGTTTTGCTCACCATGTCTACCTTATTTTCTGAAAGGTTAGTCTTAATTCTACGGCTGTCTACTTACAATTTATAATGACATGGAATTTGAAGTTAATTATTTTATTCTCCTTTCTTGGTGGCCTTTTTAGAGGGACTTTTGCTGATGCCATTCAGAAGCTCCAGAAAATTCAAGAATTGGGCTTGTCATCTTTAGCTGTTAGAGGTAACAACTTGTGGAACTTTTGATAGAAATCACAGTTTGAAGTTCTCATGGTAACAATTAAACATATAATTGCAGTTGCTGCCTCTGAAGCACTTGCTGGGCTTTATTTAGAATCATATCAAGTAAGACTTATTGAATTGCTGATATCTACCTGAATTAATTTTGGTGTATAGTTTTATATATTCCATAGGATTGCTAAGCAAATATTTCTAATGTAGGATGATGCTTCATCAGTAACTGCAGATATGTGCTTGCAACTGCTGGAAACCATAAGGTTAGAGATTGGTGGTGGTGGATCCGAGTTTTTGGAAGCTCGTGCAAAGGCATTGAAAGGGTTGGTTGAGTTGGTCCATGGTAACGTTGAATCAGGTGAGAAATATAGTCGTCAAGCTTTTTCTATGGAGATAATTACAGTCCAATGCCTTTCAGTGATCTAATTTACAAAATAGCCTGCAAATGTATAGATTTTGTATATTAAGTATAAAATATGCATATACCATACATGTTGTATACACAAATATACATATAGTATACATAAACAGTAATATGTATATTTTGGCTAGCGCTGTAATTAATTTCGATTGACGGGTCAAAAAGGGGAAAAACCTCTATGCTTTATGTGTTATCCTTTGTTTTAAGGTATTGAAGTTGTTCCTGGTCATTTCATCCCAGTCATTCTTCGAAGGAGCTCAGGGTGATAAAGGTTGCATTGGTAAGGATTTGCCTTGTGAGACATCACGGATGACATAGTTCTACAATGTATTGATATCGTGATGTATAGGCAACGTTGCACTATCATATGGTGAATTCTTGCATTGTATGCGGGATTTCCAAATGGCGAGGGAGTTATATCAAAAGGCAACGCAGGATGTATCAGAAAGTAAAGATTTTACTGACTCACAGTCCTTATCAGCTTGTAATATGAATTCGGAGATGTTGTTAGGAGCTACTTGTGCTCTAGGACAGCTTGAGGCTCATTTGCGGTATGCATTTGTAAAGTCCCGATACCCCCCCCCCCCCCCCCCCCCCCCCCCCCCCCCCAACCCAATCAGAAAATCACATATGTAATTACAAAGAGGACTCAACAAAGAATCTATAGTTAGGCATAGACAAGGTGTTGTGGCATCTCTCTATGACTATTTATCTATTTTCTCCTTTTCTTGACATTTTTCTCATTTTCTTTCATTTTTGTTTTGATTTATTTCTGTTCTTGGCTAATGAATTAATAAAAGCTTTGATAAAGGTCAATTGAATGTAGCAATGAATGCCATAAAAGTCAACTGAACGTTTATCTGAATTACTCCACGTAGCAGCATTTTGCTTTCTTTCAACATAAATGACCTAACGCTTACAACAGTTTAATTGACATTATGGTGGGTCATTAAATTGCATAAATGTTCTTTCACAATTCCAGTTGCATATGTGTTTTCTATTGCAGCATGGGGTCTTCCCATATTCCAATCTTTTAACTATTTAAGTTTAACTTCCTCAAAACTTCCTTTAAACATATAATAGTGCATTCATCCCAGGTTTATGAAAATACGTTTGTGGCAATTGCAATCATTCACTATACGTATCCTATATTTTTCCATAACATAAAAAGAAACTAGAAGATACAGAGAACAAAAAATTACCTTTAGCAATTGAGGTTTCCGAAAAAGTGTAGTCAAAGTTTGAAATTTTCATTCGCGGTTTCGAAGCAACAAAGGTGAGTTCTCTCACTCATAATTTTTTTGTATAATCCCTTATTTTTAAGTTTCAATACATATTAGAATATGATTCGGATGATGAAAGAATGATCATGAGATTATTGTTAGTAGGTTATTTAATAACTAGTTTGGGTCATGAAATTACAATCTGTTTCGCTGAGTTATGTTTGTTAGAATTGGATGAAATTTTATAGGGTGGTACATCTCTCCTTCATGATCAGATTGAACCCAAGCGGGGCTGAAGCTGACATACGGTTTGAGGGTTATCACAGTTTAAAGTTTCTGCCTCGGACCGAATGAAATCCGGAAGGCAGGACGTATAACGGAATAACTGTACATTTCGGTGAGGAATATGAAAGGTTGTGCTGAATAAAAGTTCTATATTTCTCTGTTCTAGACAGTTTGAGACTTTACAGAGGTTAATCCGACTTACGGATAAAAGGTTATGACCATTTTAAGATTGTGTTTTGTTTTACAAAAATCTGGTGAAATAGTTTTCTGAGAGTTGTTAAAATAAAAGAACTGAATGTTTTAGTGAGGAATATGAAAAGTTGTGCTGAATAAGAGTTCTATATTTCTCCGTTCTCGACAATTTGAGACTTTACGGAGGTTATTCCGACTTACGGATAAACAATTATGACCGTTTTAAGATTGTGTTTTGTTTTACAAAAATCCTGGCGAGACAGTTTTCATAGGGTTGTTCTTGCGTGAATTTGAACTAGTTATACCAAGTATTTCCAGAGGAAACTTGGGATAGTGATAAGATCCCCGTGTTACCTTCGATGTGGCGTAATAAACACCTTATTTGAAGTTACGATTCGAGAGTTATAACCCTTACAAGTGGGAAGAGCGAAAAGTTGAAAGAAAGGAACGTTATTTGAATCTTCTGAAATATGACAATTGATATATATATATATATATGTGTGTGTGTGTGTGTGTGTGTGTGTGTAAGTTTAGTCATACATTCGAGATGATAGAAATCTTGGTAAGGTAAATAGTTTTGCTATCACCTACGGGGCTATTAAAATATACTTGTCTTCGAGGCTATTCAAATAAACTTGCCTTCGGGGCTATTCATATACATTTGCCTTCGGGGCTATTTGAACACACTTACCTTCGGGGCTATAATTGAAATGTATTGGATCGGGTTGTACACACCGCAATAAATATATATATATATAATATGTGATATGAGATGAAGTAGGTGTACTGGTTAACTAAGTATTCCATAGAACGAGTTGGGAGGAAATTTTGTGTGTGTGAATATGTATGGCTTGTACACCGACAGTGTTGAAACCTGTTTTCATGAAATTCTTACTATGTTCATAATATGAATGTACTTAGAATATTGTGAGGTTACTGTGAATTGTAGGGTGAGGTTCTCACTCAGCCCCGGATGGTAGAGCTGATTCTTTTATTTAACATGTTTCAGGAAAGCGCGATAGAGTAAAAGCTCCGCAACAGGGCTAGCGATCGTCTCGCAGCCTTATTGTCCCACCAATCCATTACTTCGAATTTGGGGAATGTTGTTCTAGATTAAGTTGGTTTGAAGAACCAAGTTTTTGTTATCTCGGGGAATGCCCCACATAACACTGTTTTCTTTTGAGATTCTGATGTTTTTATTCTATATTTGAACTTCCATCGAATCTAGAAAATATTGGGGATGCTCGAGTATGGGTTCGTTGTTTCATTAAAGAAGTACATGATTATATCATTTCCGCACCTAGATATATGTATAATTTAGGAGGAAAAGAAATTAAATGGATCGCCTGGAAAGAGATAGTCGTCCAGGTCCCATCACGCCCTAAGGGAAGACTTGAGAAAAGTCGGGGTGTGACAAGTTGGTATCAAAGCTAAACCAGGTTAGGAGATTCTAGAAAATTTCTTTGAGTTGGGTGTTGGAACGGTTACTTATTGTGACGATGTGCGCACCACCTTAGTAATAAGTGAACGGGATAACATCCTAAACTGTTTCACTTTCTTCATACTCTCCTCGTGCCTATCTTTAGTCTTTTTCAAAGAACGGATTAGGAAAGGAGATTGTACAACGATAAACTAACTAATAAGTATTTTTGTAGATGGTGGTTATAATACGAGTTCCAACCAAGAGGGAAGTGCTCATGGAAATGAAAAGGCAAATGCGAGCTCAGAAGGAATTCATGGATTGTAAGATGGACCCAAGAGACGACTTGGGCACATATGTGGATGACACAATCGTACGATGTATGGATTTGCTTAGGGCTAGACGGAAGAGGAAATCATCCGACCCGACCTTTTTCAACTATCCGATTGGAATCATACTATAGATAATAGTCAACTCCATCCCGGAAGATTTCCACTCATTGTTTAGAAGAGAAAAGATGCTAATGGGAGATATTAAAGAGGGCTTCTTGCTCAAATTTCTACGTCAAGTGAAGGAAGTCTGGAGGATGAAGGAAAGAATGGACGATAAGGAAAGGGAGGCAAGGAACACGGTTCACACGGAGCTGAATGCCAATCTGCGGAGTAGGCGATTCACGCGGTTAAGCCCTTTAAAACGTGTTGTAGTAAATGCAAGTTTGAGTTGGAGATCTATAAGGGGTGACGGAGAATTATATGATAAGATTTAGTATAATGTTATATCATTTTAGAATAAGATGGAATGAAGTATTATGAACGCAAGAAGGAAATAATATGTTGTTATTTTTGCATTTTACCTTTCTTGAGGTGTTACATGCTTATGAGGTATAAGAAAATTGTGGGAGTTAAAGTAGACATCCCATCTTCTAAAATATGGGCGTGTTTGTCTTTACAGAAAATGGTAGATTCACAAGTACCGGTGGTGCCAAGGTCGATCAGAACTACCCGGGGAAGAGCGAGGGGACAATGGCAACCCCCAAGAGTCCCGATACAGGAACCGAGAGTTTAAGAGGAGGTTCACTATGAAGCTCTTATACCTCCAGTTGAGGGAGCGGTGTTTGAAGATAGCATGGAAAATATTGAAGAAAACGAGAGTCAAACGGCCTAGGAAACGGTGGGACAAAAATAAGATAGACTCATGGAGTTAATGACAGCTGCAGTTCCACACATGGTTCAGCCTGCCCCTAGTGTCTCAGTCATGGCCCCGACCCAGAACCCGACAACCCAGGAACCAGTCACAACTGCACCACTAGCCAAAAATATAGAAGCTCAGGCAGTACCTGATAGGCTATGGCCGAATTTATGAGAAGAAGGGAACTTATCTACTCAGGGAAGGACTTCAAGTCCGACCCGATAGTGTTCCTCGACGAGGTAGAAGACCTAATGTTTACTCTAGGATGTGTGGAGACGTATGTCGTCAATTTAGTAAGCGCACGTTTAGTGGACAACGCATAGGTGTCGTGGAGGAATTTTAGAAGAAATCGTTCCCCGATGTCACCACCAATGACGTAAGGGGAGTTCAGAGCAACATTCATTGAAAAGTATATGCCTAACACCCGAAAAGATGCGCTCAAAAGTGAGTTTGAACAGTTGAAACAAGGGGACCGCAGTGTGCAAGAATACGATACCCATTTCATGAGATTGTCGGCATACAATGCACACATTGTTCTTACGGAAAGGGAGAAGGTCAAAAGTTTTGTTGAGGGTTTAAACCCGAACTTGGCAGAGAAGGTAGTAGCATTAGCCCATGATAGGACTTACCTTCAGATCGTCGACATGGCAATGAGGGTAGAAGGTTATGCTAAAGCAAAAAGAGATAATTCGCAGAAGAGGTTTCGATCGTCGGGATACTTTAATCATAATCAAAACCAGAGGCAAGAAGGTAGTAGGGGTTCTTCAAAACCGAGCCAGTCAGTTGGCCAGTCTCATTAAAGGCCCCAAGAGCATAAATGGTTTAATCATTAAGGTAGCTACGCCAAGGCTACTAACCCCAATACAGGGAGTGACAAATCGGTCTGTAAGGTTTGTCAAAAAGACATTTTGGAGAATGCAGGTTCTCATAGAGAGATTGTTACAACTGTGGAGAACCAGAAAACTATACCAGGGATTGCAAGAAGAGAAACTAAACTTAGTTTTCTCATGGAAGGTCAGAAGCGACCACTGTTGCCCACAAGGGAAATCAGGGTAACCAGTCCCGATAGAGTCAGGGAGGTCAACAGTCTAACAATCCTAACCAACTCTACGCTTTGCCCTAGAGGAATGAGGCAGAGGCATCTAATGCGGTGGTCACAGGTATTTTGTTGGTCTCAAGTATTCTTGCACTTGTATTATATGATCCTGGCTCTACATTTTCGTATGTGTCAATGAGTTTTGCTAAGAATCTAAATGTGGAACCTTCCTGTTTATGTGAACCCTTTGAGGTCATGACGCTAGTGGGGGGCTTCAATTTGGGCCTCTCAGGCAATTAAAAATTTCCCATTATAAGTAAATGGTAGATGAACAATAGAAGACTTAGTATTACTTGATATGGTAGACTTTGACAATCTTTTGGGTATGGATTGGTTGTCATCATGTTATGCCACGTTGGATTGCCGGCAAAAGATTGTAAAATTATCTTTTCCGGGGTAACCAGAAATTTTTATAAGGAGTATAATTGGGACACCCTCGAGTCGGCTTATTTTCTATCTTAGGGCTCAAAAGTTATTAAGGAGTCACGAAGTGGAATACTCTTACCTGGCTAATATAATGGATACCCAAAAAGAGTCCTCCGAAGTGCATACTGTCCCTATTGTCTGTAATTTTCTGGAGGATTTCCCTGAAGATCTTCCAGGCCTTCCTCCGGATAGAGAAGTGGAGTTTGCTATAGAGTTCATTCCAGGTACAAGACCCATTTCTATGCACCAATCCTTTTTGTGAAGAAGAAAAACGGTTCGCTCCGAGTGTGCATCGATTATCGACAACTCAATAAGGTCACGATCAAGAACCGATACCCGTTACCAAGAATCGATGATCTTCTTGACCAACTTCGAGGAGCCAACTATTTTTCTAAGATAGACCTCCGTTAGGGATATCATCAGCTAAAAATAAATCCGGATGATATATCCAAAACAGCCTTTAGAACCCGATATGACCATTATGAGTTCTTGGTTATGTCTTTCGGGTTAACCAATGCCCCAACAGCTTTTATGGATCTCATGAACAGAATCTTCAAACCATTCTTAGATTTGTTCGTGATTGTATTCGTTGATGATATTCTAATTTTCAGCAAGAGTGTTGAAGAACATGAAATCATCTGAGGGTAGTGCTTCAAGTCTGAAAATAGGAGAAACTGTATGCTAAATTTTCAAAGTGTGAATTTTGGTTGGAAAAGGTAGCCTTCTTGGGCCATGTTGTGTCAATGGATGGAATTATGGTAGACCCCTAAAATATAGAAGCAGTGAATAACTGGCCAAGACCTACCACTCCGACAGAAGTTAGGAGTTTCTTGGGTTTGGCTGGGTATTATAGAAGATTTGTAGAAGGTTTTTCTAGTCTTGCTGCTCCCTTGACCCGATTGACTCAGAAATCGGTTAAGTACCAGTGGTCAGAAGCACATGAAGCAAGTTTTCAGAAACTGAAGGAGTTGTTGACTACTGCACCTGTCCTAACCTTACCATCGGGACAAGATGGGTTCACAGTCTATTGTGATGCCTCTAAAGTTGGATTAGGATGCGTCTTGATACAGTTTGGAAAAGTTATTGCGTATGCATCTCGATAATTGAAGATACGTGAGACGAATTATCCAACTCATGACTAGGAATTGGCCACGGTAGTGTTCGCCTTACGAATATAGAGACACTATTTGTATGGGGTTCATGTAGATATATTTACAGATCATAAGAGTTTACAGTAGATAACCATGCAAAAGGAACTGAATCTCCGACAAAGGAGATGGTTAGAGTTGCTTAAGGATTATGACCTTAGCATTATTTACGATCCTGGAAAAGCTAACGTGGTGGCCGACACACTCAGTAGGAGATCAATGGGCAGCTTGGTCCACTTGACAATACAAAAGAGAGGTATTATAAGTGAGGTACAAATATTGGGAAACCTCGGGGTTGGTTTAACTGAGGCCGGTAAAGGCAGGGTGGCGGTGCATGATACCTCTCAGTCTACCTTAACTTCGAAATAAAAGAAATTCAGTTTAAGGATCTGGAGTTTGTTAAGTTTTGGGAGATGATTCAACAAGAAAAGCCTTCACAGTTTACATTAGGAGAAAATGACGGTACCCTTCAGTATAAGGGTAGGTTATGTGTTAATAAGGTAAGGGACCTAAGGCGGAAGATCTTAGATGAGGGTCACAACGGAATGTATTCCATTCATCCAGGGTCAACAAAAATGTATCAGGACCTCAAGGAAAAATTACTGGTGGGACGAAATGAAGAAAGATATTGCAGAGTTTGTCGGAAGGTGTCTTACGTGTCAACAGGTAAAAGCCGAACATCAAAAATCCGGCAGACTACTTCAGGACATTGGTGTCCTCGTGCGGAAATGGGAGGCGATTCATATGGATTTTGGGACTGGTCTACCGAAAACTCGAGAAGGTTATGATTCTATTTGGGTGATTGTAGATCGTCTTACAAAGTCAGCTCATTTTCTACCGGTCAAGACTGCATATCGGGTGCCGCAGTATGCGCATATTTATTTAAAGGAAGTAGTGAGGTTACACGGGATTCCATTATAAATTATTTCGGATAGGGGTTCCCAGTTCACCTCACACTTTTGGCAAAGTTTCCAGCAAGGCCTCGGGACAAAGGTCAAGTTAAGTACGACTTTCCATCCGCAAACCGACGGACAAGCTGAACGACCAATTCAAACATTGGAGGACATGTTGCGGTCTTGTGTATTGGACTTTCGGGGAAACTGGTTGGACCATCTATGTCTAATTGAGTTCTCATACAACAACAGTTTCCATTCAAGTATACAAATGGCTCCGTTTGAAGCATTGTATGGGAGAAAATGTAGATCTCCGCTTGGGTGGTTTGAAGTGGGCGAAACACTACTGTTTGGACCCAAAGTCATTCAAGAAACAAACGACAAAGTGCAAATAATTCGGGAGCGGATTAAGACAGCTCATAGCCGCCATAAGTCTTATGCGGATCATCACAAAAGAGATCTCGAATTCCAGGAAGGGGAGAAAGTGTTTTTAAAAGTCTCTCCAATGAAGGGGGTGATGCGATTTGGCAAGAAAGGGAAGTTGAGCCTAAGGTTTATTGGACCATATGAGATCTTACGAATAGTAGGGAATGTGGCTTACGAACTAGCACTTCCACAAGAATTAGAAGCGGTGCATCCGATATTCCATGTGTCAATGTTACGGAAATACTTGCACGATCCAATCCACGTCATCCAACCTCAAGAGATAGTTCTAAATGAAGAGCTTCAATACGAAGAAATTCTGATAGAAATACTGGATAGACAAATCAAGCTCCTTAGGAATAAAGATATTACTTCCGTGAAAGTCCTATGGAGAAATCACTCCACAAAAGAAGCAACCTGGGAAGCCGAAGACGCGATGAAAGTCAAATACCCATTCCTGTTTGAGTAAGGTAATAAAATATGTTAAGTTGTGATTCATGTGTGTGCACTGTGTGTGTCTATGTGTTTGTGCTACGATCTTATTCACAATTCGAGGACGAATGTTGTTTAAGGAGGGGAGAATGTAAAGTCCCGATACGCCCCCCCCCCCCCCCCCCCCCCCCCAAATCAGAACATCACATATGTAACTACAAAGAGGACTCAACAAAGAATCTATAGCTAGGCATAGACAAGGTGTTGTGGCACCTCTCTATGACTATTTATCTATTTTTCTCCTTTTCTTGACATTTTTCTCATTTTCTTGCATTTTTGTTTTGATTTATTTCTGCTCTTGGCTAATGGATTAATAAAAGCTTTGATAAATGCCAATTGAATGTAGCAATGAATGCCATAAAAGTCAATTGAACGTTTATCTGAATTACTCCACGTAGCAGCATTTTGCTTTCTTTCAACATAAATGACTAAACGCTTACAACAGTTTAATTGACATTATGGTGGGTCATTAAATTGCATAAATGTCCTTTCATAGTTTCAGTTGCATATGTGTCATTTCCATTGCAGCATGGGGTCTGTCCATATTTCAATCTTTTAACTATTTAAGTTTAACTTCCCCAAAACTTACTTTAAACATATAATAGTGCATTCATACCAGGTTTCTGAAAATACGTTTGTGACAATTGCAATCATTCACTTTACACCCCCCCCCCCCCCCCCCAAAACCCCTTGTTCTCCCTCAAGCCCTTCTCCTTCCACCTTCCTGCAAGTTACACACACAATCCACAATATATATTCTCATATCCTATATTTTTTCATAACATAAAAAGAAACTAGAAGATACAGAGAACAAAAAATTACCTTTAGTGTAGTCAAAGTTTGAGATTTTCATTCGCGGTTACGAAGCAACAAAGGTGAGTTCTCTCACTCATAATTTCTTAGTATAATCCCTTATTTTTATGTTACAATACATATTAGAATATGATCCAGATGTTGAATGAATGATCATGATATTATTGTTAGTAGGTTATTTAATAACTAGTTTGAGTCATGAAATTACAATCTGTTTCGCTGAGTTATGTTTGTTAGAATTGAATGAAATTTTACAGGGCTGTACATCTATCCTTCGTGATCATATTGAGCCCAAGTGGGAGTAAAACCGACATACGGTTTGAGAGTTATCGCAGTTTAAAGTTTCTGCCTCGGATCGAATGAAATACGGAAAGCAGGACGCATAACGGAATAACTGTACATTTCGGTGAGGAATCTGAAACGTTGTGCTGAATAAAAGTTCTAGATTTCTCTATTCTCGACAGTTTGAGACTTTACAGAGGGTAATCCGACTTACGGATAAAATGTTATGACCGTTTTAAGATTGTGTTTTGTTTTACAAAAATGTGGCGTAATAGTTTTCTGAGAGTTGTTAAAATAAAAGAACTGAATGTTTCGGTGCGGAATCTGAAACGTTGTGCTGAATAAGAGTTCTAGATTTCTCTGTTCTCGACAGTTTGAGACTTTACAGAGGATAATCCGACTTACGGATAATACGTTATGACGGTTTTAAGATTGTGTTTTGTTTTACTAAAATCCTGGCGAGACAGTTTTCATATGGTTGGTCTTGCGTGAATTTGTACTAGTTACACTAAGTATTTCCAGAGGAAACTTGGGATAGTGATAAGATCCCCGTGTTACCTTCGATTTGGCGTAAGAAACACCTTATTTGAAGTTACGGTTCGAGAGTTATAACCCTTACAAGTGGGAAGAGCGAAAAGTTGAAAGAAAGGAACATTATTTGAATCGGTGTGTGTAATTTTAGTCATACAGTCGAGATGATAGAAATCTTGGTAAGGTAAATAGTGTTTCTATAACCTACGGGGCTATTCAAATATACTTGCCTTCGGGGCTATTCAAATACACTTGCCTTCGGGGCTATTCATATACATTTGCCTTCGGGGCTATTCGAACACACTTGCCTTCGGGGCTATAATTGAAATGTATTGGATTGAGTTTACACACCGCAACAAATATATATATAATATGTGATATGAGATGAAGTAGCTGTACTGGTTAACTAAGTATTCCCTAGGACGAGTTGGGAGGAGATTTTGTGTGTGAATATGTATGGGCTTGTACACCGACAATGTTGAAACCTATTTTCATGAAATGATTACTATGTTCATAATATGAATGTACTTAGAATATTGTGAGGTTAATTTGAATTGTAGGGCGAGGTTCTCACTCAGCCCCCGATGGTAGGACTGACTCTTTTATTTAACATGTTTCAGGAAAGTGCGATAGAGGAAAAGCTTCGCAACAGGGATAGCGATCGTCCCGCAGCCTTATTGTCTCACCAATCCATTACTTCAGATTTGGTGAAAGTTGTTCTAGATTAAGTTGGTTTGAAGAATCAAGTTTTCGTTATTTCGGGGAATGCCCCACATGAGACTGTTTTCTTTTGAGATTTGGATGTTTTTATTCTGTATTTGAACTTTCATCGAGTCTAGAAAAAATTGGGGATGCTCGAGTATGGGCTCGTGCTCTCACTAAAGAAGTGCATGATTATATTATTTCCGCACCTAGATATATGTATAATTTAGGACGAAAAGAAATGTTCGCCTGGAAAGGGATAGTCGTCCAGGTACCATCACGCCCTAAGGGAAGACTTGAGAAAAGTTGGGGCGTGACAACATTCCTTTAAATATGTAGCTTTCTCTTGTATAAACATATAATCCAATATTTTCCTTCATGAACAGACTTTTTTGGTTGTAGGAATTTTGATGATGCTGAGGAAATACTAACTGCAGCACTGAAGAAAGCAGAAGAGCGCTTTGAAATTTGATTAGTTCAGTAGGAGAATAATCTCTCTCTCTCAAAAGGTTTCTTTGAACAATGCAGGGACTCTATAGAAGAGCAATTGAAGTGCTCAAAGCTCCACCCATGGAGATAGAAGGTACAAAGAACTATGAAAGGAAAATTCAAATCATGGAGAAATCAAATAGAGACAGAATAATGACCACTCTATTTCTTTTTACAGGTATTGAAGCAAAAATGTCCAGAAGGGACATACTTGCCCTTGCAAGAGGTACTCATTACTTCCGAAATGTAGTGGATCATCTTTTGCAGAACTGTCTGAACTCTAAAAGATATTCTTCTCTTTCCCAAATTACAATAGCTTTCTTCTTGACCAAACTTTAAAGTAGTAGCACAGGCCTGTGTCTTTAGGGTTAAATGTTTCTCTTTCTTCAACCCCTGCTTTCCTCTGGCATTCTTGTTTCTGAGTCTTAACTGAGAAAGGGTCGGCTCAATTTTGGTACTTCTTTTGGCAACTCCACCTACACAATATAATAACAAGTTACATTTACACTCTGAAGGTTCCTCAAGAGTAAATTATCAGAAAAAAACAGAACAAGAACATCGAATTGTAAACATGGAGGATTCACCTTGCATATGAACTTACTTTTTTGGCTGATAACTATTTTTTTTTTTGATAATATAAATCCATCCACTTAGGCTTCACTTGCCGAAGTGGTAGGAGTTTAGCATTGACTCCTACCTCATATATTCTCAAAATGTTGGTAACTTTATACGCACATACGTACGTATAGTTGGTAGATTTTAAAAGATTATACATTTGTACAAAATGTGCACTTATACTCACAAAGAAGCAGTTCGAGTATGAGTGAACACTCAGTAGTTACTAGAGGACATGTTTATATAATACTCTGTCCAACTTTATTAGTGTTTGATTGAACACAAAATTTAAGAAAGAAAGACTTTTTGATAGTTCAAGGGCAGAGCTAACATTGTCTGAGGGAAATCAATCCTTTTCCTTGAAAAATAATACTTTTCTTAGTTTTTTCGTGTGTTTATTTTTTTATATTTTAAAAATTTTGACTCCGCCGATTGACAAATGCAAAATTACATATAAGAACGCCATTTCATTAACATCAAATGAGAAGTTCGAAATTAAAAAAACTTCAAATATAAATATGGTTCATTCTATTTTATAAAATAAATCTGGGGAAGTAAATAGATAGTAGGGAACATACTCCAGCAGGAAGCTTTGCAGCCTGAATCTTGAAGACCCTTTTAGTAATTTTCAAGTTGGGATTATGGGGCAGAAAGAAATGCTGATTTGCAGTGATTGCGGTTGAGAGGAAGGAAGATGAGAGTGCAGTTGAAGTAGCAGCCATTGTTACAGCCAAATTGCAGCTGCAAATGAACCCATTGTGTTATTTTTTTTCTCTTACCTGATCGACAAAAATATTTGTGGTCTCCAAATTTTGATGAGTGGAATTATTTTCTATGGGTAATTGGGTCCCACTCCCACCTAGGTGTCCCCCTTGGCACCTCTTATCTTTTTTCTTTCTCAAACATTATTGGTTCGGTTGTATAATGTAATAAGTATAATTTCTCCCCATCCCCCTTTGCACAATAGATGGTTTAAAGCAGTGGCGGATTATGGTAGGAGCGGAGGGGAGTTGTGGCCCCCTCAAAAAACTAATTTTTTTTTATTTATATATACTACTCACGATTTAAAAATTCTAAATTCCGTCACTTTCTCGGCGGCATCAGCGACTCACGAACTCACACTCGCAGCACGGCTCCACTCTCTCACAATCTATTTCTCTCCACTCGTCTTTCTATCTCTGGTAATACTTAACTGCAAAAGATTTATTTATTTGAGTCTCTTTTTCTTCTACAAAACATAAATCTAGTATGTCTTGGATGCATAGTTGCATCATAAGCAATTACAGGTTATTTCCAATATATATGATATGAGTTTTAATGGGTAATTCTTGATATGGATTTCTTTTAAATCAGTAAAAGATTACAACTTTATGTTTGTTTCATCATATACGAGGATATTTTGAGCTTATGGGAATGGAATTAACAGATTAAGGCTTTAAAAGACGAATTTCTCTGACTTAGTTCTGTTTTCAGATTTAGATGTTATCTTTGATAATTGATTTGTGTATTTTTTAGGAGTGGTACTGAAAGAAATAACCCCCTTGATTATTTTCATTAATTGAATAGGTATATATACAAGATACAAAGTAGGAGAATCCTATTCCTGTTCTATTTCTAAAACCTTATTCTACCATAATTCTAACTCTACAATTATGGTAGTGTATATTCCTAATTATGGTAACAAATACATTACAATATACTACACATATATTTTCCAAATATACAATATTCTTGACTACCAAAACAACCACAAAACCGAGCCCAATAATGGCCATAAATCGTGGCACTTAATATGGCAATATACACTTGTATATTGTGTGTATATTGTCATATTTAACACACCCCCGCAATCATAGCGGGCGGTCTTCGAACGCTGAGACTGTCCCTAAAATCTTCAAAGAGAACCGCGGGCAGACCCTTTGTAAAGATGTCTGCAATTTGATAACGAGATGGGACATGGCATACGCGAACTTGACCCTTTGCAACCTTTTCACGGACAAAGTGAATGTCCATTTCGATATGCTTGGTGCGTTGGTGTTGAACGGGGTTACTTGAAAGGTAGATGGCACTAATGTTATCGCAATATACCAAGGTTGCCTTCTGAATGGGACAATGAAACTCCAAAAGCAAATTACGTAGCCAACATGATTCGGAGACCACATTTGCTACCCCTCGATATTCTGCCTCGGCACTTGAGAGTGATAGTGTTGCCTGACGTTTTGCTGACCAGGAAACCAAGTTGTTGCCAAGGAACATACAGTAGCCAGAAGTCGACCGTCTGGTGTCGGGACAACCACCCCAATCAGCATCCGTGTAGGAAACAAGTGTGGATATAGATGACGGATACAAGTGCAACCCATAGTCTAGTGTTCCCTGAATATACCGAATGATGCGTTTGATTGCATTCATGTGCTCAACCCTGGGATCATGCATGAATAAACACACCTGTTGAACCGCATATGTAATATCCGGTCTGGTGAAGGTAAAGATCTTGGAGGGCCCCCGCAAGGCTGCGATAGCGGGTCGGGTCCTCGTATGGTGCACCCGCCGCGGCACTTAGCTTTGGGTTTGCATCGGCGGCGTGGAAGTGGACTTACAGGATGACATCCCGCCCTCTCGATGATCTCGTGACATACTTCCGTTGAGACGAAATAACCCACCTGAATGACGTTTGACGGCAATCTCCAAAAAATAACTCAAAGGCCCCAAGTCTTTCATAGCAAACTCAGAAGTGAGCATGGTCATGATAAACTGGCGCAAGGCATCGGAAGAGGCAGTCAAGATGATATCATCTACGTACAACAGGATGTAGGCCAAGGATGAACCACTGCGGCAGATGAACAAGGAATTATCTGACCTGCTGTGAGTGAACCCAATAGTGGAAACAAAGTCAACAAATCTCGTGTACCAGGCCCTTGGAGACTGCTTCAGCCCATATAAGGACTTCTTCAACAAACATACATGATGAGGACGGTTTGGATCCCTGAAACCCAACGGTGATGCATATAGACTGTTTCCTTGAGATCACCGTGTAGGAAAGCATTCTTGACATCCAACTGATGAATTGGCCAAGTCTTTGAAAGAGCCAAGCTAAGCACAGTGCGAATGGTAGCCGGTTTGACCACCGGACTAAATGTCTCACCACAATCTATCCCAACATGCTTAGTCTTACCATCCCCAACAAGTCGCGCCTTATGTCGAGCAAATGACCCGTCTGAATTCTCCTTATGAGCAAAAATCCACATAGACCTGATAACATTAATACCATATGGACGGGGCACCAACTCCCACGTCTTATTATCAATAAGAGCATTATATTCATCAGTCATAGCAATTTTCCAATTAGGGTCATTTAAAGCGGACACAGGATTGCGGGGCAAAGGGGATTTAGAGACATCCGAATGTAAATTAAAATGTCTTTTAGGTGTAAAAATACACCGCTGACTTCGAGTGACCGGTCTATGACTCGAGGAAGAATGGAGGGAATTTCGGGAATTTTCTGGGCTCGGGACGGACTGGCCAGCAGGTAGTGGGCCTGCTGGCCCAAATCGGTAGCTATTTGGACTCATCGCCCCGGACCGGCTCCGAGTGGGCGGACCGGCCCAATTTCTGGAACTGTTCCAGTGGCAGGAATGACTGGGCGATGCGGTACTGTGGGTCCAGCGGGCAGTGGGCTCGCTGGAGGATTTAGGGTGCGGGAGAGGTTCGAAAAATTCCGAATAATATACGGGGATATTTGGTCATCCAAAAAATCATACGACTTAGGCTCGGGAGTATGAACTTTCGTAAAAGGGAATTGGGTTTCATCAAAAATGACATGGCGATTTATTATGATTTTCTTGGAGGATAAATCAAAACACTTATAACCACGATGATTCGACGGATAACCCAAAAATACACACGGGGTAGACCGAGCCTGAAGTTTGTTAATTGTGGTGGATGGGAATAACGGATAACACAAGCACCCAAAAATCCGAAGATGAGAATAAGAAGGGTTCTTATTATATAGGATTTTGAGGGGAGAAGAATATGTCAGACCTTTAGACGGAATTATGTTCAGAAGATATGTGGCCATTTGTAGAGCATGATGCCAGAGATATGGAGGTACGGAGGCATGAATTAAGAGAGTTCGGACAATGTTATTTATGGAATGAATTTTGCGTTCGGCTTTCCCATTTTATGAAGATGTATGAGGACACGAAAAACGAAAATTTATCCCATTATTAGCACAAAACTCCCGAAACTCCCTATTGTCATACTCTTTCCCATTATCACATTGAATATTTTTTATTTCTCTTTCGAACTGAGTACGAATGAACGCTCTAAATGTGATGAAGACGGAAAACACTTGTGATTTATTCGCAATTGGAAACGTCCACAAAAATCTAGAATAATCATCTAAAAAGAGAACATAATATCGATGACCCAAGGAACTAAGAACCGGAGACGTCCATAAGTCACTATGAATAATGTCAAATGGCATAGAAGTATGAGAATTGGAGTCTACAAATGGTAACTTAACAATTTTTCCTAATGAACAAGACTGACACATTGGAGTACGACTCGTACCCTTACAAGAAATAAAACTATTTTTATCTAAAACTGATAAAATAGAAGATCCCGGATGACCCAGACGAGCATGCCACATGGAAGGAGAGATGGCTGCAAAAGCTGACGGCAAGGTTTGACTCGATGGACTGAAATCAGGCATAATAGGATACAGATCCCCCCTACTATCACACCTCATGAGATGACTCTCCGTCTTGAAATCATTCACAGAAAAACTAAAAGGATCAAATTCAACGGAAACAGAATTGTCAGTAGTGAACTTCCGGACTGACACTAAATTTTTAATCAATTTAGGAGCATGTAAAGTATTTTTCAAGAGAAGGGGTGGATTGGGGGGAGACAACGTTTTCTGACCATAACCCTGAATTGGAATAGAGTTTCCATTACCAATAATTATACCCCGAGGGGGTGCTCAAATTGGAATAAGAGGAGAGAGTACCTGATTCAGAAGTCATGTGAGTAGTTGCCCCGGTGTCCATGTACCAATTTGGGTCCGGTTGAGTCAACCCCAACGTGTGCATCGCGGCCTCGATATCAGTCTGAGTGGGGCCTGCTGCATGATGGGTTTGCGGAGGACGGGGCCCAAGAACTCCTGCCCGTGCTGGTGCTGGGCCGTAGCCGCTGGAGTTGGTGCTGTTGGGCCAGTGACCAGTGGGTCGCTACTGCTGGGCGTTGGGCCTGGACTATTGGCCAGCCCACTGGCCACTGGAATTTCCTCGTTGTAAGGACTGTTGGCCCATGGCCCACTGCTCAGGCCCCATTGCCATGGGCCCCACTGCTGGGCCCAGGGGGTGGTGGGCCACTGTTCACTGGATGGGACCCACCGCCTGCTTGCTGACCACTGGAACCGCCACTAGAACCACCGCGTTTGCCCCCGCAGTTTTTGTTATTGTTCTTTCGATTATTCTTGCCGCCACCATTGTTATGGTTTTGGCCCGAATTATTAACAAAACCCGAAGGACTAGGAGAGGACGCCACCATGGCGACTTGGCTTGCTCCGGTAGCCGCCTTTTTTGCAAAACCGGCTTCTTCCAACGTAAGCATGGAGCGGGCTTGATAGAAGTCGGGAAGAGGATTGCTTTGGCGAAGGAGAGTTCCAACCCCATTATAGGCCTCCGAAAGACCGGCAACCAACTGTAGAACTAGACTATTGTTTGTTATTGGTGCGCCAACATTACGGAGTTGATCCGCTAACTCCTTTAGTTTCTTGCAATATGCAGAAACGTTTGGAAATTCGTCCATTCGAACGAGAGAGAATTCCCGCTCGAGTGTGACGACACGTGAATGTTGGTTGTCTTGGAATATGTCACGCAATCTATTCCATGCAGCCATAGCCGTGGTATCCGGCTCAATAATCGTCTGTAGAAGGTCCACTGAAATAGTGGCGTATATCCACCGAAGAACGGTAGCATCAAGTGTAATCCATAACTCATGATCCTCCGCAGGAAGGGGTCTAGCGGGAGGAATGATGTGATGAAGAACTTGATAAGAGATAGCGTGAATTTTAAATAACTCCGCCCACGTCGCATATTGGACGTTTTCCATCTCAAGGACAATAGGGATACTGCTCTTGATATTGGAAACTGTGAGGGCAGGGTGAAAATTGTTTTTAGACATATTGAAAGAACAAAGAGGAAAGGAAAATTTAAGAGAGGTGTTTGTGAGAGCGGAAGACGAATTTTGGAAGAGAAACCCGAGGAGGGGGGGGGGTCTCGGCCAAAGGGAGGCAAAAGTTTGAGAGAAAAAAACTTTTGTTTAGACCTAGTCTCTTGATACCATGAAAGAAATAATCCCCTTGATTATTTTCATTAATTGAATAGGTATATATACAAGATACAAAGTAGGAGAATCCTATTCCTATTCTATTTCTAAAACCTTATTCTACCATAATTCTAACTCTACAATTATGGTAGTGTATATTCCTAATTATGGTAACAAATACATTACAATATACTACACATATATTTTCCAAATATACAGTATTCTTGACTACCAAAACAGCCACAAAACCGAGCCCAATAATGGCCATAAATCGTGGCACTTAATATGGCAATATACACTTGTATATTGTGTGTATATTTCCATATTTAACAGGTACGATGGTCAAACTTAAGAAAATTGATGCATTTTTCAAGAGAAAAGCTTCCAACAAAGATGAAAATTGTATAGCTTCAATATCGACACTTGAAAAGCACCATTCCGATGATCAAACGGTTCAACTAGATGAGCAACCTTGCAAGATTCAAAAAGTCACCATGGATGAATTTGATGTTAATTGTTTAGAACGTGACCCTGGAAAGCGTCCCTAAATTTGGGAATATCCAGTGAATCAAAGAGATGAAGTTCGAAGAGCTTATCTCAATTGGGGTCCCTATCAATGTCAAGTTGAAAAGTATCCCCTCAATAGAGATAAGCATCCAAGGCGATTTCAAGCATCCTAGTTCAAAATATTCCCTTCATGGCTAGAGTACTCACCGACTAATGATGCTGCTTATTGTTTGCTTTGTTACTTGTTCAGTAAAAAGTCCATTGGGCATTCTGGAGCTGATGTCTTTATTAGAAAATGATTTAAAGCATGGAAAAAGGTCAATGCTGGGAAGAGTTGCGCTTTGCTTAATCATATTGGTGAGAGTTTGTGTTCGTCTCACAATAATGCATTGAAATCTTCTCAAGACTTGTTCAATCAGTCTGTGCACATCAGAAATACCCTTAACGTGCAGAGTTCCGATCAAATTAGCAAAAATAAATTTCGTCTCAAGAGCTCTATTGATTCAATTCGTTGGCTCACGTTTCAAGCTTGTGCTTTTATAGGCCATGACGAATCAATGAGATAAAAACAATAGAGGTAACTTTCTTGAAATGATCAAACTTTTAGCATCATACAATAATGAACTTGCAAAAGTAGTGCTAGAGAATGCTCCATATAATTCAAAGTATACTTCTCATCTAATTCAAAAGGAAATCTTGCATATCATTTCTAGTAAAGTGAAAATCTATATCCAAGAAGAGATTGGGGATTTAAATTTTGCATAATTGTTGATGAATCACATGATGAATCTCTAAGGGAGCAAATGGCTACTATTTTGAGGTTTGTTGATAAAAAAAGGTTGTATACAAGAATGATTTTTTGATCTTGTGTATGTTAAGGACACTATCGCTATCACTCTTAAAAAACAGTTTGTGATGTTCTTTCTCGATATCGTCTTTGATGTTTCAAATATCTGTGGGCAAGGGTATGATGGTGCTAGTAATATGAGAGGAGAGTGGAATGGATTGCAAGAATTATTTCTCAAAGATTGTCCTTATGCTTATTACATACATTGCTTTGCACATAGATTACAACTTGCTTTGGTTGCTGTTTCCAGAGAAGTTTTTCTTATTCATGATTTCTTTTCAAACTTGACTTTTATTGTCAATATTGTATGTTCCTAGTAAGCGTCATGATGAGCTGCAAGCTGTCAAATTAAATGAGATATCACTTTTGCTAGAGATTGGTGAACTTGATAGTGGTAAAGGACAAAATCAGATTGGCACTTTGAAACGAACTGGAGATACTCGTTGGAGCTCACATTAAACTTTAAAGTACTACTCAAGTAACTTGTATAATGTAATATTATTGGAGAAGTTCTTATCCGCACATATATTTACATCAAGTTAATATGATATGTAGTTAAGTGATTTAGTAAAGTAAAAATATATATTAATTAACTACAGTTAAGTGATAAGCATGTATGCTTTAACAGATGTTATGCTTTTTTGATTTGAATGTAAACACTTGATTTAAATAAATCTTTATCAAATTGCAACATTGCATGCAATTTTCAAGAGAAAACTACATATACATAAATGACTTGACTAGATATATGATTCATTTTTTAAAAGAGTAATTGTTTTGATAGTGTTATGTAGAAATATAATTACTCTAACATGTGCTTAGACGTATATTATCACATATTTTAAAGAAAATCAACAAAAAGACATTGTTAGTTTCGCAAATCTCACTGCATTGATCATTGTATATTATCGTTAGTGACTGTCTGAGGAGTGATCCCTCTCTTATTTTTCCTTTTTTTTAGATAATAAAGGAGACAATAAGCCCGTTAACGTTGAAGCTTCATCTTTACCAAATAAACCAAAAGAATCCATAAAATCAGTAAAAAATTGAAGCGATGAAAAATTATGTTAATTGATTTGATTTGATTTCAATATTCAAAAAAATAACTTAAATAATTGATTTCTTTTTATAAAAAAATCTGCTCAAATCAATCCATGGACACCCTTGCTGTCAACCATATTTATTAATTAAGGAAAATAAGGATTATTTGGTGCAGACAAAAATCGAAAGAAAATTCTTCTTCCAATTTCAGTGGTTGCCATGATTTCACGAAAATAATTGTTTTTGTCCTTGTATTATTGCCATGATCTCGATGCTCTTACGAGATCTTACCGTTATTTTTTGTTTTGTTATCATTTGGGTAGTGAAAAAATTGATAAGAGAATATATGGAGTAGTGCATTTTCCAATTGACATCTTTCTATGTTTATTATTGCCATTTCTTCGAACATGTAAGCAGGTGTCGGGCAAAAGAGATGAACAATTTGAAAATCTTGATGGTCTGACTATGTTAGATCAGATCTATGATAAGCTAGGTTAGAACAACTTGTAGTTAGTTATTTAGTTCCAATTATTTAAGTAGCTAGTTATAGAATGATGTAATTTACACTTGGTTTGTCCGAAATGAAAATGAAAGGAGAGGAAAAAGAATAGTATATTTGAATACCCCCATAGTAATTTGTTGTCTTCTCTTTGATACTTCCATCACAGCTAACTAACTAAGTGTTGAGATTGAGATAGTGTTGGAATCACTGAATCTTAGAACTCCATCACTCTATCTAACTCACACACACACGTAGAGGAACTGACATTAAGCGAGAGCACCAGAAAAGAGGGCTGGTGGTTCAGCAAGATACACATTGGCATATTGTTCTTAGACATATATAGACGAGCACATCTTCACCATGGCTAAATGTCAGCCATCCTCTACACTTGTGTAGTTTCTTATGATAACTTAAGTATTACTTGTATATAGAGGAGAATGGAAGTTCCACAGAATTAGTGAATGACTCTTCCACCACAGGGAAATATGTCAGTTTGTAGGATCATATTTTAAATTTGGAAAAGGTCCAATTATGAGATTAACCTGGTTCATCCATGCCCTCTAATGTTTCTCACTTTTCTTTCTGATTTAGCTTCCACCAGTTTGGACGCGATCATTATTTTTCTGCTCTATATATTGGAGTTGCTAGAAGAAGAAAGTGCTTAATTGGAATGAAAAGAATTTCAAGGGATATCAGATGGATCTGTTAGAAAAGATATAGTTGAAAGTCAGCTTGGGTCCAATACACAGGTGGTAACATGGTTGCATTTTTTTCTTTTTTCGAAAGCGTTTGGAATGTAACTAATATCGAATACTGTAACATATATGATAGAGGAGCCATATCTGTACATTGAGGTACTGAATGATGCTATTACTCGCACAATTTGAAGTACTTTTCCAGTTTATTTATGTTGATCATCAAAACATACTTTTAAAAACTGGCTATAATTTTGTTGTAGAAAATAATGGTGCCTATGATCTACTGTTGTCAAAGTGAAGAATAAAGGTGATGAAGTTAAGATCAGGCATAAAGATAACTATTTAAGTTGCAAACAGTTTTAGATTTACCTTTTTCCCAACAAAAAAAAAAAACAACCATTTACATGTCACTAGAGCATGATTAGTTTCAAAGTCATCAAGAAAGAACTAGATCTAAACAAGATCTAAATTCATGTTTGTGTTGTCATTGATTGTCTTCAACTTCTTTATTTAAGGAACAATTTTTCTTCCTGGCCCGTGGGTTGCTTCCTAAGCGCTTCTTATAATCTTGACAGTGGGACGTATTGTTTTCCCATTCTCTCGATGAAGAATTACCTTATATCTTCTCTGGAGCGCTCACCAATTTCTTCTAAAATGAATGTAGAACTCCTCAATTGTTGTTGAGGTACCCTTGGTTGCTTAAGTTGATTGACCTGCAATATACATAAGAAAATAGGCCAGCTAGTACGGTTCAATACAGACAATATGAGTAGACAACAAAAAAAGTAATTACAATTTGTTCAGTTACAAATGAGGAATTGGCCTGCATTGATGTCGCACTCTCAATAATGATGCTTGAAACCTACAATAAAATAACATTGTTAGTATTGTTACCCTTGATGAAGAGAACGAACTTATTTCACTACTTACTTTTGTTGCATTACTAGGTGTAGAAAGGCTTTCCTTTTCGACTTGCTGATGGACTTGTTCCTGTTGAACTTCAGAGTGGTTGCTTCCCATAAGAATAGGGCATTTTCTACTATTATGCCCTAATCTTTGTAACATCCCGTACTTCCGGAACATGGTTTGAATCGTTAGACGTGTGTAAATAGACCCGAGCATTGGAGGATTTTTGATCATATTCACGTATGCAAATGAAGAGTTTAATATTTAAAAGGATGCGGTCCCGAAATAATTTTGGACTTAACAAGTATGATGACGGGGATCGAAAATAATATTTGGTATGTGCATAAAGAGGCTATGGACTAGCGCTATATCGCAGGATTATGGCATTGAATATATGAAGGTTTTATAAGCCATCAAGATTTAAGTGAAATGGGATCAAGAAATTAATTATGTGTGTAATGAGTTAAATGTGGAGGGTGGTCTAAAGAAGTTAATTGGTTACGTGTGATTGCATAAAAAAGACACTTTGGCAAATTAAGGTTGCTATTAATCGTGGGCAGCATTCCAAGTTTTAGCACATGAGATTAGGATATAATTTTAAGTGGTGACTAATTAATCTAGGCGGCTAATATTAATGTTAGGTGATGACATGTGTAAAGTAGGGGGCATTATCTCGTTACTTGGCATTTAATAGAGTGGAATATCAATCAACATGTTCAGCAAACAATGTATTCAACATTCAGAAAATGCTATCTTATGGTTTCACAAAAAATTAGAGCTAAGTTAGAGCAACTTTTACATTAAATTTCATCCTTAGCACAAAGATACGTGCAACGGCGTTTTGTCCTATTTTTAAGTTGGGATTCGAGATTAAGCTTTAAGGGGAGATTGACCCGTCATAGTTGTTTCCAAAAATCGTTAATCAAGGTATGTTAAGGAAAATCATTTCTTCATTTGGCATGTTCCATGTAACGAAGCGTAACCGTGATATTATTCCATAAATTATTCTACTCTTAGTAGTTAAGAATGTTCATGTTATTTATTCCTATGTTAAAAGCATGTCTAAATATGTTCCTAAATCCTTATTGAGGTATATGAGAAAGATGTTGATATTCCCAATGTTAGCCGGAGGTGAAATGATATTATGTCACCCGGTATGTTCAGGATGTTTCATTATCATTCATGCATTTGCATTATATTTATGTATTACCCTGGACCCACATGTGTTATATACACTACTATATGGTATCAATATATATATGTAGGGGATGGGGAAAAAGGGAAGGCGCTATATACGCGTCACCACCTATAACTGGTACAGATTATCACGAAAAGGAAGATGTCCTTGTGTGGCCAATATGATATGATGCCCTTGTGTGGCCGAAATGAAATGATGCTCATAGAGGCTGTTCTGGGAAGGAAGATGCTCTTGTGTGGCCAATATTTATATGTATACCGCATTTGCATTGTGCATAACATTTAGGCATGTGTATTAGGGCCCTCAGAGGCATTCACTACTGTCATCTGTTACTATCGGCTAATACTGTCAGCTGTTACTCTCGGCTAATACTGTCAGCTATCTTGACGACTGTTTCTATTTTAGTTTATCATGTATCTCTGTTATGATATTTTTTATGCCTGACATACTCAGGACGTCAGTCGTAATGACGTCTTTTTGTTGGGGGACATTGCGTTTTATGCCCGCAGGTTCAGATAGATAGGATGACGGTTCACCCTATAGGTTGCTGGTTCAACTAATGTTAGAGCACTCTACTTGTTTCAGAGTTGCGGTCTAGTCGTGGTATGATATTTTTACGTATGCGTATGGGTATGGAAGAGCCCTATCCCGTCCTTGTAATGTACGTATTCTTTAGAGGCTTGTATACAGTTTTCCTGTGTATAGTAGTTGTGTATGGCCCTGTCGGCTGTGATGTATGTGTCAGCCGAATATTTGGTAACGACCCTTATGGTCATGATTGATTACAAATTTATGTTAAATATGTGATTAGCGGTGCCCGGCAGGTAGGGTCCGGGTGCCCGTTCACGGCCCTCTGGTTTGGATCGTGACAATCTTCTACATGATCCGCACTTTTTTTTTGTCTTTTCTTGATGCTTTTAACAAGGTAAGCTTTCTAGAAGCTGATTCTTTTTCAGTTGTCTCATCAGCCCCCCTCTTCCTTAGTTTTTTTTATCTACCTGGTTGTACTTTGTATATGGGTGGCATTGTAGGTTCAATCCCTGTCTTAGGCCATTGCTCATAGATAACAATTGGCAAGATGGATGGACTATAACTCTTCATGTACTACTCAACTGTGTAGCTTCATGAACATACATTTCAGGCTCATCCTTCTTAACCCATATAACTGCAATAGCATGATTACAAGGTACTCTTGGTAAGTCCCATCTCCTACAAGAACACATTTTCTCCTTAAGTCAACAGAAAATAGAGTAAGATAAATATCCTCAACCTGGTAGTGGAATTGGTCAGATTTAGTGGCAATATATTCAACAGCTTTATCCTTATTTTGCTCTAGCTTCAATAAGATTTTTGGACAGATTCTGTGGTGATGGTTCATCATTTTATCTCTGTTCTTTTGAAGTCTGGACATCATATAGATTCTAATTGATTCAATCATTGTCCAAATATTCTTGTCTCTTTCATGTAGTAGTACACTATTGAATGACTCGCATAGATTGTTTAATAATGCATCACACTTTGAGAAAGAAGAGAAAAAATCCCAGTGAATGCGAGGCTTATTAATAAACCATTTAGGGGCTTTTGGATCTACTTTTGCCATTCCTTCCACGTGCTTGGAGAATTCAGGTTTTGTAGTTGCCTTGGCAGCTTTCCATATGATATCTTTCAGAGCTTGTCCTCCAAATACCCCAGTCTTTAAATTATTGTGCAAATTCCTCACACAAAACCTATGTGCAAAAACTGGCATTATCTCATAAAATCCTGGAATTAAACCCTTTTGCTTATCAAAAATGAAAATTCATGCAAAAGGGTTCTGTGAGATTCCTAGGTCCTCATCCAGAAGTGTAAGAAACCAGCTCCATGTTTCCTTCAGTTCATCTTTCACTATTGCGAAAGCAATAGGATACATGTTGTTATTTCCATTAATGTCTACTGCTGTCAATAGTTGTGCCCCCTTTTGGTGTCCTTTCAAATGACATCCATCAACCCCTACTATGGGTCGACATCCGTCTAAGAACCCCTGTTTGCAAGCTGCAAAACATATATAGTCTTAAAATTCTTTTTCTATCATTGACCATTGTTTTTGAATTTTCATCCAATTTCAAAATACATGTAGTCCCTGGATTACTCCTCCTTATCTCGGCAACATATCAAATTGCTCTTCTTTAGTCCCTGTGATTAGATCTAATGCTTTCATCTTTGCCATATAGGTTTGATTCCGAGTAATGGTACAATTATGGGTCCTCATGACATGAGCTTGAAATTCTTTCACACCCCAACTTGGATTATTTCTAAACTCTTCTACGTACTTCTTAGCTAAAAATCCAGAGTCAATAGTTTTGTTATCTCTTTGATTGCCATAAGAAAGATCAGAGCCTATTGTCTTGATGTTGAAAGGTTCATTTGGATTAGCCTTTGATGCAAATATGAACCATTTGCAGCTTGACACCTTACAAGTTGCCCTCGACCTCATACTTTCTTTCTTTTTAAACTTGTGTGTTTTTTTTTTTGTAATACATCATGTACCTCAATTGCTCACTTGAATTCTTTGCTATTACTGAAAATCATATTAGGCACAAACTTAAATTTTGGATCCTCCAAATCCCTAGTTGAATTAAAAACCACGAATCTTTTAGGTTTTTTATCATCATAATCTCCATGTAAACTCATTAATTTCTCGTCTGATGTAGCACAATCATCTTCTTGAGTGTCGTTGGGAAACATAGCCAGCATGTTTGAGGCAACTCCAAGCTCTATAATTTTTCTATTAACTTGGTTACCTCTACTTTTCCATTAAAACCAACCCACTTTACAGTAGAGTAGATGGTTTTATCAAAAATCATGTCATCTTCTTCCAATAAATAATCAGAGTCATGAAATGACTCACATTTTTCACTTGTGGCATCACTCTCTTCACCTTTCTCTATTACATCCACATCTACCAAGCCTTCCTCGCCATGTAGTGGTCCGCCCTCGAAATCAACCACATCATAGTTTCATTGGTCCTCATCTGTGTGTTCGACAAATATCTCCACCTCTCTACTGTCAGGTATTTCATAGGCAAGGTTATATATATCTAAATGAGTTGATAAAAGTCTTATACTTGTCTCAAAAAGAAAGCTCAAACTTGAACCAAAATTTCACTTTTCTATCATTAACTTTCAACTTTTTCATACATTGCCTCATTTGAATGATAGAATTTTCATGTCCCTTACAATAGTCATAATAAGTTATCTGTCCACGAACATAGTTCATTTCCTTCTCAAACACACACCAACCTTGATAGTGTAGTTTAATGGTGTACATATCTGAATCTTCACCTTCATCTGTCGTAAGAAAAGAAAAGTAGAATCTATTAGTGTTATTATAATAAATAATTCCAACAGAAAACGTAAATTATCATACAAATCCTGTTGGAAATTTGCCTTTGGCGGGAGTTGCGACCGACCAACTTTAACGGCTTAAACACTAGTGTAACGTATGTTGGAGAATCCGGTTCTTCACACATGCATGATCTACTAAGTACGTAGATAACCGTAGGGCCAAGAATCGTCAAATTTCATTGAGAAATGAAAGAGATATTGGTTCACGAAGTAAGGTGTTTGAAGCATGGAAAGTGTGGTATTGTGTGTAATTCTCCCACATCGGTAGAGGAAGAAAGAATTGTTGTGTATATAAGACTCGAAATTGGTTTGGGGTTTGGGACCCCAAGGGGTATCCCATGTGTTTAAAGGAGGGAGGACCTAGATGTGCTTCGGTTCGAGGAAAGACCACACGCGCGCCGCCGCCGCCCGCCCGTCCGGTCCGGTTCCGGGTTCACGGGGCCTTCTGATATTATCTTTTTGGGCCAGAAAACTTTGCCAGAAGTACAGTTTGATCCCAGAAGTTTCAGACGTACAGTTTGAACCAAAATTCTTTCAGATGTACTGTTTGGTCCCAGAAGTTTCAAGATGTACAGTTTGGTCCCTGAAGTTCAGAATTTCGATGGTCAAAACAGAAACGTCAAGCACTCAATTCAGCCATTTATTTTGGCTGAATTACTCCTCCTATAATGGCCAAATCCGTTGGTTCTTTCACCATTTATGTTGGTGACTTTACTACCTCCATAATGGCCATTATTTGGCTATTATGGAGGCAGTTTTCAGCCCCTCCCTCACCTATATAAACACACCCTTACACCATTGTTGAGCACCACAAAGAACAGAAAAATAACAGTTCATAAAGCTCACGAAAATACACAACAAAAACAGTTTTCTTCCTACAACTTCCAAGCATCATTTCGTTACTCAATATTCTTCACGGTAGCTCTTGAGTTTCCTTTGCTCAAGGGTTCCATTGCTGTTTTATCTTGGGAGACAAATTGTCCAGGACGTATAAAGGATACATACGGGGCAATATTGTCTTAAGGACAGAGTGCCACACTCGACTCAGCAAAACCAGTTTCCATTTTTTCGTTTTCAACAAAATTGTAATTTCAGTTTTGTGGTTATCTTGTAATTTTCAGATTACTAGTTGAACTATTGAATCTTTGTTTATCCTTTCGAATACTTGTAATAGTTATATACTTCCCGTACTGCTTTATAAAGTACCATAGAGCAAAAACTCCCAACAAATCCAACAAAAAAATCTGTAATCAGTCATGGAAATCCAAATTAATCTTGAATTTGAATTATGTTGGCTTCAATTCTTCAAGAACTAGGTTATCTGTATGGTATTTTACGACAACTTCCAGTTTAATTGTGTGCAAGCTTCGATTTTCACTTTCATCTATCGTTGAAAAAACGAAAATAAGAATAGATCATTTGTGTCATTTTATGAAGTAGAACCAACACAAAAAAATGTAGCCAGTCATACGAATCCGGGAGATGCACTACATATATTTGATCTTTATGATTCTTGTACCAATTTTTTTTAATTAAATTCATTCTTTACGTGAAATATTAGATGCTTCATCTTCATTAGTATTTGTAACTAATACTTTTACTCAAAGATTCCTACATAATCAAAGATTTAGGTCTTTTTTTCATCAGTCAATATTAAAGATTTAGACTAATTAAATTAATCGAGTACTTATATGTCGGCGTGAATTGTTTCCCACTCTTGTAACAGAGTTCCATTGTCAAACTGAACGATTTTGTTTCTCTTCAGCAGGTGCAGTGAGTTGTTTTATGTGCCCTTGGAGGAGTTGCTAAATTGCAAACTGGACAACTAAAGAGAATAATTGTTCATCAACCAACAAACCCACAAAGTTACTCAATCATCCGTGGATTAGACTATTAATTCACATTCAAATGGAAGAAGGCAGAAGGGCTGAGATATGCTCGTGTGTGAGGGAAGGATGCTCTGTAAAATATGTAAATTTGTTCGTATGTTTAGATTTTTTTGCTTGTATAAAAGTGTTCCTTGTGTAATACCGTAATTGTCCTTGACAATAATGATCAGTCTATTTGTATTGATAACCATCGTTAGTAGAACTTCTACCAAAATAAATCACTTTGATTAATTAAATATTAAATATGATGAGTCAAATATTACACAAACTAAAATCATAATAAGATAATAACACAAGTATGAAAACAACTATTTTCCCTTGAATACAAGAAGAGAAGAATGGAACACGTAACATTACTATAGGGGCCACGTTAGCCATTTCTACAACTACAACCGCTATAAAGGCTCACGTTGCCCTTCTTCCCATGCATGCATGTCTTTAATAGACTATTTTTTTAAGAAATAAAAAAAAAAGAAATCCTTATTTAATTTTGATTTTATTTTCAGTTGAAGTTGTTGATCACCTAAGTATTAAACTTTATATTCTGATTATGAGATTAATTCATGTGCTTAATTAATGTCAAAATTTAGAAAATGAAGAGTTATCAAATTAATATTAAAATTTTAGAAAAAGACATTAGATGATATTTATGTCTTATATTCAATTACAATAGGAAATATACATCTGAATCAAAATAGAAAACTTCTTTCCAATTTTTTTGTTTTGGTTTGACTTTTGATTAAATCAGTACCTTATTCAATATAAGATTTTAAATAAAATTTTGTTGAAAGCTTACTACGCTCTGTGTAAAAATTATGCTACAAACTTGTAAGATTTTATAGACGGTAACAAAAAATTTATTTTATTGCACTAAAGTCATTAAATTATTTTTTAACAAAAAAATCACTCAAATTAATTATCTAAGTATCACGAAAATCGCTAAACTATTATTTATAACAAAACGTTACTCGATTGTTTCTAAGTATCACATAAATTAATTAAAAGAAAACAAAAAAAGATATTTGCATAATACTTGGGTAAAGTTGAAAGACTGTTTACAAAAAAATATCTAGTAGTGACTTATTATAATTTTTAGCTGGGCAAAGTTACGTTGAATGATCTTTTGTTACAAAAAGAAAAACAGGTAGTGACTTTCTATGATATTTGTGTAAGATGATATTAATCTTCCTTAGGAAGTCTTTCTCATTAATATCAATATATATATTGTACAATAAACAATCCTAATACAAGAGGAAAAAGGAATCCTAATCACAATACAAGATGAATCCTAATCTAATAATGGGTAGGGATTGTAGTGTTATACTTGTACACGTTTACACACCCCCTCAGTCGGAGCGGGAGGAGGCCTAACGTTAATACTGGATCTGAAATCACGGAACAACTGTCTTGGGAGGCCGTTCGTGAAAATATCCGCGTATTGATATGAGGAAGGCACGTGCAATACCTTAATATGCCTGATAGCAACCTTCTCGGGAACAAAGTGGATGTCCATCTCAACATGCTTGGTTCGCTGATGCTGAACCGGATTCTGAGACAGGTATATGGCGGATATGTTATCACAGTAGACCAGAGATGCTTTACTTAAAGGACATTGATGTTCTAAGAGAAGGTTTCGGAGCCAACAGATCTTAGCAACAACATTAGCAACTCCTCTATACTCAGCTTCCGCACTCGAACGGGATAATGTGGCTTGTCGTTTGGCAGACCAAGAGATGATATTATCACCCAAAAACACACAGTAGTCGGATGTAGAGTGGCGAGTGTCTGGACAGCCTGCCCAATCTGCATCGGTGTAGGATAATAGCGAGTTCGGTGTTGAGGGGTATAAGTGTAGTCCATAATCCAGTGTGCCCTTAACATATCGAATGATACGTTTGAGGGCAGTAAAATGAGGTTCCCTGGGGGCATGCATAAACAAGCATATCTGTTGGACAGCATATGCAATGTCAGGCCTGGTGAATGTGAGATACTGAAGTGCACCTGCAAGACTCCGATACATAGTAGGATCAGTCACTGGAGTACCGACCATTGCACTAAGTTTGGATTTAGAATCAACTGGAGTGGCCATGATTTTGCAATTGTCCATCTTAGCCATGTGCACGATCTCCTCTGCATACTTAGGCTGACAAAGAAACATACAATTAGCGGATCTAGTGACTGAGATCCCCAAAAAATAGCTCAACTTTCCCAAATCAGTTATGGCAAATTCAGACTTGAGCCGTGCAATAATCTCATCTTTCAACACAAAGAGAGAGCGCAAGTAAGAACAATGTCATCCACTAATAACAGTAAATAAGCAGTATCACAGCCTCGATGTAAAGTAAAGAGAGAGGTATCACATCTGCTGCATGTAAACCCGAGACGTATAATGAACTGTGCAAAACGATCATACCTTGCTCTGGGGGACTGTTTTAGGCCATAGAGTGACTTACGGAGATGGCACACATAATGTGGGGCTGTTAGGTGGACAAAACCAGACGGCTGGTGCATATATATAGTTTCTCGTAAATCCCCATGAAGAAATGAATTCTTTACATCTAGCTGATGAATCGGCCAATGTTTTCCCATAGCAATGCTTAGAACTGTGCGGATGGTGGCCGATTTAACAACCGGACTGAATGTCTTGCCGCAATCAATGCCCTTCTGCTGGTTAGTACCATTTGCCACTAGTCTTGCCTTATATCTTTTTAAGTCACCACTATCCCTAAACTTGTGACGAAAATGCCAAATGCAACGGATCACATTCACCCCCTCTGGTCGAGGAACCAAGTCCCAAGTATGTTGTTTCGTTAAAGCATTAAACTCCTCACACATGGCCGCATTCCAATTCGGGTCTAGTTTGGCTAATTTAGGGCTTTTTGGTATAGGTGAAATTGTTTGGGTGGACAGGTTAAATTGGACTTTGGGTTTGAAAATCCCGTGTTGGGCACGGGTTTCCATCCGGTGTGTGGGCGCTGGCTGGGTAAGGGTATTGGTCGATTGTTTAGGTGGAGTGGGTGACGACAGATTTAGGTGTGGTGCATGTTGTGTTGGATGTTTTTCGGCGGAGGTTGTTGGCCGGTGATGGCCTGAGGTTGTGCGGGCGTTTCAACTGTTAAAGCCTTCTGGTTATGCTCGTCCTGCTTCGCACGTCGAGTTTCCTCCAATAACAATTGTGAGCGTGCTTTGTTGAAGCTTGGTAGAGGGTCAGCCTGTTGTATCATTGTGGCCATGGTGTCATAATCACCCTTAGGGAGGCCTGCAACTAATTGTAACATCATCTTTGTTTCGGACACGGGCGTACCAACATTGGACAGTTGGTCTGCCACCAGTTTCAACTGTTTGCAATATTCTGACATAGTAGAGAAATTTTCAAGACGGGTGTTGTTGAACTGTTCTTCCAAGTACACCGCGCGAGTGATCTTGCTGTCTTGAAAGATTTCTTCCAAACGTGTCCATAGATCACGAGCAGAGGCACCCGTTTTCATGATTGTGTATAGTAAATCCTTGGATATAGTGCCATATATCCACTGTTTGACTACGGCATCGAGGCGACGCTATGTGGTGTCGTCCATATCGGGAGGACGAGGAAAATAGTCGTCTATATGATCAAGCACATGATATACACATGCATGGATACGAAATAGTTCCACCCATGACCAATATTGGCCATCTTCCTGATCAAGAATTATAGGGATAAAATTCTTGATGTTGGTAACGGCGAGAGCCGGATGGAAAGATGATGAGGAGAGGGCAGTGGGTGGTTGGATGATGACTGCGTTAGAAGCGGAAGCATTGGAAGAGGTGGGAGTAGCCAAGTTTTCCATTAGAATGGTGGAAATTTAGGAAGAAAGAAAAGAAGAAAAACAATGTTGCCGTCGGCCAGGGGGGGGGGGCAAGGTAGGAATTTTTTTCTAGATTAGGGTTTTGGCTCTTGATACCATGTAAGATGATATTAATCTTCCTTAGGAAGTCTTTTTCATTAATATCAATATATATAGTGTACAATATACAATCCTAATACAAGAGGAAAGAGGAATCCTAATCTAATAATAGGTAGGGATTGTAGTGTTATACTTGTACACGTTTACATTTTGTTCAAAGTTGAATGATTTTTACAGTACAGTTAAATAGTTTAATGAATTTAATACAATATATAAAATAAAAGTTTAGTAACCATCTATGAAATCAATCCAAAAAGTTAATCTCATCATGCTATGGGAAAACTCTGATAAATATAGGGTGCAAACATTAATAGCCTTAGTGTTGCTAAAAGCTTCGCTATTAGCAAGAGGGACTTCTCCCTTTTTATGCGATTCAATATGTCAAAAGCAGTAGAACAATGATAATTAATCTTGATCTTCACCTAATATCTAGGTAGTAGTGGTTAAAGATCTGTCAGTTACAACAACATAAAATTAACAAACAACATTATTGGAGCTGACAACATTAGACATCAGTGTCCTCTTGTCTATTAGTTTTACGTTTTTTAACGTTAGATATGAAATTGATGTTCTCTTGAGGAATATTGAAGAGAGAGCAATATTGATGAAGTTGACAATCACACAAGCCATGCTGCTCCACTGTCAATACAGTCACTGGACTTGAAGGACCATAATAAAAACCTCCACATGTTACCAACTCTTGAAATTCCTCAATCAAGAATTGTTTATTCATCATCATTCTTTTACACTTGCTTAGATCATCCTAAATAAGAGTAAACAAAAAGAAGCAGAAGATAAAAGGGTCGTCAATTAATATGTGAAATCAATGGAACAGTACTGAAGTTCTTAATAAAGTATAATACTCCCTCTTTTATATTACACAATTATTAATTGGAGAGTAAAAAAAAGATTTTCTTTGATTACATCATTGCAAATGTTTTTTTAAAAATATTTAATTTTTTTAAACTATTATGACCTATAGTAGTTGTTACACAGTTTTTAGATATGTAATTTTATTTAAGAAAAACTTGAAGATTGTATGCTGAGATTCACACCAAAATTGGTTAATTTGACCCTCATACTCTGAAATATATTACATAAATTGAAACAGATGGAATATTATTTTCTATATTAAAAAGGGGTTGTGCAAATATTTACCTTTTGATCTTGAGGGATGAGTCTAGTAAAATTATTGAAGCAAGAATCATCTATTAATGGAGACAAATCTTCAAAAACTCTATTAACAGCAGATTGCGCAATGACACAAGGCCTGAACTCCAAGAATTTAGCATCTGCCAACATGTAATGCGGTTAATTAACACTCGTTTTTTTTTTATTTGGTTAGAATAAAGAGTTTAACTTTTATGCACTAATAATAGAGTTGATTTCTCATATGATCAATCTAATAGTTATTATCTTAGAAAGTCACTTTATTTATTAAAGATAATTGAAATCAAGAAGAAATATGACTTTTTGAGATATTAATGATTAATTGAGTGACCATATGAGAAATCAACCCCTAATAGTGTACAAATTAGTTTCACTATCAGCGCATGTAAGTTAAAAATCCTTCTTAAACAGAAAAACAAAAAGAGAGCAAGGTTTCCAAATCTTTTTTGGTACCTAAAAGAATTCCAAGAAGTAGCTCATTGACACGGGACGTAAAATCCTGAAGGAGGGATAATTTGATAGAATTGATACTCCATTGCAGCAATTCAACGTATGAATATGGTGTTGTAGAATTTAATCTCCATCCTAATGCTTCCAATAATGTCAATTCCATACGTTGTATCATTGTTGATTCAAACAAATGTTCAACACCCTCCATCTGCATTCACCCTACCAACTGTTAATTATCTATCAATATTCTAATAACATTAAAATTACAACAACTATCCTAAAGATACAAACACACTAGAAAAAACAAGTATAAATAAATCACCCAAATTAAAGAGAAAAAAAACAAGTGACTACTCACCTGCAATTCGAGCAACTGAGGGGGGCTTGTTTCATGGAATTTAGTGGCCACTGACAAACATGCAATTGATAGCAACTCAAACATCCAGTATCTCCATCCCTACAAATTCAGTTTTGCATAATATAAAATTGGTCAACTGACTAAGTTTTCTTTCTTTATATTTTGAAAAGATTTATACGTAACTCTCATATTTAAATATTCTTACCTGGCATTTATTTAAAGAGATAAACCGATCAAGGTAATTTGCAGCACCAAATACAGTTCCAAAAGAAAGATTCCACCGCCTTTGAGACTTTACATGTTGATAATAATAATATAAAATAAAAACATTAGGAGAAAAAACACAAAAAGGTAGTTATGCAAGAAATTTAGAATCTTATAGAACCATGACTACATGATACAAGCGCACTATCCGCCACAAAATCCATTACGCTTTTACAGTTATGGGTTCAAAACGTAGTACTATTTCTTAAAATTTTTACTTAGTAATTTTTTATATATAAAAAATTACTAATAATTTAGTTGAACTCACTAGAACTACACAAAAACAGATTTAAAATTTGAATTTTATGGGTTCAAATTTGTAATTCTACCACTTTCATCAAATTTATTGGGCTTAAAATCTATTATTGGTACATATTTAGTGAATTTGTTAACACATATACATAGCCTAGCTAAGCAAAAAATTATATATTCAAATGAATCCATAGCTAATATATTGGATACGTCCGACCTGTGTAGGGGTGAACCTAGAGGGGCAAAAGGGGTTTATTTGGACTCCCTTCATCGGCAAAATCACACTATGTATATAAGGTCAAATATTTTTTCTGTATATACAATAGATGATGATTTCTAGGTGAGAATTCTGCCAACACCACCACTGGACCTCTACCTACACGAGAGAGTGATATGATTCATAAAAGGAGAAGATGAAGTTACCTTAATAAGCCAGTGAATAGCTTTGAACCTTGCATTCCCAATGAAACAATTCTCTTTTATGTGCTTCACATAACCTACTTCAGGCATGTAATTCATCTCTTTGTCTAATAAAATCCCGTAAGCTTCTTCACAATCTTCTTTGGTTGAGTAGAAAAAACTAGTATTTCCAACATCATTGTTGATGATATTATTTGACTTCATGTGATAATTTCCAATAGGGCTCATGAGCCAAACTTCATCACAAAGCAAACTGTCCATATTTTTTTGGACTAAAAAAAGGTACAATCTTTAATTCCAAGAATGACAACAATGGAGAATGTCGGACTTATTTCTGAATGTCAGTGGAAAATTTGGGTACAAATGGTTTGAAAAGAGGACAAAGGCAAATGATCACTACATGATAGCCTGCAATACCATAAAGGGGTTTATAAATTTGTCCTTTTTAGTGTTTGTGTCATGCACAAAAAACTTAAGGAAAGCGTTAATATATATAGTTGAAGTAGTAGTTAAAACTCTTGGAGGTTCTTGGTGGAGCAAAGATTAAAGAGTCACACGGAGTGCTATATACAGGCTGGCTAGGCAAATTATAGCAAATTGAATTTAACTTCTATGGGCCGAAAATATATCAAAATATTTACACAACTAAAATCTCCATGATAAATATTAGTCCGCACTAACCAGTATTTTTTCTGATCCAAAATAATTAATGTTTTACATTTGGATATATGAATTAAGGAATTCAATTACTCCTAAAAACTAAGAGGGGTTTTACGAAAATACCGTTAATTATGTTTTTCTTTTCTTTTTACGTTGGCATAATAGGAATTAGGAATGTGTCAAGGGGATTTTTTTTTAAAAATACCTTCTTGATTTTGTAAAACATCAAATATTTTGGACAATTTTAGAAGCTAAAACGTAAATTATTTTGGACTAAATTGAGTAACTCGATATTGTAAACAAGACACTTTTTTATTTACATGAATACAAAAATAATTTGCTTGCTACCTTTACTCTTATGTTGTACCTGATTATGTTAATGATAAAAATATTTGTGGCACAAGATGGTATTGTTATGTTTGCAGATACTAGCTTACAAAAGAAGAGAAACATGACAATCATTCGAGTGGCGGCTATGGATAGTTGTGGTCAGGTACCACTATTCAATTTGTTGGAAAGACCATCATCGCTGAAGCACTAGCAATTCGTGAAGTATCAAAAGACGCTAAGAAAAATGGATGATCAAAGATGTAATTCTTGTCTGATGTACATAACTTCACGGAAGATTGAGACTACTTGTGAAGATATTTAGAAGCTTACGGGTTTCTTTGAAGATGTACATGTTGTACATATTCCTAAATCTTGGAATATGCTAGCACACAGTTTAGCGATGTTTTCTAATTCGTTGATATGTAAAATTATTTGGGTTTCTGTTTTTCGTAGTTGGATTGTAACTGATGTTGCTTAATCTTTTAACTCTTTGAGATCGTGTATGCATTAATACAGTAAAGTTATTTATTGTTTTAAAAAAATTTAGTAACTTGATAAGAATAGTACTCCTTCCATTTTAATTCATGTGACACATCTTTTCTTAGTCTATCCCGAAAAGAATATCACATTTCAATAATTAAAAACAACTTAACTTTAAAATTCCTCCTTGACCCTTAATAAAATAATTTATAGTCACACAAATATGTAAAATTTATTTTAAACCACAAATTTCAAAAGTTTTTAAAATTGTGCATAGTTAAATGGTAAAGGAAGGAGTAATTAATTGATCTGACATAACAAGTTAAATTACACTTTTTTGACAGATTAAATTACACTAAAAGTATAATATTTTTATTGTATTATTAAGTATATATACTACATGTAGTTATAACATATCATAGTAGTAGCTAGAAAAATAGAGATAACAAAGGAAGGGTGGTGGGAGGAGTCGGAGTTGGGAAGATAAGGAATAAAAATGAGGAGGTGAGACTCATGAAAAGAGGTAAATGCAGCATCAGAGATACTTGTGTGTTATAGTTTTTGACTGCAGTAACCAATTGCGTGAACCCACGAGGATGGTCGCTGTTTGCCTTGTGATTTTATTGTGTTTGCATTGTTTTCATACACAGAAAAATAGATCTAATTTTTTTTTTTGACAAAGTTCTGGTTTGGGATTTTCTACTTTGATATATTATATAATATTGTGGGGGCTATTATTGAGTTATTGCAGTTAAGTTTTTGTAGTAGTATTTATGAAGCACACACGTAAATGGTCCACAATACACTTTTTTCTCTATTGATGAAGAATGTGGTGGAGTAACTCTATTGATACTAAAACTGCCTCTATCCCACTATCCCGTATTTTCAGTTAGCTAATTCGACACAATTCCTTAAATAAAATGATCAAATGAGTATAATTATTTTGTGAGTTTCTTACTTAAATTATCAGGTGTTTGTATTTTCTATCTCAACTATTTCTTAAAACACACCTCGAAGTGACTAGACCAAGTGTTTGAATATAATCGCCAAAAGACGCGTGACAACTTAATTTGCCTATAAAATTTCGTCCATATGGCAGTTGTCTATTAATTTCGAGGTGTGTTTTGATAAATAGTTGGTGATAGTTCATATAGGAAACATAAAAACTTGATGTTGAGGTACAAAACTCGCAAAAAAGTGATACTTTAGATGTATTTTTGACCATTAGTTTCTTCTTCTTTTTTTGAAAAACTTTCAATTAATTTCTTTAATTATTTATGTGCACCACGTATCATCAGATAATAGTCAAGGTGTGTGTGTTTTACCAAATCTAAAAAATAAAACAGAGCAAAGAAAAAAAATAGAGAAAAACATTCTTGCCAATTAATTTACTACTACTAGTATATCTTACCTCATATTCAGTTCCACTGGAATTGCTACAGGAATTAAAGGCCTCGTGTTATGCTCAACCAAAATGCAATTTAATTTTCACACTGACGCGGACATCCACAAAAAACCTTAAAAAGGGGTGGTTAGCGGACGAAATTAAAAGAGAGTAATTTCTTAATTATTTTCATTAATGAAAATGTATATAAATATGATATACAATATTTAATTATAAAAAATTAAATTTACATTTACTAATACAAGACTACTATATTTTCCTAATACAAGACTACTATCATAATTATACATGACAAGAATTCTAATAATTATGGTAAGGAATATACAAAATATACACGGTTTTGACCGTGTATACCCTGACCTGCTTTCACACCCCCGCAGTCATAGCGGACGATTGTCGTACGCTTAGACTGTCCCTAAAATCTTCAAATAGAATTAAGGGAAGACCCTTAGTAAATATGTCAGCAATTTGGTACCGTGAAGGGACATGCAAGACACGTACTTGTCCACGAGCTACCTTTTCGCGAACAAAGTGAATATCCATCTCGATATGTTTAGTGCACTGATGTTGGACTGGATTTTCAGAGAGATAGACTGCACTAACATTATCGCAGTAGACCAATGTAGCTTTCTGAATAGGAAACTGGAGCTCTAATAGGAGATTACGCAGCCAACAGGACTCAGACGCCATATTGGCTACCCCTCGATACTCAGCCTCCGCACTGGATCGCGATAAAGTAGCCTGACATTTAGTCGATCAAGAGACCAAGTTATCACCAAGAAACATACAATAACCAGATATCGAACGTCTGGTATCTGGACATCCACCCTAATCAACATCTGTATAAGACACGAGAGTAGATACGGAGGAGGGATACAAGTGCAAACCATAATCAAGAGTGCCCTGAATGTAATGCATAATGCGTTTGAGCGCATGCACGTGCTCGTCCCTCGGATCATACATAAATAAACACACTTGCTGCACTGCATAAGTAATATCGGGCCTCGTGAATGTAAGATACTGAAGAGCCCCTGCAAGACTACAATAGTGGAAATGATCCTCATAAGGTGTGCTAGAATTAGCACTCAACTTCGGTTTTGTGTCAACCGAAATTGCATTGATTTATCCTAAAGATTTCATTTCAATTGGAATTTGGTTATTCACCATGTAGTATGATCCCCGCTAAACAGAGAAGATGTGTACGAACGATATATCCAGCAACAAGAAGAAGGAAAAGATTGAATAGAGGAACTCCCGAGCATTTGGCGATCTCAACGATGGCAACTAAACACGAGGGGTGCGCTCGTTGCGGGACTTAACCCAACACCTTACGGCATGAGCTGAGGACATCCATGCACCACCTGTGTCCGCGTTCCCGAAGGCACCCTTCTCTTTCAAGAGTAGGAGAGGACTTACATGATTACATGCCAGCCCATTCAATAATCTCAACTGCATACATCCTCTGGGATAGAAAAAGACCAATTGTATGATGAGTGACAACTATACCAAAAAAATAACTAAAGAGACCTAAGTTTTTCATAGCAAATTCGGAACTGAGAAGAGACATGATAGACTTGCACAATTTATCAGAAGAGGTAGTTAATATAATATCATCCACATATAACATAATATATTCCATAGAAGTACCACGACGATAAATGAATAGAGAATGATCAGACCTGCTGTGAGAAAACCCAATAGTAGACACATAATCTGCAAGCCTTTTATACCAAGCCTGTGGGGCCTGTTTTAGCCCATACAACGACTTCTTCAGCAAACAGACATGGTTAGGATGATCAGGGTCCCTGAAATCTAAGGGTTGGTGCATGTAAACTATTTTCTTGAGATCACTGTGTAAGAAAGCATTTTTCACATCGAGCTGATGAATGGGCCATGCTTTTGAGAGAGTCAAACTAAGAACAGTGCGAACGGTTGCCGGTTTGACCACCGGAATAAATGTTTCTCCACAATTCACGCCAACCTGTTGAGTTTTGTCATCACCTACAAGACGTGCCTTATGCCTCTCAAAACAACGATAAGATTTTTCCTTATGAGTAACAATCCACATAGAACGAATAACATTGACACCAGGCGGACGGGGCACCAACTCTCACATCTTATTTTCAATAAGAGCATTATATTCATCATCCATGACCATTTTTTAATTCGGGTCATGAAGGTCAGACACTAGATTACGTGGTAGGGGGTGATTTAGTGATATTGGAATTGAGATTAAAATATCATTTTGGTTTAAAAATACCCCTATTGACTACGAGTAATAGGCCCTTGACTCAGAATAGACGTTGGTCGGACCTGAGTCAGTGAATAGGTGTTGGAACTAGTTCAGTTTGGGAGGTGTGGATGTTCGGGTAGTGGGACAGCAGGCAGTGTGCCTGCTGGCCGAAATACTAGATTGGGAGGAGGCATGAATGGGCCAACAGGTAGTGGGCCTGCTTGCCAAAAAACTGGACCGAGAGGGTTATTACATGGGCTAACAGACAGTGGGCCTGCTGGCCGAAAAACAGAATCAAGACCCTGGACAATTAGGCCAGCAGACAGTGGGCATGCTAGCGGAAAGTTTGCCTACTGGCCGAATTGGGTCACTGGTCTGCTGGTCCAGATCCTGAGGTGGGGATCGAACTAAGTGGTGGACCACATACCGTGAGAGCCCATCATCCAAAAAATTATAAAAACTAGACACAGAATTATACAATTTAGCAAATGGAAATTGGGTTTTATAAAAAATGACATGGCGACTAATTATGATTTTATTAGAAGATAAATGAAAATATTTGTAACCACGATGATTAGACGGATAACCCAAAAACACACAAGCGGTAGAACGGGTTCGAAGTTTGTTAATTGTAGTGGACGGGAAGAGTGGATATCACAAATAGCCAAACACCCTAAGATGAGAATACGAGGGATCTTTATGATAAAGAATTTTGAGTGGAGATTGATATGCTAATCCTTTGCTAGGGAGTATATTAAGAAGGTAAGTAGTCATTTGTAACATGATGTCAAAAGGAAGGTGGTAAGGAAGCATGAGCTAGTAAAGTCCGAACAATATTATTAATTGTACGAATTTTATTTCGGCTTTTCCATTTTGTGAGGACGTACGAGGACAAGAAAACCGAAAAGAAATTCCCTTAGCGTTACAAAATTCCCAAAACGGCCCATTATCAAATTCCCTTCCATAATCACATTGAATGTTTTTAATTTTCCATTCAAATTGGATACGGATGAATGCTCTAAATGATAAAAATGTAGAAAAAACTTGAGACTTTTTGGACAACGGAAAAGTCCACAAAAATTAGAATAATCATCCAAGAATAGCACATAATAACGATGGCCCAAAGAGCTCAAAACGGGAGATGTCCACAAATTACTATGAATAATATCAAATGGCATCAAAGTACTAGAATTAGAGACTACAAATGGTAATCTAACATGTTTTCCAAGCGGACAAGAAGGACAAATATTAGTACTACGCGTACTATTATAATCAATAAAATTATTATTTTTAAGAGAGGAAAGAACAGACGCTCCCGGATGACCCAACCACGCATGCCACAAGGAAGGTGCTAAAGCGGCAAACGTTGACGGTGTGGCTTGATTAGTGGTAGTGGTGGTGGTGGTAGTGATAGGATAGAGCTCACCATGACTATTACATCTTATTAGAGATATCCCTGTCATAAAATCCTTCACATAAAATCCAAAAGGATCAAAGTCAACAGAAACCCAATTATCAGTTGTAAATTTTCGAACAGACACCAAATTTTTAATCAAGTGAGGAGCATAAAGGATATTTTTCAAGGCTAAAAGTGGGTTCGGGGGAGATATATTTGTGTGACCATAACCACGAATTAGAATTGAATTACCATTACCAACAATTATGCCACCATTTTTACTCAAACTGAAATAGATGACAGATTACCTAGTGCAGATGTCATGTGAGAGGTAGCATCGGTGTCTATTTACCAATTTGCATCTGGAGGATTTAATCCAAGTGTATGCATCGCTGCCTCGATATCCGTATGGGTCGGGACTGTTGTTGGGCCCGAGGCCCAAGCAGGCCAGTCAATTGCCACGACCCAGTTAGTTGCTGTCTGTTTTGGCCAGTGGGCCTCTATTGTCCTGCGGCCCAAGTTGATGAAGGAACTGGGCAGGGGCCCGACATGGGCCACTGCCCGTTGGCCCAAGGCATGGCCCAAGCTTGCCAAGGGTTCAGTGTCCCGGTCCCTTGCTGACCCCCACTACCGTCGGTCCGTCCGCCACTACCGTCACGTCCACCACAATGATTTTTCCCACGGTTTTGATCATTTTTGCCACCTCCGTTATTATAGTTTGACCATAAATTTCGGAGTATGATTGAGAGTCATTAGTTTCACGGGACGTGGTCACCATCATGGCAGAATTTGCTCTATTAGCAGCCTTTTTAGTCAATCCTGCTTCTTCTAAGGTGAGCATGGAACGTGCCTGGTAAAACAGTGGGAGAGGATTGCTTTGACAAAGAAGAGTGCTAATGCCATTATATGCCTCGGAGAGGCCTGCAACCATCTGAAGAACGAGACGACCATTAGTGACGGGCGTGCCAACGTTCTTGAGTTGAACCGATAACTCTTTGAGCAGTTGGACATAGGTTGAGACGTTCGGAAAATCCTCCATACTAATGTGGGAGAATTCCTACTCGAGGGTCACGACACAGGAATTTTTGTTGTCTTGAAATATATCACGCAACCTGTTCCAAGATTCCATAGCTGTGGCATCGAGTTCGATAATAGTCTGTAAGAGGTCCATAGAGATGGTGGAATAAATCCATTGGAGCACGGTAGCATCAAGAGTTGCCCACAACTCTATTTCATCATTGGTGGTAGGCGCCTTCTCCTTGTCTTTCTCCGGTGTGATGATGTGATGTAGGACCCTATTAGACCTTGCGTGAATTTTAAATAATTCTGCCCACGTCGTGTATTTGACGTTTTTCATCTCAAGAACGATAGAGATGTTGTTCTGGATATTGGAGACTGCAAGGGCATGATGGAATGTGTTCTTTGTAGTAGACATAGTGAGAACAAGAGGAGAATTAGGGATTCAGATTTTTTTTTTTTGGAAGTGATGGTCAGCCGTCGGCCGAGGCTTGGAATCCGAGAGAGCGGCGGAAGAGAGAGTTTTTGTAGAAGGAAAATTTTGCCATAGACTTCTGATACCATGAAAGAGAATAATCCCTTGATTAATTTCATTAATGAAAATGTATATATACATGATATACAATATCTAATTATGGAAATTAAATCTACCTTTTCCTAATACAAGACTACTATCATAATTATACATATACAAGAACTCTAATAATTATGGTAAGGAATATACAAAATATACACGGTTTTTACCGTGTATAGCGTGACCTGCTTTTAGAAATTGCTCTAGAAAAATAGTAATTGGAATTAATAATTTATAAATAATTTAATATTCCTCTCATTTTAATAGGGTAAATTTTGAATATGCATGAAGTTAGAAATAAATGATAATTTTTGAAATTTGTGGTCTTATCCAAGTTTTAATATTTATTTGGTTATAAAAGTCTTTATTAAGGGTAAAATGATAAATTAAGTTAAAATTATTTTCGAATTCAGAAACATCCCATTCATAATAATTAGAACAAACTAATTAACAAAGTTATAAGGCATCTGATATTTACATCAACTAATTTGACTTTAATAACTATAGCATTCAGTGAATTATCCTGTCTTACGTTGTTTCAGGACGTTCACTGAATTCTGATTAAAGTGAGGATAATCAGTTAACTAAAATTACCTGATAAAAAAATTATACACACGTATATATTTTGTGTCAATTAATTTGGTATACATATAAATAAAGGTTGTGTGGAAACTTGTATGAAGTTTCCCAAAGCTCTGTGTATATCGTAAGTCTTAGTCTATCTTAAATTATGCGGCAATTTTGGGTCGCTTGGGTCGAGCTTCTTCTATTCTCCACAGTAGCATGTAGTTCACTTCATCTCACTTCCTATTTTTTTCAATTTTTTTCCCTTAATATATTTAATTGAAGCTTTAATTTAAATAGATATATAGGTTTTAAGAGATTGATAATGGCAAAAGTAAAATAAAAGAAATATCGATTCATTGGGATCCTTCCTTTCTTCAAATGGAATGAAAAGAGATAGAATCAGGCCGATTCCCGAAATGCCTTTCTGGATATTCCTCAATGTCCCCGCTATTCACGGAACGTGAGAAGCAGATGATTAATCATCTGTTTCCGGAAGAAATCGAAGAATTTCTTGGGAATCCTACAAGATCCGTTCATTCTTTTTTCTCTCATAGATGGACAGAACTTCATCTAGGTTCGAATCCTACTGAGAGGTCCACTCCATTGAATAGACGTGTGTGGGAGGGGGGGGGGGGGATGTCTATGATTTATGGACAATAACGTAGAAGTAAAGGTCATATGCCAGATGAATCATTACCCCACGTCATAGAGGGGAGGTCATAAACGTTTATACTGAAAAATTAATTTTAACAAAATGAAAAAGATATATATAGTAGAATCGTAACTGTAGAAAAGTGATTGATCTTACGTTTAACTTAGATAACTTAGACTAAAGAGTTATTGCTTTGCTAAACGAGTAATCTTGCGTTTAAAATTGAGTAAACTATTTAATTTTAAAGCAGAGTTGGGTAAAAAAATTAATTTTACCAAATATAAATATATAGATTATATAACTTGCATAAAGAGATGAATAATGAAGCACAAGTTCGTCCATCCTTTTGCTTGTGGTAAAATACGGTCCTACATACCCTTCTCTCAAGGGGGGGGGGGGGGGGAAGAAAAAGACATTTCCTACTCTATTATTCTATATATAGTAATCTCCAAAAGAGTAAATATCTTAAAAAGTCATCAAGTATGTAGAATTATCTTGTAAAGTCATTTAGTTTAGTAATCTCCAAAAGAGTAAATTCATTTAATTTGGTAATCTTGTAAAGTCATTTAATTTGGTAATCTCCAAAAGTGTCACTCAAGTATGTAGAATTATCTTGTAAAGTCATTTAATTTGGTAATCTCCAAAATAGTAATCTCCAAAAGAGTAAATTCTTTGTTGCCATTGTTTATAGTAGAAAGTGCTAAATCACACACTGTCCGCTGCACAAATTTCGAATACTCACTCTGCATCAACAGAAACATCGAACAAATGTATTGTAGTACAAAATGAAAGTAAAAAAAATCACCTCCTTACCAATAATATGGTAAGCTTTTTGTCATGAGTGGAGTGCAAATATTTGTTGAATTATTGTATCTAGAAAAACTGCATTTGAATAAGCAACACACAGAAAAGAGGAATAATTACCACCTTAAGATGCTGAAAGAGGGATGCATTATTTCACTTTCTCTATATGGTTCAGTAACTAACTTCAGAATTAAAATATATCCTAATGAAACTTCAAGATACCTGTAGACAGCATAAAAAAACAATAGGCTCACATCTTTTTGGCATACAAATCAACTTCGATTAGATGTAACTTAGCATTTACAGGTTGTAAATTTGCTATATGATTGCTAAATAGGTAATAGGGAAAAAAGAAAAGAAATTTACCAATCACAAAACCCTTGTGGTTCGGCCCTTTCCCAACCCCGCACATAGCGAGAGTTTAGTGCATCGGACGGCCCTTAACCAATAGATGCCCGTTAATTATTACTCAAATACCTACATAAGTGTGCAGTCGAAAGCGACTTCAGCTGGTACTACATCGTGTACCTAAGATCTGCAAACACAGTGCTAATACTTTTGGGCAAGATCAATACTTATTATGTAATTGAAAGAATATACAGTGAACACCACTGTCTGCAAAGTACATGATAAATTGAATAGCAATTTCACAAATAAACAATTCAAACTTTAAATGAATGTCGATCATTGGTTTCTATCTAAGGTGATCCTCGTTGCATAAAGGAGTCCGTAGTATGGTAGAGCATTAGGAAGAAGAAAAAGAACGATCTTCAAGGAAAAGAAACAGGATTGCTAAAAGTTGAAAAGAAGACGAATCTAACCTTGTCACGAATGATCTCATTCAGTATATCAGTGTTGTATACATATGATTCATCTGCTAAAGCTTCTCAAACAAAGCATTTGTTCCTACTAACAGAAAAATTCATGCCAATCTCATAAACCAACTACTGTCATCCAAATCGAAACGAAATAAAACAAACTATGGAATAGGAACAATAATTGACCTTGATTACTTCAAAAACGTGGTTAACATGTTAACAAACATATTAGAATATGGTGAACGCCAGAACCTGAGTACTTGTATACTGTTGATGCTGTAGTAGTAGCCCTGGTGAAGTCCTTTTGGGCATACTCACTTATCTGTGATCCAAAACATGGCTATGGAACTTCCAGATTCTTCGTTCGCATCATCCAAATATTACTGATTTTACCACTGTTCTAAGCTATCAAATATCTATGAATGGTCAAGTCCACATCATCTGAGGATTAGCAATTTTACCACCGTGATCAAGTTCACATCATTCAAAGATCAGCAATTTTACCACCTTTCCAATGGACCAGATCCAATGATTACCAGGATATCTCTTTAAATTAATTAAATGAAACAGATGGATATCAGCAGCAACAACTATAAATGTGTTAACATTTTTCATATCAACACTAAATGACACGAGTTCAAAGCTGATTATACATATCTACCGACCACAAGTATTAAAAACTGAAAAACATTTATACCGACCATTGAAGATTCTCTTGAGAAATAAATTTAGGGAAATGTTTAGTACTTACACCTACCAAAGGACATTCCTGAAAAATAAACTTTGGGATAACAAACATCAAATCTAAGAGTCAATACATACTGGCAAGAAGTATATATATAGTACTCCTTCTACGAAGTATTTAAAACAACAACTGTAGCGATAATATATAAGTTTCAAGTTCAATCACAAATCTTTACTTAAGACACAAACTTTTAAAAAGAAAGAAAAAATTCAGAAGCAATTTTTACTGCATTAGTTCATAAGAACTGCACTTTAACGCCAACTTGCTAAGAACCTCTTCCGGCGACCAGATTGAAAATTACTAAATCACTAATCAATTACTCAAAATAAATACAAGATGATGCCATCATTTTTCTTGTTCAAACAATAATACTTGTACTACAAAACGCTAATGCGCAACAACTATCAGGGAAAAAAAGTGACAAAGAAAGGCTTGTTGGTATTCTATTGTACTTTATAAAGCAGTACGGAAGTAAATAACTATTACAAGTATTCGAAAGGAAAAACACATATTCAATATTCAGAAATTGAATCTTGCTGAACAAATAGGCCAATCTTCAAAACTGCCGCAAACTTGTTGTGTCTTGAATCTTGATAACCCGAAATCAAGAAACAACTAAATCTGGATGGTTACAACGTTGTGTGTTGAGTCGAGTGATTGCCCTCTGTCCTTAAGACAAGATTGCCCCGTATATATGCTTTTACGTTAGCGGGCAATAGTCTCCCAAGATAAAACAACACTTTCATCTCAACTCTACAAAGCCAATAGGTTGAGCCTGACGAAGAAAACAAATATGAATCGACTTGCTGAAGATATGGAATATGAAGGAAGAGTTTCTCTTTACTCTTCTCTTTTGTCTCTGTGTATATAGTGTGTCTCTGTAGTGTATATCTTGTGTATATGTGAGGGTTTGGTCACTGTTTTTCAGCCACTGTTTTGTTGAATTTCAGTCACTGAAAGTGCACTGTTTCGTGACTGTTTTTCTGTTTTCCCAGTGTTCAAATGCTGTCTTTCCCGTCACAGAATTGAGCCAAAGAAAGCTCAATATATAGCAAGGAGGAGGGGCTGTACAACAGCCCAAAACATGGCTGTTAATGGCCATTAGGAGGGCATTAAAACAACCAAGTAATGGCTGTTAATGACCATTGAAGGAGGTTGCTTAATGGACATGAATGAGGGTGAAAATGGAGGAGTTAATCAGCCAAATAATGGCTGGTTAATGCTCCCGTCACCCCACAATCAACTTTCCAGAAACTTTGGGGACTAAACTGTAAATATTGAAACTTAAGGGACCAAACTGTACATATGAAAGAATTCAGGTCCAAACTGTACATATGAAACTTCAGGGATCAAACTGTACATTGGCAAAGTTCTCTGGTACAAAAAGATAATATCAGAAAGTTCTCATAGCCCACAGCCCACAACCCACAGCCCGCGACCCGCGACCCGAAACCCGAGCCCGAGACCGGACGGGACGGGCGGGCGGCGGCGGCGTGCGTGTGGGTCTTAGCCTTGAACCTAAGCACATCTAGGTCCTCCCTCCTTTAAACACATGGGATACCCCTTGGGGTCACAAACCCTTTACCACATTAGAGACTTATATAGAGAGCAATTCTTCCTATTCCCACCGATGTGATAGATTTGTCCCACACCACATTTCCATACCTCAAACACCTTACTTCGTGGACCAATATCTCTTTCATTTCTCAACGAAATTTGACGATACTTGGCCCTACGGTCATCTACTCACTTCGTAGATCATGCATGTGTAAAGAGACAAAGCCTCCAACATGCGGAACACTAGTGTTTAATTCATCAAAGATGGGTGGACGCATCTACCCGCCAAAGGCAAATTTCCAACAATCCCCTCTATGAAAGAGAGATTATGGCGCACACACAAGGTGCCTACATTTCAGCAATCTTTCAGCGAAAAGATATTGAATCAGGAGAGGTAGCTTTCGCTTTGAACCTTCCTTAGTTGAATATCATCGGACTTACTTACTGCGTGGTGAACGTGATGTCTTGAACCGTCAGTGTTTAGTGTAAGCCAAGACAATGATACCAACGCAATAACTCTTCTTATTCATTTTCCTTCTTACGTTTTTGTCCGTTGTGGCCGTGGACACACTTGGATTCTTAAGTGTGTTCATTTGAGGCGGCCATCCTCGCACTTAAATAGGTGATCTTCTACAAGGTATCCTGCTATACCCCACTTCACAAGTGTTAGGAATCATTAAAAGTTTCCCCAACCTTAACCTCAACAGTTTGAGGATCGTTAAAGGTTTGGAAGCTTAACCTTTACCACCATGCAGGCAACACTTTAATGTCTATCGCGGGAACAGCTTTGGATTCATGTTTCCGTACAGAAATCATCATCCGAAGTGTTTCTTGCTTCCACCGAAGCGCTCAACTGAACCTTTTTCCGCTTAGTTTTCCCATTTAACCAAATTCTTGGGATCTCCAATCAGTATGGTTGGGTTACCACCGCAAAGGTTTGTATTGTTTGGGTTTTAAGCCCATTCCCCTAGACAGGCAGAACATTTGATCTCCGGGTAGTCCCTTAGTTAGTAAATAAGGATGTGACACCCGTGATGATCAACTGTCATACGGTCTTATGTCTCCTGACATATCCTGACAGATATGTCCAGACACCGTCATCCGTGTCCTTCCTGAAGCCGACCGGCTAGCCACAGTGTAGAACTGCTGAAGGCACAGGTTTCTCCCAATAAGGGACGTCCTCTAAGAAGTCATGAAGTTACTCAACTTCTTTCATGCTTTGTATAAAGCGATAAACTCCGATTCCATCATGAATCGGCCGGTGCAAGTTTGCTTAGAGGATTTTCCAAGACCCACCATACACATTTACTTGTGGCTTTGGTGTTCTTCAGATCCGATGTCCAGTTTGCATCACTGTGTTCTCTCAGAGCCGCTAGACATCCAGAATACTATAATCTGTAGATAAGAGAATAATCCAGATATCGTCATATTCGACTTAACGCCTTCTATTGATCATAGGACGATACCAGGTCGGTTGTAGTGTGTACAATACATTGAACTATATGTGACCTGTGCGTATCGCTCCTTGTCTATGAGAGCACCTTAATTCCAATCAGTTCTATAATTCATATCCATTGGTGGCTTCAACGAGACTGTCAACTATCGACCAATCCGTTAGATGTCTTAGAAATCCAATTCCTAAGATGTCATCTGTGATACCCATATCTTTCATATCGAGACTTTGTTTCAATATGACTTTTACTTTCAGACTGTTGATTCTCCAACTGTTGGCTTTCTAACTTTAGATTCAATGTTTCTGTGGTCAGATTCATTATTTCTGTTTTATCTGAAACTTTCAGGACCAAAATGTAAACATTTTAGGGACCAAAATGAAAGTTCAGGAAGAAGCCCAACAGTTCGGCAAACCAACTCTGATCCTCTTCTTCCAACTCTCCGATTGGGAAGGCTGTTTTAACATCCATGCCACGCAAGACTGCAATAGCCCTGGATGTTAAGCTACTCGCTGGGGAGCACTTGTACAAGTAACCGAGGCTTTATACTCGTCAGTAGATCCATCTACTTTGTACTCACATTTGAGTATCCATTTTCACAACCCAAAGGTTCTTTTCCCGGAGGAAGATCAACCATTACACAAGTATGGTTCTATATGATGGAATCTATTTCTCTCTTTGTAGCTTCTTTCCAAAGCAGCGCTTTTGGAGATGACAATTATTTGTCAATTGTCCATGGTTCGTTCTCAACCATACAAGCTAGAAGGACTGGAACAAGTCTTTGTCCCCTTCTTTGCTCTGTCTCAGTTCAACATCTAGAATCACTGAGTTATGCAGATCTGGAATATTAAGTTCCGAATAGCCAACAACTTTCGAGTCTTGTAGATACGGAACGTCTAGTTCCAGACAGTCAGGCCCTCGCGGGTTCTTGTTAACCTTGAGCAATTATTTTTTTTTCCTTTTTCAAGGAAAGCTATCTTCAAAGAATTCAACATTCTTTGACATTAAGAGAGGATAAGTACTACTGTTATTTGCAGATCCAGTGGATATACAATCTACAGTCTTAGGTACGAAACCACCTCACATCACAACATTTGTATGTGAGATCCTTTCCATGTCTCACATGGAGGGTTACCCTTATCCTTATGCGTATTTCTGTTGAGAATCGCATTAGCGATAAGGATCGTCTTGCCCCACATAATTTGGGCGTACGGCTTTGCGCTTGGCTAACGCCGTTAGACTGAGGTGAGTAATGAGCAGTCGTTTGATAAACGATGCTTCACATTCTCCCCCTCTATCGCTACGAATTTTGCAATCCATAGGCATAGTTGATTTCCAACTTCTGCTTTGTAGCGCTTATCCGCTTCAACAACTTCATCTTTGCTTTTCAACAAACAAAGGATACTATACATTGTACCATCATCAATGAAGATCACAACGTACTTGTCTCCCCCCCTCTATTTTGTATAAACTTGAAATCACCCAAGTAGGTGTGACTAAGTTCTAGAGGAGCGGTGCTTCTTTCGCTATTCCCTTGACGGAATTTGGAAAGGTGATTTTGCCTCTTCATCTACCTCACATTTATTTTGAGGGTTTATGTCGACAGAAGGCAACAATCTCAACATCGTTAGCTTTTGAATGACTTGTTATTTAACGTGTCTTAATCTATGATGGCATAGATGCACGGATTACAAATATATCATTCATTTGGCTAAAGACATATTGTACCATTCTTATTTATTACAGACCTGTTGGACTAGTCTCAAATCAGCTTGACCAACAACGTCCCTTAAACCAAGTTTGGGATATGTATCACCTCATCTTAGAGTGATCCCAATCCCTGAAGTCCTATTGAGGACAACTTCTCCAACCCCTTTTACTTTAGAGGTGGCGTTGTTTCACATGAACAACCTCTTGCCCGTGGTTAGGGCGTAACCGGATCATATGTGATCTGGGTACTCTGGCCCACTCCAGTTGCTTTGGCAGACTGAGTGTCCAATTTCTTTTTACGCCTTTCTTTAGGCCTTCAGATCTTTTAAGACCTGGAAACTCTGGCCCACCATACTAGGTGTCCATTACTTTTCCTATGAAATGAATTCTGGCCCCACTCCAGTCGCCCGGAGGCTTTATATGACTGAGTGTCCAATATCATCATATCAAAGGAATTTTGGCCCACTCCAGCCGCCCGGAGGCTTTGTATGACTGAGTGTCCAGTATCATCCTATGAAGGATCTTCTGCCAAATAGTGTGACAGCTCAACGTCTTTAGCTTTTAGACTACTTTCGTTATGATTGGTGCCCAGACAATTCTTGGCGCTTACTTAAGAGTGGTAACAGTTTTCGCACAGTCAGTGGATCTTTCTCACTCGTATGTGCGAACATACTTTACATACTTTTAATCATTACACTTAAAAGAACGGATCTTTTTAAGTCGTTTACAAAATCCAATCTTTAAACGGAAAAGAAGATGAGATTAAACTTCTGATTTTAAAGCGTAAGGAATATAAATTATTTTTATATTCCTCCTTACTTTAATTCATTTTTAATCAGACATCATTTAATCTTTATTCTTGACAAGTAAGAAAAATACTTATCCCAATTTCGGATTCTTTATCTGGGACAGATATAGGCCTTCTGCTGCAAGATACAACCACATCTTCAACCTTCTCCTCTTGTCCCAGTTGACATCCTCAGGCTCTCGGGAGCGCTTGTTCCCACCACTCTTGGGATCGGTGACACCATGAACATGTTGAACTTCAACAATATCATCATTACTGTCTTCAAGTAGAAAACCACAACCATATCCAGATTTGGCCACACAACTTTTGACCGACATCTTTCGAACACTAATAGTAATACAATACAATCTTGTCTTAAGTTGTTGGTATTCTATTGTACTTTATAAAGCAGTACGGAAGTAAATAACTATTACAAGTATTCGAAAGGATAAACAAATATTCAATATTCAGAAATTGAATCTTGTTGAACAAATAAGCCAATCTTCAAAACTATCGCAAGCTTGTTGTGTCTTGAATCTTGATAACCTGAAATCAAGAAACAACTAAATCTGGATGGTTACAACGTTGTGTGTTGAGTCGAGTGATTGCCCTCTGTCCTTAAGACAAGATTGCCCCGTATATATGCTTTTACGTTAGCGGGCAATAGTCTCTCAAGATAAAACAACACTTTAATCTCAAAGCTACAAAGCCAATAGGTTGAGCCTGGCGAAGAAAACAAATATGAATCGACTTGCTGAAGATATGGAATAGGAAGGAAGAGTTTCTCTTTACTCTTCTCTTTTGTCTCTGTGTATATAGTGTGTCTCTGTAGTGTATATCTTGTGTATATGTGAGGGATTGATCCTTTGTTTTTCAGCCCATTGTTTTCTTTGAATTTCGATCCTTTCGAAAGTGCATCGTTTCGTATTTTTTCTGTTTTCCCAGTGTTCAAATGCTGTCTTTCCCGTCACAGAATTGAGCCAAAGAAAGCTCAATATATAGCAAGGAGGAGGGGCTGTACAACAGCCCAAAACATGGCTGTTAATGGCCATTAGGAGGGCATTAAAACAGCCAAGTAATGGCTGTTAATGGCCATTGAAGGAGGCTGCTTAATGGACATGAATGATGGTGAAAATGGAGGAGATAATTAGCCAAATAATGGCTGGTTAATGCTCCATAAAGCAGTCCAACAGTAGGCAGAAAGTTTTCTGCCTTCCGTCACACCACAATCAACTTTCCAAAAATTTTGGGGAACAAACTGTAAATATTGAAACTTCTGGGACCAAACTGTACATATGAAAGAATTCAGGTCCAAATTGCATATATGAAACTTCAGGGATCAAACTGTACATTTGGAAAAGTTCTCTGGTACAAAAAGATAATATCAGAAAGACCCCATAGCCCACAGCCCACAGCCCATAGCCCACAGCCCACAGCTCATAGCCCACATCCCGCGACCCGTGACCCGTGACCCGTGACCCGCAACCTGCGACCCGTAACCCGAGCCCTAGACTGGACGGGACGGGCGGGCGGTGGCGGCACGCGTGTGGGCTTTAGCCTTGAATCCAAGCACATCTAGGTCCTCCCCCCTTTAAAAACATGGGATACCCCTTGGGGTCCCAAACCCTTTACCACATTAGAGACTTATATAGAGAGAAATTCTTCCTATTCCCACCGATGTGATAGATTTGTCCCACACCACATTTCCATACCTCAAACACCTTACTTCGTGGACCAATATCTCTTTCATTTATCAACGAAATTTGACGATACTTGGCCCTACGGTCATCTACTCACTTCGTAGATCATGCACGTGTAAAGAGACAAAACCTCCAACATGCGGAACACTAGTGTTTAATTCATCAAAGATGGGTGGACGCATCTCCCCGCCAAAGGCAAATTTTCAACAATCCCCTCTATGAAAGAGAGATTATGGCGCACACACAAGGTGCCTACATTTCAGCAATCTTTCAGCGAAAAGATATTGCATCAGGAGAGGTAGCTTTCGCTTTGAACCTTCCTTAGTTGAATATTATCGGACTTACTTACTGCGCGGTGAACGTGATGTCTTGAACCGTCAGTGTTTAGTGTAAGCCAAGACAATGATACCAACGCAATAACACTTCTTATTCATTTTCCTTCTTACGTTTTTGTCCGTTGTGGCCGTGGACACACTTGGATTCTTAAGTGCGTTCATTTAAGGCGGCCATCCTCGCACTTAAATAGGTGATCTCCTACAAGGTATCCTGCTATACCCCACTTCACAAGTGTTAGGAATCATTAAAAGTTTCTCCAACCTTAACCTCAACAGTTTGAGGATCGTCAAAGGTTTGGAAGGTTAACCTTTAACCACTATGCAGGCATCACTTTAATGTCTATCGCGGGAACAGCTTTGGATTCATGTTTCCGTACAGAAATCATCATCCGAAGTGCTTCTTGCTTCCACCGAAGCACTCAACTGAACCTTTTGCCGCTTAGTTTTCCCATTTAACCAAATTCTTGGGATCTCCAATCAGTATGGTTGGGTTACCACCACAAAGGTTCGTATTGTTTGGGTTTTAAGCCCATTCCCCTAGACAGGCAGAACATTTGATCTCCGAGTAGTCCCTTAGTTAGTAAATAAGGATGTGACACCCGTGATGATCAACTGTCATACGGTCTTATGTCTCCTGGCAGATCCTGACTGATATGTCCAGACACCGTCATCTGTGTCCTTCCTTAAGCCGATCGGCTAGCCACAGTGTAGAACTGCTGAAGGCACGGGTTTCTCCCAATAAGGGACGTCCTCTAAGGAGTCATGAAGTTACTCAACTTCTTTTATGCTTTGTATAAAGCGATAAACTCCGATTCCATCATGAATCGGCCGATGCAAGTTTGCTTAGAGGATTTTCCAAGACCCACCATACACATTTACTTGTGGCTTTGGTGTTCTTCAGATCCGATGTCCAGTTTGCATCACTGTGTTCTCTCAGAACCGCTAGACATCCAGAATACTATAATCTGTAGATAAGCGAATAATCGAGATATCGTCATATCCGACTTAACGCCTTCTATTGATCATGTATTAAGATCATCAGTGAACCTTAGTTCAACTGATCTGTTTGTAGGACGATACCAGGTCGGTTGTAGTATGTACAATACATTGAACTACACGTGACATGTGCGTATCGCTCCTTGTCTATGAGAGCACCTTGATTCCAATCAGTTCTATGATTCATATCCATTGGTGGCTTCAACGAGACTGTCAACTATCGACCAGTCCGTTAGATGTCTTAGAAATCCAATTCCTAAGATGTCATCTGTGATACCCATATCTTTCATATCGAGACTTTGTTTCAATATGACTTTTACTTTCAGAATGTTGATTCTCCAACTGTTGGCTTTCTAACTTCAGAGTCAATGTTTCGTGGTCGATTCATTGTTTTGTTTTATCTGAAACTTTCAGGACCAAAATGTAAACATTTTAGGGACCAAAATGAAAGTTCAGGAAGAAGCCCAACAGTTCAGCAAACCAAATCTGATCCTCTTCTTCCAACTCTCAGATTGGGAAGGCTATTTTAACATCTATGCCACGCAAGACTGCAATAGCCCTGGATGTTAAGCTACTCGCTGGGGAGCACTTGTAAAAGTAACCATGGCTTTATACTCGTCAGTAGATCCATATACTTTGTACTCACATTTGAGTATCCATTTTCACAACCCAAAGGTTCTTTTTCCGGAGGAAGATCAACCATTACGCAAGTGTGGTTCTATATCTCTCTTTGTAGCTTTTTTCCAAAGCAACGCTTTTGGAGATGACAATTATTTGTCAATTGTCCATGGTTCGTTCTCAACCATACAAGCTAGACGGACTGAAACAAGTCTTTGTCCCCTTCTTTGCTCCGTCTCGGTTCAACATCTAGAATCCATGAGTTCTGCAGATCTAGAATCCCCACAGCTCAAGAGCCACGACCCACGACCCGTGACCCGTGACCCGAAACCCGAGCCCGAGACCGGATCGGCAGGCGGCGGCGGCGCGCGTGTGGGTTTAGCCTTGAACCCCAGCACATCTAGGTCCTCCCTCCTTTAAACATATGGGATACCCCTTGGGGTCCCAAACCCTTTACCACATTTGAGACTTATATAGAGAGCAGTTCTTCCTATTCCCACCGATGTGGTAGATTTGTCCCACACCACATTTTCATGCCTCAAACACCTTACTTCGTGGACCAATATCTCTTTCATTTCTCAATGAAATTTGACCATACTTGGCCCTACGGTCATCTACTCACTTCGTAGATCATGCATGTGTAAAGAGACAAAGCCTCCAACATGCGGAACACTAGTGTTTAATTCATCAAAGATGGGTGGACGCATCTCCCCGCCAAAGGCAAATTTCCAACAAGGCTAATTTGCAAAACTTGGAATGTTAAGAAAATCAGATCAAGTTCTGAGGACTTCTTTATGTTCGCGTTAAGAGAACCAACAAACTGGAGTAAGACATTAGTAAAAACTGATTCTTATTCCATATATATGAGATCTTTTTCTTTTCGTCATTCCTCAATCTTCTTGCCATTCACATTGTATTACATGTTGATACTAATATTCACACGTAAAGAAGAAATAAAAACAAAGACTACATGAATGACAACAGGATGAAGCGACTTAAAGCTGTTTGGAAAAGAAACATAAGCTTCAAGCCTAAGATTTTGTACTTACATCAAACAGTCATCTAACAATGTAGTATAACTTAATAGAAAAAATGAGTGTGTGTATCCACTTTTATCAAATGCATTTTTAAATGCTTGAGCTATAAGATAGGCATACAAAGCTTGATAATGTTTTCAATGACAAAAATAAAAGCTATTGCTGCAGTATCATGAGCAGAAAAAAGAAAAGAGTTACCTCCTAATATTGTTGGGTATTTCTCTTCCTCTGTTTATCGCCCAATACATTTTCTTTCAAGTTCCCTGTCTCTTTTGGTAATTGCAATTTGTGTTGTTGAGATTTAGGTACAGTCAATGGCTTCGGCAATGAGATAATTGCCTCTCTGACATGGCATCTTTTCCTTGTCAACATAGACCCTAAGAAGAATAGCAACAATATATATAAAAGAATTGTTGGAACACAGTGGTATGGATTATTTCATTTTCATCGTCATCCTGATAAAAGAGATAGCTCTATACAGAAACTATGGAAAAGCTCTTGCCGACACCATCGTCAACTCTAGATTTGGACAGAACCGGAAATCAAAACCTAAAGAATAATTAGAATATTTTTCTTGATATTCTCCTCTTCACAATGTGGTAAATATACTCCTATTACAAGGTACAATTAAGCTAATGAAAGGATATAATGAGGAGAAGATGATGTCATCTAATCTTCTAAGATAATGCTAATCCTATCTATTTTAATGCTAATGTACTTCCTACCATTTACATATGATTCCATACTAATTACAATTATGAATTAATTATTCTATCATTCCCCCGCAGTCGAAGCGGGAGGCAGACGCTGAGACTGTCCCGAAAATCTTCAAATAATACTAGCGGAAGACCTTTAGTAAAAATATCTACAATCTGATAGCGCGACGGGACATGTAAGACACGCACTTATTCGCATGAGACTTTTTCATGAACAAAGTAGATATCCAGCTCAATATGTTTAGTGAGTTGGTGATTGACCGGATTCTCAGAGAGGTAGATGTCACTAACATTATCATAGTACACCAATGTGGCCTTCGGAATCGGGCAGTGGAGTTCAAGAAGAAGATTCTGAAGCCAACACGATTCAGACACAACATTGGCAACACCTCGATATTTTGCTTCGGCACTGGATCGCGATAACGTTGCCTGCCTTTTTGAGGACTAAGAAACCAAGTTGTCACCAAGAAATATACCATAACTGGAAGTGGAGCGTCTGGTGTCCGGACATCTTCCCCAGTCAGCATCCGTATAGGAGACAAGTGTGAATGTCGATGATGGGTATAGATGCAGGTCATACTCTAGAGTATCCTAAATATAATGCACAATGCGTTTGAGAGCATGCATATGATCTTCCATCAGATTATGCATCAAAAGGCACACCTGTTGCACAACATAAGAAATGCACGACCCAAATCGGAGGGCCACGATGGGCACCCGGACCTTACTTGCCGGGTACCACTAATCTCATATGTACCGTCTAACCACAATTAATCATGGGCTCGGAGGGCCGTCACAAAGCACCTTAATGACACTTGGAAATGGTAAACTGTAAAGAAACAATGCAAAATCTTAGAAACAGAAGAACTCAACCCATGCATATATACATACTAAGGCCGACAAGGCCATACCTGACTACAATACACAAGACACTGTCTACAAGCCTCTAAAAGAGTACGCAACATTATAAGGTTGGGATAGGGCCCCGCCATACCCATATGTATATGCAAAAACACCATACCGAAATTAGACCGCCACCCCGAAACAAGGGGAGTGATCCAATATCCGCTAAGTCCTCAACCTACTAATGTGGATCGTCGCCTTGCCTACGTGAGCCTGTGGGCATGAAACGCAGCGTCCCCCGATAAAAGAGACGTCGGTACGACTGATGTACCGAGTATGTCAAGCATGAAAAATAGCATAACAGAGACATAAAAGTAAACTGAGACAAAAAACAATCAACCAGTAGTGAATGCCTCAGAGGGCCATAATATGCATAAGTATTATGTCTGTGACGAATGCCTCTAAGGGCCATAATATGCCTAAATGGCATGCACAATGCGATCATACATAACTCCTTTTGAGGTCAAGTATGTACATGAATGTAATGCGTGAATGATATGACAATAAGACACTATAAGTTTATCAGAGTGATGTAATATCGCTTTACCTCCTACTAACATTATGAATACTAACATATTTTCCATATACCTCAATAAGGATTTAAGAACATATTTAGACATGCTTTGACAATAGGAATGAATAACATGAACATTCTTAACTACTAGGAGTAGAATCATTTATGGGACAATATTATGTTTACGTTTCGTTACATGAAACACGTCAAAAGAGGAAATAATTTTCTTTAACATACCTTAATCGCTTATAACGATGTTGAGAGAATTGTAACCACGAGACCTTCTATTATGTTGCTACATCACTTTCACGATTTTTTAAGAAAAAGGGAAAGGGAGAGTCATACGTATGAAGGAAGTAACAATTTGCAGTCACTTCCTATTAATTGCTTCCTATATGTAAAGATAAGTATATGACAATATTACCTCTCACATAAAGTAACAAAGACTTAAATACCATGTGTCCTACCCACTTAGTCATGCATATTCTCGGTGGAACTCCAACCCTTTTGACACCTATATATTGTTATTTAATCATAATACTAGCATAATGCCACCTATCTATATAGATGTCACGCCCCGACTTTTCTCAAGTCTTCCCTTAGGGCGTGATGGCACATGGATAACTTTTCCTTTTTCCTAGGCGAACCATTTTAATACACTCCTTTCCAAATTAAAACTGTATTTAAGTGCGGAAGTAGTAATAACAATAAAAATAATAAATGTTCTGTATTTTATTAATAAGAGCGCGAGCCCATGCTCGTGCAACCATAACCTCTACCTAGATTCAATGGAAATTCCACATATGGAAATAGAAATTGCGAAGTTTGAAAGGAAACCATCTCATATGGGGCATCCCCCGAGATAATGAGACTAACTTCTCTCACCTACTTATTTAAGAACGAAAGTCACCAAATCCGAAGCAATGGATTGGTAAAACAAATGGGACTGCGGGACGATTGCTAGCCCTGTTACGGAACCTTACCCTTACCGCGCTTTCCTAAAATATGTTAGATAAAAGAGTCAGCCCTACCATCCGGGGCTGAGTGAGAACCTCGCCTTAAAATCCAAGTAACCTCACAATATTCTAATTACAATCATATTATAAACATAATAACCATATTGTGAAAAACAGCTAACAACACTTCAATATATAAGTCAATAAATATTCACGTGCAAAACCTCATCCCCACTCGTCCTAGGAAATACTTAGTTTAACCAGTACTCCTGCTTTGTCCCATATAACATGTTATATACTTATTGCGGTACGTGCAACCCGATCCAATGCATTTATATATTTGTTGCGGTACGTGCAACCCGATCCAATGCATTTATATATTTGTTGCGGTACGTGCAATCCGATCCAATGCATTTATATATTTGTTGTGGTACGTGCTATCTGATCCAATGCATTTATATATTTGTATATATATGTTATATGTTCAAAATACTCAAATAATATTACCTTTTTCAACTTTTCGCCCTTCCCACTTGTAATGGTTATAACTCTCGAACCGTAACTTCAAATAAGGTGTTTCTTATGCCGAGTCGAAGGTAACACGGGGATCTATCACTATCCCAAGTTTCCTCTGAAAATTCTTAGTATAGCTAGTACCAATTCTCAAAATAAACAACCCTATGAAAACTGTCTCGCCAGAATTTCTGAAAAAAACACAATCTTAAAACAATCATAACATTTTATCCGTAAGTCAGATTTATCTCCGTAAAGTCTCAAACTGTCAAGAACAGATAAATCTAGAACTGTTATTGAACACAACATTTCAGATTCCTCACCGAAACATTTAGTTCTTTTATTTTAACAACTCTCATAAAACTATTTCGCTAGATTTTTGTAAAACAAAATACAATATTTAAAAAGTCATAACGTTTTATCCATAAGTCGGATTTATCTCCGTAAAGTCTCAAACTGTCGATAACAGAGAAATATAGAACTTTTATTCAGCACAACCCTTCAGATTCCTCACCAAAACATTCAGTTCTTTTATTTTAACAACTCTCAGAAAACTATTTCGCCAGATTTTTGTATAATAGAGTACAATTTTAAAACAGTCATAACTTTTCATCTGTAAGTCGGATTAATCTCTGTGAAGTGTCAAACTGTCTAGAACATAGATATCTAGAACTTTTATTCAACGCAACGTTTCAGATTCGTCACTGACATGTACAATTGTTGCGTTATACGTTCTGCCTTCCGGATTTCATTCGATCCGAGGCAGAAACTTTGAACTGCGATAACTCTCAAATCGTATGTCGGTTTTAGCCCTGCTTGGGCTCAATCTGATCATGAAGGAGAGATGTACAACCCTGTAAAATTTCATCCAATTCTAACAGACATAACGCAGTGAAACATATTATAATTTCATGACCCAAACTAGTTATCAAATAACCTACTAACAATAATTTCATGATCATTCTTTCAACATCCGGATCATATTCTAATATGTATTGTAACTTAAAAATAAGGGATTATACTAAAATTTACAAGTGAGAGAACTCACTTTTATTACTTCGTACTGGAAACGAACTTCCAAACTCCAACTAATCCTTTCCCTTCTTGCTCCCTTGTATTTTTCTGATTTTTTGCTCTTGGTATTTTTTTCTGAATTTCTATTCGTTGTGCTAAGTGTTTTCTTTTGTGCTATGCAGAATATATAGTGAGTTGTGTGTGTGTAACTTATGGGAGGTGGAAGGAAAAGAGGTTGAGGGAGATGAGGCATTTTGAGGGGGGGGGGGGGGGACATGCAGGTAAAGGGGTGGGTTGGTTTTCTCTTTTTTTATTTTTACTTTGGGACTTTACATTCTCCCCTCCTTAAACAACATTCATCCTCGAATGTGAATAAGATCATAACACAAGCACATAGACACGCACACTGACACACATGAAACACAACTTAACATATTTTATTACCTTACTCAAACAGGAATGAGTATTTGACTTTCATCGCGTCTTCGGCTTCCCAGGTTGCTTCTTTTGTGGAGTGATTTCTTCATAGGACTTTCACGGAAGCAATATCTTTATTCCTAAGGTGCTTGATTTGTCTATCCAGTATTTCCATTGGAATTTCTTCGTATTGAAGCTCTTCATTCAGAACTATCTCTTGGGGTTGGATGACGTGGCTTGGATCGTGCAAGTATTTTCGTAACATTGACACATGAAATACCAGATGCACCGCTTCTAATTCTTGTGGAAGTGCTAGTTCGTAAGCCACATTCCCCATTCTTCGTAAGATCTCATATGGTCCAATAAACCTTGGGTTCAACTTCCCTTTCTTGCCAAATCGCATCACCCCTTTCATTGGAGAGACTTTTATAAACACTTTCTCCCCTTCCTGAAATTCGAGATCTCTTTTGTGATGATCCGCATAAGACTTATGATGGCTATGAGCTGTCTTGTTCCGCTCCTGAATTACCACTTTGTCATTTGTTTCTTGAATGACTTCAGGTCCGAACAGTAGTGTTTCGCCCATCTCGAACCACCCAAGCGGAGATCTACATTTTCGCCCATACAATGCTTCGAACGGAGCCATCTGTATACTTGAATGGAAACTGTTGTTGTATGCGAACTCAATTAAACATAGATGGTCCAACCAGTTGCCTCGAAAGTCCAACACACAAGACCGCAACATGTCTTCCAATATTTGAATTGTCCGTTTAGCTTGTCCATCTGTTTGCGGGTGGAAAGCCGTGCACAACTTAACCTTTGTCCCGAGGCCCTGCTGAAAAATTTGCCAAAAGTGTGAGGTGAACTGGGAACCCCTATCCGAAATAATTTGTAATGGATTCCCGTGTAACCTCACTATCTCTTTTAAATAAATTTGCGCATACTGCGACGCCCGATACGTAGTCTTGACCGGTAGGAAATGAGCTGACTTTGTAAGACGATCTACAATCACCTAGATAGAATCATAACCTTCTCGAGTTTTTGGTAAACCAGTCACAAAATCCATATGAATCGCCTCCCATTTCCAAATGGGGATACCAATGTCCTGAAGTAGTTCGCCAGATTTTTTGTTGTTTAGATTTTACCTGCTGATAGGTAAGACATCTTCCGACAAACTCTGCAACATCACTCTTTATGCCGTCCCACTAGTAATTTGCCTTGAGATCCTGATACATTTTTGTTGACCCTGGATGAATGGAATACCTTGTGTTGTGACCCTCATCTAAGATCTTCTTTCTTAGATCCCTTACTTTAGGAACACATAACCTACCATTATACCGAATGGTACCGTCATTTTCTCCTAAGGTAAACTGTGAAGGTTTTCCCTATTGAATCCTCGCCCGAAACTTAACAAACTCTGTATCCTCAAACTGATTTTCTTTTACTTCCAAAGCTAAGGCAGACTAAGAGGTATCATGCACCGCCACCCTACCTTCACTGACCTCAGTTAAGCGAACCCCAAGGTTTCCCAACTTTTGTACCTCACTTATAATACCTCTCTTTTGTATTGTCAAGTGAGCCAAGCTGCCCATTGATCTCTTACTGAGTGCGGCGGCCACCACGTTAGCTTTTCCAGGATGGTAAATAATGCTAAGGTCATAATCCTTAAGGAACTCTAACCATCTCATTTGTCAGAGATTCAGATCCTTTTGCGTGGTTATGTACTGTAAAATCCTGTGATCTATAAATATATCTATATACACCCCATACAAATAGTGTCTCCATATTCGTAAGGCGAACACTACCGCGGCCAATTCCAAGTCATGAGTTGGATAATTCTTCTCATTTATCTTCAATTGTCGAGATGCATACGCAATCACTTTTCCAAACTGCATCAAGACACATCGTAACCCAACCCTAGAGGCATCACAATAGACTGTGAACCCTTCTTGTCCCGATGGTAAGGTTAGGACTAGTGCAGTAGTCAACAACTCCTTCAGTTTCTGAAAACTTGCTTCACATGCTTCTGACCACTAGTACTTAACCGATTTATGAGTCAATCGGGTCAAGAGAGCAGCAAGTCTAAAGAAACCTTCTACAAATCTTCTATAATACCCAGCCAAGCCTAAGAAACTATAAACTTCTGTCGGAGTGGTAGGTCTTGGCCAGTTCTTCACTGCTTCTATCTTTTGGGGGTCTACCATAATTCCATCCCTTGACACAACATGGCTCAAGAAGGCTACCTTTTCTAACCAAAATTCACACTTTGAAAATTTAGCATACAATTTCTCATGTTTTAAGACTTAAAGCACTACCCTTAGATGCTCTTCATGTTCTTCAACACTCTTGTTGTAAATTAGAATATCAACGATGAATACAACCACGAACAAATCTAAGAATGGTTTGAAGATTCTATTCATGAGGTCCATAAAATCTGTCGGGGCATTTGTTAATCCGAAAGACATGACCAAGAACTCATAATGGACATATCGGGTTCTAAAGGCTATTTTGGATATATTATCAAGATTTATTTTCAGTTGGTGATATCCCGAACGAAGGTCAATCTTGGAAAAATAATTGGCTCCCTGAAGTTGGTAAAAAAAAATCATCGATTCTTGGTAATGGATACTGGTTCTTGATCGTGACCTTAGTGAGTTATCAATAGTCGATGCAAATTCAGAGCGAACCATCTTTCTTCTTCACAAAAAGAACCGGTGCACCCAAGGGGGAAACACTAGGCCTTATAAAGCCATTATTAAGAAGATCTTTCAAATGTTCTTTTAACTCTCTCAATTCAGATGGGGCCATTCAATATGGAGGAATGGACATGGGTCTTGTACCCGGAATTAATTCTATAGTGAACTCTACTTCTCTGTTCGGAGGAAGGCTTGGAAGATCTTCAAGGAACACCTCCAATTTTTTTTGAACAATAGGGACAGTATGCACCTTTGGGGACTCTTCTTGGGTATCCACTATATTAGCCAGGTAAGAGTATTCCACTTCGTGACTTCTTAATAACTTTTGAGCCCTAATGTAGGAAATAAGCTGACTCGAGGGTGTCCCAATCCTACTCCTTATAAAAACATCTAGTTCCCCGGGTAAAGATAATTTTACAACCGTTTGCCGGCAATCCAACATGGCATAACATACTGAAAGCCAATCCATACCCAAAATAATGTCAAAGTCTACCATATCAAGTAATACTAAGTTTGTTATTGTTCCTGTACCATTTACCTCTAACAGAAGATTTTTAATTACTCGAGAGGCCCAAACTGAGGCCCCCACTGGTGTCATGACTTCAAAGGGTTCACTTAAATAGGAAGGTTCTACATGTAGACTCTTAGCAAAACCCATCGACACATACGAAAATGTAGAACTGGGATCATATAATACAAGTGCAGGAATACTTGAGACCAACAAAATACATGTGACCACCACATTGGATGCCTCCGCCTCTTTCCTCTATGGAAAAGCGTAGAGCCAATTAGGATTGTTGGACTGTTGACCTCCCTCACTCTGTCGGGATTGGTTGCCCTGATTTCCCTTGTGGGCAGCTGTGGTCGCTTCTGACCTCTCATGAGAAAACTGAGTTTGGGTTCTCTTCTTGCTATATTTGACATAGTGGTCTGGTTCTCCACAGTTATAACAACCTTTCTGTGAGAACCTGCATACTCCAAAATATTTCCTTTGACAAATCTTACAGACCGGTTTTGTCACTCCCTGTGTTGGGGTTGGTGCCCTCGGCATTGCTACCTTGATGATTGAACCATTTATGCCCTTGGGGCCTATAATGAGACTGGCTCAGTTTTGAAGAACCCCTACTACCTTCTTGCCTCTAGTTTTGATTCCGATTAAAGGATCCCGACGATCGAAACCTCTTCTGCGAATACTCTCTTTTTGCTTTAGCAAAACCTTCTACCTGCATTGCCATGTCGATGATCTGAAGGTATGTCCGATCATGGGCTAATGTCACTACCTTCTTTGCCAAGTTCGGGTTTAAACCCTCAACAAATATGTTGACCTTCTCCCTTTCCATAAGAACAATGTGTGCGTTGTATGCCGCCAATCTAATGAACTGGGTATCGTATTCTTGCACAATCCCCTTCCAAAATCCTTTGAAGGAGGTAGTACGACAACCAAGTCTTTGAAAAGACTCAAGATAGGCACGAGAAGTGTATGGAGGAAGTGAAACTATTTAGGATGTTATTCCGCTCACTTATTACTAAGGTGGCACGCACACCGTCACAATAAGTAAACGTTCAAATACCCAACTCAAATGAATTTTCTAAAATCTCCTAACCTGGTTTAGCTCTGATACCAACTTGTCACGCCCCGACTTTTCACAAGTCTTCCCTTAGGGCGTGATGGCACATGGACAACTTTCCCTTTTCCCCAGGCGAACCATTTTAATACACTCCATTCCAAATTAAACATGTATTTAAGTGCGAAAGTAGTAATAACAATAAAAGTAAAAAATGTTATGTATTTAATTAATAAGAGCGCGAGCCCATACTCGTGCAACCATAACCTCTACCTAGATTCAATGGAAATTCCACATATGGAAATAGAAATTTCGAAGTTTGAAAGGAAACCATCTCATATGGGGCATCCCCTGAGATAATGTTACTAACTTCTCCAACCTATTTCTTTAAGAACGAAAGTTACCAAATCCGAAGAAATGGATTGGCGAAACAAATGAGAAGGCGGTACGATCGCTAGCCCTGTTGCGGAACCTTCCCCTTGCCGCGCTTTCCTGAAATATGTTAGATAAAAGAGTCAGCCCTACCATTTGGGGCAGAGTGAGAACCTCGCCTTAAAATACAAGTAACCTCACAATATTCTAATTACAATCATATTATAAACATAATAAGCATATTGTGAAAAACAAATTACAACACTTCAATATAAGTCAATAAATATTCACGTGCAAAACCACCTCCCCACTCGTCCTAGGAAATACTTAGTTTAACTAGTACCCCTGCTTTATCCCATATAACATGTTATATACTTATTGCGGTACGTGCAACCCGATCCAATGCATTTATATATTTGTTGTGGTACGTGCAATCTGATCCAATGCATTTATATATTTGTTGCGGAACGTGCAACCCGATCCAATGCATTTATATATTTATTGTGATACGTGCAACCCGATCTAATGCATTTATATATTTATTGCGGTACGTTCAACCCTATCCAATGCATTTATATATTTGTATATATATGTTATATGTTCAAAAAGACTCAAATAATATTTCCTTCTCTCAACTTTTCGCCCTTCCCACTTGTAAGAGTTATAACTCTCGAATCGTAACTTCAAATAAGGTGTTTCTTGTGCCCAGTCGAAGGTAACACGGGGATATATAACTATCCCAAGTTTCCTCTGAAAATTCTTAGTATAACTAATACCAATTCACTCAAGAAACAACCCTATGAAAATCTTCTCGCCAGATTTGTTTTTTTTTTTAAAACATACAATATTAAAACAGTCAAAACATTTTATCGGTAAGTCGGATTTATCTCCGTAAAGTCTCAAACTGTAGAGAACAGAGAAATATAGAACTTGTATTCAGAACAACCTTTCATATTCCTCACGGAAACATTCAGTTCCGCTATTTTAAAAACTCTTAGAAAACTATTTCGCCAGATTTTTGTAAAACAAAACACAATCTTAAAACAGTCATAACTTTTTATCCGTCAGTCGGATTAATCTCTGTAAAGTCTCAAACTGTCGAGAACAGAAAAATCTAGAACTTTTATTCAGAACAACGTTTCATATTTGCTCACCGATATGTACTGTTGTTCCGTTATACGTTCTGCCTTCCGGATTTCATTCGATCCGAGGCAAAAACTTTGAACTGCAATAAATCTAAAACCGTATGTCAGTTTTAGCTCCGTTTAGGCTCAATATGATCATGAAGGAGAGATGTACAACCCTGTAAAATTTCATCCAATTCTACAGATATAAAGAAGCAAAACATATTGTAATTTCATGACCAAAACTAGTTATCAAATAACCTACTAACAATAATGTCATGATCATTCTTTCAACATCCGAATCATATTCTTATATGTATTGTACCTTAAAAATAAGGGATTATACTAAGAGTTATGCGTGAGAGAACTCACCTTTTTTTCTGCTTCGTGACCGCGAAGGAACTGCCAAACTTGATTGCTAAAGGTAATATTTGTTCTCTTCTATTTTTCTGATTTTTTTGCTCTTGGTACTTTTCTGAACTTCTGTTCTTTGTGCTAAGTGTTTTTCTTTTGTGCTATGTAGAATATATAGTGAGTTGTGTGTGTAACTTGTGGGAGGTGAAAGGAGAAGAGGTTGAGGGAGATGAGGAGGGGGGAACGTGCAGATCATGGCCTTAATGCCACATTAATTCTTCTCATGTATCTTCTTCCAGTTATTGGGCCAGCAGGCCCACTGCATGCTGGCCATTCCGTCCCCGTTCCACACATTGCCCAAAATCCATCCAATTCTTCCTCTAGTGAAAGGCCCGTTACTCGTAGTCAAATGGGTATTTTAAAACCAAAACGACATTTTAATCTCAATTCTAATGTCCTTAAATCCGCCCTCATGCATAACCCTATGTCCTCATTAAATGACCCGAATTGGGAATTGGCTATGACTGACAAATATAATGCTCTTATTAAAAATAAGACGTGGGAGTTGGTGCCCCATCCTTTTGGTGTTAATATTATTCGGTCTATGTGGATTTTTACTCATAAAGAAAATTTTGATGATTCTTTTGAGAGGCATAAGGCTCGTTTTGTAGGTGATGATAAAACTCAACAGGTTGGCATGGATTATGGTTAGTCCGGTGGTCAAACCAACTACTATTCGTATCATTCTCAATTTGGCTCTCTCAAAAGCATGGCCCATTTATCAGTTGGATGTGAAAAATGCATTTTTACACGATGATCTTAAGGAGACAGTTTATATGCATCAGCCCTTGAGTTTTCGAGATCCCCATCATCCTCATCATGTCTGTTTGCTAAAGAAGTCCTTGCATGGACTTAAGCAGGCCCCGCGGGCTTGGTATAAAGGATTTGCAGATTATGTATCTTCTATTGGTTTTTCTCACAGCCGATCTGATTATTCTCTCTTTATATATCGTCGTGGTACTTCTCTGGCATGCATTTTGTTGTATGTCAATGATATTATATTGACTGTTTTGTCTGATAATCCACGCAAGTCTATCATAACACTTCGAAGTTCTGAATTTGCTATGAAAGACTTGGGGCCCTTGAGTTATTTCTTGGGGATTGCTGTCACTCGCCATTCAGGTGGTCTATTTTTATCACAAAGGAAGTATGCTGCTGAGATCATTGAAAGTGTTGGTATGGCATCGTGTAAATCTACTTCTACTCCGGTTGATACTAACCCGAAGCTGAGTGCTACATCTGGCACTAAGTTCGAGGATCCCACCCACTATCCCAGCCTTGCAGGGGCACTTCAGTATCTTACCTTCACAAGGCCTGATATTACATATGCAGTTCAACATGTGTGTTTGTCTATGCATGATCCACGGATTGAGCATATGAATGTGCTCAAACGCATTACACGATACATTCAGAGCACACTTGATTATAGCTTGGATTTGTATCCTATGTCCATTTCTACACTCGTGTCTTATACATATGTTGATTGGGGCGGCTGTCCTGATACCGGACGCTCGACTTCTGGTTATTGTATGTTTCTTGGAGATAACTTGGTCTTGTGGTCTGCAAAATGACAAGCTACATTATCAAGATCTAGTGCAGAGGATGAGTATCGAGGCGTGGAGAATGTGGTGTCAGAATCATGTTGGCTACGTAATCTTTTGTTAGAACTACACTTTCCTATTCAGAAAGCTACCTTGGTCTACTGTGATAATGTTAGTGTAGTTTATCTTTTTGGCAATCCGGTCCAACATCAACGCACTAAACATATTGAGATGGATATTCACTTTGTTCGCGAAAAGGTAGCTTGTGGACAAGTACGCGTCTTACATGTGTCCTCGCGATACCAAATTGCTGACATCTTTACGAAAGGTCTTCCCTCAGTTTTATTTGAAGATTTTAGGGACAGTCTGAGCGTACGACAACCGTTCGCTATGACTGCGGGGGTGTGATATAATATACCGTGTATATTCCTATGATACACACGGTTTCGACTAGTCTTGTATCATAAATAGAAGTATTAAATTAGGTTGTATAATTACCATAATTGTAGAATTTTTGTACAAGTAGTACTAGGATATTAGAAGTTTAATAGGAATAGGATTTTCTATATTTGGAGATTGTAACTTGTATATATACCTATTCATTCAATAAGAATAATCAAGGAATTAATTCTTTCAATGGTAGTTAGTATTATTTTTATCAAATTTTATTTATAACCTTTTGGTTAAGAAGTCTATGACTTCAACTGTTTCTTCGATCTTGGAATCTCCCCACTCTGCGGATCCATCTCTAGTTCCACTATGGATCCTGGAACTGCATGAAGGTCTATTATAACCTTTATGTTGTATTTCCTGCAAGAAAGATTTTAAGAAATTTAGACCTTTAACATTTTTAGTGCCTTAAAAAGACCTTTACATAATTATAAAGTTAAGAAGCTTACTCAGCCCAATTAAAAGTGAACCTCCAACAAATGGTTTTGGTGGTGTCTGATCATATTTGATCCACCATCCTACAGGAATTCTAACCGCATTAATCCCATTTTCAGACATGAATCTATTTGTTAATTGTTATTCTCCATGTAATTGCTTTTCTCCAGGTAACAACGAAACAATGGCCATACTAAATACATATGGATTTTGGTCCGACCAGTCAGCACTGCCTTGATAATCTATAGTCACAGAAGATCCTGATTTTGCCTTCAAAAAATTCAAAGAGAAGAAAATCAGGCTTTTATATTTCAGCATGTACCTATGTTTAGTAGTGAATATTCTGTTGAAATCATAAATGCATTGAAAGAACAAAAGAGGGAAACGTAATATGAGGACAAAGACGAGGGAAAAAACCTGTAGAAATTGTCCATTGGAAGCTTTAAGGCGAACTTTAGATAGATCATCAGGATTTCTTATGATCTGAAAGGTTTCAGTATCACCGGGAGTTGTTGCTACCGCGACTGCATTACTTCCTTCGTTAGACGTCCCAACAAACTGTTTGTTAAATACTTTCATGTTGGAGAAAGTGTCATTCACTCTCCATAACTTCAATAAAACCCGGAAAGAGGTTAGTTTTATGACAGAAGAATTAATAAACACAATGAAGAGTTGTTGGAGTAATGGATTGAAGAAAGGCAAAGATTAGGAACTTAACAGTAAAAGTTTCTCAACCAGATGGCTTGTCGCGGTTTGCAACCAAATTTGAACCTCCGCCATTCTCAGTGGCAACATATGTATTCAGCATCATAGACTTCAGTTGGATTTGAGTTCCATCCTGGAGTAGTACAATCAAGAGCCAAAAAATGTAAATAATTAGTACAAGGATCGAAAATAAAAGATTGCAACCTGTAATTTTCAATTTAGTACTCCCTCCGTTTCAACGTGCGTCTTAGTTTGACTCAACACAAAGTTTAAGAAAATAAAGAAAGTTGAAGTGGCAAAATGATTTTCACTCATTTTTGGAAGTGTTTGGTTGAATTACTTTTATAACTTTTCTATCCATCTGTTATATTTTTAGTGATATTATTCCAGCTTGTTACTTCATTTTAAAAGAGAACGGGAAAAAGTTAAAAATACGTTGTAGGCATTGGGTGCTTGAGCACCCATCGACCACAATACGAATTGTGTAGTTAGACAGAAAATAGGTATATAATGAACTGTTGAGAACCCATAAACAAAAAGGGTCGATGGGTGCTATGGTTCTAAAGCTGAATGTTAGGCATGGAGTGTACTCAAACTCTGGTTTTCGAATATTGTGATTTTAAACTAAAGACGTATGCAATGTACCAAAATGTTCTTTGAATCTTGGGTGTAAAGAGTTTGAAAAAAATAATCCCTTGATTATTTTCATTAATTGAGAGAATATTTATACAAGTTACATATTTCCATACTAAGAGAATCATATTCATATTCATATTCTACTCCTAAAACCTTATTCTATTTGGATACTAAATATACAATTATGGTAATACAAATATTATGGTAAGTGTACAATACTACTTACACTACAATATTACCTAAACTAGAAGATTACAATATTGCCTAAATATCTACATTAAACACGGTTTCTATACACCAACCGAGAGCCCCATATACACACAATATACATGTATATTGTGTGTATATGGGGTATATTTAACACACCCCCGCAGTCATAGCGGGCGGTCTTCGAACGCTGAGACTGTCCCTAAAATCTTCAAAAAGGACCGAGGGAAGACCCTTTGTAAAGATGTCGGCATTTTGATATCTCGACGGGACATGGCATGCGCGAACTTGACCACAGGCAACCTTTTCACGGACAAAGTGAATGTCCATCTCGATATGTTTAGTGCGTTGGTGCTGAACAGGATTACCAGAAAGGTAGATCGCACTAATATTATCGCAATATACCAAGGTTGCCTTCTGAATGGGACAATGAAGCTCCAAAAGCATATTCCGTAACCAACATGATTCTGAGACCACATTAGCTACCCCTCGATATTCAGCCTTGGCACTTGAGCGGGATAGAGTCGACTAACGCTTTGCAGACCAGGAGACCAAGTTGTTGCCAAGAAACATACAATATCCTGATGTAGACCGTCTGGTGTCGGGACAGGCACCCCAATCAACATCTGTACATAAGACCAGTGTAGATGTCGAGGAAGGATATAAATGCAACCTAAAATCAAGTGTACCTTAAATATATTGAATGATGCGTTTAAGCGCATTCATGTGCTCAATTCTGGGATCATGTATGAACAAACACACCTGCTGGACAGCATACGTAATATCTGATCTTGTAAAGGTCAGTTACTGAAGGGCCCCTGCAAGACTGCGATAGCTGGTCGGATCCTCGTAGGGTGCGCCGGCCGCGACACTAAGCTTCGGCTTCATATTAACTAGAGTGGAAGTGGACTTACAGGAAGACATCACAGCCCTCTCGATGATCTCAGCTGCATACTTTCGTTGAGACAAGAACAATCCATCTGAATGGCGAGTGATGGCAATCCCCAAAAGTAACTCAAGGGCCCTAAGTCTTTCATAGAAAACTCAGAGTTGAGCATGGTCATGATAGACTGGCGTAAGGCATCGGAAGAAGCAGTCAAAATGATATCATCCACATACAACAGAATGTAGGCCAAGGACGAACCACGACGGTAGATGAACAAGGAATTATCGACTGCTTTGTGAGTGAACCCAATAGTCGAAACATAGTCAGCAAACCTTGTATACCAGGCCTGTGGAGACTGCTTAAGCCCATATAAGGACTTCTTCAACAAACAGACATGAGGAGGATGGTTGGGATCCCTGGGAAGGACAGGGGGTGACAGGTCTGTGGGGCCAGCGGGCAGTGGGCCCGCTGGAGAATTTGGGGTGCGGGATATGTCCGAAAAATATTGAATAACATATGGGGATATATTATCATCCAAAATATTATACGAACTAGGCACGGGAGTATTATCTTTAGAAAATGGAAATTGATATTCATCAAAAACAACATGGCGATTAATGATGATTTTATTAGAGGATAAATAAAAGCATTTGTAGCCACGATGATTAGATGGAAAACCCAAAAACACACACTGAGTAGACCGGGCCTGAAGTTTGTTAATTGTGGTGGATGGAAATAACGGATAACATAAACACCCAAAAATCCTAAGATGAGAATAAGGAGTTTTATTATATAAAATTTGTAGGGGGAAGAATATGTCAGACCTTTGGAAGGAATTATGTTAATGAGATATGTATACATTTGAAGAGCGTGATGCAAAAATATGAGGGTACGGAAGCATGAATTAATAGAGTGCGGATAATGTTATTTATGGAACGAATTTTGCGTTCGGCTTTCCCATTTTGTGAAGATGCATGAGGACAAGAAAAACGTAAATTTATCCCATTATTAGCACAGAATTCCCGAAACACCCCATTGTCATATTCTTTGCCATTATCACACTGAATATTTTTGATTTCTCGGTCGAATTAGGTTCTGATGAGTGCTCTAAATTTTAGGAAGACGGAAAAAATGTGAGATTTTTTCGCTATCGAAAATGTCCATAAAAACTTAGAATAGTCATCCAAGAAAAGAACACAATACCGATGGCCCATAGAACTAAGAATAGGAGACGTCCATAAGTCGCTATGAATAATATCAAATGGCATTAAAGTATGAGATTTGGAGTCTACAAACGGCAACTTAACAATTTTTCCTAAAGAACAAGATTGACAATTTTGAGTACGACTCGTACCCTTACATGAAATAAAACTATTTTTATCTAAAGATGACAAAATAGAGGACCCCGGATGACCAAGACGAGCATGCCACAAGGAAGGAGAAATTGCTGCAAAAGCTGACGGCAGGGTTTGACTCGATGGACCGGAACTGGGTGTGATAGGATAACGATCTCCCCTACTATCACACCTCATGAGATGACTCCCAATCTTGAAATCCTTCACAGAGAAACCAAATGGATCAAATTCAATAGAAACAGAATTTTCAGTAGTGAATTTACGGACATACACTAAAGTTTTAATCAATTTGGGGGCATGAAGGGTATTTTTCAAGATAAGGGGTGGATGGGGGGAGACAACATTTTATGACCATACCCACGAATTGGAATAGAATTACCATTACCAACAACTATACCGCAGGGGTTGCTCAAATTGGAATAAGACGAGAACGTACCTGTATCGGATGTCATGTGTGTAGTGGCACCGGTGTCCATATACCAATTCGGGTCCGGTTGAGCCAAACCAAGTATGTGCATCGCAGCCTCGATATCGGTCTGAGTGGGGCCTGCTACGTGATGGGCTTGCGGGGGCCAAGGCCCAAGCACCCCTACTTGTGGTCTCGGCCCAGACTGCTGCTGGTTGTAACTGGACCAGGCCGAATTAGGCCTGCTGGGCTGGCCACTGCTGCTGGGCTCGCCACTGCCGTTGGGAGCTAAAATAGAAGGGCCCAAACTGCTGTTGTGGGGCCCACTGCCACTGCATAGGGGCCCACTGTGGGCCCCAGAACTGTTGTTGCTACTGCTGACCACCGCTAGGACCCCCACCGCCACCACCATTCTGCCGGCTTCCACCGTTGTTGCCGCCGTGGTTCTTGCTATTTTTCTTATTTCCACCCTTTTTGCCGCCACCGGTGTTGTGGTTTTGGCCCGAGTTGTTGGAACCGGTAGGATACACCGTGGACTCGGTCATCATGACTACGGGACTATCACCGATAGCCGCCCTTTTTGCTATGCCTGCTTCTTCGAGTGTAAGCATAGAACGGGCTTGATAAAATTGCAGAAGCGAATTGCTTTGTCGAAGAAGTGTTCCAACACCACTATAGGCCTCGGAGAGGCCGGAAACCATTTGGAGGACCAAACGATCGTTCGAAACTGTCGCGCCAACGTTGCGAAGTTGGTCTGCCAATTCCTTTAATCTTTTGCAATAAGCTGAAACATTCGGGAAATCTTCCATATTGACATGGGAAAAATCCTGCTCAAGGGTAACAGCTCTCGAATTTTGATTATCTTGGAATATATCACGCAGTCAATCCCAAGTCGCATGTGTCGTAGCGTCAGGCTCAATAATTGTTTGCGAAAGGTCGGTAGATATGGTGGAATATATCCACTGAAGGACGGTAGCATCAATAGTCGTCCACAACTTCGGATCATCCTCGCGTTTTGGCACCTTCGTATCCTCAGGAGTCGCGGGGATTATGTGATGGATGACTTGATGCGATCGTACGTGAATTTTGAACAGTTCGTCCCACGTCGCATATTGGACGTTTTCTATTTCAACAATGAGAGGGATGTTATTCTTGATGTTAGAAACTGTAAGGGCCGGATGAAACATGTTCCGGGATGTAGACATATTGATAGAACAATATGTGATTGAGGGATTAGGGAGAATTTTTTTGGAAGAAGGGAGTTCTCGTTGGCACGAAACCCGAGAGCAATGTCTCGGATTTGGCAAGGGATTTCGACGGAAATTGTGGAGTATTTGGGAGAAAATAAACCTAGACTCTTGATACCATGAAAGAAATAATCCCTTGATTATTTTCATTAATTGAGAGAGTATTTATACAAGTTACATATTTCCATAATAGGAGAATCATATTCCTATTCTACTCCTAAAACCTTATTCTATTTGGATACTAAATATAGAATTATGGTAATACAAATATTATAGTAAGTGTACAATTCTACTTACACTACAATATTACCTAAACTAGGAGATTACAATATTGCCTAAATATCTACATTATACACGGTTTCTATACACCAACCGAGAGCCCCATATACACACAATATACATGTATATTGTGTGTATATGAGGTATATTTAACAGAGTTAGTATTAAATATAGAAAGTAACATTCTTTTTTAAATAAAAAATAAAAAAAAGTAAGTCAAACAATTTGAAACAACGAAGTATAATATACTGTACCAAAAGATCTTTATTAAAACTAATATCGAAGAGCCGAGGTGTCATCCAGCCTTCAGACACAAGCCAAGCACCAAGATTTACTGCCTTGAATGGCTGCCCCAAGCTTGGGGTAACCGATAGTGAAAGAAGCCATGAAAACAAAAGAAAGCTAAAATGGGTTTCATATTGGAATTGCTGTGGTGTAAAGATATTCAAAGCAAGACTTATATACTAGTCGAGCAACATAAGAATTCCACAAAGTAATTTTCACTTTGCATGAGAATTTTTTTTTTCAAGATTCCTTGTTAATTTGAATGGGTCAACAGAAACATTGTGGTCCATCCTCTGCCTTTAAATTCCTTTACTCAGTGAGTGGTGATTCAGTATTTAATAATTATGAATTTGGGATGTTAATATATCCACTGATCATTTGATTGAGTTATTGGATTCAAAACTTATAATTATACAAAAGATTTAAGTTAAAGTTACTGAATTCGGTTAAACGGAGAGAAGTCGAGGACATAATTCTCACTTTGCATGAAGAGAAAAAAAATCAAAGGTTCCTAGTTATTTGAATGGGTCAAGAAAATATCGTGCTTCTAGAAAACATTGTGTGTTACACAGGACGTCCATCCTCTGCCTTTAAATTCTCTTTGTGGTCCACTTAGTTGATAGCTCAATTGCTGCCCTTTACTTACGCCACACAACTAAATAGGTACTCTTTTGCTCCCTTCATTCACTCTTACTTGTCCATTATTCATATAGAATTATATTAATCTCCCTTAATTGGAGTCTTCTCATTAATACAACATATATAGTGTATACAATATGAATCTCAATTGAATGAGGATTTTTACTTTACATAATTATACTCAAATATTAATTACAGAATATACGGGGAATATATATAAATATATTCGCTATCACACCCCCTCAGTCGTAGCGGGAGGAGGCCGGACACTGAGACTCAATCTGAAGTCAAGGAACAGCTGCAGAGGAAGCCCCTTAGTGAAGATATCTGCGTACTAATACGAAGAAGGAACATGAAACACCCTAATATGACCCATGGAAACCTTCTCACAAACAAAGTGGATATCCATCTAAATATGTTTGGTTCGCTGATGCTGAATCGGGTTATGAGACAAGTAGACTGCAGATATATTGTCACAGTAAACTATAGACGCCTTACGTAAGGGACTATGAAGCACCAAAAAGAGGTTTCGGAGCCAACAAATCTCAGCTACAACGTTCGCAACGCCTCTATATTCTGCTTCTGCACTTGAGCGGGAGAGTGTGGCTTGTCGCTTGGCAGACCACGAGATGAGGTTATCTCCCAAAAATACACAATAGCCGGAGGTGGATCGACGTGTGTCCGGACAACCTACCCAATCGGCGTCCGTATATGATATTAGTTGGTCGGTGCATAGGGATAGAGATGTAATCCATAGTCAAAAGTACCCTTAACATATCGAATGATACGTTTAAGATCTGTAAAATGAGGCTCCCTGGGCGTGCATAAACAAACACACCTACTGAACAGCATAGACAATATCAGACCTGGTGAATGTAAGATACTGAAGAGCACCAGCGACACTCCTATAAAGTGAGGGATCGAGCACCGGATTCCCGTCATCAACATTGAGTTTCGACTTTGAGTTGACTGGAGTAGGCATGATCTTACAGTTTGCCATTTTAGCCCTGTAAACAATTTCTTCGGCATACTTACACTGACACAGGAACATAGCATCGACAGATCTGGTCACAGAAATCCCCAGAAAATAACTCAACTTTCCCAAGTCTGTCATAGCAAATTCGGATTTGAGCAGGGTAATGATCTCATTTTTAGCACATCAGAAGAGGCAGTCAGAACAATATCATTCACATATAGAAAAAGGTATGCAATGTCACTACCTCAATGAAAAATAAAAAGTGAATTGTCACTTTTGCTGCACACGAACCCAATTTTCATGATGTAAGTGGCAAAACGCTCATACCAAGCCCTGTGGGCCTGTTTCAACCCATATAGTAACTTACAGAGATGATAGACATACTGAGGAACCTCTAGATGCACAAAGTCAGGCGGTTGGTGCATGTAAATAGTTTCGTTCAAATCCTATATAGGAACAGATTTTTCTCATCGAATTGATGAATCGACTAGTTCTTACCCATAACTATGCTCAGAACAGTGCGAATGATTGCCGATTTAACCACCGAAGTGAAGGTCTCACCACAATCAATGCCCTCATGTTGCCTGTGCCATTTCCCACAAATATGGCCTTATGATATTTAAGCTCACCACTATCTCTGAACTTGTGAAGAAAGAGCCACATACAATGAATCACATTCACCCACTTTAGTCTCGGTACAAGATCCCACGTACGCTGAGTAGTAAGCGCATCAAGTTCCTCATGCATTACCACATTCCAATTCAGGTCAAGCTTTGCTAGTTTTGGGTTTTTGGGTATAGGTGATATAGCTTGAGTGGATAGGTTAAAATAGACTTTTAGTTTGAAAATCTCGTGCTGGGCACAAGTTTCCATTATGTGTGTGGGGATAGGGGCAGTGGTGTGGGGCAAGGGACATTGAATGTAGGCAGTGGGGCGTGGGGGATGGTGAATATGGGATGTGGGGTGTTGAGTCGGTGGCGGGAATGTTGGGTGGGGTTGAGTTTATCAGAAGGGGGTAGTGGGATAGGGTTACGGTAACTGGAGACTGGGTTGGGGCAACGAATGGATTCGGGAACACTAGGGTGGCCGACGGGGAGTGAGGCAGTGGGCATGGAGCCGGACTGGGAACTCCACCTATTATGTTTTGCAGGAGAGGGGAAGTATCTGAATTGTCAAGAAAGTCGTAGTCGGAGATGTGAAACTGACGGATATAGGAATAAGGGAAGACTTTTTCCTTTGACGTGACGAGAGACAAGGACTTTATTGGTGGATAGATCAAAGCATAAATATCCCCTGTGGTTTAGCGGGAAACCTATGAAAATGCAAGGAGTGGTCCGAGGTGCTAACTTGTGAGAAGCCGTGGGGGTGAGATTAGGGTAGCATAGACAACCGAAAGTGCGTATGTGACCATATGTGAGGATTCGACGGAATAGAATTTCTGTCGGGGTTCTATTATGGATGGTACTGGTAGGTAATATGTTAAGTATGTGTTCTACCAATTTTAATACGTATACCCAAAAAGTTGGTGAGAGAGAAGCATGAATGAGCAATGTATGAATCATATTATTAATGGTACGTAGGATTCTTTCGGCTTTACCATTTTGGGGAGAGGTATGGGGGCACGAGAATCGAAACACCATGCCATTATCCACATAAAATTTATGAAAGAGAGAATTATTAAACTCACTACCATTGTCACATTGGAATGATTTGATGTCCTTTTCAAAATGAGTTTTAATATATGTGCAAAATTCAAGAAACGTGGAGTAAACTTGAGACTTAAATTTGAGCGGATAGACCCAAAGAAAATGAGAGAAATCATCTAGCAAGACCAAATAATATTTATGACCGAGTTTGCTAGCAATAGGAGATGTCCATAAATCTGCATGAATAATGTCAGAGGGAGAAAAAGTAGCACTTAAGGATGACATAAACGGAAGTCTAACATGTTTATCTAAATGACAAGAATAGAAAATTGGGGAAAGATTCCCCTTATTACATGTAATTAAATTGTGACTTCTAAGAAAGTTAAAAACGGGAGCTCCCGAGTGTCCAAGTCTGTTGTGCCATGTGGATGGAGAGATCTAAGCAAGGGATGTATGTGGGTTGATACTGGCAACGGAAGTGGATGAGAAAGGATAGAGGTCTCCCATACTATTGCATCTCGTCAGAGGTTTCCCCGTACGTAGGTCCTTCACAGAAAAACCAAAGGGGTCAAACTCAAGAGATACAGAATTATCAATAGCAAATTTCCTAACAGAGATTAAATTTTTAATGATATTAGGATCACAGAGTACGCCGCAGAGGGAAAAGGGAGGGTGATGTTTTTGGTGTGTGGGTGGTGTCATACCCTTGAATTGGAATGCGATTGTCATTTCCGACCAAAACAAATTGAAGATTGCGCAAATTAAATAGTTGTGGAAGATTACTAGAGTTTCGAGTGAGGTGGGATGTGGCACCCGTGTCCATGTACCAAGCATTGTCGTAATGTTGTAAATTCATGGTGTTGTAAGCCTGAGCCAATTCTGTTGGCGTGAGAAATCCGGATTTGGGTAGTGGACTGTTGGGCTTCCATGACATGAGCCTGATGAGATGGACCCATCGAGCGTGGGGTAGGAGGTGGGCCCAACATGTTAGGTTGTTGCCAATGGGATGAGGCAGTCGGGTAAGGGTAGGGGGCGAGGCCCAACTGCCTGAAAACTGCCAAGGCAATGGGCCGACCCACTAGACGGGGTGCCAAGCATGCTGCTGTAGCTGGCCGCCCGAGTTGGGCCTTCCCCCTTGGCCTTCGACTTTGCTGTCGCGTCCGTCACCGCGGCCTCTTCCTCTGCCGCCCCCGCAGCTGCTCTGCGGATATTGGTTGTCGGTGTGGCCGGCGGGTGCGGTAGTGGTCTCCGGTGCATCAACCACCAACGTCTTTTGATTGTGATCATCCTGTTTTGTACGTCTAGTTTCTTCCAAAAGCAATTGTGACCGGGCCTTGTTGAAACTGAGTAGGGGATCGACTTGTTGTATCATCGTCGTGAATGTGTCGTATTCACCTTTCGGTAAACAATTAATTAGTTGCAATACCATCTTAGTGTCCGAAATTGGAGTGCCCATATTGGATAAATGATCATCAACTAATTTTAATTGTTTACAATAGTCGGACATGTTCGCAAAGTTTTCAAGACGTGTGTTATTGAATTGTTCCTCAAGATACACGACACGTGTATGTTTGTTGTCCTGAAAAATTTCCTCCAACCTGGTCCATAGCTCACACGCCAAAGCGCCTATTTTCATAATAGTATGAAGGAAATCCTTGGATATAGTGCCATAAATCCATTACTTGACGATTGCGTCTAGCCGGCGCCACGCCGAGTCGTCGACACCGATAGGACGGGGCTATGTGTCGTCAATATGATCAAACACGTTGTATGCACATGCATGAATGTGAAATAGTTCAACCCATGATGAATATTGTCTATCCTCTTGATCAAGAACCAAAGGGATAAAGTTCTTGATATTGGTTACGGCGAACGTCAGATGGAAGGAGGTAGTAGAGGATGAGGTGGGGGGTTGTGTGTGATGACGGGGATGGAGGAGGAACCCGTGGGAGATGTGGGAGTAGCCATTAGTGGGATGTTTTCGGTGATCAAGAGAGAGGGAAAAATTAGGATTTTTTGGGGGGGGGGGGGGGGGGGTGGCCGCCGGTAGTAGAGGGGGGAATGGGGTGAGTAAGTGAAAGAAATAGAGAGATGTGTTTTAGGGTTTGACTCTTGATACCATATAGAAATGTATTAATCTCCCTTGATTGGAGTCTTCTCATTAATACACTAAATATAGTGTATAAAATATGAATCTCAATTGAATGAGGATCTCTACTTTACATAATTACACTAAAATATTAATTACAGAATATACAGGGAATATATATAAATATATTCGCTATCAATTCACTTTACACACCCTTTAAGAAATAATAAAGGAAGCGTTTAATTTATCACGATACTCATATTGATTGGTGCATAGTTTTAAAGGACTTGAAAAATGATTTGAAATGAGTAATTAATACTATGACTAAAACATGAAAAAAATTGTCTTCTCTTTTTATTACTTCAGAATGATAATAAATTAGACAGGGAAAAGGGTTAAAAATACTTCAGAAATTTAAATAGGTTATTTTTATCCACTGTTACGTTTTTGATTAAAAATATCCTTGTGATTATGTTTTTGGCTTAAAATACCCTCCAACTAGTATAAATCTAATAAGAACATAAGTAAATATTTAGTATAACCACTTCTCATTTAAATAATGAAACAACAATTACATAAAAAAAAAAAGGAAGTCCGGTGCACTAAGTTCCCGCTATGGGCGGGGTCTCGGGAAGGGCCGAACCACAAGGGTCTATTGTACGCAGCCTTACCTCACATTTCTGCAAGAGGCCGTTTTCAAGGCTTGAACCCACCCATGACCTCCTGGTCACATGGCAGCAACTTCACCAGTTACTCCAAGGCTCCCCTTCAAACGATTACATAGTGTTTTTTTTTTAATTCTGATTCCTTACGCATTAGGTATGTGTGATTATCTCTCAACATGATATCATGTACCTTTTCTAATATAACTATTTAAAAAATTATTTTTGTACATTAATGATAATGGATTTATTTTAATTACTAACTGTAAGAATGATATGGTAAAATATATCAAATTCAATAACACTATATTACTTATTGTAACTTTAATATATCTCAAGTTTCAATCGAGGGCCGGTATAATAGTTTGGAAAGAAAATAATAGAATAATTATTTGTTGAAAAATGAATATTGGTAATTAAACTTTATATTATACAAAATTGGCATTGTATAAAAAATATCATTTAAAATAATCAAAATAATCATCTAATCTCCAATATAAGTTTTTGCTCAAGTCACTACAATTAAGAGCATTTTTCCCAAAATTTAGATAGAGGGCAAAACTGCACCATTTCAAATAGTTTAAGGACAAAATTAACTAATTTTCTCTTGTTTTGGAGCAATCATTGATAAGAAGGATATTTTTGAGCTATTTGACTAGTTAGAAGACATTTTTGAGACAAAAACATAATGGCGAGGATATTTTTAACCTATTTGAATAATTTAGGAATATTTTTTGCCCTTTTCCATACAATTAAAAAGAGAACTATTCTAAAATGGGCACAATAATTTTCTTCCAATCACTTTGGAAACCTCTTAGTTTCATCATTCTCCAATCAATTTGGAAACCCTTTTCCAATTTCTGCCACACTTTAAGCTAAAAAGTCCTGGAAAAGTTTACAAATGGGAACTTGAAGATTTAGAAAGAATATCAGAAAGTTCTTTTGTTGTAATTTTCAAAGTAGTGAATAAGGAAAATCTAATTTTCATAAAGAGAACACTAGGACTTTTCTCAGTTTCTTTCCTATTCAAGAAACAAATCTGGTGCATAAGCTTAAGGGATCAAAGAAGTAAAGTTACCAAGATGACTGAATAACCAAATCTACCACCTTAGGTTGAACATATATAGCTAATGTAACAAGTATTTATTTTTATTTTTCTCGGAAAAGCGGAAAATATTAAATATTCGCCAAGTAATCTACCACGGGAGAGAGAGGAGTAGGGGTGGGTTGTTGGGGTACGGAGGAGAGGAGACAAACAACATTGGAATACCACTTATAGAACTTGTATTTCCTACTCAACAAACATGAAAAAATTGAAAAATATTTTCCAAGTACCGGAACACACCCGAGAACTTTTCTCATAGTCTTCTTTCCTTTCAAGAAACAAAACTAGTGCATAAGCTTAAGGGATCAAAGAAGTGAAAGTTTTCATTCCAAGTTGACTGAATGAAGTAAGTCTACAACCTTAAGTTGAACATAGCTAATATAACAAGTTAAGTTTTTGCTAGGAATAGATAAAACTATTAAATATTCGTCAAGTCATCGACCACCCGAGAGAAGGCAGTCTGAAACAGAAGAAGGCCATGTCTTGTCAGAAGAAGATGGATATGACATTGCAAAATGATCAAAGCCTTCAAAGGTTAAGCAAGTTCTTGAAGTTTGCATCAGTGATAATTCTGGCAAAGGCAGAGCATCTTCCAAGTACATCAACACTTGCCTCATACTTGGCCTAGCTGCTGGTTGTGTCTGAGAGCAGAATAGTCCAAGTTTTAGTACCAACTCAACCTCTTCTTTAACATAGTCATTTCCCAAATTTTGATCGATGGCTTCAAGAATATCACCTCTAGTCCAACATGAAAATACATAATCAACTAACACGATCTCCTCATCCGATGCTCGTGGATCTATTGGCCTTCTCCCACAAGCCACTTCAAGCAAAAATGCACCAAATGCATATACATCACTGATGGTTGTGGCTTTGCCAGTTCTTGTTTGCTCAGGGGCAATGTAACCTACAGTTCCAACTACATGTGTAGTGAGCGGATCGCTCCCGTGATCAAACAATCTTGCTAGCCCAAAATCTCCTAACTTTGCATTCAATTCACTGTCCAACAACACATTACTAGCCTTAACATCTCTGTGAATTACTACTTGTTCCCATTCTTCATGTAGATAGACTAGTGCTGATGCTACGCCTTTGATGACTCCAAATCTTTGGTTCCAATTGAGGGCACATGTTGATTTGTCATATAGGAACTTGTCGAGACTTCCATTAGGCATGCATTCGTAAACCAAAAGCAACTCGCCTTTGCGCCTGCAATAGCCCAAAAGTTGTACTAAATTCCTGTGGCGTAACCGGCCAATACTAACAATTTCTGCTACAAATTCCCTCAATCCTTGTTTTGATTCATGAGAGACCCTCTTGACTGCTGTCTCAACTGCAGAAGTTGGTAATATTCCTCTATAAACTCTGCCAAAACCCCCACAACCTAACAACTCTTTGTTGGAAAATCCTTTTGTGGCTATATAAAGATCTTTGTACTTGAACCTATGAGGTCCATACTCAAGCTCCCAATCTTCAAGCAATTCCGCAAACTTCCTCTTCCTTCCTACATAGTAAATTAACACAGAGAAAGCTATTACTACAACAACTGCCGATATCATTGGCAAAGCAATTAACAAAAGTTTAGATTGTTTCTTCGGTCCAACTCGAGGAAGCTTAGGAAGCCTAGCAAGATCAAGCCCTTGAGCTAATCCATTCATTTTAAAGCTCCATCCTAGAACATACTGCGTTGAAACAACCGAGCCAGTTGATCCAGAGAAGCCGATATACATGGTTTTATTCAATATTGGTGAGAGATCATAGAATGATGACAAAAGAGGTGCATTTGGTTTTGCCACATTCATTGGAGCCAATGTGACATTAATTTGCTTAGCCACACCATTATAGTCCACCCAAGCCTGAATTGGCTGGCCAGTAGCAAGAGTCATGTTATTGAATTTGACACTATTAATGCTGGAATAATAACCTGCTGGCTTCGATGCAACGGATTTTAAACCGTTGATGTCGATTCCAACATGGTTACCATCAATGTCATTGAATTCCCTGTTCTGAAGTGTATCAAACTCAACTGCGAAAACATGATTAGTGTCTTTGCCAGTAGTGTTATCATTGAAAAGGCCTAGAAATGGGCTTGGAAATGCTTCTGCTAGACCTCCAACAGATGCAATTACAAAAGCCATGCCATGACCAGGCAAAACTGAAGGCACTATAGCAAAGACAAAAGTGGTAGAAAAAGAGAAATTTGAACCATTTGGTAAGTTCTTGAAATTGATTGGTGTGGGGTAAAAAGCATGACCTTTTTCCAGCCTAGAAGTATTTGTTAGCTGTAGTAGACCATTTGATGTCAATTGTGCTATGCCATCAAGACTCAAATTTGCTCTACTGAAACCATTGTAAATGAATCCAAGGTCTTCAGAGTTTGCAAGAAAAAAAATAGTAGGCATAATCAAGGCAACAATCTCGAAAAACATGGCTAAAAATCTTTCAACAATTCATCAGAACTCAGAAGGTTATATAAGCAGATGTGACTTGTGATGAGAGAATAATCAACACCCTCTAAACCAATTCATATGTTTTCTTTTCTGTGGTCCTAAGTTAAAGTCTAGAGTGACCCAACTTTTTTGCTTGGTAGTGTAGTAAATGACAGATATTCCCTCTGTCTCAATTTCTATGGCACCTTTTGGATTTCGAGATTCAAACGAGTTTTTCTTTGATCATGATTTTTCATATCTTTTAAATATTTTGAATTGTCAATTATTATAATTTATAATACTTTTTACGTAGTTTTCAAATGTGTAAATTTTATCTAAAGAAACTTAAAGATTCTTTGTCTGAAAACACAGTCAAAATTAACAGGTTTGAGTCTCGAAATCTAGATTGCGTAACATATATTATGACAGAGAGTAATGAAGAACGAGTAGTCGAACTTCGTGGCCATGTGTTAACTTTCATTTACACCATATGACCCTGAAAGTTTTTGCCAGTTAGCCGTGTAGAAAGAATATGTAACTATTTTCATAGTACTGCCTATTAAGACGTGCATGGACAAATTTATGCGAGGTTTCACTCTCTGGCAATATGTGGATGTGTTGGCTATGACAGAAATTATTTTACACGAAATTCTTTTAATGACGAAGTCTTGGTCGACAGAATATCAAAAGAAGGGAAATGACTTCGCTCATTTATGACCGTCATTTTTCCTACATCTATCTTGACATTCAACTTCAATATTATTCTCTTAAACATGTATTAATCTCTAGCAATCAAGGCATTCATCATAACACTCTCAAATTTGCAAATATTACTATTTAATAGAATATTCACCAAATATTCTTACATTAATTGTATATCTCTTATTTTAAGTAGAATTGTATTCCTATTGTAATTAGATCTCATATTTTAGGTAAAATTATATTTCCTATTGTAGTTAAGTTGATTAGTTACCTAGTCTAGATATTCTTGTACTACTATATGTGTGATGAATAAAATCAAGGAACATATTTCTTTATGATATCAGTAGCCTAACCCTACACAAAAATACCCATCACACCGCCGACCCCCTCTCGGCCGTTACCCCCTCACCCCACGACGGAACCCTAGTTTTTTCGGCCACTCCCTCTCCATTCTCCTCCTAAATTTCATCCTCCATGACTGACAAAACCAAATTTCATTATGCACTTGCGACAACAACATTAAAAAATTCATCCATGTGACTCTTGAGATGGAAAATGGTCAATACTCCTCGTGGGCTGAACTCTTCAAAATCCATTGTCGTGTCTACGAAGTTATCGACCACATCATCCCTCCTAAATCGAAGTCCACAGACCCACCCTCGACTTTGACTTCTGATGATGCACTTTGGTCTCGTTTGGATGCCGATGTCCTCCAGTTGATATACGACACGATCTCTAATGATTTGTTGCACACAATCATTGAAACCGATGCCACTACCCACCAAACGTGGGAACGTTTGGAAAGTATTTTTCACGACAACAAAACTCAACGTGCGTTATACCTTGAAAATCAGTTCAAGGACGTTCATCAGGACGATTTCCCAAACGTATCTACATATTGTCAAGAACTCAAGATAGTTGCCGACCAACTCTCCAACATTGGCTCACCAATCACTAATCAACAATTGGTCATGCAACTTATTGCAGACTTGAACGAATCATATGACGGCGTTGCTACCATCCTTCAGGAATGCACGTCGTTATCACTATTTTATGAGGCCCGTTCGAAGCTAATTCTTGAGGAAACCTGGAAAATCAATCGCAGCACCACTCAGACCAGCATTGCAGACGCTGTCTTCACCACCACCGTCGGGCCCTCCACCGATGGCAGGGCCTCCAATTCCGGCAGCAGCACCACCTACCCAAGGACCTGCAACATGCTGTATCGATCCACAACAACCATCGAGGGCGGCAGTTCGGCAAGGGTCAGGACTGATAGAATTTCGAAAACAACGGTGGCAGGAAGAGACAGTCCCCGCTGGTAAGAAACAACCAGCAGCGACCACTATAGTGGAAGCAACCTCCGTCGTGAGCTGCCTACCCGTCGTAGGCCATGTGGGCCCCACCGTCATGGTTCTATCCTCCTTGCTCGTATCTAAAATCCTTGTGGACTCCACCTCCAACCCGACAGACCTAACCTGGCATACTCAGCGCACGTCCACAACAGGCCTACACAGCACACACCCTCCTCAACTTATGCACCAACTGACATTGAGGCAGTTATGAACACAATGTCACTCAATGCTCAAGACGAAAATTGGTATATGGACACAGGCTCTACATCTCACATGACAGCATCACAATGTACTCTCTCGTCTTATTCCAATTTGAGTAATTTAAATCACAATATTATTATTGGTAGTCGACAAGGCATTCCTATTCGTGGTTTTGGTCATTCATCTTTATCCCCACCACATCCACCACTAATTTGAAAAAATGTCCTACATGCCCCTAAACTCATTAAGAATATAATCTATGTGCGACGTTTCACAACTGATAATAATATTTTCCTTGACTTTGATCCTTTTGGTTTTTCTGTGAAGGATTTTACGACAGAGAGACGAATAATGAGATGTGACAGCATTGGAGATCTCTACCATATTTCAAACGCCGTCAATAAACCAGCCTCCGTTCCATCAACCTTTGTTGCTCTTTCGTCTTCCTTATGGCATTCTAGATTAGTACATACGGGAGATTTTGTTTTACGCTCCCTTAAGAACAATAATTTTATTCAATGCAACCGTATTTCTAAGACTCCTATGTGTGAATCCTGTGTTTTTGGAAAACATGTTAAATTGGCATTTTATGCATCCACAAATTGTACTTTAATGCCTTTCGATATAATACATAGTGATTTTGGACTTCCCCTATTTTAAGTACGGCTGACCATTGATATTATGTGTTGTTTTTGGACGATTATTCCAATTTTCTATGGACTTTTCTAATTGGTAATAAATCCTAGGTCTACCCCATTTTTTTCTCATTTGGTGCTTTCGTAAAAACACAATTTGAAAAGAACATTAAATGTTTTCAATATGACAATGACAGGGAATTCGATAATAACCAATTCAAACAGTTTTGCTCCAAAAAAGGTCTTACCTTTCATTTTTCCTGCCCTCACACCTCCTCCCAAAATGGTAAAGCCGAACGGAAAATCTGAATTATAAACAACCTAATTCGTGCCCTACTTTCCCATGCCTCAATTCTGGCATTACGCACTCTCAATCGCCACCTATCTCCTCAACATAATCTCAAACAAGTCTCTAGCTCTACGGTTGCCCACTCAAGTTCTGTTCGTAGGAACCCCCCATACCAACACTTACGTATTTTCGGATGTCTCTGCTAACTTCTTCGTGTGTGTGTATAGGTTACCCCATAAATCATCGTGGTTACTCTTGTTATGACTTATCAAGCCGTAAAATAATTATTTCACGCCATGTCCTATTTGATGAGTCTCAATTCCCTTTTGCCTCACTAAACTTGCCACCTCAGCATTCGTACGACTTTCTAAAGGATGGCTTGAACCCCCTTCTAATTCATCATTTACATAATCTGACGTCCCAGTCCCTGGCACCCGAACACACCACAATCAGTTCCACCGACGGTGGCTCAGAACAACCATTCTCAAGGTGATACCGCAACCATCTCTCGGCAAACCGAGCCTCGGCCAGCTGATCTTGCCACCTCTGCCATTCCTACTCTTCCCCGCAGTTCCGCAGTTCTGCATCACCCCCCTCCTCCCATCCTGCATCCTGAGGCACGATCTCGGACAATGAAAACCCATGTCATGCATGGAATTTCCAAACCTAAATGGTTGTTTAACCTATCCATTTCAGTTGTCTCTTCCCCTGTCCCTCGTAATCCGAAGGATGTCTTGTCCAACCCAAATTGGAAAGCCACAATAATTGATGAATATACTGCTCTTATTGATAATAAGACGTGGGACTTAGTACTCCATCCACCTGATGCTAACATTAATTCATTTTATGTGGATTTTTAGACATAAAATGAAACATGATGGTTCTTTTGAGAGGTACAAGGCCCGTCTTGTAGGTGATTACAGGTCTTAACAGGTGGGAGTGGATTGTGATGAAACGTTCAGCCCGATCATAAAGCCCGCAACCATCCGGACCGTCCTCATCATTGCCCTATCCAAGACTCCGCCCATACATCAACTTGATGTCAAGAATGCTTTCGTACATGGGGATCTTCATGAAACAATATATATGCATCAGCCCATGGGTTTCAGGGATCATATTCATCTGGATTATGTGTGTCTATTGCGGAAATCGCTTTATGGACTGAAATAGGCTCTTCGAGCATGGTACCAGCGGTTTACCAATTATGTCTCCTCTATCAATTTTTCACAAAGCAAATCTGATCATTCCCTATTTATCTACAACAAGGGTCCATACATAGCTTACCTCTTATTATATGTTGATGACATCATTCTCACCACATCATTTGATGCCCTCCGTCGATCCATTATGTCTCTCCTTTCATCTGAGTTTGCTATGAAGGATATGGGCCCTCTGAGTTATTTCTTGGGCATCTCTGTCACTCACCATTCTGGCGGCCTATTTCTATGTCAGAAAAAATATGCCTAAAAGATCATTGATCATGCAGGCATGACGTCTTGCAAGCCATCCTACACGTCAGTGGACACCAATTCCAAGCTCATCGTTGATTCTGACCCTTCATATTCAGAACTGACTCACTATCGTAGCCTAGTTGGAGCCTTGCAGTACCTCACATTTATAAGACCAGACATATCCTATGTCGTGCAACAAATCTATTTGCACATGCACAATCTGACAGAAGCACACACGCATGCCCTCAAACATATTTTACGATACGTCCAGGGCACACTTCACTTCGGCTTACATCTATACAGGTCCTCACTCACTGGACTCATTGCTTATTCTTATGCTGACTGGGGTGGATGTCCTGACACTCGATGCTCCATGTCTGGTTACTGCATTTTTCTCGAAGATAACCTATTGTCTTGGTCTTCCAAAAGGCAACCTACACTATCCTGATCTAGTGCCGAAGTAGAGTACAAAGGTGTAGCCAATGTCGTCTCTAAGTCTTGTTGAATCCGTAACCTTCTACTTAAGCTTCACTACCCGATTCAAAAGGCAACACTGGTCTACTTTGACAATATTAGTGCGATATATCTTTCCGGCAATCCCGTCCAACATCAGCGCACCAAACACATTGAGATGGACATTCATTTTATTCACGAAATAGTGGATTGTGGTCAAGCTCGTGTCCTTCATGTTCCTTCTAGTTATCAGATTGCCGACATTTTCACCAAAAAACTTCCGCACATACTATTTGATAATTTTTGAGCCAGTCTCAGTGTTCGTGAGCCTCCCGCTTCGACTGCAGGGGTGTAATAGAATATTTACCAAATATTCTTACATTAATTGTATATCTCTTATTTTAGGTAAAATTGTATTCCTATTGTAATTAGGTCTCCTAGTATAGGTAGAATTATATTTCTCTATTATAATTAGGTTGATTAGTTACCTAGTTTAAATATTCTTGTACTACTATATATATATTGTACATTATTGATGAATAAAATCAAGTAACATAGCTTTTGGGGTTGAGTTAGGTCCAAGATCCATTATTTACATGGTATCAGAGCCAGATCCTTCCCAATTTATTATTTCCGATGTTAGGGCCCCCTCTTATATTGTCCATGCTCCAGATTTCTAGCCCTTGGCATGAGACGGGTGTTGAGTTCTCCAACACCGGTGGGATAAGTGGTCTTTCGTCTCCTTATATACCTTGAGCATTCCCCCTCGCTTCGATGTAGCTTTTGGGGTTGAGTTAGACCCAAGATCCATTCTTTACACTATTAACTTTTAATATTTTTTCTAAAAAAATATATTTTTGACCTACCAATCAAACACTAAAATATTTTTAAGAAGAATAATTTCGGTCACACCTAGACCTGTTCATCGGGCCGGGGACCCGCCCGACCCAGCTTGACCCGACCCGAAAAACCAGAGCCAAGGTCAGCTTATATCTGACCCGTGAGCCACCTGACCCTAAAAAGCGGGGACCCGTCCATATGTAGGGTCGAGCCAAGGTCAGAATTTTTTACCCGCCCGACCCGGCCCGATCGCTGACTCGACCCCATCCTGCGTGACTTAACCCTTCACTTACCTTTCACTATATAAGTGAAGGGTTAACCCTTCAGGATCCCCTTTCATTCAAGCCGCCGCCCCCATCTATTCGAAATTAGATAGAGGCATTATTTCCCAATGCTTCTTTTAGAATCTGTGTGAGATCAAATCATGCACCCAAGTTTTCCCTCATTTTAGGAACAAATATAGGTATTATTCTAATTGCCCTCTAAAATTTCTCTCTTCCCTTCTCCAATTTTTTTATTTACTTCTTTTTCTCGGAACCCTTTTTCTTCAAAGTGTTATGTTGCTCATTGCTCTTTTGCCTTATTTTGGGAACACCCTTTTCACTAATTTGTGAGTTTTCTTAATATGTCTTTATTTTATTTGAGAAAAAATAGTTCAAAGTTAGTTTTTTTAAGCTTTCTCAGTCCCAAATTGCTAATGTTTGTTCTTTGCATGTTGTTATTGTGTTTTCTTGTTTGGGTTAAAATCAATGTCAGATAGTACAAAAATTATATTTTATTGTATGTGTGGTTGTTGATACTAACTGTTGCTAGTTTGTGTGGGGAATATCAATTTATTTTTTTTCACCTATTTATTTCTTGAAGTATTTGCATTTAAATTATAAAGTTTGCATTTATATTTTAATTTTAATTTTTTCTTATTTGACATAATTCAATTATAATATGGAACGGGCTAGCGAAAACTGCAACGTCAATTCTACAGGTACCTCTAATGCATATGTAGCAAAATAAACCCATGATGATTTTATTGAATATAATCAAGTTTTAAAGAAGAAAAAATAATCTGGTGTTTGGATTGAATTTGAGAAAATTATTGGGGCTAACTCGGAGATGACTAAAGCTAGATGCACTCATTGTAAGCCTGAGTTGACTGCTAATAGTAAGCATGGAACTTCGCATTTGAAACGTCATTTAGGAAGATGTCCTCATAAGATGCATCAAGATATTAAACAATACATGTTGTCTGCTGAAACTAATGCTGATGGTTTCACTATTTTAAATAAAGTTAAGTATGATGATTATGAGAGTTGAAGAGCTATCATGTTTTACTTGATTGAAGAAATGCGACCATTTATTACAGTACAGAAGAGAGGATTTAGGAGAATGGCTAAAAGGTTAAACCCGCAATTTAAACCTTTTAGTAGACAAATAGCCACGAGAGAGTTATTTGCCATGTTTGTGAAGAAGAGGGATAATTTGTAAGAGTTTATTGCTTAGGCTCCTGGAAAGGTATGTTTGACAACTGATAATTGGAAATGCAAATATACTAGGGAAGAATATATGTGTGACTGCCCACTTTGTGGATTCTAATTGGTGTTTTCAAAAAAGAATCATAAGATTTAGGTCATTGGTTTCTCCGTATCATTCTACTTATATTTCTGATGAGCTAATCTTGTTTTTGGGTCAATGAAACTTGGAGCACAAAGTTCTTACAATCACAACCGATAATGCTACATATAATTTTTCGATGATGAGATTGATTAAAAGTCACATTCTTTCCAAGTATTTTCTTGTTGATGGTGGAAGTTTTTTTCATGTTCAATGTTGTGCACATATTTTGAATTTAATTGTGCAATCTGGATTGAATCATATTGGAGAAATACTTGATAGCATTAGAAATATGGTAAAGTGCATAGATATGTCTTCCATTAGACGAAAAAACTTTTTTGACATTGCTGAAAAAATATTTAACTTGCGAGTTGCTAAAAGGTTTAGACTTGATACTCCTGTGAGGTGGAACTCTACCTATATGTTGATGGATCGTGTCCTTCACTACAAGGATGTGTTCATATATGTTGCTGCTAGAGATGTGAAGGTTAAGGAATTTGCTCCTCCACTTACTTCTTGGGACAAAGTTTGTCAAGTTCACAAGTTTTTATAAGTATTTTATGATGTGACTAACTTATTTTCAGCTTCAAAGCATCCCACTTCTAATTCTTATGTTTTAGGAGTATGGAAAGTTTATAAAGGTTTGCTTGACCTTTCTAAGAGTAAAAATAATTTATTAGGTGATATGTTAAGCGATATGCGATGCAAATTTGACAAGTATTGGAGTGAGTATAACCTTGCATTGAGTTGTGCTACACTTTTGGACCCCCGATATAAAATGACATTTTTAAAGTATTGTATTGTTAAGATGCATGGGGATGAAGGTTGTCAAAAGCGCATTGATCGTATCATGAACGCTATTAAGGTATGGTTTGAAGAGTATAGAAAGGCCATTGATAGTGAGACAAATGTACATAATAGGGTAGATGGATCTGGTACTAGTGGTGACAATTTTATTACTCAAGATACTTTATCGGATTTTGAAGATTATGATGTATTTGTGACTACAGAGATAGAAAACAATGCAGTTGGTAAGACTGAGTTGGATTTGTTTTTAGAGGAACCAAATCGTCCAAGGGATGATGATTTCAATATTTTGGACTTTTGGTATAAGTCTTCAGCTGATATCCAATTCTCGCAGTAATGGCTCGTGATCTCTTAACCATTCCTGTCTAAACTGTAGCATCTGAATATGCTTTTAGCATTGATGGGAAAACAATATTAGCTACTAGAAGTTCTTTGAAACCAAAAACTATGCGAGCTTTGGTTTGCCTTCGTGATTGAGTTCTTGCGGAAGGTATATTGTATATATATATATATATATTTGTCTTTTTAATATTATTTATATTATTTTTTCTTTATTAATATTTATTTTTTACTTATATAGGTGAAGGGACAAACGAAGAAGAATCTAGTGATGATGATGACGATGACGATGACGATGATGATGCTTATGATGATGTTGATGAATTATCGTGATGTTGGTTTGTAATTTTATCGTGGAATCTGCTTCAGTTTTTTTGTGTGTAATTTTTAATGATTTCATGCTTCTGTTTGTTGTAATTTTTAATTGGTGACAAATTATATCGGATAACGGATTGGATAGAATTGTAGTGTTTGCTTACTGTTTTATTTTATTTTGTAGAGCGGGTCAGGGCCGACCCATGACCCGTAGGGCCCCTGAAGGATCAAGGCCAGGGTCTGAAAATTTAAAAATAAAACAGGATCAGGATCGGATAAGAAAAAAAAAAGTCACCTGACACAAAGTCATGGACGTGTCTAGTCACACCAAGTACACTCTATAAGACGATTGGGAAAAAGCAAAGGGCACACAGTAAAAAATAAAAAAGTAAAGGCGAAAGGGAAGAGGAAAATGAAAATATCCATCCAAACTTATTTTGTCTACTACACTCCATTATGTTTTACGGAGAGAAAGAATAGAGTTGTGGCGAGATGTTTTTATTTTCTATTTCTAACTCGATGTCCCGTATAAAATCCTACTTTGGGCGCAAAATAACTTCATACTCAAGACTCGAATATGAGACATCTAATTCAGAAATGGACGCAAACCAATTTTATATTCAAGACTCGAATATAAGACTTCTAATTAAGAAAGAGTAAATACTTACCACTCCAACTATCTTTAGTGGTGTTAGATGTTGATTTGGATGTACAGTTGTAATGCGACTTTTCTTTCCCTGGGACAAAAAAATCCATTCAGAAAAAGATTTTCACTTAATCTGTTGTACAATTATTACTTCCACATATTGATCCAGGCATTATTAGAAGCAGATCCATGATTTATGGGTTTTAAATTTTCCAAAAAAATTATCTTAGTTTGACTTGATACAAAGTTTAAGAAATAAAGGAAGACTTTTGAAATGTATGGTTCAAAACAAACCTTATATTTTTATGTGGATTTAAATCAATTCATAAAAGTTAAAATATTTCTAACTATAGAAAGGTGTCAATCTTTTTAGGTCAAATTAATAAGGAAAGTAGGACAATCTTTTTGGGACAGGAGGAATAATTTGTTTTTTGAAGTTATTGAAATTTAAATTTATAATTTTAAAAATTTGATATAAATACGAGAGTTCTATGGTAAACAGTATATCCACCACTAGGCATCACCAAGTGTAGGGGAGGAGCTGGTGTGTTTATTATAGCTTTGGCCAAATTCAGTAACTTTTGATCTAAAGTTTATACTAGTCTTAAGAAATTTAATAAATGTGTATAAATTATTATAATTTAGAATTTAGTAATTTAAAGTAACTAGATCCCTGAAACTTGTCCATGTGTTGCAAAGACCTTTCCGATCAGAAAAACTCCACCTCTCCACCAAAAACCAATTCTTCTTCTTGTTAAAAATCATACTTTAATACTTTAATATGGCTACGTTGAATGTGACCACTTACCTAACAATTAAAAGTCATACTTTAATATTTACGCAATTGAATGATGGGTATTTTTCTTTACTAGTTTCCTAAAAACACTAAACATATTGTAGGCATTCTAATTTTCTGAAATTAACCCATATTAAATTTGAATAAATTCTTAAGTTCGAGAAATATCAAGCCCAAATCAAGATGAAGTTAGTTATCCAAGACATGAATTTAATGTAAAGTCCAATTTCATTTAAGTTGGTCCATTGAGTTGGTCTTCAAATAATGAGTCCGCTTCACTAACCCAAAGTCCATGCTATATGTCGAAAGACGTGGCACGCCAAGTCATGTCAAGGATTAATAAAACCGTGCCACATGCATGAGTGACGTTGTCACGATCCAACTCGGAGGGCCATGACGGGCACCCGCACCTTACCTGCCGAGCACCACTCTTCACATACTAACCAACTAACCAAAATCAATCATGGCCACAAGGGTCGTTACCAAATATTCGGCTGATACATACATCACAGCCGACAGGGCCTCACATGACTACTATACACATGACATATGTCTACAAGCCTCTAAAGAATACATGACATCACAAGGACGGGACAGGGCACTGCCATACCCCAAATGCATATGCAAAATATCATACCATGACCCGACTGCAACTCTGAAACAAGTAGAGTGCTCTAATACCAGCTGAACCAGTAACCTACTAGTGCGAACCGTAACCCTCTTTAACTGAACCCGCGGGTATGAAACGCAGCGTCCCCCGACAAAAGGGACGTCCGTACAACTGATGTACTGAGTATGTCAAGCATGAAAATAATAGCATAACAGGGTTATAATAAATAAACTGAGACAGAAACGGCCGATAGAACTAGCCGATAATAACAGCCGATAGAAACAACCGACCAGTAGCGAATGCCTAAATGTCATGCTCAATGCGGCATACATATACATTGGCCTCATTGGGCATCTTCCTTACCACAACAGCCTTTGTGGGCATCATATCATATAGTGAATGCCTAAATGTCATGCATGATGCAAATGCGGTATACATATATATATTGGCCACACAAGGGAATCTTCTTTTCCATAACAGCCTTTGTGGGCATCATATCATATCGGACTCTGTGGGCATGCATAATCATATTGGCCTCAATGGGCATCTTCCTTTTCGTGATATCTGTACCAGCTGCAGGTGGTGACGCGTATATAACGCCTTTCCCTTTTCTCCATCCCCTACATATATATATTGATACCATATAGTAGTGTATATAACACAAGTGAGTCCAGGGTAATACATGAATATAATGCAAATGAAAATGCATGAGTGACAATGAATCATTCTGAACTTATCAGATGACATAATATCCTTGTACCTTCTGCTAACATTGGAAATATTAACATGTACCTTCAGCTAACATTGGGAATATCAACATCTTTCCCAGATACCTCAATAAGGATTTAGGAACATATTTAGGCATGCTTTCAACATAGGAATCAATAACATGAACATTCTTAACTACTAAGAGTAAAATAATTTATGGAATAATATTACGGTTACGTTTCGTTACACGGAACATGCCAAAAGAAGAAATGATTTGCCTTAACATACCTTTAATGCCGAACCTCTACTAATGGTGTCAGAATCCGCCCCCTCTACCCTCGAGCTATTTCTGAGTTAGTGACAACACCGCTAATCCCAAGCGACTAATAAACACTAATCCTATCACGACAAAGAATGAAACAACGAGGTCGAGATGGCGAGCAAAACTCATTTATCGCTCTCAGGAAGACTTAAAATCTGTTTCCTTACTGTACAACTCACGTTACTACTTAGCTAAAAAGAAGCTCACCTTAATTTCCTCATCCATAGTGAAAATATGAAGCCTTTATTACCCTTCAGAATGTTATTCTATCTAAAGAACTTATGCAACATTTTAAATAAAGACACGCATAATTAAAAGCTACAATATAAGACACATATGATAGCTACTAATCACATGATCCCTCACTAAATGCACACACGTGTATACTTGTCAATTTAATCACTTATCCAAAATAATATATTAATCAATTATTTTCCTATGTCTTCCGCTATAATTCTTCCACTTAGCCAATTACATGAATACTTAATTCTTAATCTCAATTCACTTAAATCTTAATGACTTATAAAACCTTCATATACTCAATGTCATAATCGTGCGATATAATACTAGTACATCGCCTCTTTATGTCCGCAACAAATTTATTTTCGATCTCTGTCGTCACACTTGTTATGTCCAAAATTACTTCGGGACTCCATCTTCTTGGTCTAAATACTTGAACACGACCTTATTCTTGCGGGTTCGGGTAAAATTTCTCATCTTGGATGATTCAATTCCTAGTCTGAAAATACGGGGTGTTACAGACGTAGCATGCCAAGTCAATACAAGAATCAATCAAATGTCGCCAAGTGTTCAAATGACATGGTTCTACCAATCATATACATGTCTTAGCTCTCCTCTGCAACTATAAATATGAGTCTTCATAAAGCCAAAAGAGGAATTGGAGAGAAGGCATCCATAGATTCCCGAGCATCCGCATATCAAGAAGATTCATAAGTCCTCCGCATATCGAGAAGTACCATAAGTGTTTGAGAAGTACCATAAGTCTTCCACATATCAAAAGGACCCATAAGTCTTTTGCATATCAAGAAGATCCATAAGTCCTCTGCATAGCAGGAAAATTCATAAGTCTTCCGCAAATCAAGCAAATATATAGATAGAGAAGCTCTCATCTCCAAAGATTCGCAAGTCTTCCGCATACTAAGAAGTCTTCGTCTCCAAGTGATGAGCCGCAAGTCTCCATACCTCCACGTTTGTGATTAAATATTGGCTCCGCATGCGTGGTGAAACTACAACAAGTAATCCGTCGATTCAAGAACAAGCAAAACCCTTATTGATGATCGTGAGGAGAAGAATCAGAGGATTACATCTTTTTGTTTAAGATTTTATAAAGATTGTAACCCCCGCACAAATCTTTAATCAAATATTACTTGCCGTTATATTTTTCTTGTCTTGATTATTATTTTTCAGGATCGAAAGATTAGTCGTTACACATATCACGACAAAAGATTTTTTTTCTCTTCTCTTTATATTTAGTTTAGTGATTGGTTGATCAATAAAAATCAAATTATCTGCTTTTGAAGTCACAAAATTTGTTGACGTAATTGAACTTGCATATGGGAAAAAACGTAGGAAGTTATTAGTTTCATCATTCTCCAATCAATTTGGAAACCTTTTTCCAGTTTCTGCTATACTTTAAGCTAAAAAGTCCTGGAAAATTTTGTCAAATGGGAACTTGAAGATTTAGAATGAAAAGCAGACACTTCTTTTGTTGTAATTTTCGAAGTAGTGAATAAGGACAATCTTATTTTCATTTAGAGAACACTAGGACTTTTCTCAGTCTTTCTTTCCTTTTCAAGAAACAAAACTTGTGCATAAGCTTCAAGGATCAAGGAAATGAAGTTTCCAAGCTGACTATAAGTGTGTTTGGTATGGAGGAAAATGTTTTTCAATTTTTTAATATTTGGTTGGTCAAAATGCTTTGGAAAATATTTTGTCTAGGAAAATAAGTAGGGGTGAGCACGGGTACAGGGTACCCAGATACCCGACCGGAACTGACACTAACAGGTAGGGTCCGGGTAGTAAAATTAGGAACCGATCAATGTCGGGTCCGGTTCCGGTTCCGGAAAATAGAGACAGGGTACCCGGACCCGGAACCGATACCCGGAACCTATAAAATATTAAATATTTTTACTTTTTTTAGAAACATTTGGACCACTTTTAACTTTCTCCAAAATTGTTTGTTGCACGCCTACACATTGATTTTCCCCATCCCAATACGTAATTATTTTAGTTTTTTCACCCCTTTATTCTAGAATGCTCTTTGTGCCATAAGAGAAAACACCCAAAACTCTCTCAATAACAATGGCGTTTTAGCTACACCACCGAGCTTCATCGTCGTCGTTGTTGAAGCTTTCTCTCAGGTACTTTCATCGTTGTCGTCATTGAAGCTTCACCTTTGCCTCTTTCTCTCCCTTGGTTGTGTTCACGTCATTCCTAAAATGCATATTGTTCATATCTAACTCTTTAATTTCTTTTTAATATCATATGCTTCTGTTCTATTTCAAAGTGCGATACTCATCTTCAATTTGTATTACTTTTTTATTTGAAATGTAAATCTATTTTTAAAATTTGTGTATATTTTTGTAGTTGTGAAGATGAAATTTAGGGATTTACTAGCATAATAAAGCTTTTCTTTTGTATCGAAGAGCTTATGAACACGAAAATAAGTTTAATTCAGATATTTTCAAATTTATTTTGAAATCAACACGTTCAATTAATTGTCAAATTTGGCTTGCAATTTTAGGTTTTGGTTACTGAGAATTAGCTTTTCTACAATGAATAAGTTTTCTAAAACTTCTTATAAGGATACTAAAAACTCTGATTGCAGGCTAAAAAACTACTTGATGAAATTTTTTTAGAACTCTTTTTTATTCTCATAGGCTTAAAAATTGTTGCTTAATTTGTGTTTTTTATTTACAGGGTACCCGGGAACCTACCCGGACCCTGCGGGTCCGGTAGGTTCCGGGTAATGATTGCTACGGGTAGGTTCCGGGTAGTAAATTTAGGAACCGATCTTTTATCGGGTAGGGTCCGGGTAGTTAAAAAATGTTAGGGTACCCGGATCCGCTCACCCCTAAAAATAAGTTCTTTAAAAATGAAGAAACTGACTTTCCTAATATAAGTAGGGAAAATAATTCCCATGAGTGACACTCCAAGTTTATTGTCACTTCCCCTCCCACTCAATACCCCCAATCCCTACCCCCTTGAACCCCTCACCCCCCGCCACCCCCGAACTCCCACTACCCATCCCACCCCATCCACGTAGTATATTACATATAAATGCTCTTGGAATAATAATTTTTACTTAGTTACCAAACACTAGATGATAAATAAGAAACCCATTTATTTTTAAGAAAACATTTTCTAGGAAATCATTTTCCTTCTTATTAAACACACCCTAAATGAACCAAGTCTACACCTTTAGGTTGAACATAGCTAATATAACAAGAGTAGTGTTATGAAGAATTAACATAAATAGCAGTCCACCCATCCGCTTAAGCCTTAAGCTAAAAATATCCGACAGATATATAGTACATGTATAATATGTGTATAATCGTGATAACATGTGCATAACCGTGTATAATCCATGTATACCGGTTTTAAAAAGTAAATAGTAAATTCAGCCAGTTATTTCTGTAAAAATCCCTATTTTAGTTCCTAGGAAAAGCGGGAAAAATTAAATATTCGCCGAGTCATCGACCATTGGAGAGAAGGGAATCTGTAACAGAAGAAAGCTTTTAAGCAGAAGATGGATATGAGTTATGACATTGCAAAATGATCAAAGCCTGCAAAGGTTAAACTAGTTTTTGAAGTTTGCTTCCGTGATTATTCTGGCAAAGGCATAGCATCTTCAAGGTACATCAACACTTGCCTCATTGTCCAAGTTTTAGTACCAACTCAACTTCTTCTTTCACATAGGCATTTCAATAATTTTGATCAATGGCTTCAAGAATATCACCTCTGGTCCAACAAGAAAATACATACTCAACCAAAACGATGTCCTCGTCGGATACCATTGGATCTATTGGCCTTCTCCCACAAGCCACCTCAAGCAAAAATGCCCCAAATGAATATACATTAGTTCTGGTTGTGGACTTGTGGCTTTGCCTGTTCTTGTATGTGAAAGAAATAATCCCCTTGATTATTTTCATTAATTGAAAGGTATATATACAAGTTACATATTTTCATAATAGGAGAATCATATTCCTATTCTACTCGTAAAACCTTCTTCTACCATAATTCTAACTATACAATTATGGTAAGTGTACAACACTAAATAAGGTAACCTTTACACTACAATATATTAACAATATATACCAAATATACATCCCTGCCCGTGATGGGCTTCTGGGCTGCTGGAGATGCCCACTGCCGAGATGGGCCAGAATCCACTGCATTGTCCGTGATATACACTTATGTATATCACGGGTATATTACCTTGTTTAACACACCCCCGCAGTCATAGCGGGCGGTCTTCGAACGCTAAAACTGTCCCTAAAATCTTCAAAAAGGACCGAGGGAAGACCCTTTGTAAAGATGTCTGCAATCTGATATCTCGACGGGACGTGACAGACGCGTACCTGACCCCAAGCAACCTTTACACGGACAAAGTGAATGTCCATTTCGATATGTTTAGTGTGTTGGTGCTGAACCGGATTACCAGAAAGGTAAATGGCACTAATATTATCGCAATAAACCAAGGTTGCCTTTTGAATTGGACAATGAAGCTCTAAAATCAAATTACGTAACCAACATGATTTTGAGACCACATTGGCTACCCATCGATATTCAGCCTCGGCACTTGAGCGGGATAGAGTCGCCTGACGCTTCGCAGACCAGGAGACCAAGTTGTTGCCAAGGAACATACAGTAGCCAGACGTAGACCGTCTGGTGTCTGGACACCCACCCCAATCAGCATATGTGTATGAGACAAGTATGGATGTCGATGAAGAATACAAATGCAAACCATAGTCCAGTATACCCTGAATATACCGAATGATGCGTGAATTTTGAATAACTCGGCCCACGTCGCGTATTGGACATTTTCTATTTCAAGAATTAACGGGATATGATTCTTGATGTTAGAAACAACAAGGGCAGGGTGAAACATGTTCTTTGACGTAGACATAATGAAAGAACAAGAGGTGAAAGAGGGATTTGTAAGAGAGATTTGGAGAGCGGAAGAACAAATTGGTACACCAAAGGGGGGGGGGGGGGGTCTCGGCCGAGAGGAAGAACAAAATTTGGGAGAGAAAATTTTGTTTGACCTAGACTTTTGATACCATGAAAGAAATAATCCCCTTGATTATTTTCATTAATTGAAAGGTATAGATACAAGTTACATATTTCCATAATAGGAGAATCTTATTCCTATTCTACTCCTAAAACCTTCTTCGACCATAATTCTAACTATACAATTATGGTAAGTGTACAAGACTAATTAAGGTAACCTTTACACTACAATATATTAACAATATATACCAAATATACATCCCTGCCCGTGATGGGCTTCTGGGCTGCTGGAGATGCCCACTGCCGAGATGGGCCAGAATCCACTGCATTGCCCGTGATATACACTTGATATAAGTGTATATCACGGGTATATTACCTTGTTTAACAGTATGCTCTGGGGCAAGGTATCCAAGAGTTCCAACGACGTGGGTAGTTTGAGGATCGGCCCTATGATCATTCAATCTTGGTAGCCCAAAATCTCCTAATCTTCCATTTAATTCACCATCTAACAACACATTACTGGCTTTTATATCTCTATGAATCACTACTTCCTATTCTTCATGAGGATAGACTTGTCCTGATGCTATGCCTTTGATGACTCGAAATCTTTGGTTCCAATCAAGTGTGCAACTTGGTTCGTCAAACAAATACTTTTCTAGGCTTCCGTTAGGCATGCATTCGTAGACCAGAAGTATTGCCCTTTGCGCCTGCAATAACCCAAAAGTGGTACTGGATTTCTGTGGCTTAGCGAGCCAATACTAACAATTTCTGCTACAAATTCCCTCTTGACTGCAATCTGCAGACCCTGCCAAAATCTGTCGGATCCAACAGATCCTAGCTGCTAAACCCCTTTGTGACAGTGCACAAATCTTTTTACTTGAACCTGTGTGGTCCATATTCAAGTTCCCAGTCTTCTTGCAATTCAGCAAATTTCATCTTCCTTCCCATGTAGTAAATTATTCCCAGGACTGCAATCACAAATGAAACTGAAGATATTATCAGCAATCCAACCAATAAAAGCTTAGTATCTTTCTTAGGTACTACTCGAGGATGCCTAGGAAGTTGAGAGAGATCAAACCCTTGATCCATTCCACACATTTTAATGCTCCAAGGAGATAATGTGTTGACACGTTTTCATCCGTGACAGATGCAAGATCATAGACCAAGGATAGGAGAGGACGGTCTGGTTTTGCGGAGCACAATGGAGCCATTGTGACATTCATATTCTTAGCCACGGCATCATATATCACCCAAACTTGCATTGGCTGACCACTAGCTAGAGTTAACTTATTTGAAGTGTTTCCCGTTATTGGCATAATAACCTGCTGACTTTGTTATTACAGATATTAGGCCATTGATGTCAATACCGACATGGTTTATGTGAATATCAACCAATTCACGGTTCTGTATGTAAGATTGAAATAATTTCCCTTAGGGATTTCTTTCATTAATCACAATATATATAGTTGTACAGAGGTTGATTTCTAATACAATAAGAATCTCAATTTACCTTAAATATACACCTATCATAATTACAAAATATACTGTGAATATTCGCTAATACTACCCCGCTGTCGGAGCGGGAGGAGGCCGAACGCTAAGGTTGGATCGGAAGTCGGTGAAGAGCTGTCTCGGTAGTCCTTTTGTGAAAATATCTGCATACTGATAGGAGGAAGGCACGTGTAATATTTTGACCTGACCAAGGGCGACATTCTCACGCACAAAGTGAATATCCATCTCGATATGCTTGGTCCGCTAATGTTGGACCGGATTGTGAGACAAATAGATGGCAGATATGTTGTTACAGTAGACTATAGACGCCTTTCGCAGTGGGCACTGGAGATCCAAAAGAAGATTTCGGAGCCAACAGATCTCAGCAACGACATTAGCAACTCCGCGATACTCTGCTTCAGTACTTGAACGGGATAGTGTGGCCTGCCGCTTGGCGGACCATGAAATAAGATTATCCCCAAGAAATACACAGTAGCCCGAGGTGGATCGACGTGTGTCCGGGCATCCTGCCCAATTTGCATCCGTGTAAGAGTAACTTGGTTGGTGCAGAGGGGTAGAGATGCAGGCCAAAGTCAAGTGTGTAGAGAAAGAGAAAGCTGATAGGTGTATATTTAAGGTAAATTAGGATTTCTTATTATATTAGGAATCAACCTCTGTACAACTATATAAGGGTGGCCAGTGGGCCGGGACGGCCCGACCCCGGCCCGACCCCGACCCGACCCCGGCCCGAGCCCGCCCCGACCCCGCTCAAATAAAAAAAAACGGTAGCGGGACTCGAACTCGGGACGGGACAATGTCTCGTCCCGCCAGACCTGAGCCCGCCCTAGGCCCGCCCGCCCCGAGCCCGACCCCGACCCCGCCCTTTCTCCCCCATTTGCAAATATGACCGTTGCACCAACGACCATTTTAGATTTTGGCCGTTGGCCAACGGCCATTTTAGGCCTCCCCCCTCCCCTAACCCCCCTACCCCTTAATAATTATTTTTAACTCATAAGTTATTATATTTACACTTTAACCCAATTTTCCAACTATAAATAACTCATTTTCTCTTCATCTTTCTCACAAATCTTCCTATTATCTCTCTAATCTCTCAATATATCTCTCTACAAGTCTACATTGTTTACTAAATATTCAATTTTATTTATTCATTTGGGAATTGGGAGTGAAGTTGGCAACTAGCTTGAGGATCTTCCATCGAGCAAAGTTTCAATTTTCAACCTCTCGATTACACGTCGACGTTACGTCGGCGTTTGGTACATTCGTTCCTTCATTAAATTATTATTGTCTGTTTATTTTATTTAGCGCACTTAATTTTATTGTCTTTAATTATTTATTATCATAATTAAAATGAAAGGATTAAGAGGTATGCTTAAGGGTAAGGGTGCTTCTTTTAGTAGGGGCGGCAACCAGGGCAAGGGTACTTCTTCTAGTCATCTTATTCCTACACAAGATGATTTTGTTGATACTCAACATTTTCCTACAATACCATTAGATTTAGACGAGGAACTATTTTCTGGAACTCAAGAAGACTTTAATTTAGACGATGATCTAGATGATACACCCACTAATGTTGATGACAACACACCCACTAGTGCACCTTTAACTGAAATACCTCCTATTCCCCCTAGTATGAGACGAGGTCTAGCAAAACGACCATTAAAATCAGATGCATGGACATTTTTTGATAGGGACGTAGAGAATCAAGTAGCTATATGTAAAATTTGTAAAAATGTTTTAAAATTTAAAACTGGAAAAGGTCACTGTGGGACAGGGGGTTTAATTAGACACGTAGTAAGTGCTCATCCAGCTAGGTATGCCCAATACCAGGCTTTAAAACCGGGTGCGCAAACTCCCGCTCCATCGGGACAAGGTTCACATACTGATACTGTCCCGAACCAAGTACAAGGTCAAATTAACCCTATGACGGGGGGAATTGTAGGCTCTAAATACAATAAACATAGAGATAGGGAAGCAATATCAAAATTAGTTTTTGTGGAGGGTTTGCCTTTTTCATTTCCTTCATCTCCTGGTTTTATTCATTACATTAGAGATATATATAATTCTGCTTTTAACGATTTTTCTAGATCAGCTGTTAAGAGAGATGTATTTAAATTCGCGCATGAATATCAACAATATTTACGTTATTCATTATATCATTTTAATGACAAAGTATCTATCACATCTGATATAGGTCGTAGTACTAACGGCCATGATTATTTAACTGTAACTTGTCATTGGATAGATTATAAATGGTCTATGCAAAAACGTATTTTAGCGTATAGATATATAGATGATAGGCACACTGGTACTTTTATTGCAGATAATATTTATCAAGTGTGTCATTATTACGGAATAACCGATAAAATTATGACTATTACATTAGATAACGCTTCTTCTAACAATTACACAATTACAATTTTAAAAAATAGTTTAACTCCATCTTTTCCAGATCATTTTCATATAAAATGCGCGTGCCATATATATAACTTAATTGTAAAGGATGGTCTATCACTTTTTGAAGACATTCTTAGTAAAATACAATTTGCTATAAACTTTATTTTTAAAAGTAATAAAGTACAACGTAGAAAAGAATATAAAAAAACTTGTCACGATTGTGGACTATCTTATAGAAAAATTCCACAAGAAGTATCCACTAGGTGGAATTCTTTATACGAGCAACTACTTGTTGCTTATGACTATAGAAAACCTATAATTTTATTTTTTAACTCTCATAATAAAAATCCAGCTGATATGATTTTAGATAGTGATTGGGTAAAAATTTCCGAACTTATTGTATTTTTAGAGAAATTTTTTCAAGCAACAAAAGAATTTTCCGGTATATATTATCCTACTATTTCAACTATGTTGTTTTATATAACTCTAATATTTTTATTACTTAGTGAATATATGGAAAAACCAGCTTATAAGGCAGCTATTTAAAAAATGTTTGTCAAAATAAAAAAATATTTTATTCCTATTCCCACTATTTATATTATTGGTTCTGTTTTAAATCCTACTATTAAAATAGACGATACTAAATCACTAATTGAAACTATTTACGATTGTATAGAAGTACTACCACCTCCAAGTCCCAAAAATCTAAATCACCCACCACCTATTGAACAAACTAAAGAAGAAGTGTTGTCTAGCGTAGAACACCAATGCAAAAAAATATATAGATTTTATCAACAGGAAAATGCTAGTAACTTACCGGCTTCCATACCATCTTCTTCATCTTCAACACAACCTCACAAAAGACATGTTGTTTCTACGGCTAGTATTGAAAGCCTTAGAAATAGAATGTGCGGCCGTACCTCTACTACTAACCAAATTATCGAGTTGGATATTTTTGTTTTGCAGGGTTCTGTACCGTACCAAGAAGTTATCAATGAAGATGGACATGAAGACTTGCTGAAATACTGGAGGGGGAATGAGAAGACCTTTCCGACACTTTCATTGATGGCCCGAAATGTTTTGAACATTCAAGCGTCATCAACTGCGTCTGAAATCGCTTTTCTGCCGGTAGATATCAAATAGGAGACCACAGACACTCATTAGTCGGAGACAGCTTGGAAATTGCGGTATTATTCAGAGATTGGATACGAGCGGAGCGGAAGGTGCGGTCAACCGGAGATCAACGAAGAAGAAGACGAAAACTACAACAAAATCTTATCCGAAGGTGGTGGAAGCGACGTAGATCAATTTGACCAACAAATACCAATTCCAACCGAAGAACCACAGGAAATCATCAAGCAATTAGAACAGGTTTTTTTGAGAATGTAATTCTTTTAATTGCAATTTTATTATGTAATTTGCAACTTTTGGACAACACCACAAAGTTGCAATTTAGATTTTACTTTTTAGACAATTGTATTTGTGTTACAAAAAAATCATATCTATTAAATAATATAAGAGGCACAAAAACAGCCTTGGGATGTTTTTATTACACTATCTTGTCTTGTTTATTGAGTTTTTTTTTATACATATGTTATTTAAAAAAAAGGAAACCCACCGGACCCCGCCCTGACCCCGACCCCGACCCCGCCCCGACCCGATTCCGACGGGATCGGGATCGAAACGGGAATGGAGCAAGTCCCGCCAGACCCGACCCCGACCCCTTCGCCCGTCCCGCCCCGACCCCGACCCCGCCAGACCCGAGCCCGGCCCACTGGCCAGGCCTACAACTATATATATATCATAATTACAAAATATACTGTGAATATTAAGAGAATATTCGCTAATACTGTAGCGTGTCAAACTCCACAGCAACAACATGCCTGGTGGCATTGTCAGAACTAGAATGTAAAGTCTTGGAAGTTGTGTTTCATGTGTGTGCAGTTTGCATGCCTATGTGCATGGGTTACGACCTTACTTACATTCGAGGACGAATGTTGTTTAAGGAGGGGAGAATGTAAAGTCCTGGAAAAAAAAACCAGAAGATGCAAGAAAATCAGATACACACACACACGATAACTCCCTCACATCCCATAACTCCCTCACATCCCATTTATCATGGGCACTTTCTGCACTTGGTTACAAATACAACACACACATACACTTTTATATAAAACACAACAAAAAGGGAAATACAAAAAAAAAAAAAAACAGCAAATCAGAAACAAAACAAAGAGAGGGAAAAAAAAGATTAAAGAGAGCAATTAAGGAGTTCCAAAAAGGTTTGGTTGAAGGATAAGTTGAAGTTGAGGTTTTGTTCGCAATTACGAAGCATCAAAGGTGAGTTTTCTCATTCAAAGTTCTTAGTAAAATCCTTTATTTTTAAGTTACAATACATGTTAGAATATAATCCGGTTATTGAAAGAATGAGCATGAAATTTATGATTGTTTAATAACTAGTTTGGATTGTGCAATTGTAATCTGTTATACTGGGCTATACTTGTTAGAATTGGATGAAATTTTACAGAGTTGTACATCTTTCTGTTACGGTCAGTTTGAGACTTTATGGGGATAAATCTGACGTACAGTTTGAGAGTTATCGCTATTTAAACATTCTGTCTTGGATCAACCGAAGTCTGAAAGGGCAGAATGTATAACGTAAAAATCATGTATTCATAAACCAAAATCAGCTCTCATTTACGTCTGCAATAACCAAGAAGAGGAACCAAACTCTGATGACGTAGCTGACACATAATGATAATTTCTGCAACAAAGGCCCTCATTACTTGTTTTGTGTCGTTTTACTGCAATCTCAAGTTTTGCACTGGGAAACACCCCTTTATAGACTCTACCAAAACCTCCAGAACCCAATAGTCCATTTTCGTTCCTTTGGTAGCAATAAACTCTTTCTACTTGAACATGTGAGGTCCATATTAAAGTTCCCAGACCTCAATCAACTCCGCAAACTTCCTTCTTCTTATATAATAAACAACTCCATAGGTAGAAACTATAATAACGCCTGCTAAAATCATAGGCAACCCAATGAATAGAAGCCTTGATACCTTTTTAGGTCCGATTCGAGGAAGCTTTGGAAGCTTAGAAATATCGAGTCCTGCAGCCATGCCATTTATCTTGAAACTCCATCCCAAGACATAGTAAGATGATGACACTGAGCCGGTGGCTGATGAAAAACCGATAAACATGGTTTCTTTTATGATAGGTGAAAGATCATAAGACAAAGACAAAAGTGGAGTGGTTGGTTTAACAGCTGTGACCGGTGCTAAGGTAACATGCATTTGCTTAGATGCAGCATCATATTCAACCCAAGCTTGCATTATCTGGCCACTGATGAGAGTCAAATTTTGGAGTGGACGATTGTTACTAACATAGTAAGCTGCTGGCTTTAATACCTCAGATTTCATCTGATTGATATTAATTCCAACATGGTTGTCATTAATATCTTCAAAATCGCAACTCAGTATCGTATCAGACTCCACTGCAACAATATGGTTGGTGATGTTCCCGTTGTTTTTGTCATTGAGAGGACCGATGTAATGCGCTGGAAGACCTCCTGGAGGGCCTTTAGTCGGTGCCATAACAAAAGCAAAGCCATGATCACCCAAAGTTGGATATTCAGGTACTATGGCAAAGACAAAAGAGGTAGAAAAAAAATGTGCTGGACCATCTGAATTGTTCTTAAAGTTGATAGGATTATGATTAAATGCATGACCTATTTTTCTGACTGGTTGAATCAGTTAACTTCAGCAGCCCATTAGAGGTTAACTGTGACAAGCCATCTACACTCATGTTTGCTGATTTGAATCCTTTATAAGTGAATTCAAATTTTAAGGCTGCAAACTCACATAGAGCACTAATTAGTAGAAACAAGGTGAAAGACATGGCTGAAAATACTAGTGCAATTTTTACTAAAGCCTATTTAACAACAGGAATTTGCATTGTGTGTATGTAGGTGCATATGTGCTTTAATGGAGTATTTATGGATAAAAACTAAGAGTCCACCAATCAGTATAGAGAACCAGGTTCTCTATCTGTTCCCTTAAGAAAAACAGAAAGTAAATAACACACGATATTTATATGAAAAACTCCTTGCTCAAGGAATTAAAACCCACGACCTACCAAGTAAGATTTTCAACTTCACTAACTGAGCAATTTCAGATTACAACCTATTGCAATCTAGGAATTAAACTATTAATCCCTCACCCCTTACAATACCTCTATTGTAAGCCTATTACAATAACTCTATTGCAAAGTTACAAACCTTGACTAATCTAGCCAAGCACAAAGACCAACAAAGGTTGAAATCTGTCATACTATGACACTTCTTAAAAGTAGTGTAGGATTACAATAAAGAAAAAAATTACAAAGACTCAAAACAAACTAAAGAACTTAAACATCTTCAGCGTCGGGATCTGGTCCTTCAGTTTGCAAACAACTTTGTTCTTGAGAGCACTTGGAGACTTGTGGCGGCTCACTTTCAAAGAGATTTTAGGTTTTCAAGTGTTGCATTTAACCTTGTAACATGTTATATATATTGGGGAGCATGTGTGAGAAGATAGAGACAATTCATCTCTTGGTTTGACCACCAGCAAACAGCAGCAGTGGTGTTGTACTTTTGCCAGTAAATAGTACAGCTTTACAGCTATAACTGTTGACTGTGCAATAAAAAAAGGAACGGGTCGTAGACCAGGTCCCTATCTGGTTCCTCGACAGTTTGGCAAATCATTAAAACACAAGATAACATAACTCAGACTCTAGAAGAATCTGGTGTCTCATCCCAGATAGGAGTTGTCTCGAGTGTTGAAGACTCAGACTCTCCCTAGGCTGAGGGACCAGGTCCCTCCTTCATTTCCCCTGCTGACTACACAGACATAAACCCTAAATCACTTAGAACTCCCTCACCATTTTTCATAGCTTGCAAGGTATCAACAAAATCAGCCATAATCTCAGCCTCACTATCCAAAATATTTGACATACCCTTACCCATTTCAGATATAGACCCATAAAACTCCATAGACGACTCATCTACCTTTTTACCACTATCTGATGGAACATGAATCCTTGATTGTGTCGTAGTGTTTTCAACATTGTCCTTGTTGACACCTTCATCCCGTTCCTTTGCAACAACTGCATCCTTACTCACATGCAAGTCACCAGAGACTAGGTTTTTGTTCACATGATCTTCTGCCGCTATTTTCTTAAATGGTTGACTAGTAACCTCTGTGTCCTCATCATTTTCATCTAGTTCTTCTGTATTCTGAAAGAACTTCAACACAGACATGATTTGCCCACTTCCGACTGAGTTTGTATTTTCAATCAGGCTAGAAATTGAGGAAGACAACATGAATTTCCTTGGGGTTTGACTCTTACGAGTTCTAGGAGGACTAGAAATGAGGGATTTTAGGGATGTAACAATGGAGTTTTGGTCGATGGTGATTGGGAATTTTGGGGGTGAAACAGGAGGTATCGATTCAGATGGTGTTAGAGCTTTAGAGGGTGATGGAATGGGGTTCGTCTCAACCATGTTTACAGTGGCTGATTCTTGGTTAGACATGGTGGATTTTGGTTTGAAGAAGAAATGTAGAAGGTTGAGAAAACATGTAGGAGAGTGAGGGAGAGAGAGAGAGTGAAGTTAGAGTTTAGAGTTTGAGTGAGGAGAGAGAGATAGAGAATTTTTTATTTAAAGAAAATAGGTAACGGTTGGATCAGGTATGAGAGAGACGGTCGGGTCGGGTCAGTTCAGATGAGGTGTACCATTTTGAAAAATATTTTGAATTAAAAAGAGGGAAAGGTTTAATGAGTTGACACTTTAAGAAATTCAAAATCATACAAGTACTGAAGGGACTACTAACCTGAGTCACAGAGACCAGGTCCCTTGACAAATTTCTTGAAAATTTGTAGGCAAAAACTCTAAACTATGTAATGTCACATAGTCTTGTGTTTTCCTGAAACTGCCATACGTGTATACTTGTAACAGTATAAGAGTGAGTTAGATGCCACCAAAAATACTTTTTAGCATTGTACATTTCCTCTTAACATAGCCAATCATTGAGAGAACTTGTGAGGGACCAACTAGTTGAGCTTGATTAAGCCCAACTTCAAGGTCAGGCGCCGATGAGCACATTGAACTATCCATGTGGCTGAGAGCCCTCACAGCCCAGGCACAACGACGATTTTTCTCAAAGTTCTCCCTGCTCAGTGCCTTGGTGAAAATATCAGCAACCTGGTCCTCTGTCTTGCAGAACTTCATGCAAATCAAACTTTTTTTAATATTATCATTTAGGAAATGGTGCCTGACATCAATGTGCTTGGTCCTTTTGTGTTGCACTAGATTTTCTCCATGCTAAGTGCACTTGTATTATTAAACAATAAGGGCACACTGTCAGTAAGCATACCAAAATCCTCAAGTTGTTGTTTGATCCATAACAGTTGAGCATAGCAGGAAGCAACAACCACATACTCAACTTCAACAGTAGAAAGAACCACAGAGTTTTGTTTCTTCATACCCTAAGAGATCAAGCATGATCCCAAAAAATGTGCCATTCCAGATGTGCTCTTCATATCCACCAAATATCCAGTATAATCAGCATCAGCATATCCAACCAAGTCAAAGTTATCTCCCGAGAGATAGAAAAGGATCAAGTCCTGAGTCCCTTTGAGATACCTCAAAATTCTTTTTGCAGCCTTCAAATGAGATTATCTAGGACTTGATTAGAACCTTACACATAAGCCGACACTAAATACAATATTAGGTTTGTTAGCTAGTGGTACAATAGAGACCCAATGATACCCCAATACATGGTTTTGTTAGCTAGTGGTACAGTTAGCATCTTTTAATGCTTTCTTGATATTCTTGGGTTTAATTTGAGATAGAACGGCTGAGAAAATGAACATGTTTCTCGCCTTAAATCTAATTTGAATACCAGAGTCTAAGGGAGTGATCATAATTTGAAATGGATGGGATCTCTTGTGCTTCCAGTTGGATACTTGAATTGTAGGAACGGAGGGACCAGGTTCTTCCATATTGGATCCATTATTGACATCAACAGAAGCATGACTTCCACTTCCTTGTTCAGCTTCAGGAGTTCCTGATACAACATCTACTACTCTATGTTCAGCTTCTAGTGGAGTAATAGCAGGATCAGGTTCCTCTGTATTTTCTGAAGACTCTGCTACATCTTCTTCATTACTCTTCTTGATTTGACTCACCAACTCAGTCTTTCCATTTGAGATTTCAATAGCTTCATCAGGAACTTTTAAAAATACTCTATCTGCAGTTTCATCCTTCTGTGACTCTTTATTGCTTAGTGCATTGGACTCATCAAAGATCGCATGCACACTTTCCTCTACACACTGAGTTCTTTTGTTGTAGACCTTGTACTCTTTGCTATGAGATGAGTAAGCAAGGAGGATTTCTTCATCACTTTTTGCATCAAATTTCCCCAAAGCTTCCTTACCATTATTGAGAATAAAGCATTTGCAGCCAAATACTCTTAGATAAGTCATCTTGGGCTTTCTCCCATTGAGAAATTCATAAAGAGTCTTCTCAAGCAGGGACCTGATCATGCATCTGTTTATCACATGACAAGTATTATTGACAACTTTTCCTCAAAAACTTTTAGACACACCACTTGCTATCAACATTGTTCTAGCCATATCTTTCAGTGTCCTATTTTTCCTCTCCACAACACCATTTTGCTAAGGTGTTCTAGGAGCAGAAAAGTTGTGACTTATACCATTTTCAGCACAAAATTCTTCAAACTTGACATTTTCAAACTCAGTACCATGATCAGATCTAATACTCACAATGCGATTTCCTAGTTTCACCTGAATCAGTTTCACAAAGGTATAGAACACTGGGAATGTTTCATCATTGCTTCCTAAAAATACAGTCCAAGTGAATCTGGAGTAGTCATCAACAATCACAAAAATATACTTTTTTCCTCCTCTGCTTGGGATCCTCATTGGTCCACAAATATTAATGCGAAGAAGATCAATTGGCCTTGCGGTACTCACTTCTTTCTTTGGCTTGAATGAGGATCTGGCCTACTTCCCTTTAGTGTAAGCATCACACGCCTTGTGATCTTTAAACTTGGCCCTTGGTAGCCCTCGAACCAGGTCCTTCGCAGCAAGTTTGTTCAGCAATGAAAAACTTGTGTGTCCCAGTCGTCTATGCCAAAGCTCAGCATCATTATCCATGACACTTAGGCATGTCAAGTCACTACCATTCAAAGAATTAAAATCTGCAACATATATATTATTAAACCTTTTTGTTATTAGCACCACTTCACCAATTTTGAGATTGGTGACTGTGCAAGAATAGGACAAGACCTTCATTTCCTTTATCATAGATTTGAGACACACTTAATAAGCTGTATTTTAACCCATTTACATAGTACATATTATCAATTGCATGAGAGAGTATCTTCCCAACCTTGCCAACACCAAGAATGTACCCTTTCTTGTCATTACCAAAGGACACGCTCCCACATTGAATGACCTTGAGTGAGAGAAAATCATCTATTCTACTAGTCATATGCTTCGAGCAACCACTATCCATATACCATTTTTGACTGCCTCCTCTCACTCCAGCCAGCAAACAAAATCACTAATTAGATTTGGGAACTCAAACCAGTTTGGGTCCCTTATAATTGTAAAATGGGTGAATCAGACTTCTTCTAGTCCAAGCAGACAAGACATATTTTCTCTTTCGAGGACCATGTCCTTCAACTTTGAATCCCTTCTCAACAAAATTCTTATTTTTCTGAAGTAATTGAAATCTAACTTTGCATGCATTCTTGTAATGACCAGTCTGACCACAATGAGTGCACAACCAGTTTTCAGTTGTAGTGACATATTTGTTATGGGGATTATAATGGGTTTTTTCTTTTTCAAAACCAAGCCCTTGTCTACCCCCCACATTTACTCTTGTACATAGAGGTAATTACATCAGAGGAGCAGTCATAAGAGAGATTATTTCTAGGTGTTAACCTTTTAGAAAGCACCTGCTCTGATACCAATTGATAGAAACTAAGAGTCCACCAAATGGTATAGAGAATCAGGTTCTCTGTATGTTTCCTTAAGCAAAACAGAAAGTAAATAACACACGATATTTACGTGAAAAACTCCTTACTCAAGGGATTAAAAACCATGACATACCAAGTAAGATTTCAACTTCACCAACTGAACAACTTCACATTACAACCTAGGAATTAAACTATTAATCTTTCACTCCTTACAATACCTCTATTGAAGCCATTTACAACAACTCTATTGCAAAGCTACAAACCTTGACTAACTCGAGCCAAGAACACAAACCAACAAAGGTTGAAATATGTCCTACTATGACACTTCTTAAAAGTAGAGTAGGATTACAATAAAGAAGAAAATGACAAGACTCAAAACAAACTAAAGGACTTAGACATCTTCAGCGTCGGGATCTGGTCCTTTAGTTTGCAAACAACTTTGTTCTTGAGAGCACTTGGAGACTTCTGGCGGCTGCACTTTCAAAATGATTTTAGATTTTCAAGTGTTGCATTAAACCTTGTAACATGTTGTATATATATTGGGGAGCATGTGTGAAGAGATAGGGACAATTCATCCCTTGGTTTGACCACCAGCGAACTGCAGCAGTGCTGCTGTAATTCTGCTAGTGATAGTACAGCTTTTACAACTGTAACTGTTGACTGTATGATAGCAGAAGGAACGGATCGTAGACCAGGTCCCTATTTGGTTCCTCGACAGTTTGGCAAACATCAAAACACAAGATGACATAACTTATCATTTATGTCTAGTTCTGCTGGAAGGAAAAGTCATCTAGACTAAGTCTTGACAATCTGGTATAACAACTTACAAATGAGGTTATTAATTTTTTTTTGAATTAACTTTTCTTCTGAAAGCGATAAAGCCTTAGAGATTGTTGCCTGTTACACCATTCATGACAAGGAATTTTAGAATTTTAGCTACCTCGTAATACAAATATCTGAAAGTAGCCAACAGCTTTTGGCCACATAGTTATGTTCTCTAAACCAAACAAAGCTTCAAAGAAACTCTATGATCCCAAAATCATGCCGTTGATGAAATTATCAGTTCAGAAATATGAGTGTAGAAAAAGCTGAAGACTTTTAACATCTCTCAGAAAGCTTGATCAGAGCTCTTCTATCCTATTCATGTATAGTTCAAATTTCACAACCTTTACATACAGTTTGTTAAACATATCTAGATAAAAAATTGAATATGAATCATGCTATGGTTCTTATCAAATTGACCAAGTAAGATAATAGTTCATATACTATGCCATTCTCCAAGTATTGATCTATTTGTCATTTTAGAATTATAGACATGGTCTTAGGGATTAGGATCTAGCTTTCTAGTCTTCAAAGTTTATGGTTAGTTATCTATAAGCATGCATACTCAATCGAATTCCAAAATTATCTATTTTCGTCATTTATGAAATTCTCGTGTAAACCATTTAGTTTTCACCAGTCCTGGAGGATTAGAACCAGGATCATACATTCTCGTTAGCTAACAACGTACCAAGAAGAAGAATATGAGAAGTTTATATTCTTCATATCCCACTATAACAACAAGTAATGAGGATGAAACAAACATAAGCTATATCTATAGGCAAAGTCTTGAAGTAATAAAAGAATTAACAGCTGAGGATAGGCATTAGACACATGCACTTCCTCGTGCAACATAATGGACAGAACAAGCAATGTACAGAGAATTACAGCCGTAAATCTATAAAAATCCAAAAAATAATGAAGAATCTACAATATACAGCTATCTGATTCAGGTCAGTTAATGTGCATGGACTTCGTCAGTTAGCAGAATCCATCTACCTAGCAGTACAGTGGGCAGAATTACAAATCCTACCATAAGTCCATAAGCTACTCTTTTGACAGTGCTTTTTTCTTTTGCAAAAATTGAAGTTGATGTGGGTACAACTGGAAAGTATATTTATGTCCTAGAGACAATCTTTATTAGGACAAATGTACTTTACACACATTCGTATTATTATTAATGGAGATTAATATTTTGGCATTTGCAATTATTGAATTATTAATTGATTGTTTGTAATATTATATAATATGTATTCCTGGAGGTTACGCTGTTATTGATAATGTGAGATATTAATATTATAACCTAACTCTTAAAATAGCCTCGACTAATGATCATCAAGAATGGGATATCAATGATATGTGATAAGTCGACATGTGGTCTGCATCACATCCTTAGAGGATGTAGTATGTCTCACCTGCTATGAGTAATGACAACTCGTGATGGACACATGGATACTTTGGAAGTATTGGTATACCCTGCTAATATACTATTTGTTATACTTGTCTAAAGTATGATCAGCGTGTGGGAGATAGAAGTCCTTAGACTTGAGGTCAATACGCACCTTGTCTACAAAGTAATATACTTTGATCCTGTCCTAAGCTCAAATGCCTTATAGGTTGAGATACGGCTTGTATAGGGTACATTACGATGTGGATTAAAGGTGGCAGTTGAGCCAAGATTAGGATTCATTCCTCGAATGTATATTCGAAAGAACACTCAGATTCTCAGTGATATTAGGTTGACTAAGTTGTTGGCCAACGCAATATACATATTTAGAATATGGTCTAGTTGTCAACTAATATAGATGAGATACAATGATTAAGCCATTTGGATAGACACTTGAAAAATCTTAAGCTTGATCGGGTGTGTCGTGAATGAAAGGATTTTATCTTACCACATAGAGATTAAGTTTACTGGATTCGTGTAAACGTACTTCACATATTGAGTTCATCTTGCGGCTCCGTCTAGGAGTTCCACGTAGACCTTAATTTGATTAATGTCGATATGTGAAGGCATGTAGGGTCACACTATGTCGATTGTCTTTTCGATCTAAGGATGTATTGAGAGAGTATTAAATATTCGATTTAGAATCGAGATATTTAAATGAATAATGATTATTTTAATTAAGTCAAAATTGGATTTTATATTTAATTAAAAATATGCGAAAAATAAATCGAGACGGGGTAGGGCCACGTCAAGCGCCACGGCGCCCACACCATAGGGCCACGACGCTAATGACCTAATATTTCTCGATTTATGGGCTATGCCCAATCCGGTTTGACCTAATTTTCCTATAAATACAGACATTAATTTCATTATTCAACACATAAAATTTCAGATTATTATACCATGTCTTAGAGACTTAGAATCAAAACACTCTCTCGAACTTCTATCGGATTTCCTAACTTTCTGAAGGAGGAATACATTGAAGCTTAGAGCTTGCAATCGTAAGGGCATTCGCGTGCGCACCTATAGTAGATAAATATTCCAAATAAATACAACCTGTAAGTGTTCGTACTTTATGTTACGGGTTTTGATTGTCATATAACCATAGCAGAAGTAATTGTTGGGGTAAGTAAGAACAAAATTTTAAACTTTCGCTATGCCTTACTTATATGTTTTGAACCCAACAAATCACTACAATGGTATCAGAGCTCAGGCTGTTTCAATAGTTATATAACAATTGATTAAACATAATAATATGGGTTAAATATAAAATTGGATTAAAATAAGGCCTTTTGAAATCCTACATGTCTTGACCGAATGTTAACCTTTTGATATCACCCTAAATTATCTCCTACGCTAACTCGAGGAAGTCATTCCACTCTAACTCAAACAAAGCCAAAAGTGTGTTGTCCGGCTCATTGCACGGTGCACGGCAAAGAACGGGTAAGAACGGATGATGGTCGATATGGACGTTATTGATAATGGTGGGTGATGATAAAGGATCTATGATTTGATCCCTAAATTGGATTTAGGGCTCGAACGATTTTGAAAAATTAACACAGAAATATTTTGTCAGGATATCGGCGTCGCGACCCTATGGTAGGGCGTTGCGGCGCTTGCTAGGGTTTCAAGGCGGTGCCGCAGCGTTAATGCTTCGTTTCAAAATTTGGACTCACTAGACATTAGGCGCCGCGGCTCTATGGTGGAGCACCGCGGTGCTAATGCATTTACAGAAGCCGAAATGATTCTGCCTCAGTGGCATTGCGACCCTAATGATTAGCGCCGCGGCCCCACCTGTCCAGAAACAAAAAAAAATCATAGTTCAGAATGTTTAACCCAAGATTATTATAATACAATATATTATTTGATAAGTATTATATTTATGTGCTAAATGTCAAATCGTTTGTCATTTAAATTAATAGTATAGCGTCCGCTATAACTGTCTGGGCAGGTGGCGCCCAGTATTTGATTAAACCATCTTATATTATGCATATTGGGTTGACAGTTCCCAACCATATATGTCCTTAGTTTTGCATGATATTAAGATGTCATATTGGATATGGCGTAAAAGAGTTGATCTTGGTTAAAACCCTGAATTAAAATGTTTCCCAAAATTTTAAATACAAGTCTAAATTAAAACGCGTTGTCCATTATAATTGTTAGACTGCAAAATCCTTTTCGGCGATACGAGTATTTATGCCAAAGCATTTGCTCTAAGTCTACGAGGACCAAGACTCTTTGATAGCTGTGTTTTAATGTAAAGGTAGACGATAAACTTTTGTGGGTATTTACACCAAAGTGTTTGCTCACAAAGGCCAAATTTACTTAGATACATAAACGCAGTCGTGTAATGAGGTTGACTTGCTTAGATAAATCTTGGCGCCAAAGTGTCGGACTAATATAAGGACGCAAGATTAAATGTAATTTTTTATCAACCAAGAGTTGAAAATAAGTTTTGCAATTGGTTTAGAACCTACCAAGATGTGTTATTGAAGTTATCAGTCAAAGCAAACGCGGAGATATCATAGGTTTGGATCTTGGCCCATTATGACCTCAATTAATATAGGTCTGTATTCTCTCATGGGGTCGTAGAAGTATGTTAAAATAGTGGGAGCTAATTAAACAAAAGGCCATGTTGATTAGCCTAAACGAATGTGTGTAATAGGAAATAAATTTTTAGTTTGATTTCCAGTCTATCTAATTCTTCAGATTATCAAAGATGTCGAGCTTATCATTGAAAATGTTGATTGAAATGAACAAACTTACTGGACCTAACTACCTTGACTGGCTAAGGAATTTGCTAATAGTGCTGAGACAAGAGAAAATAGAATACGTGTTGGACACGGTGTTTCCAACAGTCCATGCGGTAGACTCTGCTGAATATGCCTCTTTTGATAAGGATGCTTACCAAAAACACCTAGATGATGCCACTTCAGCACAGTGCGTGATGTTGTCTTCCATGTCTATGGAACTTCAGAGACAACATGAGAACATGGGTCCCAATGAGATGCTCGAACACTTGAAGAGTCTCTATGACTCACAATCCCAGACTATGGAATATGAGTTACTGATAGAACTCTGTAAGTGTAAGCTCAATGAAGGGGGCCAGGTCTCGCAGCATTTGTTGAAGATGATAGGGCTGATAGAGAGGCTTGTTTCAATTGGAACAAAGCTGGAAAAGAATGTCGCTACAACCCTCATCTTGAACTCTCTCCCTCGTTCTTTTGAGAACTTCATAGTGAATTTCAATATGAATGGAACGAAGGCGAGTCTTCCGGAGCTGCATAACATGCTCAAGACCTTTGAGTCTTCCACTTCCAAAGGCAAATTTATGCTCATGGTGAGCTCTACTAGCTGACCCAAGCCGAAAGGCAAGGAATGGCAGAAGAAAAAGGGCAAAGCAGTCGCTGCGCCCTCAGCTATGAAGCCTAAAGGAGGTGTGAAGAAGAGCAAGGTAAATTCGGCTAAGGATGAATGCCTCAACTTCCACAAAAAGGGGCATTAGAAGAAGGACTGCACGACACTAGGAGGAGGAAAAGCACCAGGTGTTTCTGCCTCTGGTGGACAAGGTATGTACGTCATTGAAATAAATATGTCTATAAATAACTCTCATTCCTGGGTATTGGATACCGCTTGTGGATCACACATTTGTACAAATGTGCAGGGGCTAACTGATAGCAGGAAGGTTGGACCAAGAGAGGTAGACCTACGCGTTGGAAATGGAGCACGAGTGGATACTGAGCGCGTATGAACTTATAGATTAAATTTCCCTTCTGGCTATTGTTTAGTGTTGAATGATTGTTACTATGTACCCTCGTTAACGAGGAATATCATTTCTATCCCTATTTTGGACATGGAGGGTTTTTTCTCATATATTTATAATGGTAGTCAAGTGCTGTCTTTTGATAATGTTATATATGGAACTGCTCCTCTTGTGGATGGATTATATACTCTAAATTGTAGTCGAGAAATATTCAATGTACAAAATAAACGAGCTAAGATAAGTAATAGAAACTCTACCTTCCTATGGCATTGCAGACTTGGTCATATCAACGAATCAAGGATAGCAAGGTTGAGGAAGTTAGACTACCTCGAACCATTTGACTTGGAGTCTTATGGTAACTGTGAATCTTGCTTGAGAGGAAAGATGACCAATAAGACACTTTCTGGGAAAGGTGCGAGCCAAGAAGGTGCTTGAGTTGGTCCATACTGATGTATGTGGACCATTTTCGACTCAAGCTAAAGGAGGCTTCCCATACTTCATCACTTTTACTGACGACTTCACAAGGTATGGATATGTGTATCTTATGAGACACAAAATATGAGACTTTTGAGAAGTTCAAAGAGTACGAGTCGGAAGTAGAGAAGCAACTTGCAACAAGTATCAAGACCCTTCAATCGGATCGAGGAGGTGAATACTTGAGCAAGGATTTTTTGGATTACTTAAAGCTACATGGAGTCCAATCAGAGTGGACACCTCCTGGAACACCACAGATGAATGGTGTTGCGGAAAGTAGAAACCGAACCTTATTGGATATAGTTCGATACATGATGAGCTCCCCAGCTATACCGACATACCTTTGGGGACATGCTATACAAACCTCAATATATGTTCTGAACAGAGTTCCTTCCAAGTCAGTAGAAAAGACATCCTATGAGATATGGTGTGGCAAGAAGCCAGCTCTTAAATATATGAGACCCTGGGGGTGTCCTGCATATGTTAAGAAAATGCTCACTGACAAGTTGGAATCCAAAAGTGAGAAATGTTACTTCGTGTGGTATCCAAAGGAAACTAAGGGATACTACTTCTATCTTCCTGGAGAACGCAAGGTCATTGTTCCCAGGAACACAACTTTCCTTGAAGAAGAATATGTCTACAAGGAACATAGTTGCACAGAGATAGAACTTGAAGAAATTCAAGAACCACAAGATAACACCGAAATTGAACCCTTGTCGAATGACCTAAACAAGGATTCAGTTGGGGTATCTGGTGAAGATTGGGTACTTAGAGTACACCCTTTAGCCAGTGGGAGTGCTGTGAGAGATAGTGCAGAAATGCAAGGCTCTCATACACAACCAATAGAAGGTGATACAATGGTTGTACATCATTCCATTCAGGAAATACATGAGAATGACATTCCTGAAAGCTCTTAAGGTGATGGATTGTCCAGCACACAAATACCTTCTCACAATTAGAATGCAACAAACACTGAAACGCAGAATAATCAACTCCGTATGACCACTAGGACTCATTGTCCGCCTAAAAGGCTTAATCTCCTTGTTTAAACACACAATGAGATAGATATTCCTGATGACGATGAACCTATAACCTACAACGAAGCTATGTTTGACATTGATTCGCAGAGATGGCAAGAATCCATGAAATCTGAGATGGACTCAATGTACGTAAATCAAGTTTGGAACTTGGTTGATTTGCCAACAGGGGTTAGACCCATAGGATACAAATGGGTCTTCAAGAAGAAGATTGATGCATATGGCAAGGTACAGACTTATAAGGCAAGATTGGTGGCTAAAGGTTATAATCAACGGCCTGGGGTCGATTATGATGAAACCTTTTCACCTGTTGTGAAAATTAAGTCCATTCGGATTTTGCTTGCAATAGTTGCATATTATGACTATGACATTTGGTAGATGGATGTCAAAACTGCTTTTCTCAATGGTAATCTAGTTGAGGAGGTGTATATGAAACAACCTAAGGGTTTTTTCGCTTGAGTCCAAACCAAATGATGTATGCAAGCTACAAAAGTCCATTTATGGGATTAAGCAAGCCTCGCGGAGTTGGAACATTTGCTTTGACAAGGCTATCAAGTCATTTAATTTCGTCAGAAGCAAAGAAGATCCACGTGTTTATAGTAAAGGCAAGAATAAGAGTATTTCCTTCATTATCATATATGTAGATGACATATTGATAATGGGAGAAAATAGAATCCTATTCGAAATACAATGCTGCCGTGACTTTAGTCCAATTCCAAAATGGACTTCCTTGGTTGCACATTAAGTGCTAGTCCAGTTCTAAATTGGATTCAACTCACAATTCTCCTTTTTTAATTTATTAATGTTTTATTGTAAGTACTAAATGTATATCACATATAATTATTTCAATCAAGAGATGTAATTCAATTTTTTATTCTGAATTGAAAATTATAAGTTATTCATAATATTAATTATATTCTCCATGGCAACAAAGAATATAATAATATTCCATTTGAACTAATAATTTTATTTATCCGAATAATTAAATTTTCTAATTTAATTACAAACAATAAAATAATTAATCATTTAGAAAAGATCAGTATACTCGTAGTGCGTGACTCCATAGATTCAATGTTAAAGCGATAGTAAATTGATCATTATCAAATTACAAATCAAGGTGACGTCTAGCAACACCCCTTTATAACCGGATAGCATGAAATATATAATTTTACTCTCAAAATCCCGTAGAAGAATAATGTAGTATTTTCTTGTGTCGTTATAGATCCGGATTACCTTAGGATATGGTTTAATGTTAAATCTCAATAGGTGACCACTGACCAATTATGTGTGCATGTCAAATTATAATTGATCATTGAATAACCTAAGAAACTCTTTTCTTCTTTCATTCAATTGTCCTGACCGAGGTCTTATTAGTTGTTTATATTTTATGTCAATATAGAGCTTAAACTCATTACTATTAATTGACATATAACATCTTGATCAATCATTAATTCTACAAGTATTTAGTGTGTGTTCGGTGTGGAGTCCGGAAAATATTTTTCAATTTTCTCATTTTGTTTGGTCAAAAATTTTGAAAAATATTTTCTTTAGGAAAACAAATTCCTTAAAAATGAGAAAATGACTTCCCTAATGAAAGTAGGGAAAACTAGTCTCAGAAGTGACATTCAACCAACTACTCCACCACCACCGAACCCACCTCTAACCACCCACCCCACCAAACCCCAACCATCCCACCACCCTATGCACCCCACCCCCACCCCCCACTGCAAACCCCCTGACCCTCCCCATCCATCCCAGCAAACACTCCCCCCAAAAAAATTTAAAATATTTAAGATTTTTTTGGTTTTCTACACCACCCTCCCCACCAACCCTTTCCCCAACCTCCCCCCACCCACCCACCCCCAAAAAAAAAAATAACTTTTAAATTTTTTATTGGTTTTCTACACCACCCCCAACCCATCCTCCGAAAATTCTTACTGCCTCTGCCCAAAAAGATTGTCTTACTTTTCTTATTAGTTTTTTCTAAAAAGATTGGCACATTAATATATTTAAAAATAATTTAACTTTATGAGATGATTTACAACCACACAAATATTTAAGACTTAATTTAGACCACACATTTCAAAAATCCTTCTTTATTTCTTAAATTCTGTACCAAATAAAATTAAAACAATCTTTTTCGGACGGAGGGAGTAATTAGATTTTTTTTTTTTTTGTTTTTTTACACCCTCCATCCCCCCGATCCCACCACCCAAAAAAAAGTTTTTTTTATACCCCACCCCATCCGCGACCCCACCACCCCTCCAAAATAATATTTAATTTTTTAAAAAATGTGTTTTTTATTTTTTATTTTTTATTTTTTACACCATCCACTACTCCCCCTACCTCCTCCCAAATTTTCTAGTTCATATATATATTTTTATTTCAATAAATGTTTTTAAAAAAAATAAAAATTTGGTGTGGGTGTGTTGTGATTGGGGGCGGGTTGGGGGTAAGAAAAATTTCTCATTTTTTATAAAAATAAAATAAAATATATGAAATAGAAAATTTGGAGGGGATTGAGTGGGTGGGGTTAGGTGGGATTGGGTGGTGGGTGGGGTGGGTGGTGTAGGTGTGGTGGGGGCTTGGGTGAGTATTTTTTGTAATTTATTTTCTACTAATCAACTGAACATGAGAAAATAAGTAGAAAATTTACCTATTTTCCACTAACCAAACGAACACGAGAAAATAAGTAAAAAATTCGCTTGTTTTCCAAGAACAAATTTTCAAGGAAAACATTTTCCTCCCTACCGAACACACCCTTAATCATACCCAATAATCGGTATCAAATAACAATAAATAACTTGTCAATTACATTGATAATCTCAGGTCAAAGAAACTCTCACATCACATTTTTCAAGATAATATATTATGGTAATTCTAACCATTAAAAATTACTCAATGAGTCGGTTCAATGAATATATCTCTATATGCATCATCTATGTATTTAAAGCTTTTGAGTAAGTGTGATAGATGGATTTGGAAGCAAGTGAAAGAACTAGTTGCATAGATATACAATACTAGAAAAACTCGAGTTATATGGGAATTTTACCTGAATTTTTTTTCATCATGTAATTCCTGCGGATTTTCATGCGAAAATTTAAAATTCCTCATTTCTAGAATATGTACCTGCGGATACAATTTCTCCAGGTAAATCCGCAAGTAACTTTAGCACCATTTGGCGCCAAATTATTACTTGTGGATTTATTTGGAAAAATAATCCCCAAGTATAATCTTCGTATGTATTTTCATAGGTAAACAACCAAACATCTAAAAAAAATCTTTGTGAACTCGTAGGAATATCCCCATGTTATGGTACTTGTGAATTTACCTGAGAATTATTTTTTGAGAATTTACCCGGAAAATTACCTAGGGAATTATTTGAGAATTTAGTTGCTGCGAATTTAGTCGGGGATTAGTTCTTGGGAATTTATCTAGGAATTTTATTAGCTAGGGAATTACCGAACACACCCTTAATCATACCCAATATTCTTTCAACCATTATTAGGGTCATGGGTGTTCGGTATCAAATAACAATAAATAACTTGTCAATTACTATAATGATCTCAGAGAACTCTTACATCACATTCTTCAAGATAATATATTATGGTAATTCTAACTATTAAAAAGTATTCAATGAGTCGGTTCAATAAATATATCTCTATATGCATCATTTATGTATTCAAAGCTTTTGAGTAAGTGAGATGGATGGATTTGAAAGCAAGTAAAAGAACTAGTTGCATAGAGAGATAAATATATTCCTTTCTCTTTTGAGGGTGATATTAGGGTGTTGAGATCGGGTAATTTAGTCAATGTGATCGACATCTCTTATACCATAATGACCACCACATACATATTGACTGGATTACTAATGTTGTCCTAATTAATGATCCTACGATCAAGAAGAATTTTACATTAAGTTATAACAGACATGACTCTCATTATCATAATCTCTATCATGATGACAAGTTTCAATACTTAAATAAGGACCTTATCATATTAATCAAATAATTGATAATAACTATGATAAAAGAATGTTACATGCCCAAATATTTATATCAAATAACGTTTACAAATATATTTTTAAATCATTATAAGTGAGATTGGATTTAGGGTATATCAACTATATCACTAACAATTGTTTCAGCGCGGATGATTACATTCCCAATTTCCCATGTGTTGGGTATTGATATTGGTGAATGGGAAATGATGGGATGAAAAGTGAAGGGAATGTAAAAGGTCCCTTTTGCCTTGGGTAAACCAGTTGTCCCACATCGGTAGTGGAAAGAAAAGTGGGAGTTCCCTCTTGCTTTATAAAATAAGCATTTGTCCCACATCGGTAGTGGAAAGAAAAGTTCTTCTACTTATAAGTAGAAGTACTCCTTCCTGTTGCTAAAGGGTTAAGAAGAGGGTCTCCCCTCGCGCCGTCGTCGTCGCTCGGCTCGGCTTCGGCTCGGCTCGGGCTTCGGATTCGGATGATCTGATTGATTGATAATCTTTTTGGACCAAATTTTCTTTAATTTTTAGTTATTATTTAATTAAATTAATTAAATTATCCAATCCTACCCGTTAGTGACCCGTATCCGCTTGTCTGACCCGTGACCCATTTTCTTTCCCACATTTAAATTTCCCACCAGTTTTTAGTGACTGTTTAGAAGGGTTGCAAACCTTCAGAAACAGTACTTCCATGGCTATAAATTCGTTTGATTCCTCAGAATTTTACTTATGAATTTTCTGAACAACACAAACTTCTTCTTCTGCACAAATAAATTCTGTGTGATATACTACCGTTAAGTGGTTCGTCGCTACCTGAATTTGGAGTACTACTATTCTGGTAAGATAATCGTTCTATCCTGGGAGGGGATATTTCATCAACCTCGAGTACTGTGAGGGGAATAATTTCCTTAAGGACACACTTTGAACTAAGTGGGCTCGATTATATTCTGAAAAATTATTCTTATTTTTCAACACTGATTCTGTTTATTTTCAGTTATTATTATTTACTGGTTTTTTGGAATACAGATTAATAACATCATGTCTACGAGCTAATCGGTTAATTGGGTTGGTGATAGAAGCTTTTTTAGAAAGATTGATTGCAACTGTGAGCTGTGACTTGTGAGTATCCCAGTAAAGACTTCAATTAGTGCGTAATGCGTAGAATAATTATTTATCCGCCTTTCCTGAATCCCTGATTACCTCAAGAATTTTAAGATTTCTTCTATTTCCTATGAAATGAATTATTGTATACTTTCTTCATGTCCTACTGAAGAGCTTAAAATATCATTGGTCACCAAAATTTTACTATCGACTTACTCCTAATAGATTGTACCAAAATTTGTTCTACAAACAAATCCCTTCATATCAAAATTAACAGTGTGATAAACCATTAGCAGCTTGTACATCTCTATGAAGCACTATTTGCTCCAAGCTTCATGTTGTTAGAATAATCCCGATGTTTAGCCCTTTTAGTCACTTGCCCTTTTTTTCTCTTAGGGTGCCTATCTTGGCTTACCAAACAGATTCCAATCAAATGGAATCTTGATTTTGTTTGATCTAATTTACTTTTAGTGGATCTTATGGAGTCTGCTCATATACAACATGATCCGGATCTGATCATAGAAAAGATTTTCTTTAAGCAAACTAACATGCTATTCTCTATATTGGGCTAACTTGGCGATAGGAACAGTGACACATTTGGTTGTGAATTCCCATGTGGAAGTCATATATCTACACAAGTGTTTGGCTTAGCATTGCTTATTTCCGTCATTGTGCTCCACCCAAGATCGCATTGGCTAGACTGACAAGATTCATGTTTTGCAATGTCAAGCTGCTAAGAGTGTCGTGTTCTACTGGTTTAACTACTTCTGACTTCATCTGATTCATGTCGATTCAAACATGATTGTCGTGTAATATCTTCATATTTGTAGTTGAATAGGGTGTCGAGCTCCAAAAAACTGCAACACATTGCAGAAATTCTAGTGCTAGTGTTCACTAATTAAAGCCTAATTAATAGAAGGAATTTCCATAGATGTGCAGTTTACATGCATGGATATAAAAGCACTGTGGTTAGTGTGACGTCCATGATGGAGGGCGGGGCCGACTACCGTGGGTCAAAGTGCTCAAAAGACTGGTAGGTTTCTAGATTGGCAAACTTCTAAAGGAGTGCACATGACACCTTTGGCGAATCCCACATCGAATCGGATAGGAAAGTGAAGAGTTTTTTAAGACATAGCACGAACTCACATGGTACATACCATGCACTTTTGACCTCGATGATGGCGTAGCCCAAGGGACAAATCTGTGAGGCCTATTGGGCCAAAGCGGACGATACTTGCCATGGATATGGATCATGACAGTTAGAGTGCCTTTATTTGTAGTTACGGTTTGTCATTGTCAACAGGCAAAGTCATGAAGTCAAAAAAAATCTAACAGCTCAGTATGGCAATTATAGAGCCCTTCATGACAAGGAATTGGCATACTTCAGCTCACTGGGAATACAAGTATATGAAAGAGGCCAACAATGAATGAATTGATTCTTTTGAAAAGGATACTAGGAGTGTCCATAGTTTTAATTCTGAAACTTCACAATGAAGTAAAAGAGGTATTTCTGATGAGGAAAAGTACTTATCTCTATATATTATTTCATTCTAGACTGAACTATCAAGCCTGGATTATTTTACTGTCCAATGTTCATGAAACTGTTCAACTTCGTGCTTTATGCGTAGATTAATTCTGAAGAATAATGACCAGCCATTGCTGAATTCCTGATTAACTCATAAATTTAATAATTTGATACATTTCCGTCATTAACAATAGTGAATTAGGTGAAAGTGCGGAAAGAGAGGGAGTTGATTCCTTTATTTTGCATTGGAAGTAAACTATAAAATCAGGATACCATGGCTGATATCTTAGACATGGCTCGATACATTTTTCGTGTTTAATTTGGATAGGAGAAAAAGGCTTATACATAGCATTCCATCATAAGCTACTCTAATTTATCAGAAGTACATAATCCACTAAAATTAGGTTATATTTACCAGGCTCAATACATCAATAATCCTCCAAGAAATTCTCCAAATCATCATGAATCATCGGCCATCAGAGACAAAGGAGTTTGTTAGAGATGGAGAGCGGGAATGTGCATTAATCGAAGAAGCTGGATATGACTTGACAAAATCATCAAAACCGCCGCGATGGTCATACGTTAGGCCAGCTGATGAAACACCAAGTGCTGATAACTCTGGAAGGGCCACAACACCATCCAAGAACAACAAGATATGTCGCATGGTTGGCCTAAACGAGGGCTCTGAATGAGAACAAAACAAGCCTAGCTTTAAGACCAATTCCACTTGCCCTGGAACAAAATCAATGCCTATGTTTGGATCAATAGCATCAAGAATATTACCCCTATTCCAGTATGAGAACACCCAATCGACTAAAATCAGATCATCACCATCTTGTCTTGGCTGTATCGGCCTCCTACCACAGGCAACTTCAAGCAGAAAAGCCCCAAAGGAAAATACATCGCTACTAGGTGTTGCCCTACCAGTTCTAGTATGCTCTGGTGCAAGGTAACCAAGAGTACCAACGACACGAGTAGTTTGAGGATCAGTCCCATGACCATATAGCCTCGCGAGTCCAAAGTCTCCTAGCCTGCCATTTAGTTCACCATCCAACAAGACATTACTGGCCTTAATATCTCTATGAACCACTACGTAGTCACATTCTTCATGTAGGAAAAATAGTCCCGACGCTACACCTCGAATAACTCTGAATCTTTGGTTCCAATTGAGGGTAAATATTGGTTGGTCGTGTAAATACTTGTCTAGACTTCCATTAGACATGTATTCATAAATCAATAGCAACTCTCCTTTTCGCCTGCAATAACCCAAAAGTGGTACTACATTCCTGTGTTGCATTCGACCTATGCTTACAATCTCCGAAACAAATTCCTTCATCCCTTGCCTTGATTCATGAGATATCTTCTTTACAGCTATCTCAAGTTTGGTAATAGGCATAACTCCTTTATAAACTTTACCAAATCCTCCAGCTCCCAATAGCTCCTTTTCTCTAAATCCCTTAGTGGCTTTGTACAAATCTTTATACTTGAACCTTTGTGGTCTATACTTGCGTTCCCAATCTTCAAGAAGTTCTTCATATTTCTTCCTTCTTACATAATATACCACCACTGAGGTCACTACAACAAGTGAAACCAAAGAGATTAACGGCAAACCAATCGTTACAAATCTTGATGTCCCTTTGCGCCCAAAACGAGGAAGATTAGGAAGTTGAGAAAGTTCTTGAGCTTTCCCATTTGTCTTGAAGCTCCATCCCAAGATATAATGATGTGTTGGGACTGAACCAGTTGATGATGAAAAACCAACATACATAGTCTGATGAAGAATTGGTGAAAGATCATAGTTCAAAGCTAAAAGTGGGCTAACTGGTTTTCCCACATGTAATGGAGCTACTGCTACATTAATTTTCCTAGTGCTGCCATCATAATCAACCCAAACTTGCATTGGCTGGCCACTAATTAGAGTCAAGTTATGAAACAAGCCAATACCATCAAAATAACCTGCTGTATGAGCTGCTACAGACTTCAATCCATTTATATCAATCCCAACATGATTGTTATCGATATCATCAAATTCCTTGCTTATGATCGTATCGAGCTCAACTCCAACAACATGGTTTGATCTCTTCCCATTGTTGGTTGAGTTAAAAAGGCCAAGATAGTGGTTCGCCACAGCCCCTCGAATTCCTCTTTGTGGCGCGATAACAAAAACCAGGCCGTGACCATCCAAAGGTCGATAATCAGACCTTATTGCGAACACAAAGGTTGTGGAGAAAGAAAATGCATTACTATTAGGTGAATTCTTGAAATAAATTGGATTTGGATAGAAAGCATGACCCTGATCTTGTACTGTAGAATTTGTTAATAGCAAAAGGCCATTGGATGTGCGCTCAGCTATGCCAGCCAAGCTAAAATTCCCTGCTGATTGGAATCCATTGTAAGTGAATCCATCAACTTCACAAGAAGCTGGTGCAAAATCAACAAAGAAGAGAGCCACTAGTATGACAAGATTGAAGAACATTGGTAATGTTCTTGATTGGGAAAATATTGTGACCATATGAAGCTTTGTTCTACTGTTTATGCTTTGTATGACAAGAAATGTTTTCCTACGCAATCTAATAAATGAGACTTTGTACATTCAGAGCTACAAAATGAGAAAAATAATGAATGTATAAAATGTACGAGGTCAAAAGAGGCGGAATCAGAATTTGAAATTTATGGTGGTTACAACAACTTCAAATTAATATACACAATAATAACTGCTTCACAATCAAATATTTATAAATATTTAGTGAATTTCTAAATATATATATATACAGAGTTTGAACAGAAGTTATTAGATTCACATAAACTCGTAATCGAAATGGTGGACCCCGAGGCTGTGTCCAAGATTTCTATAGTAATCCAAAAATGTTACTATATGCCAAGTCGTCTCAAGTAATCCAAAAAAAGTAATCTACCAAGTTGGTGCATCATACTGTACTAAAATTTGGACTTACATAACAGGAAAGTCTATCTTTTGAAATGCAGGCCCTTTCTTCAAATGTGACTAGTTTCAATTGTTTTAGCAGATGCAGTAGAAACAATTAACAATTAGATATGGAGTATAGAAAGCAGGGAAGATATATCTTTGAATTTTTCTCGTTTGGTTGAACTTCAATAAATAATAAATTGATGATATCGGTGTGTTTGATGCCAACCACTCAACAGACCAATTGATGACTCTTTTTATAAGTGAAAGAAATAATCCTTCATTATTTTCATTAATTGAAATGCTATATATACATCCTTAATTATTTTCATTAATTGAAATGCTATATATACAAGTTACATATTTCCATAATAGGAGAATTATATTCCTATTCTATTCCTAAAACCTTATTCTACTCTAACTATACATTTATGGTAATACAATACTAATTATATTACAACATTACCTAAATTAGGATACTAAATATTTACCATAAATTATACACAATAATCAGCCAAATCCGAGAGCCAATCCGAGACCAATATACACAATATACAAATGTATATTGTGTGTATATTGTGTATATTTAACACACACCCGCAGTCATAGCGGGCGGTCTTCGAACGCTGAGATTGTCCCTAAAATCTTCAAAAAGGACCGAGGGAAGGCCCTTTGTAAAGATGTCTGCAATTTGATAACTTGACGGGACATGACAGACGCGTACCTGACCCCGAGCAACCTTTTCACGGACAAAGTGAATGTCCATCTCGATATGTTTAGTACGTTGGTATTGAACCGGATTACCAGAAAGGTAGATGGCACTAATATTATCGCAATAAACCAAGGTTGCCTTCTGAATGGGACAATGAAGCTCTTAAAGCAAATTACGTAACCAACATGATTCCGAGACCACATTAGCTACCTCTCGATATTCAGCCTCGGCACTTGAGCGGGATAGAGTCGACTGACGTTTTGCAGACCAGGAGACCAAGTTGTTTCCAAGAAACATACAATAGCCTGACGTAGTCCGTCTGGTGTCGGGACAGCCACCCCAATCAGCATTCGTATACGAGACCAGTGTGGACGTCAAGGAAGGATATAAATGCAAACCATAGTCAAGTGTACCCTTAATATACCGAATGATGCGTTTGAGGGCATTCATATGCTCAACTCTGGGATCATGCATAAATAAACACACATGCTGGACAACATATGTAATATCTAGTCGTGTAAAGGTAAGATACTGAAGGCCCATCCAAGACTGCGATAGCGGGTCGGATCCTTGTAAGGTACGCCGGCCGCGACACTTTGCTTGGGTTTTGTATCAACTGGAGTGGAAGTGGACTTACAGGATGACATCCCCGCCATCTCGATGATCTCAGCTGCATACTTTCTTTGAGACAAGAATAATCTATCGGAATGACGAGTGACGGCAATCCCCAAAGAGTAACTCAAGGGCCCTAAGTCTTTCATAGCAAACTCAGAGCTGAGCATGGTCATTATAGACTGGCGTAAGGCATCAGAAGAGGAAGTCAAAATGATATCATCCACATACAACATAATGTAGGCCAAGGACGAACCACGACGGTAGATGAACAAGGAATTATCTGACCTGCTATGAGTGAACCCAATAGTCTAAACATAGTCAGCAAACCTTGTATACCAGGCCCTGGGAAACTGCTTAAGTCCATATAAGGACTTCTTCAATAAACATACATGATGAGGACGGTTAGGATCCCTGAATCCCAACGGTTGATGCATATAGACTGTTTCCTTGAGATCCCTATGTAGGAAAGCATTCTTTACATCTAACTGATGAATAGGCCATGCCTTCGAAAGAGCCAAGCTGAGCACTGTGTGAATGGTAATCGGCTTGACCACCGGACTAAATGTATCACCACAATCTATACCAACCTCCTGAGTCTTAACCCACAAGTCGCGCCTTTTGTCGAGCAAATGAACCATCTAAATTCTCCTTATGAGCAAAAATCTACATAGACCGAATAATATTAATACCAGATGGACGGGGTACCAACACCCACGTCTTATTATCAATAAGAGCATTAAATTCATCGGTCATGGCAATCTTCCAATTCGGGTCATTTAACGCAGACACAGGATTTCGGGGTAAGGAGATTTAAGAACATTAGAATGTAAATTAAAATGTCTTTTTGGTTTAAAAATATCCCGTTGACTACGAGTGACTGGTCTATGACTTGAGGGAGAATTGGACGGATTTTGGGAAGTTGCTGGGTTCGGGACGGACTGTCCAGCAGGCAGTGGGCCTGCTGGCCCAATTTGGAAAGCAGAACAAGGGGCAGACGCAGAACCGGACCGGGCCCAAGTGTTGAGCTGGACTGGCCCAATTGCCGAAACTGGCCTAGTGACAAAACCGGGCAGAGAGGGCTGTGACGGACCAGTGGGACCAGCGGATAGTGGGCCCGCTGGATAATTTTGGGTGCGGAAGATTTTCAAAAAATGCTGAATAATATACGGGGATATTTGTTCATCCAAAAAATTATACGAACTAGGCACGTGAATATGACTTTTAGAAAATGAAAATTGGGATTCATAAAAAATGACATGGCGATTAATGATGATTTTATTAGAGGATAAATCAAAGCATTTGTAGCCACGATGATTAGATGGAAAACCCAAAAATACACACGGAGTCGACCGGGCCTGAAGTTTGTTAATTGTGGTGGACGGGAATAACGGATAACACAAACACCCAAAAACCCGAAGATGTGAATATGAAGGAATTTTATTATATAAAAGTTGAAGAGGGGAATAATATGTCAAACCTTTGGAAGGAGTTATGTTAAGTAGATATGTAGCCATTTGAAGTGCATGATGCCAAAAATATGGGGGTACAGAAGCATGAATTAATAGAGTGCAGATAATCCTCGCGTTTTGGCACCTTCGTATCCTCAGGAGCCGCGGGGCTTATGTGATGGATGACTTGATGCGATCATGCGTGAATTTTGAACAGTTCGGCCCACGTCGCATATTGAACGTTTTCTATTTCAAGAACTAGAGGGATGTTATTCTTGATGTTAGAAACTGTAAGGGCATGATGAAACATGTTCCGGAATGTAGTCATATTGATAAAACAATATGTGATTGAGGGATTAGGGAGAATTTTTTTGGAAGAAGGGGGTTCTCGTCGGCACGAAACCCGAGAGCAAGGTCTCGGATTTTGGCTAGGGATTTCGACGGAGAAGAAACAATTGGAGAGGTTTGGGAGAGAAAATAAACCTAGACTCTTGATACCATGAAAGAAATAATCCCTTGATTATTTTCATTAATTGAAAGGCTATATATACAAGTTACATATTTCCGTAATAGGATAATCCTATTCCTATTCTATTCCTAAAACCTTATTCTACCCTAACTATACATTTATGGTAATACAATAATTATGGTAATACAATACTAATGATATTACAACATTACCTAAATTAGGATACTAAATATTTACCATAAATTATACACAATAATTAGCCAAATCCGAGACATGTATATTGCATATATTTAACAATATGGAATCTGCAAGGTACTGAAAATAATGTCGGCAAGTGGCAAGAATTTTAATTTCAAGTGCAGTACCGTTCTCATGTATGGTGGAATTTGATTTACATAGTTCATTTTTATTGGGGAACTTTCTAAGACCTCCGGATAGAGGCGGATTTAGTTTGTAACCTATGAGTTTACGCTAACTAAGTAACTTTTACGTAGATCTTGCATATGCATTAATTAATTTATTAAATATTTAAAATTATATATTTGTGAACTCAATTATTATTATATATACTTATTTGAATTCGCTGTAGGATTCCATAAACATTAAATTTTGAATCTGTTTCTACCTTCAGAATGGAATTAATATAATAGTTGAGTAGTTGAATTCGTAAAGATTGAACCTTAGCTTTGAAGGTTCAGTGAAATGATTGTGATTCCTTCCCCTAGAGATTTGAACCTTTAGAATGATTTTTTTTAATAGGGAGTTCTTCATTTCCCTTAATTAAATTACCTACGAGAATTCAGATTAGTCTTTTTTTTCATACATAATAATCAAATTAGTCAAGTTAGTGTAATTTTTATATCAATAGCATGTTTGATCAAGCTTTTTATCCATAAGCTCTTATTTTATAAGGTCAAGGTATTTGGCCAATTGTAAAAGTTTTCCCAAACGAGCTATAAACTTGTCAAGAAAATGAAAATCGAAATGATGGCTCTTGGGTCATAATCAAGTTGAATTTCACGTTGAAGTCTAAGGAACATATGCATTTAAAATTAATTGAGAATTTAAACACAATTTCAAGTTTGACGTAAGAATTCTACAATTGTAGGTTATTTAGTAAATTTCATTCTCTTAGCGATAATATAACGCTTGAATTAACAAAGAATTTTGTCCAAACTTTCAGCAAAATGGAATTCAATAGCTTTCCCTTGAAAGCTGTATAAGAGCTTAACAATGGACTCTTCTATCTCACCACAAGTAGCAATAGGTTGAGGCTCTTCATCAACAATTTCATTGTCACCTTCTGTATCTATTGTCTCTTGTTTTTCCACTCCAATCACTTGTACAATAATCACTTAATCGGTGTAAGTTTCAAGTATTGGAAGAGTTGCGTCAAACTTCGTATAAGTGGTAGCATCCCCTGCTTGATTGGTGTTATGAGATGGGATTTGGGCTATAACTGATGACACACTACTAACATCTTCAACAACTTCTTACAAACTAGATATGCTCATACAATTATGATTTGTACTTATGCTATGACTTATCCACAAATAAAATCTAAGCCCCCGTCGACTACCCCCCATCCCGTCGACCACTAGCCGACCCACTGCTCCCGTCCTGTCCGCATTGGTCCTGTCACCAAGCTCACTTCCCCACCCCCTGCCACTGTTCCCGTGAAGGACACTGTCATGTCACCGAGCCCACTGCCCCACCCCTTACCACTGTTCCCGTGGTATCGAGCCCACTGCCCCACCCCTTACCATTGTTCCCGTGGTATCGAGTCCACTGCCCCATCCTTCTTCCACTGTTCTCGTGTCAGAAAATACCGTGTCCCACACCAACACACTGCCTGTAACCACCCCAATGCCCGTCATCCAAATCGTCCCACTTCCAAGCCACTGTATGGAAACCCGTGCTCAGCATGGAATTTTCAAATCAAAAGTACACTTTAACCTATCCACTTATACTATCTCACCTATACCTAAAAACCCAAAATTAGCTAAACTTGACCCGAATTGGAATGCGGCCATACGTGAGGAATTTAATGCGCTCACTTCACAGCTCACTTGGGATCTTGTCCCGAGACTAGATGGGGTGAATGTGATTAGTTGCATGTGGTTATATCGTCACAAAAGAGATAGTGGTGAGCTTGAAAGAGATAAGGTGAGACTTGTGGCAAATGGCACGAGGCAATAATAGGGAGTTGATTGTGGTTAAACCTTCAGTCCAGTGGTTAAACCAACCACTATACGCACTGTTTGAGCATAGCTATGAAAAAGAATTGATCAATTTATCAACTTGATGTGAAAAATGCATTCTTACATAGGGATTTGAAAGAAACTGTATATATGCATCAACCACCTGGCTTTGTGCATCCATATGCTCCTCAGTATCTCTGCCGTCTTCAAAAGTCACTCTATGGCTTGAAATAAGCCCACAGGGCTTGGTATGAGCGTTTTGCCACTTACATAATGCAGATCGGGTTCGTATGCAGCAAAAGTGATAATTTACTTTTTATTTTTCATCGAGGTAATGACACTGCATACCTTTTGCTCTATGTGGATGATATTATTCTGACTACCTCATCTGATGTGCTGAAACACGAAATCATTACCATGCTTAAATCCGAGTTTTCTATGAAAGACTTGGGTAAGTTGAGTTATGTTTTGGGGATTTCAGTGACCAGATCCGAAAATACAATGTTTCTGTGCCAGCGTAAGTATGCCGAAGAAATTGTTTACAGGGCTAAAATGGCAAAATGCAAGATCATGCCCACTCCAGTCGACTCAAAAGTCAAAACTTAGTACCAATGACGGGGATCATGTGCTCGATCCTTCTCTTTATAGGAGTCTTGTTGGTGCACTTCAGTATCTTACCTTCACTAGGCCCGATATTGCCTATGTCGTTCAGCAGGTGTGTTTGTTCGTGCATGCTCCCTGGGAGCCTCACTTTACCGCTCTTAAACATATCATTCGGTACATTAAGGGTACTCTTGACTCCGGATTACATCTTTATCCATCTGCACTGACCAGACTGATATCGTATACAGACGCCGATATTCTCCATATATTCTGTAATTAGGATTTTGATGTACTTATGGAAACTAGATATCCTCATACAATTAGGATTTGTACTTGTAAACAACTATATATATTTGTATCAATGAGAAGCATCCAATCAAGGAGAATTTCATAATTCTACAATATTATTACACAATATTTGAAAATGGTTGTTATAGAGAGGTAATTTTATAAAGAGTGTACCGCTATAATGAATGTCATTGTTGTTATCGAGAAGTAAAATATAACATAAAAAATCGATTCCGGAGAAAATCAGACCATTATATTAAAATGTTGTTACAGTGAATGAAAATTATAAAAATGCTTTACAGTACTTTTTTGTCATAATAAGTTTCATACATGAATTAAAATGTCGACATGCCCGGAAGCCCACGCTACTACTAGTTCAAATTTAGCGGTACAATGAGAAAAATGAGATTCACAAATAACTAAAATTAATATCTTCATGAATTTGTTCTATGTGGTGGCTGTCCAAATCACTCGCCCCATAAAAAGAAAATATCTTGCATGTGAGCTATTTGCTAGTTGTGTTCTTCATTGCAAGATATTCTATTTCTTTTGAGATTGATATACAAAATGAATTAATTTAGTTTCTTATTTATAAGATAAAGAAAATTGTTGTGAGGCTATTCAGAAAGCTGCTGACAAGGTTTTTTTCAGAAACTGCTTGCAAGCTATTTGTTTGATTATAAGCCTCGGGAATCTGTTGCAAGACTTTTCAGAAACCTACGTGAAACCTACTTGCATGAACGACTTGCAAGCTACTTATTTAATTATAAGCTTATTCAGAAAGTTATAGAAGTACTTAGATGGACATTCACACTACATTATATTTATAACAATTTGAAATTTATTGCTTTTTATATCTTTAGGAATGATATTGTGTTGTTAGCATATCCATATCTATATACAAAAGTATGACAATTTAAAATAAAATATTAATGGACCAAATTGACTTATAATGTTACTTCTGTGCCCTTCAAACCAAACACCTACCCTTATCTCCAGATTTTTGTACCAAAAGTAAACTATTGTTTGATATATATTAAGTAATATTTTATTAAGATAAAGTTGTAGTACTTCTTAAAATGCACAATGAATCATTAATTAAATAAAAAGACGCGCGAGTCCTGCATCTACCAACACTTATTGGTGTCTATTCAATATTGCAGTTGTTTTCCTGTCTTGCAATATATTTATGTCAACCTTTAGAATGTCTATTAAATTTAGGTTCCTTTCATCTTCCAGTTCTCTTTTTATATGAACGAATCTTTATCTTTTCTATCTCCATTTCTGTAGAGGTCCAACCATTGCGAAAATTAGCGTAACTAAAATTGTTGTTGAACTTCATGGCTTTCATTTAGTGAGTACAATTGTTACTCTCCTTCCATTTTTACTTATCCTCTATTGATTTGGCACATCCTTAAGGAGTCATAAATAGAATGAAAATCTTACGATATCATCTAATAATAATAAGAGTAAAATATGTATTAAATGATAAATTATCTCTTAATTTTTCAAACTAGACATGTAAAAGTGGAGATCTATTTTTAGTATACAGAACACATAAAAATGAACGGAGGGAGTATTATTTGAAATTTTACTGCTTTGTTATATATTTCTTCATCGTTGAATTATTGTTGAATTATAGTTAATGTTATGTCTCAGTTTGTGTGTGTTGTGTTGAACGAATATGTTGACACAACAAACGGGTCTTCGCCTCTTGGAGTCTGTATTAATGAGGAAGTTAATATCCACGGTGTTGTAGTACTCCCTCCATTCATTTTTACTTGTCTTGCATTGATTTTACACATCCTTATAAGGTGCCATAAGTGATTGAAACCGTAACAACAACACAACTGTGTATCCCACGGAATTCTAGTGTATTTAGGTTTCTTACCTTATTTTTAGTATTTTTGTACAAGTGTAATTAGGATATTAGTATTATAGTAGGAATAAAATTTTGCATATTTAGAGATTGTATATTGTATATATAGACCTCTTCATTAATGAAAATAATCACGAGATTATTTTCTTTCATGGTATCAGAAGTCTAGGGCACATAATTTCCTTCTCCACATAACTTCCGTAGCCCCTCTTCTCGGAACTCAACAGGCCGTCGGCCACTGTTCGAAATTTCGTTCTCGGAATTCTTCTTGTTTTTTTTCCTTTTAAATTTCTTTTCCAAATCCCTCACCTGTTGTTCTTTCATTATGTCTACATCAAATAACATGTTTCATCCTGCCCTTACAGTCTCCAACATCAAAAACTACATCCCTATTGTTCTTGAGATGGAAAGCATCCAATACGCGATGTGGGCGGAATTTTTTAAGGTTCACACACGCTCGCATCAAGTGCTTCATCACATCATCCCCTCGGTCACTGGCAATGAGAAGGTGCCTGCCCCGGAGGATGACCCGGTGTTCTGGACAACCCTTGATGCTACCATTCTCCAGTGGATTTATTCCACTATCTCTATAGACCTCTTGCAGACAATTATTGATCCCGACGCTACGTCGATGGAAACTTGGAATAGGGTGCGTGATATTTTCCAAGTAACAAAAATTCCCATATTGTCGCTCTTGAGGAATTTTCCCATGTCAACATGGAGGCTTTTCCAAATGTCTCAGCCTATTGTAAAAGGCTGAAGGAATTGGCGGATCAATTCAAGAACGTTGGTGCGCTCGTCACTAATGATCGTCTTGTTTTTCAGATGATTGTAGGCCTATCCGAGGCTTATAATGGCGTCGGGACGCTTCTTCGTCAAAGTAATCCTCTTCCTCCATTCTACCAGGCCCATTCCATGCTCACATTAAAAGAGGCCATCTTGGCTAAAAAAGCGGGTACTGGAGCTAATTCCGTCGTGATGATAGCCACCTCCAATGACGCTCCCGTGTTTTCGGATAATTCTACCCAAAATCGTAACATCGGTGGAGGCAAAAAAGGTCAAAATTGGATAAATAATGGCAAAAATTATGGTAGAGGCCAGGGCAGTGGCGGTGTCAACAACGGTAGTAGGAGCGGTGTGGCGGACGTGGTGGCAGTGGGATGGCGGGGCCACAGTACCACTGTCCACAACATTGGGCCAATGCAACCTGGTCGTGGGGCTGCTGGGCCAGTGGCCAATAGCCCAACATGACCTGCCCTCCCTTTCCAGCAACGTCAGTGAATTGGCCAGTTGCCCATCTTATCCAGTAAATTGGGCAGGCCCCAATTCCTAGTCCCAGTTGTCTCAGCCCAGGCAGTAGGCTAGCCTACTTAGGTCTCGGCCTCAGCAGGCCTTCGTTGCCGCGGGCCCAGTTCCCGGTCCAATACCTACGGATATTGAGGCTAGAATGGATACACTTGATTAAATCCCCCGGATGCAAATTGGTATATGGACACCGGAGCCACTTCTCATATGACGTCCGCACAAGGTAACCTCTCGTCTTATTTCAATTTGAGCAATAATCGAGGCATAATTGATGGTAATGGCAATTCAATCCTAATTCATGGTTATGGTCACACAAATTTGCCCCCTCCACATCCACCTTTAGTTCTAGAAAATGTCCTTTATTTAAATAAAAATTTGGTGTCTGACCGAAAATTGACAACTGATAATTGGATTTCTGTTGACTTTGACCCCTTTGATTTTTTTGTGAAGGATTTCACGAATGGGATACCTCTAATGAGATGTAATATTCGGGGATAACTTTATCCACTTACTACCACCATCAATTCCACGAGTCAAGCCACTCCATCAACATTTGCCGCCCTTGCTCTCTCTTTGTGGCATGCACGTTTGGGTCATCCGGGGTCGTCTATTATTTCTTCTCTTCAAAATAATTTTTTTATTGATTGTAAGAGTACACGTAGTACTCAGATTTGTCATTCTTATCCATTAGGGAAACATGTTAGATTACCTTTTGTCTCCTCTTCTTCGAGAATATTGATGCCTTTTGACATTATTCATAGTGATTTATGGACATCTCCCGTTTTAAGTTCTTTGGGTCATCGTTATTATGTGTTATTCTTGGATGATTATTCTAATTTTTTGTGGACTTTTTCTTTGTCTAAAAAGTCTCAAGTGTTTTCAACCTTCTTAAACTTTAGAGCATTCATCCGTACCTAATTTGAACGGAATTTAAAATATTAAATGTGATAATGGAAGAGAATATGATAATGGGCCGTTTCGAGCCTTTTGTGACACTCATGGCATATTTTTTCGGTTTTCTTGTCCCCATACGTCCTCACAAATTGGGATGGCCGAAAGAAAAATTCGTATCATTAATAATATTATCTGAACCTTGCTAGCCCATGCTTCATTACCTCCTTCTTTTTGGCATCATGTGTTACAAATGGCTACCTACCTCCTTAACATTCTCCCTAACAAAGGTTTAGCATATCAATCCCCGCTTAAGATTCTTTACAATAAAGATCCCTTGTATTATCATCTTAGGGTGTTTGTGCTATCCATTTTTCCATCCACTACAATTAACAAACATCAAGCCAGTCTACCGCTTGTGTATTTTGGGTTATTCGTCTAATCATCGTGGTTACAAATGTTTTAATTTATCTTCAAATAAAATCATAATTAGTCGCCATGTTATTTTTTTATGAAACCCAATTTCTGTTTGCTAAATTGAATAATTCCGTGTCTAGTTCCTATAATTTTTTGGATGATGGGCCAACATTTCCGGTCTTTGGATCGGCCCACAAGCCCACTGCCTGCTGGCCCAACAGACCTCGTACCTAGTCCCGAGTCTCGGTCTAGTTTACACCTTAGTCCAATTGATACTGCGGGTTCTGGGCCTGCTGGCCCACTTCTTGCTGGCCTAATTAATCCTACCCGCGGCCTATTCCAGTTATTGGGCCAGCAGGCCCACTGCCTGCTAGCTAGTCCAAAATGAACCTACCACCACCCCGAAACCCGTCGCCGTCTTTCTCGAGTCAAGGTCCTATTACTCATAGTCAACGGGGTATTTTAAAACTAAAATGACATTTTAATCTTAATTCTAATATCACTAAATCACCCCTACAACGTAACCCATTGTCTGCCCTTCATGACCCGAATTGGAAAATGGCCATGAATGACGAATATAATGATCTTATTGAAAATAAGACGTGGGAGTTGGTGCCCCGTCTGCCTGGTGTCAATATTATTCGTTCTATGTGAATTTTTACTCATAAAGAAAATTCTGACGATTCTTTTGAGAGGCATAAGGCCCGTTTTGTAGGGGATGATCAAACACAACAGGTTCGCGTGGATTTTGGAGAGAAATTTAATCTGGTGGTCAAACCGGCAACCATTCACATTGTGCTTAGTCTTGCTCTCTCGAAAGCATAGCCCATTCATCAGCTGGATGTGAAAATGCTTTCTTACACGGTGATCTTAAGGAGACAGTCTACATGCATCAGCCCTTGGGTTTTAAGGACCCCAATTATCCTCACCACGTCTGTTTGCTAAAGAAGTCATTCTATGTGCTTAAGCAGGCCCCACAAGCTTGGTATAAGAGGTTTGTAGATTTTGTGTCTACTATTGGGTTTTCTCACAGTAGGTATGATCATTCTCTATTCATCTATCGCCGTGGTACATCTCTAGCATATATTCTCTTATATGTGGATGATATAATTTTGGTTGCATCCTCTAATACTTTACTCAAGTCTATCCTGTCCTTTCTCAGTTCAGAATTTTCTATGAAAGACTTGGGGCCCTTGAGTTATTTTTTGGGCATAGCTGTAACTCAACATGCAAGTAGTCTATTTTTATCTCAGAAGAAGTATGCGGCTGAGATTATTGAGAGAGCTGGCATGTCATCTTGCAAGTCCTCTTTCACTCCGGTTAATATCAAACCGAAGCTGAGTGCTACTTCTAGCACACCATATGAGGATCCCACCCACTATCATAGTCTTGTAGGGGCTCTTTAGTAACTTACTTTCACAAAACCAGATATTACTTATGTAATTTAGCATGTGTATTTATTTATGCATGATCCGCAGATTGAGCACGTGCATGCGCTCAAACGCATTATACGATATATACAGGGCATACTTGATTATGGATTGCATTTATATCCATCCCCCGTCTCTACTCTCGTGTCGTATACAGATGCTGATTAGGGTGGATGTCCAGATATCAGACGTTCAACGTCTGGTTATTATATGTTTCTTGGTGATAACTTGGTCTCTTGGTCTGCAAAACTCCAAGCTACATTATCGCGATCCAGTGCGGAGGCCGAGTATCGAGGAGTAGCCAATGTGGTGTCAGAGTCATGTTGGCTACATAATCTTTTATTAGAGCTTCATTTTTTCTATCCAGAAAGCTACCCTGGTCTACTGTGATAATGTTAGTGTCATCTATCTCTTTGGGAATTCAGTCCAACATTAGCGCACTAAACATATCGAGATGGATATTCACTTTGTTCGCGAAAGGTATCTCGTGGAAAAGTACGTGTCTTGCATGTCCCTTCAAGGTACCAAATTGCTGACATCTTTACTAAGGGTCTTCCCTTGGTTCTGTTTGAAGATTTTAGGGACAGTCTCAGTGTACGACAACCGTCCGCTATGACTGTGGGGGTGTGATAGAAATCGTAACAACAACTGAACCGTGTATCCCACGGAATTCTAGTGTATTTAGGTTTCTTACCTTATTTGGTAGAATTCTTGTACAAGTGTAATTATGATATTAGTATTATAGTAGGAATATGATTTTCTATATTTAGAGATTGTATATATAGACATCTTCATTAATGAGAATAATCAAGAGATTATATTCTTTCAATAATTATAATGATAATTTTACTATATCACCCCTAATAGTATTATTAAGTCATCTAATGATTGAAATCAATTAAACATACTTCAAAAGTTGTGCAATCACTATAATTTCTTGAAGTTTTCAATCCAATAATTAATAATAAGATAAAATAAAAAAAATGATAAATTATTACTTGATTTTGCTAACTAAAAAAATAAAAATAGACAACTATTTTTAATATAGAAAACAATTGAAAATTGACGGAGGTGATAAAAGTTTTCGGGAGGGAGTCATATGACTCTAAGGGTCCCAGATAGGTGGCCAGCACATGAGTCTTGTAAAAAAAAAAAGGAAAAGGACCAAAAATAGCTCCAATAAATGGCTCAGAAATACTCTCTGTATATCTTTGATCTAAAAATATCTTCAACTTTTAGTTTTAACTCAAGGATACCCTTCTTCCACATTTTGATCTAAAAATATCCTCAACTTTTATTTTTGACTCTAGAATACTCCTTCTTTCTAAATACCCTCAACCTGTTTTAGCTCTAAGAAACCCTCCTTCCCCCTTTTGATATTCTTCCAACCAAAGGCAAACTCAAAATAAGCGCAATGGGGCACCACTATCTTTAGTAGTCAATTACTAGCGATAAAATATCTTTATTTTATACTATACTAAGATGGGCGGGAACTTGAATGTGATTATCCCATCCGAATGATCATTAAATTGTAATAAAATTGTCATATCAACCACAAAAAATGTGCAGCTAAGGTTAGTTCAAAAATATCCTCTTCCAACTCCATACCCCCTTTAATTTCCAACCCATTCCTACACCAGCAGTATCTGCTAGCCTCAGCTCTTTCCTTGCTAAACTAATTATCCCATCCAAATGACCATCAAACTGTAAGACAACAAAACACCTGAAAAACGTAACTAATTTATTATTGTAAAAGTAATTAACCAAGACTTGAACACTATACTTGACCACAATATACACCAAGTTCTTACTTGGTCTCACTTCTTGAGAACCTCTTACTCACTTAATTACAACTCAAATAGACCACCTCTATTTATAGGTGGTGATGGAAAAATCTAGTTAGGATACTTAATTACTACTCTATTCTAGAATATTTCTCACTACCTTTTTCTAGAATCACTCTTCTATTTATTTCTAGAGTTATTCTTTCTAGTCTCTACTTTATAACTTTCATCCTAAAGTTCTTCTTTCAACTCTCTAGAACTACTTGAACATTCTAGATTGATTATCCATTGTCTTGGATACTAAGTTGATGATGACTTTTAACACTCCCCCTCAGCACCAACTTAATTTGTTTTTGCATCCCTAACTCTTCTTCAGCTACAACAACATTGGCATACTTGAGATTTGGCTTTCGAACTCTTGTCGATCTCCGAGGCTATGGGCTTACTCCTTCTGGTTGACAGTCTTCTACTCTTTGATGCATGCCTGTTTGCCACGGATTATGTGTTGCCTCGTCCTCGGTATTTTCTTCCTCACTTTGATCTTCATGTTCCTTTTCTGGACTTGGATGTACTTCAACAATTTGCTCCCCCATCTTCTTTTGCAAATTATCTTCTATTTCCTTGGAATCTGGTAACTCTTCCTTTTGAGGTGACAACATGATGCCGCCTCATCGAAGACGATATTTCTTGATGTATAACACTTTCCAGTTGCTGGGTCGCAGCATTTCCACCCTTTCCTTTGGTTGTCGTATCCCACAAAGATATATTGTATCGCCTTTTTATAAAATTTGTTGCGTAGATGACTTGGCACAAACACGTAGCATACACAGCCAAATACTCGAAAGTGACTTACTGCAGATTTACTACCCCACAGTTTTTCAAAGGGTGAAACGAACCCTAACTTCGCTTGAGGAAGTCTATTGATGACATGAGCTGTTGTTTTCATACCTTCTGCCCAAAATCTTCCAGGAACATTCTTCGAATGTAGCATGCTTTCTCTGCAAGATACTGATTCTTTCTCTCAGCTACTCCATTCTATTGTGGCATATTTGCACATGTGAATTGATGGCGTATATGGCATTCTCGTAGGTACTGAGAGAACTCATCTGATGTATATTCACCACCGTTGTCTGTTCGGAGGCATTGGATTTTCTTGCCGAGTTCTCCTTCCGCTATTTCCTTGAACTCTTTAAATTTTGAAAAAGTTTCAAAATTTTCTTTTAGAAAGAAAACCCATACGTACCGTGAGAAGTCGTCAATGAATGTAACCATGTATTGCATGCCACTGATTGATGATTTCTTGACTCGCCCGAATACGTCAGAATGGACCAGCTCCAATGGTGCTTTGGCTTTGAACTTTGATTCTTCATACAGTAACTGATGCTCTTTACCGTATTGGTAGCCTGCACAAACAGTCTCTGTTCTGACCTCGAGTTGAGGAAGACCCTTCAACATAGATTTCTTCATCATCACCTTGAGTTTGTGATAGCTTACATGTTCAAGTATTGCATGCCACAAATTAGTTGTTTCGTTCTTTCGAGTCTTGTTTACATAAGCTGACTCTGCTGACATTACATAGACAGACTCTAAGCGTCGTCCTCTCATCATCGGTGTTCCAGAAATTTCAAGATCTTGATAGATCTTGACATCTTGAGGTCTGAATACGACATGGTGGCCTGATGCCATAAGTTGCGCTACTAATAGTAAGTTTTTCTTCATCCCAGGTACATGGTAGACATCCTGGAGTGAAACCTCTTTCAGATTGAATCTCGGCATGATTATTATTTTTCCGACATGAGCGATTGGTAGTCTTGAGTTGTTGGCTGTCACCACCACACGACCACCTATATACTCGGTCATGCTCTATATCTTCTCTTTATCTCCTGCCATATGATTTGAGCAGCCAGAGTCGAGTATCCAATCATTATTGTAGTCGATTGTTCCAGGAACGGTAACTGCCAGAGCTAATTCTTCTTCCTCCACGGCAAAAGATGTTTCAGCATCCCACTCTTCATCGCTTGTCTTTCCTGCATTTGACGTGGCTGCATTTCTTTCTGCAGTGTTCTTTTTGAACCAACAACTTTTAGTCATGTGACCCTTCTTCCCACAGTTTTAGCATTTTCCATCAAACTTATAGTTATTCTTTGACTGGCTACCCCGGTTGTCTTTCTTTTGAGCTTTTCCTGTTTGGGAGCTTCCATGATGGTTATCCTTGTCATCATGTTTTCTAGATTTCTACTAGCATTTGGTTGGGATCGACCTTTCTTATCACCTCTATAGAGTCCTTTTTCGTCACTCTTTAATGAGACTCCAGATATTTGCTTAGCCAACGCTTCTTGGTCAGCTAGCAAGTTTTCTAATTCAACAAGAGAAGGTTGGCTTGGCCAACCTTGTATTGTGGAAATAAAATTTCTATATTCTGGCTTTAATCCATGAATAATAATTCTTCTAATTCTAGTGGCTGACATGCCAGCAACAGAGTAATGTAGAAATTTCGCGACAAAGAGATTTTACCTTGGTAAAGTATTGGTTGATCGTCATGTCGCGTTGTCTGATAGAGAGAAACTCGTTCTCCAGGAGCTGCAGTCTCATATCATTCTTCTTGGTGAACAATGTTGCAAAAGTATCCCAGTTGGCCTGATGTGCTCCAACATTTTATCTTCAACTGTGGTTCGAATCGCAAACATGGCTTTGCTAGCTCTAATATTCCATTTCTTCAGAGCGGCTACGTCTTCTGGTTGTGTGACCTCATTGCCACCAACTATCTCCCACAAGTCTTGGCCTTGGAGATATGCTCCATATACATCGACCATGTGCTGTAATTCTGATTGTTAAGTTTCTTGATTCCACCGACCACTTGAAGGTCACCCATCGTGTCTTGGCTAAAATTCTATTTTTACCAAGAAAGCTTGATTTCGACAACAAGCTCTGTAGTACTAAACCACACACGAACACTCTAAGAACCGACCTGGATCTGATATCACTTGTAAGACAACACAACACGTGAAAAACGTAACTACTTTATTATTGTAAAAGTAATTACACCAAGACTTGAACACTATAACTTGACCACAATATACATCAATTTCTTACTTGCTCTCACTTCTTGAGAACTTACTCACTTAATTACAACTCAAATAGACCACCTCATGTGGTGATGCAAGAATCTAGTTAGGATACTTAATTATTACTCTATTCTAGAATATTCCTCACCACCTTTTTCTAAAATCACTCTTCTATTTATTTCTAGAGTTATTCTTTCTAGACTCTACTCTAGAACTTTCATCCTAAAGTTCTTCTATCAATTCTCTAGAACTACTTGAACATTCTTGATTGATTATCCATTGTCTTGGATATTAAGTTGATGATGACTTTTAACACAAAATGTAATAAATTTCTCATATTATCGACCAAAAATATGCAGCAAGGTTAGTCCAAAAATGTAACTGGACATTTTGCTTTGTTGTTTATTCAAAAGATATTACCTACTAACATACACTTTAAAACTTTTATAGCTAAACATATATTGGAACTAGACATCAAGCCGTAGTTATCAAACTTTACCTTCATCATATGGAGCATAATTTGGATTAAATAGTTGATCTTGACTTTGGATACCTGATGAATTTGTTTAGTATAAAATGAATAATGTGGGTTACAACAATTGCAGGAAACGGGAAGTAAGTAAATATTACAAATTGCTAGAAAGGATAAACTAAAGATTATAATAAACTGGAATCAAGAACAATACAAACTCCTTGTGATTTGCTGAGTCGAGTGATGTCACTCTGTCTTTAAGACAAAATTGCCCCGTATATATATCATTCTACGTTGTCGGGCAATAGTCTCCCAAGATACAACATCAACTTAACAAATTAGCAAAGGAAACTCAAGTGTTACTCTTGAAGAACTTTGAGTATAGTAAACTTGCTAGAGAGGAAGAAGAAGATTTCAGAAAATTTCTCTAAGTGTTTTTCTTTTGTGTGTTGAATAATTGAGCCAAAGGCCTCAATTTATAGTGTAAGGAGAAGACCCCTCAACTAGCCAACTAATGGCATTCAATAGTCATGTAATGACACTTATTGAGGGGTTACATTTAGCCAAATAATGGTTGTATTCATGTGCAAAATAATGGAGATTCAATGCTCCAAAATCAGCCCAAAAGTCAGAACTTTCCATCTTTCCGTCGCAGCATTCTGCCTCCGAAGTGTTGTGACTCTGTGAATTAGCACTGCGGCTCCAGTGACTGAACACCCAATTAGCGCCGCGGCACTGCCTGGGAGGCGCTGCGGTGCTCCGGCGCCTCCGCTCTGACGGGGCTGCGCCACGGCTCCGCGACAATTTCTGACTCGTTTCATCTTACACTTCGAACACTTCTTCCTTCGTTTACCAACGTGGAATACTTGTTATTTGGCAAACAACCATCCATCATTCTATGTCTCAAACGTTTTACGTACGTACCAATATCTCTTTCACTAATGAAATTTACGATACTTGGCACTACGTGTGCATGTTTGTGGAAAGAGATTTTGGCGCACTCACATGGTGGCTTTCCAGCATTCTTTTAGCGGACATATGTTGTATCTGGATAGGTAGCTTCCGCTTTGAACCTTCCATGGTGAATACCATCGGACTTACTTACTGCGCGGTGAATGTGATGTCTTGAACCGTCAGTGCTTAGTGTAAGCCAAGTCAATGGTACCAAAACAACAACTTCCCTTACTCTATTCTCCGTAATGTTTTGTCCGTTGTGGCCGTGGACACTTCTTGGATTCTTAAGTGCGTTCATTTGAGGCGGCATGTCCTCGCACTTAAATAGGTGATCTCCTACAAGGTATCATGATATACCCCACTTTACAAGTGTTAGGAACCATTAAAATTTTCCCAAACCTAACCTCAACCGTTGAGGATCATTAAAGGTTTTGGAAACTTAACCTTTACCCACATTGCAGATAGCACTCAATGTCTATTGTGGGAATGACTTTGGATTGATGTTTCTTTTACAGAAGTCACTTATCCGAAATGCTCATGCTTCCACCGAAGCACACAACTGAACCTTTACAGCTTACTTTTCCCATTGAACCTAATTCCTGGGATCTCCAGTTAGTACGGTTGGGTTACCATCGTATTTGTCCTTAGAGCTTGGGTTTTAAGCCCATCCCCCTAGACAGGAAGAATATCTGATCTTTGGGTAAGCCCCTTGTCAGTGGGTTCGCTATGTTATCCTTTGATTTTATGTAATCAATGGATATTATACCCATGATGATCAGCTGCCTAACGGTCTTATGTCTCCATCGAATATGACGAGACTTGCCATTGTTAATAGAAATCCGTGCCCTTCCTAGAGCCGACTGGCTATCGTAATGGATCATTACAGAAGGTACAGGTTTGTCCCAACAAGGGACATCCTCTAAGAAGTCGTAAAGCCACTCAGCTTCTTCTCTTGCTTTATCTAAAATGATAAACTCCGATTCCATCGTGGATCGGGTGATGCAAGTTTGCTTATAGGATATCCAAGACATAGCCCCACCACCAATTGTAAATATATACCCACTGGTGGACTTGGTGTTCTTTATATACAGATATCCAGTTTGCATCACTGTACCTCTCTAGTACAGCTGGATATCTTGAATAATGCAACCCGTAAGTTAGCGTGTATTTCAGGTATCGTAGTACCCGATTCAACGCCTTTCAATGATCATTACTCAAATTACGGGTAAACCTAGCCAACTTGTTGACTACATAAGTAATATCAGGTCGGGTGGAGTTTGTTATGTACATCAAACTCCCAATCACTTGGGCGTATTTCTCCTGGCATATGGGTGCACCACGATTTTTATCAAGCTTTTGATTTCTATCCAGTGGTGACTTAATAGGAGAACTGTCAAATATCTCAAACTTTCTCAACACATCCTCGATGTAGTGACACTGAGATAAGACTAGTCCGCCAGACGTCTTAGATATCTTTATCCCTAAGATGACATTTGTGATACCCATATCCTTCATGTCGAAACATTGTTTCAACATGTTCTTAGTCTCTAGGATCAAGCTAAGACTGCTCCCTGTGATCAACATGTCATCTACGTACAGGCATATCATGACGAATGAGTCAGAGTTACCTTTCGTGTAGACACAGTTGACACACTCATTAATGGATAAATTCTTCGATAGTAGAGTACTATCAAATTTTTTATGTCATTGCTTCGGGGCCTGTTTCAGCCCGTACAGAGATTTGACAAGTCGACAGACTTTCTTCTCTTGCCCTGGAACCACATACCTCTCGGATTGTTCTATATAAATTTCTTCTTCCAAATCACCATTTAGGAAGGCTATCTTGACATCCATTTGATGTATCTCAAGGTCACGTAACGCTGCGATCGCAATGAATACTCATATGGACGTCATCCTAGACACCAGGGAGTACGTGTCAAAATAGTCAAGGCCCTCCTTCTGCCGATAGCGCTTGACTACCAACCTAGCCTTGTACTTATCTATAGACCCATCTACTTTATACTTCCATTTGAGTATCTATTTACAACCCAACAGTTTATTTTTTGGAGGAAGATCAACCAATTCCCAAGTATGGTTATGCAGGATGCAGTCTATTTCACTCTCAATAGCTTCTTTCTAGAGCGGTGCCTCTGGAGTTGACAATGCTTCAGCAATTGTCCTTGGTTCGTCATCAACCATATAACCTACAAAGTCAGGACCGAAGAATTTATCCTTCCTGGCCCTTTTACTTCACAACGGTTCCATCTCTGGAGTCTCCAAGTTCTAATCTGGAACACTAGATTCCAGATAGTCAACCACTTTGAAGTCCACTAGATCTGAACCATCTAGATCCGGGCCGTCAACGACTCCCGATTCCTGAGAGCTGTGTTCATAACTTCGTTTGTGAGAGGTTATGTCTTTTTCCTTTATAGGAAAAGTATCCTCAAAGAATTGAGCTTTCCTTGATTCCATGATTGTACTCCCGTGGATATCTGGAATATCTGACTTATGCACTAAGAAGCGATAAGCACTACCGTTATTTACATATCCGATGAAAATGCAATCTACAGTCTTAGGCCCAATCTTGACCTGCTTTGGTTTGGGCACTTCGACCTTTGCCAAACAACCCCACGCCTTTAAATATTTATAGGTGAGTTTCTTTTCCTTCCATGATTCATATGGAGTTTTGTCCTTACCCTTATGTGGGCCTCTATTAAGAATCGTATTAGTGGAAAGGACGGCTTCTCCCCACATGTTTTGGGGAAGACCGGAATTGATGAGCAAGACATTCATCATTTCTTTCAACGTGTGGTTTTTGCGTTCAACAACACCGTTCGACTGAGGTGAGTATGGAGCCGTCGTTTGATGAACAATGCCCGATTCAGCACAATATTCCTCAAATGGCGCTACGTAATCTCCCCCTCTATCGCTACGAATGGATTTAATCCGCATGCTTAGTTGATTTTCAACTTCTGCTTTGTAACGTCGGAACGCTTCAAAGGCTTCATCTTTACTTTTCAACAAGTAAAGGTAACAATACCTTGTGCTATCATCAATGATTTTCACAAAGTACTTATTCCCTCCCTTAGTTTGTGCAAACTTCAAATCACATATATCTGTGTGAATAAGTTCTAGAGGAGCGGTATTCCTTTCGACGGATCGAAAAGGAATCTTTGTGAGTTTTGCCTCTACGCACACCTCACACTTATGTTGAGGGTTTATGTCGATAGACGGCAACAACTCCAACTTCACCAACCTTTGGATGGACTTGTAGTTAACATGTCCTAATCTATGATGCCATAAATTAGAAGACTCAAGCAAGTAAGAAGAAGCTTCAATATTATTGCTTGAACGTATTATAGACATGGCGTTAACTTTGAAGAGGCCTTCACAGACGAAGCCTCTTCCCAAAAAATTTCAATTCTTGGTGATTACAAACTTATTGGACCCAAATACTAGCCTAAAACCAACATTAACCAATAAATGACCTGAAATTAAATTCCTCCTAATCTCAGGGACATGCATCACCTCCTTCAGAGTGAGCTCCTTTCCAGAAGTCATCTTCAGGACTACCTTTCCTACCCCTAGTACGTCAGAGGAAGCGTTATTACCCATGAACAACTTCTTGTTTGTAACTGGTGTATATGTGGAGAAGGCATCTCTATTGGAACAGATGTGTCTGGTGGCACCCGTGTCCATCCACCATTTCATGGGATTCTCAACAAGGTTTGCTTCGAGCACCACCACCGAGAACTCCTCAATCATGTCGTCAAGAAGCCTATCTTTGACGACGTTAACCTGTGTCTTGCCTTTGGCCTTGGCCTTCTCTTGTTGCTCAGTCTTAAGCTTGCGGAAGTCCTTGATCATGTGACCAGGTTTTCCACAGTGGTGACAGTTCCCCTTGAGCTTCTCCACCGCCTGGGTCTTGCCATCTTTCTGGAACTTGCGCTTCTTGCTTGGGTTCCCTTTGGGCTCAGCCAAATTTGCCGTTGCCTTAGCGGGTTGTTTTCCCCTAAGCAAGGCCTTCTTATTATCTTCTTGAATCTGGAGTTTGATAATAAGTTCCTCAAAGGTCATTTCCTTTTTCTTGAGTTTTAAGTAACTCATAAACTCATTCCACGAGGGAGGTAACTTCTCAATTAGTGATGCAACCAAAAACTGCTCATTTGGTTTCATACCTTCCAAATCCAAGTGATGTAGAATCATTTGAAATTATTGGACTTGGGACATCACAGTTTTGCTAACCACCATTTGAAATTTCAGGAATTTTCCAACGATGAATTTCTTCATACCAGCATCTTGTGCGTTGTACTTCTTCTGCAGTTTTTCCCATAACTCTTTGGCGGTGCCTACGGTGCAATACACCGTGTAGAGTGGGTCTGACAGATAATTCAAAATATAGTTCTTACACATGAAGGCACTATGACTCCATGCATCAAGAGCCATCTTCATGCCATTAATGACATGGATACCTTGGCCCCCTTCAGTCGTTTCATTAGGGTGAGGGTCCATTTCATCTCCAGCTTGTGGAGGACCTTCTGTTAGGAACTGAGCCAATCCCATAACAGTCAGATAAAACAACATCTTCTGCTGCCATCTCTTAAAGTTGGAACCCATGAACTTTTCTGGGCGTTCATGGTGGAATCCAGAGGGTGGAGAAATTGTAACGTTCCCTTGAGCACCAGGAAAGGCATTAGATGTGCCTTGAGCAGCATTGGGTGTGCCTTGAGCAGCAGTGGGGAAGGCAGAGGGGTTGCCTTGAGCAGCAACAACATTATCAGAAGCGAGTTGTTCTCTTCCAGTCATCTTTCCAAGCACTTACAACAATCTTGTCTTAAAATTGTGGGTTACAACAATTGCAGGAAACGGGAAGTAAGTAAATATTACAAATTGCTGGAAAGGATAAACTAAAGATTACAACAAACTGGAACCAAGAACAATACAAACTCCTTGTGATTTGCTGAGTCGAGTGATGACACTCTGTCTTTAAGACAAGATTGCCCCGTATATATATCCTTCTACATTGTCTTTTTCTCATTTCCAGGCAAAACAAATCCCTTGGGTTGTTCCATATAAATTTCTTCATCAAAATCACCATTAAGAAAAGCCGTTTTTACATCCATTTGATGCACATGCAAATTGTTCAACGAAGCAATTGCAAATAGCACTCTAATAGATGTTAATCTTGCTACCTGAGCATATCTGTCAAAATAGTCAATACCATGTCTTTGTTTAAACCCTTTGGCTACGAATCTAGCCTTGTAAGTTTGCAAAGAGCCATCGGTATTATACTTTCTACGAAAGACCCATTTATTTGTAATTGGTTTAGATCCCGATGGAAGATCAACCAATATCCATGTCTGATTTGACATAATTGAATCCATTTCATCATTCACATCCTCTCTCCAAAAGGAGGCATCTCTTGAAGACATAGCTTAATTAAATGTCTTTGGATCTGCTTCAACATTTAGCAATAATGGTACTTTATTTAGTATATTATTTGTATCCCCTTCAACCAAGAAGAGTAATGCTTGTGATGAAATAAAATTCGGTGATAATTTTTTTCCTTTTCTTTCACGTTAACTTCTCCTTGGTTCGAAAGATGTCATAGACTCTTTCCTTTTATAATCAGTAGAAACACCAAGAGAATCATCACATGGTTGATCAATGATAGATTCTAATTGAGTTACAGAATCATGGTTAAACTTATTTTCAATAAATTCAACATATCTTGATTCAACAATGATAGTATAATCTAAATTTAATAATCTATAAGCCTTGGAACTCTTAGCATATCCCACAAAAACACTTTTAATACCTCTAGCATCTAACTTAGATGATTTTGGGTCATGCTTTCTATAAAAAGCTAAACAACCCCATACCCTTAAATACATCAAGTTTGGTTTTCTTCCTTTCCAAATTTCATAGGGAGATACATGTGTTTTTAGAGAGGTAATTCTATTATGAACATGACATGCAGTGAGTAATGCTTCCCCCCATAAGTGTTTTGTTAACTTAGAATTAAGAATCATAGAATTTATCATATCTATAAAAATTCTATTCTTTCTTTTGGCCATACCATTTTGTTGAGGAGTAAAAGGTAATGTTCTTTAGTGAATAATTCCATGTTCTTCACAAAATTTATCAAATTTATTAGATAAATATTCACCTCCTCTATCACTTCGAACCATTTTGATTTTCTTATCTTTTTGGTTCTCAACTTCAGCCTTGAAAATTTTAAATTTCTCAAAGGCTTCATCTTTTGTTTTAAGTAAGTACACATGAGTGTATCTTGAACAATCATCAATGAAAGTGATAAAGTATATTTTTCCTCCTCTAGTCAAAACACCGTTATACTCACAAATATCGGTATGAATTAAATCCAATATTTGAGTATTTCGTTCAACACTTAGAAACGGTTTCTTAGTCAATTTTGCTTGGATGCATATTTCACATTTATCAGTTTTTATATCTTTGCAATTAATCAAACCATGCTTGGACATGCACTTCAAAGATAAAAATTTAAATGTGCTAATCTAGCATGCCAATTATCAAAAGACTCAACAATATAAGAAGAATTAAAATTATTATTATTAATGCTTAGCTTATACATTCTATCACAAGAATACCCTTTACCTACAAATATTGCATTCTTTGATACAATACAATTATTTTCCGCAAGAACAATCTTAAGCTCATTCTTACACAGGCGACTAGCAGAAATAAGATTCTTCCTAATGGAAGGAACATGGAAGACATTGTTCAATGTGATCTTCTTTCCGGAAGTAAAGTTAATTTTCACCATACCTTTACCGGCAACCACGGCTGAATCATTGTTCCTCATAAGAACCTTTTGTCCTTCATTCTCCATTTTGTAAGACATAAATAGATTATTGTCATTACAAATATGAATGGTTGCGCCCGAGTCGAGCCACCAATCCGAAGACTCTATTTCAGCCATACTGATTTGGGTAATCATGCCAATTTGTATTTCGGAGACCATAGCACAAATTTCTTCAATTTTCTCCTCAATAACATTGGACTTGTTGGAATTTCCTTCTTCTTGATTTTGCAGTCACTTTTGCGATGACCCTTTTTTCCATAATTAAAACAATTTCCAGTGAACTTTGTGGGCCATTACCGGACTTCTTGAATTTCTGATTGTTTTTTATTTTGATATTCTTTGAGAACTTACTAGCTTCAGCGACATTAACTTTGGAAGAATCATATTTGTTTTTAGAATCACGAGATCTAGTCTAAATCCTTCAATGGTACGTAGTCAAATATTAGAAAATTCATTTCTAATCAATAATGCAATTAAGAAGCTAATTCTTCCAAAGGTATGTCCTCTCTTTTATGAATAATTTTTTTTCTATAACCATTCCAACTTTGAGGCAATTTAGCAATAATTGTCCTCACTAGAAATGGTTCGGAAATTTCAACTTTCAATTCTCGAAGCTTAGTAACAATAACTTGCAATTCATGTAGTTGATCAAGAACGGACTTTGTGTCAATCATGGTAAATTCAAGATATTTAAATACAAGAAATTTATCCGTACCTTCTTTCTCTATCTTATATTTATACTCGAGAGCATTCTAAATTTCAACCGGAGATTCCATCAAGTTGTAGAGATCATAGTGCCTATCGGAAAGAGTATTGAGAATGTGACCTCTACACATCATCTTCACGTTTTTTCCTAGCTGCCTTGATCACTTTTATGTCATCTTCCTTTGGCTCTGGAAGTGGTGGAAACTTTGGATCAAGCACATAAGCAATCTTGAGCACAGTGAGAAGAAAGAACAATTTTTCTTTCCAGTGAGTGAAGTTGGTGTCGTCAAAGCGATCAAGTTGAACATTTGAATTGAGGAACGAAGTCATATCTTTAGAAGCCTCCATTGAAAAATTAAAACATTAAAGATTGTTGGAGTAAAATAAGAATAAGGAGGCAAAAGAAGAGAAATGACAAAACAGGATTTGAGGCGTGTAGAAACATTTTCTTTTAAGATTTTATTTTCCCTCACCAACACAAGGTTTGCTAAGAGTTTATGAAAAATTACCCCCAAGATACAACAAATCCTATACACTATCTCAAGCAAATAAGATGGTATTTCTAGAACTAATTATACATCTATATTGATCTATATCCCAATCTATAGTCAAATCTGGATAATTTATAGACTTTTAAGTCTCTTTTCATAATGGACACAACCCTTCTCAAAGAAGTATCATTTCATAAGGCTACGACCTTTGAATGGTGTCCATCCTTAAAGACACAATATTTGAATGATGTTTATTCATAAAGACACTACCATTCAAATATATTTATTCACAAAGACACAATCTTTCAAGTGAGTAACCTTCTATCGAAGGTATTTTATCTCGAATTAAAAGGTTGTCTGACAGAGCGTGCCCACACCTAATCACTAAAATCCTTCTGTAAAAAATGAATAATTGTGAATAATATTATAATCTCACTTACAAAGGACTGGAAGTGATGTGAAATGAAGCTCCAAGTCGAGGTATAGGATTTATATACGAAAAAACTGATGCCACCGCCAAGATGTACGCCCGGAAGTACGGGCCTACTTTTTTCTATACGGACTATACATTTCACGGTACTTCTCATATTGACTCTATTATATTGGAAAGTACTGTACTTGAATTTAGATAGGTTATTCATTTAATAATTCCTTAGGAGATATACCTCCCATAAGTTGGGCCAAAATCCTGTCCCGAATTTTGTGCACCTTTCCCTAAATTTTGACGAACTTAACTTCTTTGATTCGCTTGGTCTCAGGACCCTTAGATACAATCTCAATACTTTACAATAAGTCTTACTTACCCTCATATGATCCCACAACTCATTTAAACTTACATTAATCTGCTTATGATGCAATCAACACAACCGTAGAGGCGGGTCAATATCAATATCTATACCAGAGATTGCTTTTAACTTAGTGATAAGGAGTTGCGGAAAAGTCCCCGAAAAAAGGAAGCGACTTTTCCTGGAAGAGCAGAAGGGACAGTCGATGGAGTATGACGAACTTATCACTTCTCAAACCTTGCAACTCCATAAATTCCAACATGATTACTTTTATTGAATTCTCAAGTTGATCTTTTCCTTGGAATTAGGTCAACTTACTCACAACGAATACCTCGTACAGAAGTACGGGATGTAACATTATCTGTAGGAATCCTGTCTCTCAGAGCTCTCCAAAGAATAAAGTTCATTTTAATGGCACCTTATTTTGCCAGGTTAATGAATCAATCCAGCTCTTTGACCTTTTCTGTCTCAAAATATTCTAAGCATATGAAACTGTGAATTTTCCTCTCTGATCAACTGTCCAAATAGGGGTATCTTTTATTTCCAAGTTCAGCTTGATCTTCTTGTTGTAGATATGAGTTAAAACACCATTTGGGATATACACATCCCATCCCTAGTGCCAATGTTCATTTCTGAATGTATCAGCTATATTGACATCTCTTGATTTCCTTTCTTCAAGGAGAAATTTCCAAAGTGCCCCAATATCTGTCCAATTATCATACAAAAGAGATACTCCATCCTCTCTTTTTATATATATATATATATTTGATTCCTTAGTATGTGTTTTTGTTGGGTGATAAATGAGTGGTTCCGGCTAAGATGAACTAAGTCCAACATAAGCGGATTGATAAAGGGAAAAAGACATGGTGTTACACTCATCAATTTAAATGACCCAGTTTTGAACTATATGATCCGAAATACATTTTAGGCCCAAAATAGAACAAGTTAAAGCAAACTAATAGAATTTCAATACACATTTTTAACACCATTTTCCTACTATTCAAGAATTTAAAATTCCTAAAACACTTTCTCTCTTTTATTTTCCTGGAGAACAGTCGACTCGATATTCTTCTCCTGCAAAGTAACGCTAGAGCTCCCGCGAGCTAGAGTAACCAACGACGACGCACAAACCATTGCTCGTCCTCTCTCCTCTTTCTCTTTCTTCTTTGTTTACTCGAATCTCCGATGATAGCCGGGGAAAATTTCAGATCTGGCTTATATTTGCCGGAATCTCATTACTCACCACCACTTCTCCGCGTTTCACTGTTGTTTTTCCCCTTGCTAAGCGTTTCTTATTGGAGTTTTTCGCTGAAATTTCGTCGGTCGTATCATTCTGTGTTTGTTGACCATAGTCTTTTTTCAGATATGAAAACGACCCCTCTCTTGCCACCATTTTCTGGCCAAGAGAGCTGAGAGGGAGACAGATCTGGTACCAGAGCTTTAAAGCTTGCTGCCGAAGACCGCTAGTTTAAAAATGCGAAATAGATCAAAATCTTTACTCACATCCTCTTTTCTTTATCTCTTCCGTCCCTCACATCGTCACACCGCCGTGAATCTCACTGGAAACATATTTAAAACTTTCAGATCCAACTGAAAATTAACCGGATTTGAAAGTCACTACCGGAGAATATATTTTTTCTATCCAAGTTTGTCGTCATTTATACATTGTGCAAATAGTGTATAATAACTGTATATTATGTATAATTAGCGTGTATACATTATACACTGAGTATATTATATACAAATTATACAGAAAAATGTATATAATATGTATATATATTGTATGAAAAGTATATATATGAAGTGTATAATATATACAAATTATACAAAAAAATATGTATATATTGTATGAAAAGTATATATATGAAGTGTATAATATATACATATATATATACACATTCTGACTACAATATGTCTTTTGAGTTTATGTGGCCATCCGGTTGTCAATATATTCATCGGATGGCTACATATGTCCTTTCCCCATTTTTAAATGTGTCATTATCCGATGCCAAGGGCGATCCAATGTATCGGTACCGGGTTCATTTGAACCCAGTACTTTTGATGGGAGCATATATTATGTGTTATTTAAATTAAAATATATATTAAATTATGAACCAATAACTTTAAAAGTATAATGAGTTCAATGCTAAGAATCTTAAAAATTAAACTCATAAATTTTAAATTCTAGATCCACCTCTACCCGACGTTGCACAAAGTCTACTTGCCTAAGATGGATTACGTCAAGATGGGCTAAATTATAGGTCATATCCCAATCCATTCAACTTAACCAAACTTTTGTTCTTTCTTCTCAAAGATATTAATAAACATTATATATGTACTTTATAAAAAAGTTATAAATTTATTTAATTTTGCAATCACAAACTTTTTAAGTCCTAAATGATTTCTGATTTTTTAAAAATAAATAATTAATGGTTATATGACTTTTTAGAATAGTTAAGAAAGGAAGGAATTAGAAAAAATAAATTAATACATTCTTAGAATTAAAAATGACAATCTGGATCAATTTTTTATTTACTGAAGTGACAAATAAAAGGAAGTGGAGGGAGTCAAAATTTTCAACCACTAATAAAACATTGGAGTACCATTTTTACAGGGTGAGTCAAACTTCCAACCTTCAACAGTGGAAAATTTACAATCAATTTGAATCACATCCGCTTACCACTTTTTAAATTGAAGAGAAAAATATGATTTTAAATTTTTTCGCAACACAATCACAATTTGTTATATGACCTGCTACATACTTTTTGGCAATTATAAGCATTCCACCAATATTCAAATTTATTGTGTTTAGTAAGTTTTAGTATTAGATCTATTTTGATGTAAGATACAAAATGTCATAAAAATATATTTATACTTTAATCTATTATTGTATAATACTCGGTATTTACGAGGTAGTTGGAATTTTATAGAAGTAATAACCAAAAAAAGTCATTAAGAGGTGCCAAATGTTAGTATACATGTTCGACTAGATGGATGATAAAGTACCATATTCAAACAGGATTATTCCCATGTTGATCGGAAGGAAGTATAACATTTTATATCTATATATACATATTGGTAGATGAGTTAAAGCTCAAATTATTGGGGTCGAAGATTGAATAATTAATGATTGAGTTTGGGCTAACTTTTGTCATGGAATAAGATGGGTCAGGCCCAAACATAACCCATTTGTATTATATCTCACGACTAACCCTCCAAGCAAAATAATTATCCTTCCATATCCCCTTTACTTTCATGCCCCTAAAATTATTTATCAGGATGTCCTCAAAATTATGATATCAGCACGGTATCACCCCGTCTCTTATATACCATGATGATATCACATATGAATTCTTTCATTTTTGCAAAAATATTCATCAGCGCTTTATGAAACTCATATGGTATATAATATACTGACAGAGTATCATACATGATCATGTTCGTATATAATATATTGACAGGGTATCATACATGATCATGTTCATTTATTTAAAAAACACACTTTCCTCAAAAAGCTTCTATGATATCATCATCTTATATACATATACAGAGATTGTATCAAGGAGGATTGCTTCAATCTTACAATAAGACACTCCTCAGTCTTTCGTGATACCATCATAGTATATACAATATACTGAGATAGTATTATGGAGAGCTGCTTCAGTCCTTTAATGAGACACTCTCTTCATCCTCCATGATACCATTATGATATATAAATATACTGAGATGGTATCATAGAGGACTGCATGATATATAAATATACTGCGATTATATCATAAAGGAAATGTTTTGGGCGAGGAGTTACTCAACTAAATATTTTCGGCCTACAGGATAGAAGTGAAATTAGTTTAGGAGAAAGCATGAGCGGGTAAAAATGAGTTTAGGTTGTCACCTCTAGTTTTTTCTAACCTATAACATATAGTAGTATGTAATAAGCTAGCATAGTACAACTACAATAATGACTATACCTCAATCGAAGTAATTTGGGGTCTACTAAGCTAGGATAATACCTACATTAACATTTTCTAAATTGCCACTGCCGTCTCCTTGTCCCCTATTTTTTTATATTTTAAATTGAAATCATATTTCGTCTAACAACAACTGAGTCTTGCCTTTTTTTTCTTCAAGTGAAATTAGAAAACGGTCAAATAATTCATATGGTGAAGCAGGAAATAGGTGTTGAACCTCAAACAACAAGTGGCAAATAGTTTTTGCATCCAGAGAAGTACAAAAGAACTGGTAAAGTAGGAGTAATTAAATTTCAATTTTCTTATTAGGAAATTATAAAGATCATGCACATCAATTATAATGTCTTTTAAATTTGTTCTCTCCTATTTCTAGTTTGACTAATTTTTTTCCATCAATCTGTGGAGCAAAATCCTAGTAACTAGGAAAGAATGTTGATGTTTTAGGTCTTAAACTACAGGGTAAATTTCTGCAAAACTTTGTCAAAACCCCAGTTATTGCTATTGTTTTCTTCTTTAGCAGTTAGTCTTGAGTTATACGTCAACTTGATGTCAAGAATGCATTTGCACATCTTATTAAGAAGTGTTCATGGTTCTCAAGAGACAATCGTAAGGTTGTGTCAAGTGCCCTCGCTCTCATCTCCTTGTCGCCCTCGCTCTCGTTCATGCAGATGATCATCAATAGAAGTTCGTGTAGGTTTTTGTTGGGTTCAAAACACATAAGTAGGTACAGCGGAAGTTTTAAAAATTTTGTTCTACTTAACCCAACAATTTCTTCTGATATGGTTATATGACAATCAAAATCTGTAACATAAAACATGAACACTTACAGGTTGTATTATCTGGAGTCTTTACTTAGTGAGTACACGCGACTGTCCCTTCGTCTGCAAGCACTATGCTATGGTGTATTCCTCTGTTAAGAAAGTCAGGAAATCTTGGCAGAGGTTTGAGTGAGTTTCGTCCTAGACTCTAAGTCTAAAACTTGTTTATAAGAATTGGTGTATAATAACAATGACTTAGTGTTGTATTTATAGTTACAATTAGGTCAGAAAAAGTTTTAGGGTTAGGCTTAAGCTTGGCCCAAAACCCGAGGTGCAGTGGGCCAGTCCGACTGAGCTCACTACCGGGTCGGCGCCGCGGCGCCCTGCGTAAAATTCCGTTTCCCGTTTTCATATAATATATTTATATTCAGCACATTAAATCCAAAATCCAATTTTGATTTAATTAAATAATTTCCATCTAATAGAAATTATCCCATAATTATTATCAATTTAAATATCTCGATTCCAAATAGAATATTTAATACTTTCTCAATACACCCTTAGATCGAAGAGACAATCGACATAGTGTGACCCTATAGGCCTTATATATCGACACTAATCCAATTAAGGTCCATATGGAACTCCTAGACTGCGTTGTACGACGAACTCAATATATGAAGTACGTTTACATGAATCCAGCAAACATAATATTTATGTGAGATGATAAATTCCTTTCATTCGCGGCACACTCGATCAAGCTTAGGATTTGCCATGTGTCTATCCAGATGACTTGATCACTTTATCTCATCTATATTAGTCGACAACTACATCATGTTCTAAATATATCTCTTGCATTGGCCAATGACTTGGTCGACCTAATATCACTGAGAAGTTGAGTGCTCTCTCGAATATCCAATCGAGGAATGAATCATATTCTTGGCTCAACTACCACCTTAGTTTACATCATAATGCACCCAACACAAGCCGTATCTTATCCTATAAGGAGTTTAAGCTTATGACGGGGTCAAAATACATTACTCTGTAAACAAGGTGCGTATTGACCTCAAGTCAAAAGACCTTCATTTCCCACACGCTGATAACACTTTAGACATGTATAACAAATAGTTTATCAACAGGGTATACCAATACTTTCCAAAAGTATCCATGTGTCCATCACTAGTAACCATTACTAGTAGCAGGTGAGACATGCTACATTCTCTAAGAATATGACGCAAACCACATGTCGACTTATAACATATCATCGATATCTCATTCTCGATGATCATTAGTCGAGGCTATTTTAGAGTTACGCTCTATCATCAATATTTCACTCTATTAATGATAATGTAAGCTCAAGGGATGCACATTAATGAATAATTAAAAACAATCAAATAATAATTCAATAATTGTAAAATATCATAAATATTAATCTTATTAATAATACGAATGTGTTCAAGTACATTTGTCCCTAATAATGATTGTCTCTAGGACATACATACTTTTAGTTCGATGCACTTGAAAATGTATTTGAAATTAATAAACCTGTAGTTATAGTAATGTTATAGATGATAATATGGATGTGTTCTGCTTTGAGAAAATTACTTCTAGTCTTATATGGTACTCAAATATTCTTCAGATATACCAAAAGCTTGAAATTCAAATTCAAGAAATTGATTACATAGATACCAAAAACACAACCAAATCTTGTATTAACAAAACAGAACTGATTTCACAAATACACAATTCTGGTCATATCAAATTTACTCCCAAAAAAAGTGCCCTTAAAACTTGGAAGCCTTAGAAGTTTCATCAAGTTTTGTTGTAATTGAATCAGTAGAGCCTTCAGCAACAGGAAGATCAACATGTCGTGCTTCTTTTCCTGCATCCAAAGTGATAATAGAAAAGTTCAAGAAACTCGATCTTCTCCATTTTCAATCGTATCATTACAAAAATTTATAAAAAATATCAATCAAACCTCTTGTTTTAGGCTTTAAGTTAACGAAGATTTCTAGCTAGTAAAGAAGGATCCGTTGTTGATGGCATCGGCATTGGCATCACCAAGTGCAGCTTCTTTGAGGTACTTGTCAGCCAACTGAACTCTCTTAACATTCTCTTGCTCTTGGACAAGCATGTTACCGTACTCGAGGAGCTTATCGATGGTCATCTTTGGTTGCTCAAAAGTTGGAGGTCCATCTCTAGAGTTCAAAAGTTTCTCTCCAACTTGTTCAACTCCGGTGCCTTCAATCCACTTCCTCACTTCATCATCGTATACTCTCGCCCTCAGAGCACCGAAAAAGTCTGTTTTCAGAAAAAGAAGTATCCATCAGATATCACCATTGACTTTCTTATTCATCTTAAGAAAATTTAGAACTTTGAGATGTTTTTGGGATAATTACATTTGTGGACTGCTAACGGCAAAAATGAAAAACACCCAGTTCTGTTAGTGTCTTACCGATAGATTGTCCAGGGAAGGTATCGACAATCTTGACAACAGCTTCATCAGGCACGTTGTCAGTTCTGAAAATACCCTTGCAAACACCAATTCTATCCTCCCTAGTTGGTGCCCAGTAGAACTTCTCCATACGACCATCACGGATAAGAGGGGCATACAATGTGGAGAAATCGTTACCAGTGACAATAATATGGACCCTGGCATTTTCTTGCTTGTTGTACATACCAGGGAGCTGGACATTTGTCGGGTTGTCAGCAATGTTCATGAGAGTGGCATTCACCATCTGGTTGTTGACAGTGTATTGGGTTGTTCCGCCCATTCTACCGGCTCCTGCATCAAGATCGTTGATGAAGAGACAACACATGTTTCCCTTCCTGATGATTTCTGCCGCCTCTCTGTACCTTTGCCTAATCAATTTCGCTGGCTCTCCAGCATTTCCACTTTCCAATTCTCCAGCACTCATCATAATTGGGCTGCAAGTTTTTGCATAGTAAGTAACTTTAATCCATTTCCTCGAAATATTCCGAATAAAAATTGTATGTTATTTAACACAACACTCACTTGATTCCCATCTTTCTGAAGAAAAGCTCACATTGGAATGATTTACCTTGACCTTTTCCTCCCCATATACCCAAGATAAGTGGAACCTGTAAGAAACATGAAAAAAATAATCCCCTTGATTATTTTAATTAATTGAAAAGTATTTATACAAGTTACAAAATAGGAGAATCATATTCCAATTCTACTCCTAAAACCTTATTCTACCATAATTCTAACTATACAATTATGGTAAGTGTATAATCCTAATTTAGGTAACCTTTACACTACAATATACTACAAATATACTTTCCTAATATACATTTGTTACACTGCCCGTGATGGGCTACAGGCCACTGCCGTTGGGCCTCTATAGGCCACTATCGTGGGCTTCAGCCACTGCCGAGATGGGCTTCTGCATTCGGTACCCGTGGTATACACTATGTATATCAAGTGTATATCACGAGTATATTACCTTGTTTAACACACCCCGCAGTCATAGCGGGCGGTCTTCGAACGCTGAGACTGTCCTTAAAATTTTCAAAAAGGACCGCGGGTACCCTTTGTAAAGATGTCTGCAACTTGAATTCGGGACGGACAGGGCATACGCGAACGTGACCCCGAGCAACCTTTTCACGGACAAAGTGAATGTCCATTTCGATATGCTTAGTGCGTTGGTGCTGAATCGGGTTACCTGAAAGGTAGATGACACTAATATTATCGCAATATACCAAGGTTGCCTTCTGAATAGGACAATGAAGCTCCAAAAGCAAATTACGTAACCAACATGATTCGGAGACCACATTAGCTACCCCTTGATATTCGGCCTCTACACTTGAGCGGGATAGAGTTGCCTGACGCTTCGCAGACCAGGAGACCAAGTTGTTGCCAAGGAACATACAGTAGCCAGACGTCGACCGTCTGGTGTCTGGACAATCACCCCAATCAGCATCTGTGTATGATACAAGTGTGGATGGAGATGAAGGATATAAATGCAAATCATAGTCCAGTGTACCCTGAATATACCTAATGATGCGTTTGATTGCATTCATGTGCACAATTCAGGGATTATGCATGAATAAACACACCTGCTGGACGGCATACGTAATATTCGGTCTTGTAAAAGTAAGATACTGAAGGGCCCTTGCAAGACTGCGATAGCGGGTCGGGTCCTCGTATGATGCACCGGCCGCGATACTAAGCTTTTGCTTTGTATCAACTGGAGTGGAAGTGGACTTACAGGATGACATCCCAGCCCTTTCGATGATCTCAGCCGCATACTTTCTTTGAGAGAAAAACAAACCATTTGAATGACGTTTGACGGCAATCCCCAAAAAGTAACTCAAGGGCCCTAAGTCTTTCATAGCAAACTTAGAGCTGAGCATGGCCATAATAGACCGGCGTAAGGCATCGGAAGAGGCAGTCAAAATGATATCATCCACATATAATAGAATGTAGGCCAAGGACGAACCACGACAATAGATGAACAAGGAATTATCTGACCTGCTGTGATGAACCCAATAGTCGAAACAAAGTCAGCAAACCTCGTATACCACGCCCGTGGAGACGGCTTAAGCCCATATAAGGACTTCTTCAATAAATAGACATGATGAGGACGGTTGGGATCCCCGAATCCCAACGGTTGATGCATATAGACTGTTTCCTTGAGATCACCATGTAGGAAAGCATTCTTGACATCCAACTGATGAATAGGCCATGCCTTTGAAAGAGCCAAGCTAAGCACAGTGCGAATGGTAGCCGGCTTGACCACCGGACTAAATGTTTCACCACAATCTATCCCAACCTGCTGAGTCTTACCATCACCCACAAGCCGCGCCTTATGTCGAGCGAATGACCCATCTGAATTTTCCTTATGAGCAAAAATCCACATAGACCTGATAACATTAATACCAGATGGATGGGGCACCAACTCCCACGTCTTATTATCAATAAGAGCATTATGTTCATCAGTCATAGCAATTTTCCAATTCGGATCGTTTAAGGCGGACACAGGATTACGGGGCAAGGGGGATTTAGAGACATCAGAATGTAAATTAAAATGTCTTTTAGGTGTAAAAGTACCCCGCTGACTACGAGTGACCGGTCTATGACTCGAGAAAGAATTGAGTGAATTTTGGGAATTTGCTGGGCTCGGGACGGACTGGCCAGCAGGCAGTGGGCTTGCTGGCCCAAATCGGCAATCTGGGGCTGAAACTGGACCAGTTCCAGAATTGGGCTAGACTGGCCCAATCGCTGGAACTGATCCAGTGACGGAAACTGGACTCGGAACAGTGGGGCCAGTGGGCAGTGGGCCCGCTGGAGAATTTTGGGTACGGGATATGTCCAAAAAATGGTGAGTAATATACGGGGATATACCATCATCCAAAAAACTATACGAACTCGACTCGGGAGTATGAACCTTAGTAAATGGAAATTGGGTTTCATAAAAAATTACATAGCGATTAATTATGATTTTCTTGGAGGATAAATCAAAGCATTTGTAACCACGATGATTCGATGGATAACCTAAAAACACACACGGAGTAGACCTGGCCTGAAGTTTGTTAATTGTGGTGGAAGGGAATAACAGATAACATAAGCACCCAAAAACCCGAATATGAAAATAAGACGGATTTTTATTATATAAAATTTGGAGGGGGGAAGAATATGTCAGACCTTTGGAAGGAATTATGTTAAGGAAATATGTTGCCATTTGAAGAGCATGATGCCAAAAATATGGAGGTACGGAAGCATGAATTAAGAGAGTTCGGACAATGTTATTTGTGGAACGAATTTTGCGTTTGGCTTTCCCATTTTGTGAAGATGTATGAGGACACGAAAAATGAAAATTGATCCCATTATTGGCACAGAACTCCCGAAACTCCCTATTGTCATACTCTTTTCCATTATCACACTAAATATTTTTTATTTCTCTTTCGAATTGTGTTCTAATGAATGCTCTAAACTTTAGGAAGACGGAAAATACTTGAGATTTATTTGCAATTGGAAACGTCCACAAAAATTTAGAACAATCATCCAAAAAAAAGAACATAATACCGATGACCCAACGAACTTAGAATAGGAGACGTCCATAGGTCGCTATGAATAATATCAAATGGCATTGAAGTATGAGAATTTGAGTCTACAAATGGCAACTTAACATTTTTTCCTAACGAACAAGATTGACAATTTTGAGTACGACTCGTACCCTTACAAGAAATAAAACTATTTTTATCAAAAACTGATAAAATAGAAGATCCCGGATGACCAAGGCGAGCATGCCACAAGGAAGGAGAAATGACTGCAAAAGCTGATGGCAAGGCTTGACTCGATGGACTGAAATCGGGTGTGATAGGATACAGATCTCCCCTACTATCACACCTCATGAGAGGACTCCCAGTCTTGAAATCCTTCACAGAGAAACCAAAAGGATCAAATTCAATAGAAACAGAATTGTCAGTGGTGAACTTGCGGACATACACTAAGTTTTTAATCAATTTGGGGGCATGTAAAGTATTTTTCAAGATAAGGGGTGGATTGGGGGGAGACAACGTTTTATGACCATAACCTTGAATTGGAATAGAGTTACCATTTACGATAATTATACCACAAGGGTTGCTCAAATTGGAATAAGACGAGAGAGTACCTTGATCGGAGGTCATGCGTGTCATTACGCCGGTGTCCATATACCAATTTGGATCCGGTTGCGTCAACCCAAGTGTGTGCATTGCGGCCTCAATGTCGGTGTGAGTGGGGCCCGCTGCGTGATGAGCTTGCGGAGGCCGGGACACAAGAATCCCAGAACTGGGTTGTGGGCCGTAACTGTTGGAATTGCCGTAACTACTGGAATTGCTGGGCCAGTGGGCCGTGACTACTGACTGTTGGGCCTGAAAGAATGGCCAGCCCACTGGCTGCCGGGAGCTGCTGGAAAATAGGGGTTGCTGACCCACGGCCCATTGCCCCAGCCCCACTGCCATGGGCCTCACTGCTGGGACCAATAGGGTGGAGGGCAACTGTTCACTGGACGGGGCCCACTGCAGGCCTGCTGACCACCGGAATCGCCGCGTTTCCCCCCGCGGTTTTTGTTATTATTCTTACGATTATTTTTGCTGCCACCATGAGTATGGTTTTGGCCCGAATTATCAACAAAACCCGAAGAATTTATGGAGGACGTCATTAGGATGACGGGGCTTGCTCCAGTAGCCGCCTTTTTAGCCAAACCGGCCTCTTCCAAAGTAAGCATGGAGCGGGCTTGATAAAAAGCGGGAAGTGGGTTGCTTTGACGAAGGAGAGTCCCAATGCCATTATAGGCCTCAGAAAGACCGGCAACCAGTTGTAGAACCAGACGATTATTTATCATAGGTGCGCCAACGTTACGGAGTTGGTCCGCCAAGTCCTTGAGTTTCTTGCAATATGCAGACACGTTTGGAAATTCTTCCATGCGAACTATAGAGAATTCCTGCTCGAGTGTGACAACACGTGAATGTTGGTTATCTTGGAATATGTCACGTAATCTATTCCAGGTTGCCATAGCCGTGGTATCCGGCTCAATAATCGTCTGTAAGAGGTCAACCGAAATAGTGGAATAGATCCACTAGAGAACGGTAGCATCAAGAGTAATCCTTAACTGAGGATCATCCGCGGGAATAGGTGTAACGGGAGGAATTATGTGATGGATAACTTGATGGGAGATAGCGTGAATTTTAAACAATTTTGCCCACGTCGCATATTGGACGTTTTCCATCTCAAGCACAATAGGGATATTGTTCTTGACGTTAGAAACCATGAGGGCAGGATGAAAATTGTTCTTAGACATATTGAAAGAACAAAAAAGGAGGAGAAATTTGGGAATTGTAAGAGAGATTTGGAGAGCAGAAGATGAATTTTGGAAGAGAAACCCGAGGGGGGGGGGGGGGGGGTTTCGGCCTAGGAGTACAAAATTTTGGGAGAGAAATTTTTTTGTTAGACCTAGTCTCTTGATACCATGAAAGAAATAATCCCCTTGATTATTTTCATTAATTGAAAGGTATTTATACAAGTTACAAAATAGGAGAATCCTATTCCTATTCTACTCCTAAAACCTTATTCTACCATAATTCTAACTATACAATTATGGTAAGTGTATAATCCTAATTTAGGTAACCTTTACACTACAATATACTACAAATATACTTTCCAAATATACATTTGTTACACTGCCCCTGATGGGCTACAGGCCATTGTCGTTGGGCCTCTACAGGCCACTGCCGTTGGGCCTCAGCCACTGCCAAGATAGGCTTCTGCATTCGGTACCCGTGGTATACACTATGTATATCAAGTGTATATTACATGTATATTACCTTGTTTAACAAAATATACACAAAGTTCAATCTTTTTTTACCACAGTAGACTGCTACAGACAGTTTTTGAACAAACATTTCTTTAACAGACCTTGATGTTGGGCAATTTCAAGAAGTTCTTGGTGATGTGAACAACAAGCTTGTCCATGAAAGCAGGAGCGATGTAGAATCCGTCCAATTTGTTGTCCAAGTTGTATCTAGATAAGCCAGGTGAAAATACATTTAGAATCAAAACTTCTGAAACAATTAACGGTTAAAAATTTCAAGACAATTTTTTCCCAAGTCGAGTGTCGAAAACATAATTAAGTAAATCAAAGTGTGGTTTCTCTAACAACTTATGCTTTTAGACAATATGGTTACACAAATCAATATGGTATCGGATAAAACTATGAGTCTCTCTAACAGCTTAAGCGTCTAGACAATATGATCACACATTTTGACATGGTATTGGATCAGGACTGCACGTAAGTATCGTACCAAGGACATATTGAGTAAATAAATAAATGTGTGGTTTCTCTAGCCGTGTAAGTTTTTATATGAAATGATCACACAATTCAACGTGGATCGGAGAAGTTACTGGCGAAGACCTTGGCTGATGTATTCGTAGGAATTCATAATAGCGTGGTGAGTGCCTTGACCCGTAGGAGCCTGGAAAAGACTGTCAACCATACCCTTACCCCTTGCGATGTCCTGTTGATCATCGGATGCATCCATAATAAGACCCTTCCATCTGTCCCCATCGGTCTGTTTCTTCTCATCAATTTCTTTTTCATGAGCAACAATCCTCAAGCTCTTGTTTGAGACCTTTGGGCTGGAAACTTTGTTGTTCACTTTCTTCAAGGTTTTGCCAAAGAAGGTAGTGGTAGGAACTGAAGTTCCAGCAACAGAGTTGTTCAAACTCAACTGCAACAAAACAATGATGTTCTCTTAATAACAGCCACACATGACACAGCCATAGTAAAATCTTTAATAAACCACACAATCCATAGTCTATTTTCTACCAAATTCTGATTTGAACGTGAATGTCAACCCTTGGCACCCTATGATTTGAACGTGAATGTCTACCAAATAGTGACTGATCCTCCTTGAACACTACATTTAATTCAAATTCTGATTTGAACGTGAATGTCAACCCGCATTGAAAAGGGTAAATAAGAAAAGCGATCAAGCTGTCAATCTTTACATGTTCAGTACTGACTAATTTAACTTTAATCTTTCCATTTTATCATAATAAAATGATTAATAGCCATAGAAACTTCTATAAATTATTTTAGATCACAATTTCAAAAGTTTTTATTTTTTCTTAAACATAGTGATCAGTAAAACACCTTCAGATAAATTAGAATGGAGGGAGTATGTACTAAAGTGAACACCCTCTGTCCCAAACGGGAAAACTGTAACTCCCACCCCTAATAATCTTTTTATACACACCAAACGGTTGAAGCTAAAAGTTAATTATTCTGCATGGAATTTGATTTGTCTTTAAGAAAATAACAATACTCCCTCCATCCCATTTTATACGAATGTCTTTCACTTGACACGGGGTTTGAAAAATAAAGAAAGACTTTTGAATTTTGTGGTTCAAAACAAGCCAAAGATACTTAGTGTGGTTATACATCATATCGTTAAGCGTAAAAGATAAAGTTTAAAGTTAAATTATTGTCAAATAAGAAAATATATTATTTTTTTAGGCTGACTAAAAAAAAATTGTGTCATATAAATTGGGACAGAGAAAGTATTATATTGGATTATAACCAAGGAAAAGACACTTAAGATATCAGTATCATATACTATAATTAATAATTGTTAAATAAGAAAATATATTATTTGTTTGTTTGGTTGGGGGACTAGATATAGCTAGAGACGGATTCAGAATTTGAGGTTTATTAATTCCTACTACCTCAAGTTAATATTATAAATAATAACTAAGTTTATAATTAACTTTTTATAGATATTTAATAACTTTTTTTTAATATATATATATATATATATATATATATATATATTGCATCACTATTTGCATTCTATCACAATTTTGGAAGTTTTCGACTTCTGGTTAGCACGCGTGCATAAAAAAGAGCTTAATTTGCACCTAAGGGTAGTAGAGTACAACATATACTGATCAATGGAGTAGATGAAAATTATGAAAAAATTGATGTTCTTCGATAAGAGAAAAAAACGTAACGTGATTTCTTTTAGTTTGTCTAAATCTCAGCTGCGACTTACTTAGTGTATGTGCTGATGAGAGATAACAAATATTGTATATAAAATTGAAATGTACACAAATTGATCCGGACGGTTGTTGTTATTGAAAAAAAAAAAAGAATAGTCAAAGCGTATATCTGAGCTACTTGTATAACGACAGGGGCATAAAATGACCACTTTTTTTTTACTGATGATATATTTGTTTTAAATCGTATAGAACAAGGGTATTTTTGGAATTTTTTCCTTAAAAATCCTCAATATATCTCATGGAAGTATATTTAAATTATTTACCTCCTAAAGAAATTTACCAGTCAATTGAGCCTACGAGTTATCGAAAACATGCCCATCTTTTATCCTGTAAGACATCCAAGAGGACCAAATATATTATATTTGTTTACATGAACTTTGTTATTGTTTTAATTACCATCGTAGCGTTTAAGGAAAATGCCACATAACATTTCATTATATTTTGTGTTTGTAGAACGGAAAATATTACTGTTCCAATAACTAGTATACATATCATTAATTTTTAATATTAAAAAATTCCGTTAAAATACCAGAAAATATTGTGGAAATTAGTTGCTTTCGAGGTATGTCTTCTAGTCTAGCTCATTAATTAAAAGCATTTTTCAAAAACAAAGTTAAAAAATGGCAATATATAGCTAAATTCCAACTTCCAGAAGCTTCTGTATCTATGATGAAGACATGAATGGGCAGTTCAAATATCTTGCTCACGTGGATGTTTTCTAAGCAATTATTTGTCCACGTGGCGTCTTTCGGTATTTCTGGCCTCTCGTTTCACTTTAAAATTTAAATTTTAGCGAGCCTGAGACAAGCATTTTGGAAATTAATGACATGTAAACGTCACTCGTTATCATGGCCATGTTTTATCTCGATTCTGTTTTGCAAATTATAGAATCTAATTTGTAGTTTTAAGTCATAGTCGAACGGTGTATATTATAACATCTAAATTCCAACTTATAGCAAGAAATTAAAGCCATAAAGTTTACTACAATGACTTTTTTGCAATAAAACATGAGGTATATTTAAGTCTTTTAAAAGGTGTGATGTGAAGAAAATATTTTACTTAGTACGGGGCGAAGCCTCGAGACATGAAGCCCTTGAACCTTTAATAGTATATAAATTTATATTTTAATAAAATTGCATAATAACATAATAATTGCAGAAAGTACATTCAAAATTTAAGAAAATTAAAGGAACTTATTGAAACAAATTATCTAGCAAAATAATAAATGTTTGATAATTTTGAGAGACGTAGAACTATAATATGAAAATCAATAGAAAGTGAAGGTATAAATTTCGATTGTCTAACTATTTCAAAAGGATGTTCAAATGATATTTATCCTCAAAGTATTCTCAATTAGTAATTATGTAATACTATGACTCGTCATTTGATAGATAAATTGAACTTTTATTATTCATTTGTTAAAGAATTTTGGGTCAATAGTGCTAATTAATTGAAAATTTTACACATAACTTTGATAGAACTGTTGAGCGTTAGGCTTAAGCGTATAGTCGAGCGTTTGGAGCGAAAGCAACATAAAACTAAGCCTCACACGTGAGTCTTAAAATATGTTACGAGTACCTGGCTCAAGAGCGACCCTCGAGAGAAGTCCAAAGAAATAAACTTTTAAAACAGAGGTATTTACAAAATTAACAACTAGTGCGTAAATTGACACCCTCTAGCACAAATTAGTAAAAAGGGAGAATAACAACATAAAATTTTGACATAAATCTACATTTTGACATAAACTTATCACCTGTAATTTCAACCTATAGATGGAGGATCCCTCACAAGGTTGTTATCATCCAAGAAGACTCCGACTCATAAGGGAGTGTAATCCATAGTCAACGAACCTGGTGGTTCAATTAATTCTACCTGCATTAGACCTAGAGGTATTCCTTTTGAATCTATTCCTTTTTAGTTTTAACTTCATCATAGACTTATAAGTGAGTAAAAATATAGAAAAACAGGGGTAAATGAACAAGGGCGGCTTAATCATATTGGAGACCTAAAGCCAAACTCTAATGAGGGGCCTTAAATAAAAAAAATTATATATATTTATTTATTTAAAAATTTTTTTCTGGCTTTTTGAGGCGCAAAGTTACTAATAATTTTTCTTGTAATCAATGTTTTCTAGTAATTCTTTTTCAATTGATAATATAGCTAATCCGTTCAATCTTTCTTGAGACATTGTTGATCTTAGGTAAGACTTTATCAATTTTAATTTTAAAAAACTTCTTTCGACCGAGACAACTGTAACAGGAACCGTCAACATTATTATTTTCCTCTTATTCTCTTCCAATTCCAAACAGTCACCTCTCTTCCCTTTTCTGTTTTTTTTTTGTTGCTAAAATTTCCCTTTTTTGCTAACAAACTAGTACTAGTATTTTTTTCTCTATACTATATATATATATATATATATATATATATATATATAAATAGCCCCATAATTGTAGGGCCTTAGGCAATTGCCTAAATGGCCTAAGGAACAAGTCGGCCCTGTAAATGAACTAAGGCTCGCCAGTGGTGCAACGGTCATTTTTGGCCTCCCCCCTCCCACAACCTCCTTAATATTTATTTTTAACTCATAAGTTATTATATTTACACTTTAACCCAATTTCCCAACTATAAATACCTCATTTTCTCTTCATCTTTCTCACAAATGTTCGTAAAATCTCTCTAATCTCTCAATCTATCTCTCTACAAGTGTACATTGTCTACTAAATATTGAATTTTATTTATTCATTTGGGAGTGAAGTTGGCAACTAGCTTGAGGATCTTCCATCGAGCAAAGTTTTAATTTTCAACCTCTCGATTACACGTCGGCGTTTGATATATTCGTTCCTTCATTAAATTATTAGTGTTTGTTTATTTTATTTAGCGCACTTAATTTCATTTACTTTAATTATTTATTAGTATAATTATAAATTTATAATGGAAGGATTTAAACGTATGCTTACGGGTAGAGGTCATGCTTCTTCTAGTAGGGGCAACAAAGGCAATGATACTTCTTCTAGTAGGGGCAACAAAGGCAATGATACTTCTTCTAGTCATCCTATTCCTACACAGGATGATTTTGTTGATACTCAACATTTTCCTACAATACCATTAGATTTAGACGAGGAGCTATTTTCTGGAACTCAAGAAGACTTTAATTTAGACGATGATCTAGATGATACACCCACTATTGTATATGACAACACACCCACTAGTGCACCTTCAACTGAAATGTCTCCTGTTCCCCCCTAGTATGAGATGAGGTCCAGCAAAACGACCATTAAAATCATATGCATAGATATTTTTTTATAGGGACGTAGAGAATCAAGTAGCTAGATGTAAAATTTGTAAAGATGTTTTAAAATTTAAAACTGGAAAAGGTCAAGGTGGGACGGGTGTTTAATGAGACACGTATCAAGGACTCATCCAGCTAGGTATGCCCAATACGAGGCTTCAAAACCAGGTGCACAAACGTCCTCTCCAGTGGGACAAGGTTCACATACTGTCCCGGACCAAGTACAGGGTCAAATTAACCCTATGACGGGGGGAATTGTAGGCCCTAAATACGATAAACATAGAGATGGGGAAGCAATAGCAAAATTAGTTGTTGTGGAGGGTTTGCCTTTTTTATTTTTTTCATCTCCCGATTTTATTCATTACATTAGAGATATGTATAATTCTGCTTTTAACGGTTTCCTAGATCAACTGTTAAGAGAGATATATTTAAATTTGCACATGAATATCAACAGTATTTACGTTATTCATTATATCATTTTAATGGCAAAGTGGCTATCACTTCTGATATAGGGCGTAGTACTTGTATTTGTATTACAAAAACAATCACGTCTATTAAATAATATAAGAGGCACAAAAACAGTCTTTGGATGTTTTTATTACACTATCTTATTTAATTATTGAGTATTTTTTATATATATGTTATTTTTTGAATTTAGTGCAAAAAAAAAAAACCGATCCCGATCCCGATCCCGCCTCGACCCGACTCCAACGGGATCGGAAATGGGATGGGACAACGGCGAATTCCACCCCTCCCCCGTCCCTCCCCAACTCGATCCCACCGGTCTCTACCCAACAGACCCGATCCCGACCCACTGGCCAGCCTTAAAATGAACCAAACTGTTGTACAAGTTAAAAATTTACCTATACCAGTGTTTAAGTACCTAAATTATATCGAATTCAAATCCATAAAATAATTTGGTTATATTAAATTCAAGTATAATTGAATTAATTATTTAAGTCCAATCAATATAAATTAATTCAAAAGTCCAAATACATTGAGCTAGCCCGTTTAACTGGGATATAAATGACGAGCCCACTTTGATAAGCCTAATATGTGATCTTTCTAGAGGCCTAGTTTGGTGACACATGTCAAATGACATGACACACTAAGTCAAACGAGGAGCCAATAAAATTATTTTCTTTTCACCATGCACCGAAAAGGTGTGCAACTCAATGTTCTAGTTTCTATGGATGATTTGATCATCTCAGAAAATGAGCATGGTGTTATTGAACAATTCAAAGACTCTCTTTGCAAGTGCTTCAACATGACGGGTTATGGCCCCTTGAAGTATTTCATGAGAGTTGAGGTTGCCTAGGGGCCTATTGAGATATTTATGTATCAATGGAAGTATGCCTTAGATATAATATATGAGACCGAGTTATTGGGAGCTAAGCCTATCAACACGATCCCATGGAACAAAATCAACATTTGACACTGACTAGTGGATCCAACCTAGTAGATCCGGAATCATGTCGTCGACTGATCGATTGACTCACATATCTTTGTTTCACCCGATCATAGTTGTCATATTGTGTGCGTATATATATTATATCTCAATTCATGCACCAACCGAAGAAAGCCCATTGAGACGCTGCTTTTCGAGTTGTGCATTACTTGAAGAAGAATCGGGGACAAGGAATAGTAATGAGGAACAATTGTAACCTCCGTCTGTATGGACTATATGATTCAGACTGTGTAGGATGCCCATTAACCTGGAGATCGCTTACTAGATGGTTTATCACGCTAAAAAATTTTCCGTATCTTGGAAGACAAAGAAACATCATATTGTCTCACGGTCATCCACATAGGTAGAATACCGATCAATGACGATGATAGTATGCGAATTGAAATGGTTGAAATGAATCTTGCATAATTTGGGAGTAAAACACGAGTAACCGATACATGTGTACTGTGACAGTCAACTAATGTTTTATGTTGCCTGTAATACGATTTTTCATTAAACGAACCAAACATATTGAAGTCGGCTGTCATTATATCCGGGATAAGCTTCAATCCGGTAATATATCTCAGCTATGTGCCAACCGGTACGAAGGCGTTGAAAAAATCGCATTATGAACATTTACTAGGCAAGTTGGATATTCAGAACCCTTATGCTCTAACTTGAGTCTGGGGGAGGGGGGGTTATTGTGACCAGAAATGGTTTAAGCGGTGGAAATACATATATACGATAATTATAGTTCAATTATAATCATGGTAATATAAGAATTGTAGTCCTATTAGAATTTGGTTACCTTAGGCGGTGACTTACTTATATATAAGGAGGTCATATTGTAAATACAAACAGAGAGAAAATTCTACTCGAATATTCTTATCTATTTAACGCTTTTGCTTCCCTTTCAATTTTAGCACGAACAGATATTTGATAAAAAATAAATTGAGAAAAACTTCCAAAATCTATAACCAAATGAGAGAGTAGGTAAGTAGTAAACATAAATAAAATTGTCAACTAACATGGCATTTCGTAAAATGAAAACTATAGTTCTACTTATTAAGTAATACCTTATGAAATAAAAGTTATGAAAGAAATAATTCCTTGATTATTTTCATTAATTGAAAGAGTATATATATAATTTACATATTTCCATAATAGGAAAATCATATTCCTATTCTATTCCCAAAACCCTATTCTACTACTACAAGACTCATATAATTATGGTAAGTGTACAATGTTAAGTAATACAAATATTCTAACAAATTATGCGAAAATCAGTACACTAATTACACTACTAAAAGGACCAAAGTCCCATGATATACACTATGTATGACAAGTGTATATCACGGGAATATACACTGTCTATCACACCCCCGCAGTCATAGCGGGCGGTCTTCGAACGCTGAGACTGTTCCTAAAATCTTAAAAAAGGACCGAGGGAAGACCCTTTGTAAAGATGTCTGCAATTTGATACCTGGAAGGGACATGACAGACGCGTACTTGTCTATGAGCTACCTTTTCGCGAACAAAATGAATGTCCATCTCGATAAGTTTAGTGCGCTGGTGTTGAACCAGATTTCCAGAAAGATAGATGACACTAACATTATCACAATAAACCAAGGTAGTTTTCTGAATAGGACAATGAAGCTCTAAAACCAGATTACGTAACCAACATGATTCAGACACCACATTGGCTACCCCTCGATACTCGGCCTCTGCACTCGAGCGTGATAAATTCGACTGACGCTTGGCAGACCATGAGACCAAGTTATTACCAAGAAACATACAATATCCATACGTAGACCGTTTGGTGTCTGGACAGCCACCCCAATCAGCATCTGTATACGAGACAAGTGTATATGTCGATGTCCCCTGGATGTACCGAATGATGCGTTTGAGCGCATTCATGTGCTCAATCTTAGGATCATGCATAAATAAACACATCTGTTGCATGGCATATGTAATATCTGGTCTCGTGAATGTAAGATACTGAAGGGCCCCTACAAGACTGTGATAGCGGGTCGGATCCTCATATGGTGAGACAGCCGCAACACCCAACTTGGGTTTAGTATCAACCAGAGTGGAAGTGGACTTACAAGATGACATCCCGACCCTTTCAATGATCTCAGCTGCATACTTGCTCTGGGATAAGAACAATCCACTAGAATGACGAGTGACAGCAATCCCCAAAAAATAACTCAATAGCCTCAAGTATAGCAGGCCAGTGGGCCGGGCTCGGGTCTGGCGGGCCGGGTTTGGCGGGGTCGGGGTCGGGGTCGGGCGAAGGGGGCGGGGTCGGGTCTGGCAGGGGCGGGGTCGGGTTTGGTGAGACTTGCTCCAGTCCCGTCCCAATCCCGATCCCATCGAAATCGGGTCGGGGCAGGGTCGGGTCGGGATCGGGGCGGGTTCCGGCGGGTTTTCCTTTTTTTTTTTTTTTAATAACATATGTATAAAAAAACTCAATAAACAAGACAAAATAATGTAATAAAAACATCACAAGGCTGTTTTTGTGCCTCTTATATTATTTAATAGACATATGATTTTTTTGTAATACAAATACAATTGTCTAAATTGCAACTTTGTGGTGTTGTCCATCTTCATTGATAACTTCTTGGTACGGTACAGAACCCTGCAAAACAAAAATATCCAACTCGCTAATTTGGTTAGTAGCGGTACGGCCGCACATTCTATTTCTGAGGTTTTCAATACTAGCCGCAGAAACAGCGTGTCTTTTGTGAGGTTGTGTTGGAGATGAAGAAGATGGTATGGAAGCCGGTAAGTGACTAGCATTTTCTTGTTGGTAAAACCTATATTTTTTTTGCATTGGTCTTCTACACTAGACAACACTTCTTCTTTAGTTTGTTCAATAGGTGGTGGGTGATTTAGATTTTTGGGACTTGGAGGTGGTAGTACTTCTATACAATCGTAAATAGTTTCAATTAGTAATTTAGAACCGTCTATTTTAATAGTCAGATTTAATACAACACCAATAATATAAATAGTGGGAATAGGAATAAAATATTTTTTATTTTGATAAACATTTTTTTAATAGCTGCCATATAAGCTGGTTTTTCCATATATTCACTAAGTAATAAAAATATTAGAGTTATATAAAACAACATAGTTGAAATAGTAGGATAATATATACCGAAAAATTCTTTTGTTGCTTGAAAAAATTTCTCTAAAAATATAATAAGTTCGGAAATTTTTACCCAATCACTATCTACAATTATATCAGCTGGATTCTGATTATGAGAGTTAAATAATAAAGTTATAGGTTTTCTATAGTCATAAGAAACAAGTAGTTGCTCGTATAAAGAATTCCACCTAGTGGATACTTCTTCTGAAATTTTTCTATAAGGTAGTCCACAATCGTGACAAATTTTTTTATATTCTTTTCTTCGTTGTACTCTATTACATTTAAAAATAAAGTTTATAACAAATTGTATTTTACTAAGAATGTCTTGAAAAAGTGATAGACCATCATTTACAATTAAGTTATATATATGGCATGCGCATTTTATATGAAAATGATAGACCATCAAGAATCATATCCCTCTTATTCTTGAAATAGAAAATGTCCAATATGCGACGTGGGCCGAACTCTTCAAAATTCACGCACGTTCACATCAAGTCATCCATCACATAATCCCCGCGGCTCCTGAGGATATGGAGGTCCCTAAACGCGAGGATGATCCTAAGTTGTGGACGACTCTTGATGCCACCGTCCTTCAGTGGATTTACTCCTCTATGTCTACCGACCTGTTGCAGACGATTATTGAGAATGACGCTACAGCAATGGCTGCTTGGGATAGACTGCGTGACATATTCCAAGATAATTGAAATTCCAGAGATGTTACTCTTGAGCAGGAATTTTCCCACGTCAATATGAAAAAATTCCAGAACGTTTCAGCATATTGCAAAAGGTTGAAAGAATTGGCGGACCAACTCTGCAACGTTGGTGCGCCTGTTAGCGATGATCATCTTGTTCTCCAGATGGTTGTTGGCCTCTCCGAGGCCTATAGTGGCGTTGGAAATCTCCTTCGTCAAAGTACCCCTCTCCCGAAGTTTTATCAAGCACGATACATGCTTACTTTGGAAGAAGCTGGCTTGGCTAAAAAGGAGGCTACAAGTGCTAGTCCCGTGGTCATGATGACATCCTCCACTAATTCTCCAGGGTTTTTTGATAATTCGAGCCAAAACCAAGCTCACGGTAATGGCAAGAATACTCGTAAAAATAATGGCAAAAACCGCGGGGGCAAATATGGCGGTTCTGGTGGAAAACATAGTGGCAGTGGGCCCCATCCATTCAGTAGTAGGCCACCGCCCCACTGGTCCCAGCCGTGGGCCCCATGGCAGTGGGGCTGGGGTAGTAGGCCATGGCCCAACAACCCTTATTTTCCAAGTCTTTCATCCAGCGGGCAGTGGGCTGGACAGCTGCAATTCAGGCCCAGTTTTCAGGCCTCTCATTCCAATTTCAGTGTTGGTCCGGGGCAGCAGGGCGGACTGCTTGGGCCTCGGCCCACACATGCATTCTCAGTAGTGGGCCCCACACCCACTCAAACCGACATTGAAGTCGCGATGCACACATTTGGATTAACTCAATCGGACCCGAATTGGTACATGGACACCAGCGCCACTACTCACATGACGTCAAACCTATATACTCTCTCGGCTTATTTCAATTTGAGCAACACTCGTGGTATAATTATTGGTAATGGTAATTCAATTCTAATTCGTTGTGATGGTCATAAAATATTGTCTCCCACCATCCACCCCTTATCCTAAAAAATACCCTTCATGCCCCTAAACTAATTAAAAATTTGGTGTTTGTCCGTAAATTCACCACTGATAATTATGTTTTTGTTGAATTTGATCTATTTGGATTTTCTGTGAAGGATTTCAAGATGGGGAGTCCTCTTATGAGATGTGATAGTAGGGGAGATCTTTATACTATCACGCCATGTTTCGGTCTTTCGAGTCAAGCCTTACCATCAGCTTTTGCCGCATTTTCTCCTTCGTTGTGGCATGCTCGTCTTGGTCATCCGGGATCGTCTATTTTATCTGCATTAGAGGAAAATAGTTTTATTTCATGTAAGGGTACGCATAGTACACCGAATTTTCAATCTTGTTCTCTAGGAAAAATTATTAAGTTGCCATTTGAAGACTCTAATTCTCATACTTTAATGCCATTTGATATTATTCATAGCGATTTATGGACGTCTCCTGTTCTTAGTTCATTGGGTCATCGGTATTATGTTCTTTTCTTGGATGATTATTCTAAATTTTTATGGACTTTTCCAATAGCGAAAAAATCTCAAATTCTTTCCACCTTCTTAAAATTTAGAGCATTCATTAAAACCCAATTTGAATGAAAAATAAAGAATATTCAATGTGACAATGGCAAAGAATATGATAACGGGGTCCTTCGGAAATTTTGTGCCAATAATGGAGTGAGTTTTCATTTTTCTTGCCCACATACGTCTTCACAAAATGGGAAAGCCGAACGTAAGATTCGTACAATTAATAACATTGTCCGAACTGTATTGATTCATGCTTCCGTACCCCTTTCGTTTTGGCATCATTCTCTACAAATAGCTACATATCTCCTTAACATTCTTCCTTCCAAAGGTTTGACATATTCATCCCCTCTTCAAATTTTATATAATAAGACTCATTCGTATTCACATCTTAGGGTATTTGGGTGGTTATGGTATCCGTTATTTTCGTCCACCATAATTAACAAACTTCAGGCCTGGTCTACTCCGCGTGTGTTTTTGGGTTTTCCGTCCAATCATCGTGGTTACAAATATTTTGATTTATCCTCTAATAAAATCATCATTAGTTGCCATGTAATTTTTTATGAATCCCAATTTCCATTTGCTAAGGTTAGTAATCCTGTGACGAGTTCGTATAATTTTTTGGATGATGGTATATCCCCGTATATTATTCACCATTTTTCGGACGTGTCCCGCACCCCAAATCCATCAGCTGGGCCCACTGCTCCAGTGACGGAAACTAGCCCAGTAACGCCACTGTTCCAGTGACGGTATCCAGTCCAGTTCAAGCACCGAATTCCAGTATTAGGCCAGCGGGCCCACTGCTCGTTGGCTGGTCCGTCACGTGTCCCACTAATTCCCAAAATCTACCCAATTCTCCCTCGAGTCATAGACCGATCACTCGTAGTCAACGGGGTATTTTTAAACCAAAAAGATATTTCAATTTAAATTCTAATGTTCTTAAATCACCCCTACCCCGTAACCCATTGTTTGCGTTAAATGACCCTAACTAGAAAATTGCTATGACCGACGAATATAATGCTCTTATTGATAATAAGACGTCGGAGTTGGTGCCCCGTCCATCTGGTGTTAATATAATTCGGTCTATGTGGATTTTTGCTCATAAGGACAATTCTGACGGTTCTTTTGCGAGACATAAGGCTCGTCTTGTAGGTGCTGGTAAGACTCAGTAGGCTGGTGTGGATTGTGGTGAGACGTTTAGTCCGGTGGTCAAGCTGGCTACCATTCACACTGTGCTCAGCTTGGATCTTTCGAAAGCATGGCCCATTCATCAGTTAGATGTGAAGAATGCTTTCTTACATGGTGATCTCAAGAAAACAGTCTATATGCATCAGCACTTGAGGTTTCAGGATCCCAAATATCCTCATCTTGTATGTCTGTTGAAAAAGTCCTTATATGGGCTTAAGCAGTCTCCACGGGCCTGGTATAAGAGATTTGCTGACTATGTTTCGACTATTGGGTTCACTCACAGCAGGTCGGATAATTCCTTGTTCATATATCATCGTGGTTCTTCCTTGGCTTATACACTATTATATGTGGATTATATTATCTTGACTGCCTCTTCCGATGCCTTACGCCAGTCTATCATGACAATGCTCAATTCAGAGTTTTCTATGAAAGACTTGAGGGTAAGGCTGGCCAGTGGGCCGGGACGACCCGAGCCCGACCCTACACCGCCCCGACCCCGATTAGTATTAAAAAAAAAATCGGTAGCGGGACTCGAACCGGGACGGGACAATGTCTCATCCCGAGCCCGCCCCAGGCCCGCCAGACCCGTAGTCCCCCCTTTGCAAATATAGTCGTTGCACCAACGACCATTTTAGATTTTGGCCGTTGGGCAACAGTCATTTTTGGCCTCCCCCCTCCCCCAACCCCCTCCTACCCCTTAATATTTATTTTTAACCTATAAGTTATTATATTTACACTTTAACCCAATTTTCCAACTATAAATAACTCATTTTCTTTTCATCTTTCTCACAAATCTTCCTACAATCTCTCTAATCTCTTAATATATATCTCTACAAGTCTACATTGTTTACTAAATATTCAATTTTATTTATTCATTTGGGAATTGGGAGTGAAGTTGGCAATTAGCTTGAGGATCTTCCATCGAGCAAAGTTTCAATTTTCAACCTCTCGATTACACGTCGACGTTATGTCGGCGTTTGGTACATTCGTTCCTTCATTAAATTATTATTGTCTGTTTATTTTATTTAGCGCACTTAATTTTATTATCTTTAATTATTTATTATCATAATTAAAATGAAAGGATTAAGAGGTATGTTTAAGGGTAAGAGTGCTTCTTCTAGTAGGGGCAACCAGGGCAAGGGTACTTCTTCTAGTCATCTTATTCCTACACAGGATGATTTTGTTGATACTCAATATTTTCCTACAATACCATTAGATTTAGACGAGGAGCTATTTTTTGGAACTTAAGAAGACTTTAATTTAGACGATGATCTGGATGATACACCCACTAATGTTGATGACAACATACCCACTAGTGCACCTTCAACTGAAATGCCTCCTATTCCCCCTAGTATAAGACGAGGTCCAGCAAACCGACCATTAAAATCAGATGCATGGATATTTTTTGATAGGGACGTAGAGAATCAAGTAGCTAGATGTAAAATTTGTAAAAATATTTTAAAATTTAAAACTGGAAAAGGTCACGGTGGGACGGGGGGTTTAATTAGACACGTAGTAAGTGCTCATCCAGCTAGGTATGCCCAATACTAGGCTTCAAAATCGGGTGCGGAAACGCCCGCTCCGTCGGGACAAGGTTCACATACTGATACTGTCCCGGACCAAGTACAGGGTCAAATTAACCCTATGACGGGGGGAATTGTAGGCCCTAAATATAATAAACATAGAGATAGGGAAGCAATATCAAAATTAGTTGCTGTGGAGGGTTTTCCTTTTTCATTTCCTTCATCTCCCAGTTTTATTCATTACATTAGAGATATATATAATCCTGCTTTTAACGGTTTTCGTAGATCAACTGTTAAGAGAGATGTATTTAAATTCGCACATGAATATCAACAATATTTACATTATTCATTTTATCATTTTAATGGCAATGTATCTATCACGTCTGATATAGGTCGTAGTACTAAAGGCCATGATTATTTAACGATAACTTGTCATTGGATAGATTATAAATGGTCTATGCAAAAATGTATCTTAGCGTATAGATTTATAGATGATAGGCACACTAGTACTTTTATTGCAGATAATATTTATCAAGTGTGACATTATTATGAAATAACCGATAAAATTATGACTATTACATTAGATAACGCTTCTTCTAACAATTACGCTATTATAATTTTAAAAAATAGTTTAACTCCATCTTTTCCAGATCATTTTCATATAAAATGCGCGTGACATATATATAACTTAATTGTAAAGGATGGTCTATCACTTTTTCAAGACATTCTTAGTAAAATACAATTTGCTATAAACTTTATTTTTAAAAGTAATAGAGTACAACGAAGAAAAGAATATAAAAAAACTTGTCACGATTGTGGACTACCTTATAGAAAAATTCCAGAAGAAGTATCCACTAGGTGGAATTCTTTATACGAGCAACTACTTGTTGCTTATGACTATAGAAAACCTATAACTTTATTTTTTAACTCTCATAATCAAAATCCAGTTGATATGATTGTAGATAGTGATTGGGTAAAAATTTCCGAACTTATTGTATTTTTAGAGAAATTTTTTCAAGCAACAAAAGAATTTTCCGGTATATATTATCCTACTATTTCAACTATATTGTTTTATATAACTCTAATATTTTTATTACTTAGTGAATATATGGAAAAACCAGCTTATATGGCAGCTATTAAAAAAATGTTTATCAAAATAAAAAATATTTTAGTCCTATTCCCACTATTTATATTATTGGTGCTGTATTAAATCCTACTATTAAAATAGACGGTACTAAATCACTAATTGAAACTATTTGCGATTGTATAGAAGTACTACCACCTCCAAGTCCCAAAAATCTAAATCACCAACCACCTATTGAACAAACTAAAGAAGAAGTGTTGTTTAGTGTAGAAGACCAATGCAAAAAAATATATAGGTTTTACCAACAAGAAAATGCTAGTCACTTACCGATTTCCATACCATCTTCTTCATCTTCAACACAACCTCACAAAAGACATGTTGTTTCTGCGGTTAGTATTGAAAACCTCATAAATAGAATGTGTGGCCGTACCGCTACTAACCAAATTAGCGAGTTGGATATTTTTGTTTTGCAGGGTTCTGTACCGTACCAAGAAGTTATCAATGAAGATGGACATGAAGACTTGCTGAAATACTGGAGGGAGAATGAGAAGACCTTTCCGACACTTTCAATGATGACCCGAGATGTTTTGAACATTCAAGCGTCATTAGCTGCGTCTGAAAGCGCTTTTTCTGCCGGCAGATATCAAATAGGAGACCACATACACTCATTAGCCGGAGACAGTTTGGAAATTGCAGTATTATTCAGAGATTGGATACGAGCGGAGCGGAGAAGGTGCGGTCAACCGGAGATCAACGAAGTAGAAGACGAAAACTACAACGAAATCTTATCCGAAGATAGTGGAAGCGATATGGATCAATTTGACCAACAAATATCAATTCCAACCAAAGAACCACATGAAATTATCAAGTAATTAGAACATGTTTTTTTGAGAATGTAATTTTTTTAATTGCAATTTTATTATGTAATTTGCAACTTTTGGACAACACCACAAAGTTACAATTTAGACATTTGTATTACAAAAAAATCATATGTCTATTAAATAATATAAGAGGCACAAAAACAGCCTTGTGATGTTTTTAGTACACTATCTTGTCTTGTTTATTGAGTTTTTTTTTATACATATGTTATTAAAAAAAAAAAAGGAAAATCCGCCGGAACCCGCCCCGATCCCGACCCCGACCCGATTCCGACGGGATCGGGATCAGGAGTGGAGCAAGTCCCGCCAGACCCGACCCCGCCCCCTTTGCCCGTTCTGCCCCGACCCCGACCCCACCAAACCCGGCCGGCCAGACCCGAGCCCGGCCCACTGGCCAGCTATAGTTTAGGGGCATGAAGGGTATTTTTCAGGATAAGGGGTGGATGGGGTGAGACAATATTTTATGACCATCACCACGAATTGAAATTGAATTACCATTATCAATAATATACCACGAGTGTTGCTCAAATTGGAATAAGACGAGAGAGTATATGGGTCTGACGTCATGTGAGTAGAAACGCTGGTGTCCATGTACCAATTCAGGTCCGGTTGAGTTAGTCCAAGTGTGTGCATTGCGACTTCAATAACGGTTTGAGTGGGTGTTGGGCCCACTACTGAGAATGCTTGTGTCGGTCGAGGCCCAAGCAGTCCGCCCTGCTGCCCTGACCCAACACTGAATTTGGAATGAGAGGCCTGAAAATTGGGCGTGAATTGCAGCTGTCCAACCCACTGCCCGCTGGATGAAAGACCTGGAAAATAAGGGTTGTTGGTCCACGGCCCACTGCCCCAGCCCCACTGCCATGGGGCCCACGGCTGGGACCAGTGGGGTGGTGGCCCACTACTGAATGGATAGGGCCCACTGCCGCTATGTTTTCCACCAGAACCGCCACATTTGCCCCCGCGGCTTTTGCCATTATTTTTACTAGTATTCTTGCCATTACCATGAGCTCGGTTTTGGCTCGAATTATCAACAAACCCTGGAAAATTAGTGGAGGATGTCATCATGACCACGGGACTAGCTCTCGTAGCCTCCTTTTTAGCCAAGCCGGCTTCTTCCAAAGTAAGCATGTATCGTGCTTGATAAAACTTCGGGAGAGGGGTACTTTGACGAAGGAGATTTCCAACGCCACTATAGGCCTTGGAGAGGCCAACAACCATCTGGAGAACAAGATGATCGTCGCTAAGAGGCGCACCAACGTTGCAGAGTTGGTCTGCCAATTCTTTAAACCTTTTGCAATATGCTGAAACGTTCGGGAAATTTTTCATATTGACGTGGGAAAATTCCTGCTCAAGAGTAACAACTCTGGAATTTCGATTATCATGGAATATGTCACACAATCTATCCCAAGCAACCATTGTTGTAGCGTCAGGCTCAATAATCGTCTGCAACAGGTCGGTAGACATAGTGGAGTAAATCCACTGAAGGACGGTGGCATCAAGAGTCGTCCACAACTTAGGATCATCCTCGCGTTCAGGGACCTCCGTATCCTCAGGAGCCGCGGGGATTATGTGATGGATAACTTGATGTGAACGTGCGTGAATTTTGAAGAGTTCGGCCCACGTCGCATATTGGACATTTTCTATTTCAAGAATAAGAGGGATATGATTCTTGATGTTAGAAACTGTAAGGGTAGGGTGAAACGTATTCTTAGCCATGATAGCAACGAAAACGTGGTGAAGAGATTGGGAAAGAAAATTTGAGGAAGAAAGTGGGCACGGAACCCGAGGTGGGGTTTCGGAAATCGGGTATGGTGCACGAAAAGTTTAGGATTTTGGGAGAGAAAAATTTAACCTAGACTTCTGATACCATGAAATAAATAATCCCTTGATTATTTTCATTAATTGAAAGAGTATATATACAATTTACAAATTTCCATAATAGGAAAATCTTATTGCTATTCTATTCCCAAAACCCTATTCTAGTAGTACAAGACTCCTATAATTATGGTAAGTATACAATACTAAGTAATTCAAATATTCTACACTAATTATGCTAAAATCGGTACACTAAGTACACTACTAAAAGGACCAAAGTCCCGTGATATACACTATGTATGACAAGTGTATCACGGGAATATACACTGTCTATCAAGTTCATTCGTTTTTGCCATCAATTTAAGTTGAACTCATCTAAGATTTTGGCAAAACGAAAAATATTCACTCATCCTTAAATGATTTCATCACTCATCCATCCAAATTAGATGAGTTGAACAATTTACGCATTTAAAGAGTCAAAGGACAACCATACTTGAATTCCCTTGTTCCATTAACTACTCGAAATCATTTCCTTGTTTCTTCACAAATTGTAAATTAATGCGTTCAAAGTATCTTGTTTAAATGTCCCTAAATACATGTAACCTATCAATATGTTTGAATTGATTTAGGATATTTATTAGTAATTTAATATCACCATGTTCATTCGTTACATATATGTTTTATTGAAACCGGCATTATTTACAGCTCATTGATCTCATTTGTCCCCTCCATATTATATTTCGAAGTATAAAAGCCATTTTTCTCTTTTCCATTATTTAAAATTATCCGTTAAAATATTTGAATTATATTTCTTTTCTAAATATCAGTGGTTACACCAATCGAAGTCACAAATTTGCTTGTTGAGGACGTGCACAACTCTTCCACGTAGAAGTTGACACCAAGAACTTCATTTGTTAATTATTCATGTATCAGTTCTTGTTATAGATTAGTGTATTGACATTAATAGTGCCCAAGTTGATCTTCACCACTCTTTATGCTTTTAAAACTAGTATAATCCTCTCTTTTTCTAAGAAATACCAAGATAAATCGAAAAAAAACACAAAATAATATATAATAAAAATTACTTGATAAATTAGTTGATATGTAGGCAAATTAACTTGAAAATTTTATATTTTTTATCAGAAATCTTTATTTTTAACATAAGAGATCTTAAAGTAATACACAAAAAGAATCATTTTTTTCCATCCAAATTAGTAAGGGATCATTTCATCCCATCCCCAAAGTGCATAAATTTTTTCTTGTGTGACTTATAAGTCTTCCTTCTCCAATACTATTTGCTTACCCTAATAGAAATAAACAATCGAAAAAATATAAATCAAATCCCATAACTATCCAATCAGGCAAGAACTATGATATATAAATAAAAAACTTTAGCTTCCTTAGCTTTAAGACTTGGGATTTAAGTAGAAGACCACCATCCTTTTAAACCCCCAAAAAATAATTTTTAAAAAAAACATTACAAGCTTCCCTGTTTGAAAAAAACTCTTTTCCCTTAAAGAAGCAAGAATTTGAAGGAAATGTCTCAGCCAGCACAATCTTCTTCCACCTCCAATAGTATTCAAGATCCATTAAAACTCTTGAAACATTACGTCGTTCCATTAATCCCTAACACCAAAATCTCTAATATTTTCACAATTTTCATGAAGTGTTTTCTTGCCATTTGCTTAGTTGCTTCCATTTCTTTAGTCTCCTTCAATGTTTTCTCCAATCCATCCAAATGGTTTAACCCATGTTCAGATTGTGGTGCCATCAATATTCACACTAGCTATGCTTATAGTACTTCCGTTACAAATAATGTTAGAGAAAAAGAAGAAATTACAGACATAACTCATATTTTATTTGGCATTGGAGGGTCAGCCAGGACTTGGAATAATCGTAAAAATTATTCCGAATTATGGTGGGAACCAAACGTGACACGAGGGTTCGTGTGGCTCGATGAAAAGCCTGGAGAAAATGACACGTGGCCCGAGAATTCCCCTCCCTATAGGGTCTCGGAGGACACATCAGGGTTTAAGTACACGTGTTGGTTCGGTGACAGGTCAGCAGTGAGGATCGCGAGGATTGTGAAGGAGAGTTTCGAATTAGGGTTGAAGAATGTGAGGTGGTTCGTTATGGGGGACGATGATACGGTATTTTTTACGAAGAATTTGGTGACGGTTTTAGGTAAATACGATCATAATCAAATGTATTATATAGGTGGGAATTCAGAAAGTGTGGAACAAGATTTGGTGCATTCTTATGGTATGGCTTATGGTGGTGGTGGAATTGCTATTAGTTATCCTCTAGCGGAGGTGCTAGTGAAGATTTTAGATGGTTGTATTAATAGGTATCATGATTTCTACGGTTCTGATCAGAAGATTGGTGGATGTATGGCTGAGATTGGCGTTCCTCTCACAAGAGAACTCGGCTTCCATCAGGTATAAAATCTTTTCATTCTAAAGTTTTTACTTTCTTAGGACTAGAGTCGCCCACAAACATTATTGTGAAAATTAATAGTGTCATTTTAGTAAAGATACAATAGTTTTTTTATTCTCCTCGGCTTATGCTTCAATTAGGAGGCGTAATCAGTCGATGAACTCATTTTTGTTCAAATATCCAATATAAAATAGTATTAGAACAGTCCTATATTTTTCATTAAATTTAAGTTAAATATTCTGATAATGTAAATAATTTTGCAGATGGACATACATGGAAGTCCACGCGGGTTTTTGGCAGCACATCCATTGGCACCGATTGTGTCACTGCACCATCTAGGCGTTATACATTCTCTAATTCCACTAATGGGTCGAGTCGATTCAGTTAAAAAGGTGATTGAGGTATACAAGAAAGACCCAAGTCGAATAATGCAACAGAGTTTCTGTTACGATCTAAAGAAAAATTGGTCGTTATCGGTGTCATGGGGATATTCAATTCAATTATATCCGGGTTTAATGAATGCCAAGGAATTAGAGACACCAATGAGGACTTTTGAAACATGGAAAGGATTTGAAGAGCCATTCACGTTTAATACTAGGCCAAATCATATAGAACCATGTCAAAGGCCTATAGAGTATTATTTGGATCGTGTTTTTGAGCTCGATAATGAAGAAACTTTGACAAGTTATAAGAGGATTGGTGATTATAATAAGCAATGTGAGAATGAAAATTATACACTAGCATTAGCAGTTCAAATGGTTAATGTCACGGCCACTATTTTATCCCCCCAAGTATGGAGACAGGTAAATTTCTCCTTTGTTATATGAATCTTTCTTCTTTATTTTTCTTAATTTTGCCGGAGCATTTTTTGTTATTGGTGTGTTTGGTATGACGACTTTCTTTTTGTCGAAAAAAACAGTTAATTTTTTTCTAGTGATTGGTTGTTAGAACAAGTTCTCAAGAAATTCTTTTTATCCAAATCTAAAAATACGATGACTACCTTCACCTTTGGGCATAAGTCAAAATTTCCCTTCACCATTATCTCAACTCTTAACTTCATGTCACTGCCCCCAACCGATACTAAAATATTATTATTTATCTTTAATATTTCATAAAATGCTACTTGATTTTTAGACATTATTATCAATCTTTAATTAATATTGGTTGCAAAGCCTATTTTCATTCTTTCGACCAAATACCCAAAAAAACTTTTCTTGAAAGTATTCTAAAATTTTCATCATATCAGACATAAGAAATTTCAACAAGTGTTCCATTATTTAATATTTTCAAGTAAATCTCCCACATTTAATAATGTGGTAACATTTTCATTAATCAATACCTGTACAATATATCAATAGCATTAATATGGTTCTATTGACTTTCAAAAATTTGTTTGAGAATAGTCAAAATTCAACCAGAAAAAGGTACCTGGCTCAGTTTGGTAAACGTGACCCCTATTAAAATGTGTACATAACTAGAAAAGCCACAATAATTGGCAAAAATGGCTGTTAAATTATATTCACTCATGGACCCTACTAACAATATATAACTAAAAAGACACAATTACCTGCAAGAATGTCTGTTTATATTCTTTCTACGTGCCATAAAAAGATTTGGTTTTTGACTTGATTTTTCTTTTAATCATGTGTCAGATTTTCATTAAGTGACTAACACGTTTTGTTTGACCAATACCTAAAACAGGCACCACATAGGCAATGTTGTGAGGTGATCAATGGTGAAGAAGATAGTAATATTGACACTGTCCTACAAATCAGAATTAGAAGTTGCAATAAATGGGAATCAGTAACATTGCCCTTTGACATTAACGAGGGACATTAACACTATGGCAAAAATTGTAAACCTTGCCAACAAATTGTACAGCATTGTTGTGTCCTACATCCCCCTTTTTATTTATAGATTATGGCATACAGTCCAAGTGTGGTTAATCGACTGACGTAGTTTGCAGGCTATTGCGTCAGTCCGGGGTTTACCCTGTGCGCACTCGAGAGAGTAGCGGCTGCGAATTCCTTCGTCAAAAAATTATGGCATACAGTTTCTTTTGTAACTGAGTTATTGGACACGAAAAGATTTTCTCTAAGGACAACACATCTTTTTTTCTTTTTCTATTTTAATGAAGATACCCTAGTACTTACCTTAGCTAGGAAATTGTTTCTAGAGTGCAACCTGTTCGATCCTCCCAAGTGTTCAATTTTAATGGGTGGTTATTTTTTTCAGAAATCCTTATCATCAATGTAACCTTGATCATTCGCTCATTCATGGAATTGCATTTAGTACTTCCAACAAATATTATCATCTTCTATTATCTTAAGTCTTGATAGAGGAAGCAGGTTACTAATAGGGGTTGTGGTGGAGTGGTAAGTATTCGTTCATTCTTAATCAGATGTTTCGGATTCGAGTCTTACCGGGTATCGAGTCGCCTTTGTTAGAAAGCGCTTTACATCAAATATGAGAATTTCCGACGCGCGTGAATCTGAATTTAGTCGGGCTCCATCAATCATTAGTGAGTTCAAACTGATAAAGGTTAGAACTCTATAAATCGTTCATGAAAGTTTGAAATTTTGTAACTTTTCACACTTAGATTATGAAAGCTTAAACACCATGAATTCTTCCCGGAGTTCCACCTATCAAAGCTTCTGACTCCATCAGCATGTATGAGAGTTGTTCCACATTTTCGCTAAGGGTTTTTTTTTGTCCAAATTTTTGTTGGAAATTTACTAAATGTGAAAATAAGTATATCCCATTAATTTATGACTCAAACTATTGGGTCCGCACATCGGAAATGTCGTTTCCACAAACGTGCACACGTAGTGCAAAGTATCGCGAATTTCATTAGTGAAAGAGATATTGGTACGTATTTAATACGTTTGAGACATAGAATTATGGACGGTTATTGGCCAAATGACAAAGTATTCCACGTTGGTAAATGAAGGAAGAAGTGTACAAAGTGTAAAATAAACGAGTCGGAAATCGCCGCGGAGCCGTGAAGGGTCGCGGCGCCACAAGCGTCGGAGCCGCGATGCCTCCCAGGCTGCGTCGCGGGGTTGATTCACAGCGCCGCGGCGCTTCGAAGGCAGAATGCTGCGATGGGAAGTTGAAAAAATCTGACCTTTGGGCTGGATTTGGAGCATTGATTCTCCATTACTTGCCACATGAATTCAACCATTATTTGGCTGAATGTAACCCCTCAATCAGGTGTAATTACATGGCTATTGAAGGCCTTTCGTTGGCTAGTTTAGGGGTCTTTTACTTACACTATAAATTGAGGCCTTTCGCTAAATTGAAACTCACTACACTCAACACTTAGAAAATTCTCCAGATTTTCTGATTTCATATTCTTCCTCTCTAGCAAAGTCACTATACTCAAAGTTCTTCAAGAGTAACACTTGAGTTTCCTTTGCTCACATGTTAAAGTTGTTGTTGTATCTTGGGAGGCTATTACTCAATACCGTAAAAAGAGATATACGGGGCAATCTTGTCTTAAAGACAGAGTGTCATCACTCGACTCAACAAATCACACAAGCAGTTTGTTAAGGTTTTGATTTCCAGTTTTATTGTAATAGTTTGTTTATCCCTTCTACTATTGTAATAGTTACTTACTTCTCGTTCCTAACAACAATTATATCCCAATAATTTTAAGACAAGATTTTGTTGTAAGTAACTAAGTTAGAAAGATGACTGGTATAAATCAAATTGCTTCTGATGCTGCTGTTGCTGCTCAAGGCAATCCCTCTGCCTTCCCCACAGCTCAAGACACTCCTAATGCCTTTCCTGTTGCTCAAGGCTCATCCAACGCCTTTGCTGCCGCTCAAGGGAATTTTGTCGCTCCTCCACCCGCTGGATTTCACCATGAAAGCCCTGAAAAGTTCATGAGGTCAAACTTCAAAAGATGCTATTCTATCTAACTGTTATGGGAATGACACGTTTTCTAACAGAAGTTCCTCCACAAACTGGAGATGAAATGGACCCTTCGCCTTCTGAAATGGGTGAAGGGGACCTAGGTATCCATGTCATTATTGGCATGAAGATGGTTCTTGATGCATGGAGTCATAGTGATTTCATGTGTAAGAATTACATATTAAACTGCTTGTCAGACCCTCTTTACACGGTGTATTACACCGTTGGCACTGCCAAAGAGTTGTGGGAGAAGCTACAAAAGAAGTACAACGAACAAGGTACTAAGAATTTCATTGTTGGAAAATTTCTGAAATTTCAAATGGTGGATAGTAAGACAGTGATGTCCCAAGGCCAGGAATTCCAAATGATTTTACATCGCCTAGATTTGGAAGGTATGAAGCCAAACAAGCAGTTTCTGGTTGCATCAATGATTGAAAAGTTACCTCCTTCGTAGAATGAGTTTATGAGCTACTTAAAGCTCAAGACAAAGGAGATGACCTTTGAAACACTTATTATCAAACTCCAAATTCAAGAAGATAATAAGAAGGCCTTGCCTAGGGGTAAACAACTCGCTGAGGCAAAGGCAAATATGGCTGAGGCCAAAGGGAACCTAAGCAAGAAGCGCAAGTTCCAGAAAGAAGGCAAGACCCAAGCAGCGGAGAAGTTCAAAGGAAACTATCACCATTGTGGGAAACCTAGTCATATGATCAAGGACTGCCGCAAGCTCAAGACTAAGCAACAAGAGAAGGCCAAGGCTAAGGGTAAGGCTCAGGTTAACGTTATCAAGGACCAGTTTCTGGACGACATAATTGAAGAGTTCTCAGCGGTGGTGCTAAAAGCAAACCTGGTTGAGAATCCTATACAATGCTGGATGGACACAGGTGCTACAAGACACATCTGTTCCAACAGAGATGCCTTCTCCACTTATACACCGGTTACAAACAAGAAGTTGTTCATGGGCAACAACGCTTCCTCTGACGTGCTGGGGGGGGGGGGTAGGAAAAGTAGTCTTGAAGATGACTTCTGGAAAGGAGCTCACTCTGAAGGAAGTGATGCATGTTCCTGAGATTAGAAGAAATTTAATTTCAGGTCTTTTATTGGTTAATGCTGGTTTTAGGCTAGTGTTTGAGTCCAATAAATTTGTAGTCACTAATGATGGAACGTTTGTGGGAAGAGGATTCGTCTGTGAAGGCCTCTTCAAAGTGAACACCATGTATGTATTACGTAAAAGTAATAATAATGAAGCCTCTTCATCTTACTTGCTTGAGTCCTCTAATTTATGGCATCATAGATTAGGACACGTCAACTACAAATCCATCCAAAGGCTGGTAAAGTTGGAGTTATTGCCATCTATCGACGTAAACACTCAACATAAGTGTAAGGTGTGCGTAGAGGAAAAACTCACAAAGCTTCCTTTTCGATCCGTCGAAAGGAATACTGCTCCTCTAGAACTTATTCACACAGATATATGTGATTTGAAGTTTTCACAAACTAGAGGGCGGAACAAGTATGATAGCACAAGATATTGTTACCTTTACTTGTTGAAAAGTAAGGATGAAGCCTTTGAAGCGTTCCGACGTTACAAAGCAGAAGTTGAGAACCAACAAATCATGCGGATTAAATCTATTCGTAGCGATAGAGGGGGAGAATATGTAGCGCCATTTGAGGAATTTTGTGCTCAAGAAGGCATTGTTCATCAAACGATGGCTCCATACTCAACTCAATCGAACGGTGTGCCGAAAAGAATCGCACATTGAAGGAAATGATAAATGCCTTGCTCATCAATTCCGGTCTTCCCCAAAACATGTGGGGGAGAAGCTGTCCTTACCGCTAATACGATTCTTAACAGAGTCCCACATAAGGGTAAGGACAAAACTCCATATGAATCATGGAAAGGAAAGAAACCCACCTATAAATATTTAAAGGTGTGGGGTTGTCTCACAAAGGTCGAAGTACCCAAGCCAAATCAGGTCAAGATTGAGCCTAAGACTGTAGATTGCATATTCATCGGATATGCAAATAACAGTAGTGCTTATCGCTTCTTAGTGCATAAGTCAGATATTCTAGATATCCACGGGGGTACAATCATGGAATCAAGGAATACACAATTCTTTGAAGATACATTTCCTATAAAGAAAAAAGGCATAACCTCTCGCAAACAAAGTTATGAACAAAGCTCTCAGGAACTGGGAGTCGTTGACGGCCCGGATCTAGATGGTTCAGATCTAGTGGATCTCAAGGTGGCTGAATATCTGTAATCTAGTGATCCAGATTCTCAGAACTTCGAGACTCCAGAGATGGAACTAAGGCGAAGTAAAAGGGCCAGGAAGGATAAATCCTTCGGTCCTGACTTTGTATCTTATATGGTTGATGATGAACCAAGGACAATTGCTGAAGCATTGTCAACTCCAGAGGCACCGCTCTGGAAAGAAACTATTGAGAATGAAATAGGCTCCATTCTACATAACCATACTTGGGAGTTAGTTGATCTTCCTCCGCGAAATAAACTGTTGGGCTGTAAGTGGATACTCAAACGGAGATGGGTCTATAGATAAGTACAGGGCCAGGATGGTAGTCAAGGGCTATCGGCAGAAAGAGGTATTGACTACTTTGACACGTACTCCCCGGTATCTAGGATGACTTCCATACGAGTATTCATTGCGATCGCAGCGTTGCGTGACCTTGAGATACATCAAATGGATGTCAAGACAACCTTCCTAAATGGTGATTTAGAAGCAGAAATCTATATGGACCAACTCGAGGGGTATGTGGTTCAAGGGCAAGAGAAGAAAGTCTGTCGGCTTATCAAATCTCTGTACGGGTTGAAAGAAGCCCCGAAGCAATGGGACAAAAAATTTGATAGTACTCTACTATCGAAGGGTTTCGCCATTAATGAGTGTGACAAATGTGTCTACATGAAAGGTAACTCTGACTCGTTTGTTATGATATGCCTATATGTAGACGACATGTTCATCACATGGAGCAGTCCTAGCGTAATTCTAGAGACTAAGAACATGTTGAAACAATTCTTCGACAATAAGGATATGGGTATCGCAGATGTCATCTTTGGGATAAATATATCTAAGACGTCTGACGGACTGGTCTTATCTCATCCTCACTACATCGAGGATGTTTTGAGAAAGTTCGAGATATTAGACAGTTCGCCTATAAAGTCACCAATGGATAGAAATCAAAAGCTTGATAAAAATCGTGGTACACCCATATGCCAGGAGCAATATGCATAGGTGATCGATAGTTTGATGTACATAACAAACTACACCCGACCTGATATTGCTTATGCAGTCAACAAGTTGGCTAGGTTTACCCGTAATTCTAGTGACAATCACTGGAAGGCATTGAATCGGGTACTTCAATACTTGAAATACATGCTAACTTACGGGTTACATTATTCGAGATATCCAGATGTACTAGAGTGGTACAGTGATGCAAACTGGATATCTGATATAGAGAACACCAAGTCCACTAGTGGGTATGTATTTACAATTGGTGGTGGGGCTGTGTCTTAGAAATCCTCTAAGCAAACTTGCATCGCCCGATCCACGATGGAATCAGAGTTTATCGCTTTAGACAAAGCAGGAGAAAAAGTTGAGTGGCTTCACGACTTCTTAGAGGATGTTATGTGCTGGAAAAAACCCGTACCTTCTGTAATGATCCACTGCGACAGCCAGCCGGCTCTAGGAAGGGCACGAAATGCTATATACAACGGCAAGTCTCGTCATATTCGATGGAGACATAAGACCATTAGGCAGCTGATCACCACGGGTATAATATCTATTGATTACATAAAATCAAAAGATAACATAGCTGACCCACTAACAAAGGGCTTACCCAAGGATCAGATGTTCTGTCTGTCTAGGGGAATGGGCTTAATATCTAAGGTATAAGGACCAATATGGTGGTAATCCAACCTTACTGACTGGAGATCCCAGGAATTAGGTTCAATGGGAAAACTAAGCCGGTAAAGGTTCGGTTGATCGCTTCGGTGGAAGCATGAGCACTTCGGATAGTGATTTCGTAAAGAAACACCAAATCCAAAGCCGTTCCCGCAATAGAATATAAGTGCTATCTGCAGTGTGGGTAAATGTTAAGTTTCCAAAACCTTTAATGATCCTCACTGATTGAGGTTAGGTTTGGGGTAATTTTTAATAATTCCTAACACTTGTAAAGTGGGGTATAGCAGGATACCTTGTAGGAGATCACCTATTTAAGTGCGAGGACAGACCGCCTCAAATGAACGCACTTAAGAATCCAAGAAGTGTCCACGAACACAACGGACAAACCATTACGAATAACTGAGTAGAGGAAGTTATTGTGTTGGTACCGTTGACTTGGCTTACACTAAATACTGACGGTTCAAGACATCACGTTCACTGCGCAGTAAGTAAGTCCGATGGTATTCAACTATGGAAGGTTCAAAGCGTATGCTACCTATCCAGATGCAACATCGGTCGATTGAAAGATTGTTAGAAAAGACACCATAAGTGTGCGCCAAAAAATCTCTTTCAAGAGGGGATTGTTGGAAATTTACTAAATGTGAAAATAAGTCTATCCCATTAATTTATGACTCGAACTATTGGGCCCGCACATCGGAAACGTCATTTCCGCACACGTAGTGCCAAGTATAGCAAATTTCATTAGTAAAAGAAATATTAGTATGTATGTAATACGTTTGAGACATTGAATTATGGACGGTTATTGGTCAAATGACAAAGTATTCCACGTTGATAAATGAAGGAAGAAGTGTACAAAGTGTAAAATGAAATGAGTCGGAAATCGCCGCGGAGCCGTGAAGGGTCACAGCGCCACAACCATCGGAGCCGCGGCGCCGGAGTGCCGCGGCGCCTCCCAGGCTGCGCCTCGGCGCAAATTGGCTGGTCAGCTACTGGAGCCGCGACGCTGATTCACAGCGCCACGGCGCTTCGGAGGCAGAATGCTGCGATGGGAAGTTGAAAAAATCTGACGTTTTGGCTGGTTTTGGAGCATTGATCTCCATTACTTGCTACATGAATTCAGCCATTATTTGGTTGAATGTAACCTCTCAATCAAGTGCAATTACATGGCTATTGAAGGTCTTTAGTTGACTAGTTGAGGGTTCTTCTACTTACACTATAAATTGAGACCTTTGGTTCAATTGAAACTCACTTCACTCAACACTTAGAAAATTCTCCAGATTTTCTGATTTCATATTCTTCCTCTCTAGCAAAGTCATTATACTCAAAGTTCTTCAAGAGTAACACTTGAGTTTCCTTTGCTCACTTGTTAAAGTTGTTGTTGTATCTTGGAAGACTATTGCTCAATACCGTAAAAGGAGATATACGGGGAAATCTTGTCTTAAAGACAGAGTGTCATCACTCGACTCAGTAAATCACACAAACAGTTTGTTAAGGTTTTGAGTTTCAGTTTTATTGTAATAGTTTGTTTATCCTTTCTACTATTATAATAGTTACTTACTTCTCGTTCCCTACAACAATTGTATCCCAACAATTTTAATTTAGCATTAAATAGTGGCTACTTTCCAATTATATTTGAAACAGTGGTTAAACTTTGATTACTGACTCAAAACTCGCAACCTCTCCTAATTTTTACTAACTAGAGTCCGGGAGAATTGCACAAATAGGACTTATGTGTCGTTGTTTAATTATTGTCCTTGATTAACAATTGCAAAAATAACCTCACGGACTAACTTGTCTGCCAGATTGGTAAAACTTGCGTTGTTCACAAGTTAGAAATCCGTGCCTAAAGCTATTGTGACGCCACCATTAGCCTAATGCCCCAATTAGGCTTTTCATAATCATCAGAAGCATAAACCTTTTTGGTTGAGCCTGTCACACATGATTTGTCAAATGTGATTAATCGGCTGACGTGGTTTGCAGGTTATTGCGTCAGTCCGGGGTTTACCCTGTGCGCACTCGAGAGAGTAGCGGCTGCGGGTTCTTTCGTAAAAAAAAACTAAAAAAATCATCAGAAGCGATGGACACTTGATTATAAAATCTTAACTACCTTTTCCTCTTAGTTAATATGACATCATTATTTGCTTATTCATTAATTTTACTACACTTGCAGGCTGCAGCTATGTATCTCCCACTCTTTGTTTGATTTTTCTTTTGTAAATTTTCTTTCTTACTATTGTTGTTATTCGTTGTCAAACGTGACATGTGAGTGTAAAAGTACAGAAGTTACTTTTTCTTTGGGAAATCATATGAACTCTCCTATCTAGATTAGTACACCAATATAGCCTTTAATAGTTTAATTACGATCATTTTCCTCTTTATTTTTTTTGGATGTAATTTCCTTTCTACATTTCAAAAAATATTTTAAAATGGCAAACTGAAGGGTATAATAAAAAGAATATTCTATCATATTCCAATATTATATTTGACTTATCTACGTGAAGCAAATCAAAGTAAACCATCCCTAACAATTTCTATATATGCATATCTATATATATGTAGCACATGAACCTTTCAAAAGTCTATAGAACAAATTAAAAAGAACCATCTCAATGGGTCAAAATATGATTAATCTCAAGACCAAAATTATTTTTCTCTCATTTTTCTACTAAACCTTGCTTTTGTAACAAGTCGTAGTTGGGTTACTCCAAGATTTCATGTTCATATCATTGATGCCCTCCCTCCTAATTCTAAACTAATCCTTCATTGTCAGTCTCATAATGATGATCTAGGGTACAAAGTTCTTCATCCAAACCAGGAGTTTAGTTTTAGCTTTAATCAGCAAATTTTGGGGGGTACACTTTACTTTTGTTATTTTTGGTGGAACGGTAAAAGTATATCATTCTGTTGAGAATATAATCTAATATTAAAAGTGTGTTCTATCTAACAGCTTAAGCTTTTAGATTAGATGGTCACACACTTCAATATGGTATCAGAGCAGGACAAAGGTCCTGTGATCGAACCTCACCGCCACCCATTATCAAAAAGAATTTACACGTGCTTGGACCAAAAAAAAATCAGGTCAGCACGTGAGGGGGCGTGTTGAAAATATAATCAAATATTAAAAGTGTGTTCTATCTAACAGCTTAAGTTTTTAGATCAGATGGTCACACACTTCAATACATTCGATGTATTTAATAGCAACATAGCTGGAAAATGTGGAGATATAGATGGTGACACTCTTGAATGTTATTGGAAGGTGCAAGCAGATGTCTTCTACTTTGGTGCACGACGAAATCCTCCACCTGCTTATGAGAAGCAACATGATTGGAAGCAGTAGTTTGATTTACATATATAATTAGGACTAGAATCCTCGTGATATCTGATCTTTATTAAAAAAAAAATACATATGATAATTATTTTCTTATTTTTTTGAGCAAATTAAATTAAATTACTACAATAATATTTCAACTATCATTTTGTGTCACTATGCAATGTCCCCAAGAACACAAAAAAATATGAGATGGAAGGAAATGAATAATGTGGTTAGTGAACAGTTTTTGAATAACAGAAAGATATTATAAGTATATAGTTATTATAATTATATTTATCTTTTTAAAAATATTATTCTTTAATTGAATTAAAAATAAATTCTTTTTCAAATCAAAATAAAAATTAACAACACTCAATTTAAAGAAATTATCTGAAATACGCAAGCATGCCGGATGTCTAGAAGAGTCTCCATTGACAAATTAAACTTGCAAATAGGAGTGTACAAAGAAAACCGGCAAACCATATCAAACCGACAAATTGAGCCAAACTGAAGAAAAAAAGGGATTAGTGATTTGGTTTGGATTAGTTTGGTATTGATAGAAAAAACTCGATCATAATAGGTTTGGTTTGGTTTTAACTAAAAAGAGTCAAACCGAAATCAAACCGACCCGATTATGTGTATATATTTTTAAAATTATTTATACATATGTAGTTTATAAATATTTATATAACTTTCTCATAGTTTTAATTTCATTATATTTTTAATATCAAATTTGAACTTATAATTTTATATTACCTATAGATGTCCAGCAAATTAGAAAAAGCCAAAGCAAAATTAAATTTACACCCTAAAGCCCTAATTGCTAACAACAGAACAAAATCAATGCACTGATCACAGCTATCGTTGAAAGCTAGAAACCCTCGCACGCACTTGGGCGAAATGTTTCCAATAGATGCTCCTTATGTGAAGAACAACCACAGGACACGAACCAGCTATTTCTGTATTGCAAAACTATTGCACAATTATGGGACATCTTTTCTAACATTTTTGCCCTAAAATGAACAATGCCTAGAATCGCACTGGGACTTTTACAAAGTTCAATTTCTTCAACCAGTTCTAAGAAAAGCGATGGAGGAAACAAAACTGTTTTATTGAATAAACCTTGAGATGACTGAATCAGATTGTCCGAGGTGGAAAAAAAAACAAGCAACTCGAGAAACCACACAAAAAAAATAAAATACGAGCAACTCGAGAAACCTGAGAAAATCCGAGGTGGAAAAACCCGACTATTATTGATTTATAAATATAGAAACTCGATACCTTTGATTTGATTTGGTAAAGAGAAAAATCGAACCAACCCGGTCCATGTACACCCCTACTTGCAAACACACCAGAAATCATTCCTAAAAATGGTCACACCTTATTATGTGTGGGCATAGTAAAGCAGATAAGTTTTTTGATTGCTGCACCAATCTGAAATCTCATTGCATTATATATTGATAGAATATTCATATATTGTATATTACCATTGCTAGAGTATTATCATATTTTGTATATATTTTATATTAGGTAAATTAATATTTCAATTTTAATTAGGAAGATTTAGTTACCTAGTTTGTAATTATGTAACGCTATATATATTGTACACAATAATCAATGAAAGACAAGAAACATATTCCTATATGGTATCAGAAGCTAAACCCTAACTTCTTTTTCTCCCTAAGTCGCAGCCCTCGTAGGCACCGACGGCAACCATGCTAACCCGAGAGGCTCAGCTCCCGCCCCATCCCACAGGCAAGCCAACGATCCGACACATGGCTCATGTTCCCGGAATAACAACAGATGATGAAATTCCGGGAACAGCCGCGACAATAGGTGCGAAAACAGCAGTGGCAGCGCTGGAAACAGTGGCAACAGCCTCCGTCATGGGCTGCCTACCCGCCATGGGCTGCATAGGCCCTACCAACATGGGCTGCTCTACATTGCCCCTACCCGATGCCCTCTTGGGCCCAACAGGCCCATTCCAGCATCCACGACGCACGTCCACAGAAGGCATACAATGCACAAATTTCTCCTCCTTCAACCAAGGCACCGACAAATATTGAGGAAGCTATGCACACAATGTATCTCAATGTTCCTGAATACATGGATACTGGTGCCACATCTCATATGACAGCATCCCAAAGTACTCTCTCATCTTATTTCAATATGAGCAATTTAAATCGTAATATTATTGTTGGTAGTGGATAAGACATTCCCATTCGAGGTTATGGACAATCATCTCTTTCCCTAGCACACCCCTCGTTAGCCTTAAAAAATATCCTCCATGCCCCGAAACTTATTAAAAATCTAATCTTTGTGCGTCGTTTCACAACCGACAATAATATTTCCCATGTATTTGATCCTTTTGGTTTTTCTGTGAATGACCTTATGACATGGATGCGAATACTGAGATATGATAGCACCGGGGAGATTTATTCTACCACCACCTCCGTCAGTCATCCAACCTCCTCTCCATTAACCTTTGCAGTAATTTCATCTTCTTTATGGCATAATAGATTAGGACATTCAGGAGACTCTGTTTTATTTCTCCCTAGCAAAAATAAATTTATTGCTTACAAATACAAACATGTGCCTTCTCCTCATGTTTGTAAATCTTGTGTTTTCGAGAAACATGTCAAGTTGTCATTTTATTCTTCATCCACTTGTGTTTTAATGCCTTATGATATAATACACAATGATTTATGGACTTCACCTATCTTAAGCACGGCCAGACATCGATACTATATGTTGTTTTAGATGATTATTCAAACTCCATATGGACGTTTCCCATTAGTAATAAGTCTCAAGTCTATTCTATTTTTTCGTCATTTAATACTTTCATTAAGCCACAATTTGAAAAGAATATTAATGTGACAATGGAAGGGAATTCGATATTAATCAATTCAAACTTTTCTACGCAAAACATTTTCCTGTCCCCACACCTCTCCACAAAATGACAAAGCCGAATGAAAAATTAAAACCATAAACAACTTAGTTCGTGCCCTCCTTGCTCATGCCTCTACCCCCCCCCCCCTCATTTTTGGTATTGCGCTCTATCAATGGCAACTCATCTCTTGGACATTCTTCCGAAAAGGTCTCTCAAACACAAGTCTCTCACTCAAGTTCTCTATCTCCGGAATCCTTCCTATAAACATTTATGAACTTTCAGATGTCTGTGCTATCCCCTCCATCCCTCCACACAAATCAACAAGTTGCAACCTTGGGCATCCCCATGCGTCTTTCTTGGCTACACCCCAATCATCGAGGTTACAATTATTACGACTTGTCAAGTCAAAAAATAATCATTTCTCGGCATGTCATATTTGATGAGTCTCAATTCTCCTTTGCCAAACTCAATTCTCTATCCCTAAATTCTTATGAATTTTTAAATGATGGCCTAAATCCCTTTCTAATCATCACTTGCAAAATCAATCATCACCGACAGCCGTCCCCACCACTTCCGTCTTGAGGCAGGCCGTCCACCCAGCCCAGCAATGGGAGCCTCAGAACAACCCATCATGACCTTCTCTCTTGGCTATCTCTCGGCCATCCCCCCTCTCCCCGATGCCACCGCCCCTTCTCGGCCCCACCCCTACTCCCGGTAGTCCATCTAATCCTGCCTCCACTTCTCAGCCACCCCATCCCAATCCTATCCAATCTCCTACGGCACACCCACAGACAATGGAAACCCGTGCTATGCATGACATTTTCAAACCCAAATGGCTATTTAACTTGTCCATTTTGGTTGCCCCTTCCTCTGTTCCTCGTAATTCGAAAGATGTCGTGTCTAATTCTAATTGGAAAAATACAATGATTGACGAATAAAATGCTCTTATTGAAAATAAGATGTGAGATCTTTTACTTCGTTCTCCTGATGCTAATATTATTCATTCTATGTGGATTTTTAGACATAAAAAGAAATCTGATAGTTCTTTTGAGAGACACAAGGCCCGTCTTATAGGTGATGGCAGGTATCAACATGTGAGAGTGGATTGTGATGAAAATTTTAGCCCGTGGTGAAACTAACGACTATTCGGACCGTCTTCATTATTTCTTTGTCCAAGTCTTGGCTTATTCATCAGCTTGCTGTCAAAAAAACTTTCTTGCATGGAGACCTTCATGAAACAGTATATATGCATCAGCCTATGAGATTCAGGGATCTGATTTATCCAGATTATGTGTGTCTTTTGAAGAAATTACTCTATGGACTGAAACATGCTCCTCGTGCATGGTACCAACAGTTTGCTGATTTTGTATACTCTATCGGGTTTTCACATAGAAAATATGATCATTCATTTTTCATCTATAGCAAGGGTAATAACATGGCATACATCATACTATATGTTGATGATATCATCCTCATCACATCTTATTCTGATGTTGATTGGGGTGGATGTCCTGACACTCGTCGATCCACGTCGGTTTACTGTGTGTTCCTCGGAGATAACTTGCTTTCTTGGTCTTCTAAAAGACAACCTACTCTGTCTCGATCTAGTGCCGAAGCTGAGTACAAAGGTGTAGTGAATGTTGTTTCTGAGTCTTGTTGGATACACAACCTTCTACTTGAGCTTCAATGTCCACTACATAATGCTACAATGGTTTACTGTAATAATGTAAGTGCTTATATCTTTTCTGTAATCCTGTTCAACATCAGCGCACTAAACACATTGAAATGGATATATTTACATTGTACGTGAGAAAGTTGCTTGTGGACAAATTCGTGTTCTTCATTTCCTTTTCGATGTCATATTGCTGACATATTCACTAAAGGACTTCTACGCATACTCTTTGATGACTTCCGAGCAAGTCTCAGTGTACGAGAACCTCCCGCTTCAACTACGGGGGTGTGATAGAATATTACCCATATCTTGTATATTACTGTTAGATAGATTTTAGTACTGTTTTAGAGTGTATTTTAGGGAGTCTTTTGTTTGTCTTTTAGTTATCTTGTGTAGTATTATGCGTGTTGTTTTGTGTTTTCAGGTTATAAGTGATTCAAAAAGGAATAAGGTGAATCCAAAGAAAATAGGCGATTATTGAGGACAAAATGCATATCTGGCCACAAGTAATAAGTCAAAGAAGCCCTGGGAAGCTTGGAAAGCAGTTTAAACAAACTCCGGACGAAGAACACTGAAGGGCCATGACTGAGGAGGCAAGAGCTGAGCCCCACAGGTAGAAGGCTAGAAGAAGTTGCTCGGAAGTTACAGACGCGACACTTGAAACATCGACGAAGGCGCCGCGGCGCCCAACATTAGAGCCCCCCAATTGGCAGAAAGCAATTTGATTTTCAGAGCTAATTTGAGCCGCGGCGCCGACGATGTCCAGGCAATGAAAACCCTAATTTTAACAAAGGCAAAAAGGTCCATTATGGGGTTTTTCGTGATATATGATGGGATAGGCGGATTTTGGCGAGGATCTCAGATTGGAGACAAGAAACAAGAGAGCACGAAGCAATTAAATACATCTATTGTTCAAGTTCTTTTTCCTTTTCTGTAATTTAATTCAATTCATGTTGGATATTAAGTTAATTAGTTTTCTTAATATGTCTATGAGCTAATTACTTTTATTAGGATTTTCCGCTGAATCACTTGAAACTCTGTTATGATTTTATGCATTGCTAATGTTCTTCTTCTTCATTTATTAAGATCTCTTCAACTTGCGTTTATTGAATGAGAATTAATTGGTCATTAGTTTTCATTACCTATATGATTTCAAATCAAGATCTGAAAAGGGAGAATTGAATATGCTATAGTTGATTAGACGTAGGTTTAATCTTGAATGAGAGTATCACGATCCCCAGTGTAGCTTTTTAGTTTATTGATCTTAATCCTCCTATGTTATTGAATTTATCATAGAAATATAGAAAATTCTCACTTAGGTTGAGTTTTTATATGTCCTAACCGGAATATAGAATATCTCAGTTAACCTGCTATCTTAATAAGAAGAAGAATCGTCAGTCTTGCATTAATGAATGATAGAGTAGAAAGTTGAGGAGATTGGAAACCCTAATTGCCTTCATTGCTGAATTAAACTTCGTGTGTTTTCACTGCTATTTGATTCCCGCAATCTATTTTAGTTTGTTAATTCTTTAGTTTAGAAATCACCATTTATATTCGTTTGTCAGATAGAAACTAAAGATTAGTTAATTGGTACTTGATAAATTAGTCTTTGTGGACAATACTCGGTTTTACCAAAATTATTACGAATTGCGATATATACACTTGCGTAGCATATAGATATAACGCAACAAGTTTTTGGCATCGTTGCCTGGGACTGAAGTATTATCAATATCAAAATTATTAATCTTATTTCTAATTTGGTTGTTCCTAGAACACAACTTTTCACTTAATCTGTGTGTAGTGTTTTTGATCAATTTTAGGTAGCTTTGGTATATGCGAAGCAGAAGTGGAGAAGACAGCCTTGTTCCTCTGGATCCGGAGATTAAAAAAGCGTGCAAGCAAAACTGATAGAACAAAAGAATTGTTGATTCAATCGCTATGGTAAATCAATATGATAATGATGGGTTAAACAGAGGAATATCAGCAGGAATGAATGAACCAGCCCAGAATCCTGCTGTGAGGAGCTTATGGGACTACATATTGTCAACTGTTACAAGTGTGCAGACATGCATAAGGCCACCAACTGTGGAGGCAAATAATTTCGAGATTAAGCCAACAATCCTGCATATGGTCCATACCACAGTTCATTTTGGTGGGTTTCCCTCTGAAGATCCACATATGCATTTGGCGAACTTCTTGGAGTTATGTGCAACCTTTAAGTACAATTGTGTTACTGATGATGTCATTAGGTTGAGGCTCTTCCCATTCTCACCAAAGGACCGAGCCAAAAGCTGGTTGAACTCTCTTCAGGAAAATTCTATCACTACTTGGCAAGATTTGGCTCAAAAATTTCTTGCCATGTTTTTTCCTCCATCAAAGGTCACGAAGTTAAGGGGAGAAATGAATATTTTTTATCATCTTGATGTGGAGTCTTTGTATGATGCTAGGGAGAGGTTTAAGGAGTTGCAAATGAGATGTCCTCACCATGGAATTGAACAGTGGATGTTGGTCCACAATTTCGACAATGGGGTGTGTGGTACTACTCGTACCATAATTGATGTTGTGGCTGGAAGGACATTTATGAGTAAAAATGCTAATGAGGCGTATGAATTGTTAGAAGATATGGCCACAGACAACCATCAATGGTCTGATGAGAGATCAACGAGTAGTAGAAAAGCAACAGGGGTTCATGAGTTAGATGTCATCACTGCTTTAACTGCTCAAGTTGACTCCTTGATAAAGCAATTGCAACAGAATATTGTGTCCGTAAATGTTGTTCAGATGCAAATGGTTTGTGAAATTTGCGGGGGTCCACATACTTTTGATCGGTGCACAACAATGGATCCAAATAATGTTCCTATGGACCAAGCTCAGGTTCAAGCAATTGGGAATTTTCAAAAGCCCTACAACAATCCATTCTCCAACACTTATAATCCTGGTTGAAGGAATTACCCTAACTTATCATGGAGAAACAACCAAGGCAAACATTCACGGTTTCAAGGGCAATATCAGCAGAACAGTCCACAACAGCCAATGAATCAAGCTTCATTTTCTCAGCAGCCTAGGCCACAAGTCCTACAAAAGAATTCTAATGAATTGCAAGCAGCCTTGTTGACCCTCACCAATTCCCAAATTCAGTTCATGATAGAGACAAGATCCTCTATTCGGAATTTAGAGACGCAAGTGGGGCAGTTAGCAAGCATGTTGAATAACAGACCTCAAGGGAATCTGCCTAGCAATACCGTTGTGAACCCGAAGGAGCAGTGTCAGGCGATCACCTTGAGAAGTGGTAAGAAAATAGAGCAGTCTGTAACCCAACCACCCATTGAAAAGAATGAAAACTCTGGAGAGATATCTAGGTTAGAGAAAGAAGGGGCTACTGAAGACCACCCTGGTACAGGAAAGGCACCACCATCGGTTATTGTTGATCCTCAAATCAGAATTTCATACCCTCAAAGACTTCGAAAAAATTCTCTTGATAAACTATTTTCCAAGTTTTTAGAGGTGTTCAAGAAATTGCACATCAGCATTCCCTTTACTGAGGCCCTAGAGAAAATGCCCAGTTACGTAAAATTTATGAAGGAAATTATCTCTAAAAGGAGAAAGATGGGAGATTATGAAACTGTGGCTTTAAATGAAGAGTGCAGTGCCATTTTGCAAAAGAAGCTTCCTCAGAAGTTGAGAGATTCCAGGAGCTTCACTATTCTCTACACTATCGGGAATTCTGAATGCAAGCAAGCCTTGTGTGATTTGGGGGCAAGTATCAACCTGATGCCCTTATCTGTGTTTGTTGACTCTGTTTGGGTGAGGCAAGGCCTAAAACCATTACTTTGTAGTTAGCAGATCGTTCGATCAAACATTCACGAGGTATCATTGAAGATGTGCTGGTAAAAGTGGATAAGTTCATCTTTCCTGCTGACTTCATTATTTTGGATATGGAAGAAGACGAAAATATGCCCATCATCCTAGGGAGACCATTCTTAGCTACACGGAAAGCACTTATAGATGTTCAGAAGGGCGAATTAAAACTCTGAGTCCAGGGAGAAGAAGTGACTTTCAATGTAATCAGGGCAGCAACTTATCCAAGAGCAAGTGATGACTGTTTTTTCATTGATGTAATTGAAAATGTTGTTTCTGAGGAAAGCTTCAAGAGTATTGATGCTCTTGAAGTAGCATTAACACAAGGCAAGGAAGATGACAGTGAAGATACTGAGCATGTGGAATATGCGAAGTGGGTGAACTCCTATGAGCCCTTCGATAGGAAGAAATATGAGGAGTTGGGAAAAATGCCAGAGAAGTTAATTTCAGCACCAATTGTTATTGCACCAGATTGAAGGGCAAAGTTTGTTATCCTCGTGAAATCAATATGAATAGGAAATTGCGTCAGGCTAAATGACGTTAACGATAGCGCTATTGGAAGGCAACCCAACATCTTAATTCTGTTATTTTGTTTTGTTTATCTTGTGTTGAATAATCTCATTGTCTTGTTGTTTCTTGGTCTGTGTTCTTTTATGTTAGGTGAATAAATAACCAACTTTGGGGTGAAAACGTTCCCAAAATGTTGAAATTAGAAGCAAAAATCAGAATACCTGTTAATACGAATTAGGGCAGCGGCACTCTGAAGGCAGTAAGCAAAGAATTTTTTGTGTTGATTTAGCGCCGCGGCTCAATAATATTAGGGTCGCGGCTCCATGTTGGCAAAGAACTGTGAAAATGTGGGATAAATTAGAGTCACGACGCCTAGGCATAAGTGATCGCGTCGCGACGCTGATTGGTGAGAGTCGCGGTGCCTCTACGAAAAATTCAGGCTAAAAACACAAAAATGCCTATCTTTTCTCATTATCCCCAAATACAAATACACATAAACCCTTCTCCCTTCCCTTCCCTTCCCTTCTCTTCTCTTCTCTTCCGACTCCAAATTCAAAAATCCCCATTATTTTTCCAATTTCAAGCTTCCCTCACCCCAAATACTCTTCTATCTCCTCATATCTTCCATTAACTCTAAATCAACACTTTTCCTAAATCCCCTTTTCTAAACCCTAAAATCTCAATCCTTCAAAAACATCTTCCATAAGTTCTTCAAATCTTACATACTTGGGGCAGTGAAGCATCACATGAGGTCTCTCTCGCCATAAGGTAAGTATTGCATTCAAGCTTTGAGGAATTTTTGTATTTTTTATGACTTTGGAGGAATTCTACGTTGGGAGAATTGATTGTATTCTTGTGGGAAATAGTGATATTGTGGAGTGGTTGTACTGTGGTTATAGATATTGTAGATTGATTGGGTGTATTTTTGTGGAATTGAGTTGTTTTTGGGAAGTGAAGAATTAAGGGAAAGTGTTGCCGGATTTCAAAGTTGTGACAGGTTGTAATGGGTCCACGACGAGCTACTTCCAAGGCATCCTCCTCTTGGGGTCCTGTGAATCCACCACCAAGGGCCAACTATGATAAGAGAAAATTTTCCAACAAGGATGCCCAAGATAGGTATAACAAGCTATGTACTCGCTCCCTGGTACTAGAAAGGGGGTTGGAATTCCAGACTGTGCCCTACGAGGATGAAATATATAAACCATCAGGGCCATGATTGTTGACAGAGGTTGGGGGAATTTGTCAATCCTTATTTGGCAAAGCCAAATACCTCCATAGTCTATGAATTCTGTGCCAACTATCCAGAGAAGAAAGATAACACTTGTTTTGTACGAGGGAAAAGGGTACCAGTTGGGGCTGAAGCTATAAATGCCATATGTGGGATTACAAATTTTCTAGATGAAGATGAGGAGGATGACTTTACTATTTGAAAGCGTTCAGAAATTGAGTGGGTGGAGGTAGTTGAGACAGTAGGATGCTTAGGGGCCTGCTGCACATATACATACGATGCGCCCAAAGTCATGTTCTACTGCCAATTCAACAAAGTTGCCAAAGTCTGGCTCTACTTTGTGAGTGCCCGCCTGATTCCCTCCACACACTTCTCTGATATACCAGTGGATCGTATCAAGCTGATTTATGCTATCATGAAGGGATTTTCAGTAGACGTGGGTCGAGCTGTTAGAAATAGTCTCAATTGGATATGCAGATTGAACACAATAGCAGGGTTTGGGAATGGATCGTTGATCACTGCACTATGTGTTGCATATGGAGTGCCTGAGGGTAGCAATGATGTAAAAGGCAAAGTGCAGCAACCTCTAACCCAGACAATGGTCAATGCATACCCAGACCCTACACCAATACCTACACCTACAGAAGATAGTCGAACCCGGACAAAGCGCCAACAAAGGGGAATGGAGGACGAGAATGCAGTAGCTGAAGTGGGTGACCCAGGACAGAGAAACAATGCACCAACTTTTGCTCTTGAGGGTCCTATTGATTCACAGTCAAAGGACTCATGATCAGTTGGACTATATCATCCGACAGCATCAATACATGATATAATCGCACCATGCTCAAAATTAACATTTTAGCAACTATATGCAGCAACGACATGATTATGATGTCCGCCACATCGACCAACCTAACTCTTTGGTCGATCGTTGGTCAATGGATTATGCCCCGAATGAGCCCTACTTTGACCACCCTCCACAGTACCAGCCTTATCAACCACCGCCGTCGCCACCACCATACTGAGATCGCTGTCATTGTTTATGTATGTCTTCGTTCCCTTGTTTTCTTTTTTCACATTGGGGACAATCTTTTCATTAAGTTTGAGGGGGGAGTCTTACTGCTTTGTATTAGTAGTCTTTAATTGTGTATGTTCAGTTGTTTGTTTATTGTTAGTGTCAGTATCTGAGTGTCTTGTGTCAATGAATAAAGTTAATAATAATAGCCCATGAGATTGAGTGAACACATGTGATAGAGCTGGATGAAATGGATAGTCAAGAAATGCATAAATCTGTGTGCTTAAGTTGGATAGGTCTTGAGTTGTTTTTAATTATTAATAAGTATGAAAACTTGATCATGATTGTTAAATTTCTTGTACTCAAACATTGGTTTATGGATTATTGAATTTTGGTTGGAGGAAAGATGGAGGAAAATCCTAGAACTTGCTTGCATGCTTAGGAAGATGATTTAGGCCATCTTTGAAACGATTGAGCCTTTCAAGACAACGTTGACTTATTTCATCCCTAGTTACCCTTTTATGAGCCTTAAGTAATCCTTCTTTGATTGACGCCTATTCTGAGCCTACTTAAAACCCTTTACTACTTTTCCTTCTCTTGAATTGTACCATGAGCATATAAGTATATAATTGGGGATGGACACTTTGTAATGGGTATTTTAAATTGTATTATATCAATATTAAAAAAAACACTCCCCTTGGACATACATTGAAAACAAGTTTGGGTCAAAAAGAAAAGAAAATTTAGGTAAAGAAGAAAACAAATGGGGTTTGCTTTTGGTTTGTAATGTGGATATCGAGTTGGGTTGATTTTTTATATGCTTATGGTAACTTTGGGCCTAAATGACATTTCATCTACCCGTGTCTAAGCCTATCGTCATAACCTATAAAAGTCCTATTGATTCTTGAGTATGTGTTGTCTAAATTAGTGGAGAGTAGCAAGTTAGCAAGCCTATTGGACTATGGACTTAATGGACTGTTGGTGATAATTAGTTGTGCATGAACTAATATTGCATACTTGTTTAAGTCAATAATCATGGTTGATTGGTCATATGCATTAATAACTTTAACAAATTTGAGGAATATCTAACTTGAAATTCTAGATAGCAAATTAGTGGCTAGAATGTTCCTAAGAATTGTATTGCATGTTGTTCATGATCTTCGAGTCATAATCTATTGTGGTTGACTTGATTCATCTTTTAAAGTTTGTGTGTTTTTCTTTTTAGGGTGTCTGGAGTTCTTTACTCCAGGATGACTAAAGTTTAAGTTTGGGGGTGTTTGTTAGGTAGATTTTAGTATTTTTTTAGAGCGTGTTTTAGGGAGTCTTTTGTTTGTATTTTAGTTGTCTTGTACAGTATTATGCGTGTTGTTTTGTGTTTTCAGGTTTTAAGCGATTCAAAAAGGAATAAGGGAAATCTAAAGGAAATAGGCGGTTATTGAGGATAAAAATACATACCTGATCACAAGTAATAAGTCAAAGAAGCCCTGGGAAGCTCAGAAATCAGTTTAAACAAATTCCGGACGAAGAAAACTGAAGGGTCGTGGCCGAGGAAGCAAGAGCCAAGGCCCCACAAGCAGAAGGCTAGAAGAAGTTGCTCAGAATTAGAGCCGCGACGCTACCTAGTTACAGCCGCGGAACTTGAAACGTCGGCGAAGGCGCCGCGGCGCCCAACATTAGAGCCCCCCCCCCCCCATTGGCAGAAAGCAATTTGATTTTTAGAGCTAATTTGAGTCGTAGCGCCGACGACGTCTAGGTAGCAAAAAACCTAATTTTAACAAGGGCAAAAAGGTCCATTCTGGGGTTTTTCGTGATATATGCTGGGGGAGGCGCATTTTGGAGAGGATATCAGATTGGAGGCAAAAAATAAGAGAGCAAGAAGCAATTAGTTACATCTATTATTTAAGTTCTTTTTCCTTTTCTGTACTTTAATTCAGTTCATGTTGGATATTAAGTTAATTAGTTTTCTTAGCATGTCTATGAGCTAATTACTTTTATTAGGGTTTTCTGTTAAATCACTTGAAACTCTGATATGATTTTATGCATTCCTAATGTTCTTCTTCATCTATTAAGATCTCTTCAACTTGCGTTTATTGAATGAGAATTAATTGGTCATTAGTTTTCATTACCTATATGATTTCAAATCAAGATCTGAAAAGGGAGAATTGAATATGCTATAGATGATTAGACGTATGTTTAACCTTGAACGAGAGTATCACGATCGCCTGTGTAGCTTTTTAGGTTATTGATCTTAATCCTCCTATGTGATTGAATTTATCATAGAAATATAGAAAATTCTCACTTAGGTTGAGTTTTTATATGTCCTAACCGGAATACAGAACATCTCAGTTAACCTGCTATCTTAATAAGAAGAAGAATCGTCAGTCTTACATTAATGAATGATAGAGTGGAAAGTTGAGGAGATTGGAAACCCGAATTGCCTTCATTACTGAATTAAACTTCGTGTGTTTTCACTGCTATTTTATTCCCGCAATCTATTTTAGTTTGTTAATTCTTTAGTTTAGAAATCACCACTTATATTCGTTTGCCAGATAGAAACTAAATATAAGTTAATTGGTACTTGATAAATCAATATCTGCGGACGATACTCGATTTTACTGAAATTATTTCGAAATGTGTTACATACACTTGCGTAGCATATAGAAATAACGCAACAATTACCATTGATAGAATATTATCATATTTTGTATATCTTTTATATTAGGTAAATTTATATTTCAATTGTAATTAGAAAAATTTAGTTACCTAGTTTGTAATTATATATATATATACATATATATTATACATAATAATTAATGAAAGGATATAAATCTATAATTAGCTCCTGCTTAGAGGAAGAGAGGTACTAATCAAATTTGGATGCGCTAGATGGAAATGCTTGAGCAAGTGTACTAAATAAACCTTAATTTGTTCAATTGATTCCGCAAGAAGTACAATTATTTATGTCAATCAGTCCTATAAAGGGGAGGTTTTCCATCACCAATTTTTTGCAATATGCAAGTGAGCAAGTATGAAAATTTTGTAAATTTGATACTAATGAGAGTGTTTAAAGATTCCTATAGTCATTCAAACCCAACAATCTCAAGTATCATAACTAGGAGTAGCAAACATGCGGGTCGAGTCGGATATGGGCGGGTCGAAAACGGATTAAACAAAAATGGATAAAATATTCCATCCGTCTATATTTAACACGGATAAAAAAGGGTTAATCCACGAATAATATGGATAAGGCTTCAAGAATTGTAAGGTGAGAACACAAGCTCAAAACCAAAATAAGATTAGAATTTCAGAGAAAAATAATAAAAATAAAAAACAGAAAAAGATAAAATAAAAATATAAAATCAAATCTTTACAAAATAAAAAACAAAATGAAAATAAAAATGAAAAACTGAGAAAAAAAATAAAAAATATTTTTTTAAAAAAAATCTAGACTCCAGATTTTCTATGATGTACTAATGTGAGTACTATACAAGTAGCTTGGGGGAGTGTAATTGGTGGATAACCCATAAGTTACCCATATTTTCAGTGGACAATATGAGTTCACTCATATTAGACTCATTTTAAATGAGTTTGATGAGACGAATAGTCATAAAATTTACCCATTTTACCACCCTAAATTCATAACTTAGAAAAATCAAAAGGTAGATCACAAAAACTTTTGCCGCTCAAATCTACAGTTCTTAAGGAGGATACTTCCAATATACCTAGGAATATCAACTCGGAACAGACCAAAATATGTAATGCTTAAGGACAAAAGAGAAGATGACAAAGAACGTATCCGATAACCTCTTCTTCTAGAAAAACTCAATCTGGTCAACCTCCCTCGGCTCTCAAAACTTAAAGATCTCTTGGTAATTCAACAGATCCAAGCAATTGAATTATACATGTATTATGTGCATAAAGATATCTTAGATTGCACTCATCAGCGCAAAAAAAGAAAAATCCGGACAACGAGATTCGAATGACTTGGGTGAATGAAAGAAAATAATCCCTTGGTTATTTTCATTAATGAATGGAGTATATATACAAGTTACAATCTCCAAATATGGAAAATCGTATTCATACTATACTTCTAAATCCTAATCATACTTGTATAAGAATTCTACAACTATGGTAAGTTTGTACACTAGTTTAATTACAATCCTAATCCTATTTGAGCACAGTACCGTGTTATATTCTATAACACCCCCGCAGTCATAGCGGGTGGTTGTCGTACGCTGAGACTGTCCCTACAATCTTCAAATAGAACTGAGGGAAGGCCCTTCGTAAAGATGTCAGCAATTTGGTATCTTGAGGGCACATGTAAAACGCGTACTTGTCCACGAGCTACCTTTTCGCGAACAAAGTGAATATCCATCTCGATATGTTTAGTGCGCTGATGTTGGACCGGATTGCCAGAAAGATAGATTGCACTAACATTATCACAATAGACCAAGGTAGCTTTCTGAAAAGGAAAGTGTAATTAGAAGATTACGCAGCCAACATGATTCAAATACCACATTAGCCACGTCCCGATACTTAGCCTTTGCACTGGATAGCGACAATGTAGCATGATGTTTCGCAGACCACGAGACCAAGTTATCCCCAAGAAATATACAATAACCAGATGTCGAGCGTTTGGTATAAGGATAGTCACCCCAATCAGCATCTGTATATGACACAAGAGTAGAGACGGAAGAAGGATATAAATGCATTCCATAATCAAGTGTGCCCTGGATGCACCGTATAATGTGCTTGAGCGCATGCATGTGCTCAATCCGTGAGTCATGCATGAATAAACACACATGTTGAACTGCTTAAGTAATATCGGGTCTCGTGAAAGTAAAATACTGAAGTGCCCCTGCAAGACTGTTATAATGGGTGGTATCCTCGTATGGTGTGCCTGACGTAATACTCAGCTTCAGTTTAGTATCAGCCGGAGTGGAAGTAGACTTACAAGATAACATATTAGATCTCTCAATAATCTCCGCATCATACTTTCTTTGAGATAAAAATAGACCACATGAATTACGCGTGACAACAATGCCCAAGAAATAACTCAAGGGTTCCAAGTCTTTCATTGCAAATTCAGAACTGAGAAGTGACATGATAGACTTGCGCAGATTATCAGATGAAGCAGTCAATATAATATCATCTACGTACAATAAAATATATGCTAGAGAAGTACCACGACGATATATAAATAGAGAATGATCAGACCGGATGTGAGAAAACCCAATATTAGATACATAATCTGTAAACCTCTTATACTAAGCTCGCGTACCACACATACATGATGAGGATGATTAGGATCTCAAAAACCCAAGGGTTGATGCATATAGACTGTCTCTTTAAGATCACCATGTAAGAAAGCATTCTTTACATCCAACTTATTAATAGGCCATGTTTTTTAGAGAGCCAAACTAAGAACAGTGCGAATGGTAGCCGGTTTGACCACCGGACTAAAAGTCTCACCACAATCCACGCCAACCTGTTGAGTTTTACTATCACCTAAAAGACGGGTCTTATGCCTCTCAAAAGAACCGTCAGAATTTTCTTTATGAGTAAAAATCCACATAGACCGAATAATATTAACACTAGATGGATGGGGTACTAACTCCCACGTCTTATTTTCAATAAGAGCATTATATTTCTCAGTTATAGCCAATTTTCAATTCGGGCCATGTAGTGCAGACACAGGGTTACGTGATAGTTGGAATTTAGAGACATTAGAATTGAAATTAAAATGTAGTTCTGGTTTTAAAATACCCCTTTGACTACGAGTAATGGGCCCTTAATTCGAGGTACAGTTGGGTGGATTTGGGGCAATGTGTGGGACGGTGACGGACTGACTAGCAGGGGCGGAAGCCGATACTAGAGTGGGATGGAATACTGGAACAATACCGAGATCGAAACTAGGCCGTATTTCTGGTCCACTGGGCAGAATCGGCGGAAAAATGGTAACAGGACTGTGTTGGCCAGCAGGCAGTGGGCCTACTGGCGTATTTTGGTCACCGGACAAGTCCGATAAATGTTGAATAATCATCTAAAAAATTATACGAACTAGGCACGGGACTACTCACTTTAGCAAACGAAAATTGGATTTCATAAAAAAGAACATGGTGACTAATTATGATTTTATTAGGTGATAAATCAAAATATTTGTAACCACGATGATTAGATGGATAACCGAAAAACACATAAGTGGTAGAACAGGCTTGAGGTTTGTTAATTGTACTTGATGGAAAAAGTGGATAGGATAAACACCCAAAGTCCCTAAGATGTGAATACAAATGAGTCTTATTATAGAGAATTTTAAGGGGAGATTCATATGCTAACCATTTGGTAAGAAGTACGTTAAGGAGGTAAGTAACCATTTGTAGTGCATGATGCTAAAAGGAATGGGGTACAGAAGCATGGGCTATTACAGTTCGGACAATATTATTAATGGTACGAATTTTTCGTTCGGCTTTCCCATTTTGTGAGGGCGTATGAGGACAAGAAAAATAAAAAAACTATGCCATTAACATCACAAAATTCTCGAAACAACCCATTATCATATTTCTTGCCATTATCACATTGAATATTTTTACTTTCCCATTCGAATTGGGTACAGATGAATGCTCTAAATTTTAAGAAAGTGGAAAGAATTTGAGACTTTTTGTATAACGGAAAGGTCCACAAAAAATTAGAATAATCATCCAAAAATAAGACATAATAACGATGGCTCAAAGAACATAAAATGGGAGGTGTCTGTAAATCACTATGAATAACATCAAAAGGCATCAAAGTACGAGAAGTAGAGGCTACAAATGGTAATCGAACATGTTTTCCTAACAGACAAGAAGAACAACGTGGAGTACTATGCGTACCCTTACAGGAAGTAAAATTATTTTTATGCAAACAAGAAATAATAGACGATCCCGGATGACCCAAACATGCATGCAACAAGGAAGGAGCAAAGGCGGCAAAAGTATACGACATGGCTTGACTCGTGGAAGTGGTGGTAGTTGTGATAGGATAAAGCTCTCCCCTACTATTGCATCTCATTAGAGGTATCCCCATTTTGAAATCCTTCACAGAAAACCCAAAGGGATCAAAATTAACAGAAACCCAATTATCAGTGGTAAATTTTTGAACATACACTAAATTTTTAATTTAGTTAAGGGCATGAAGGGTATTTTTCAAAAATAGAGGTGGATATGTGGGAGACAAAGTTCTATGTCCATAGCCGCGAATTGGAATTAAGTTGCCATTACCAATAATTATACTACGATTTTTGATCAAATTTGAATAAGATGAGAGAGTACCTTAATCGGACGTCATATGAGAAGTGGCTCCAGTGTCCATATACCAATTCACGTCCGAGGAATTTAAGCCAAGTGTATGCATTGCGGCTTCAATATCTGTAGGTGTCGAGATCAGATTTGGGCCTGCAACATGGAAGGCCTGCGGTGGCCGAGGCCCAAGTAGGCATTCCTGCTGTCCCGACCCATTACTGTACCGCATTCCACTATTTGGAACCGAGAAACTGGGCATGGAATTTTGTTTGAATTGAGCCCAATTTCCCGGATAAGGTGCAGGCAAAAAATAAGGGTTGTTGGGCCAATGACCACTGGCCAATCCCCACTGCCAGGGGCCCACAACTAGGGTCAGTTGTCCTGTGGCCCACTGCTTTGAGGCACACTACTGTTGCTGCCACTGTGCCATCCTCCGCCGTTGTTACCACCGCGATTGCCACCACTGTTTTTGCCATTATTTTTAAGATTTTGACCCTTTTCGCCGCCACCGTGGTTACGGTTATGGCCCTATTTTTTGGAGAAAGAGTGAGGGTCATCTGACGTGGTCATCATTACAACAGAATGTGCTCCGGTAGCCGCCTTTTAGCCAAACTGACATCTTCTAACATGAGCATGGAACAGGTTTAATAAAATGGTGGCAGAGGATTACTTTGACGAAATAGTGTTCCAACACCATTATAGACCTCAGAAAGGCCTACAACCAGTTGAAGAACAAGACGATTATTGGTAACGGGTGCACCAACATTGCGGAGTTGGTCCGCCAATTATTTCAGCCTTTTACAATAGGTCGAGACGTTAGGAAAATCTTCCGTGTTGACATGGGAAAATTCCTACTCAAGAGTGACAGCATGTGAATTTTTGTTATCTTTGAATATATCACGAACCCTATTCCAAGTAGCCATCTGTAACATCCCTGAATTTTGGACAATGATTTGAGCACCTAAGCGTAATAAGTAGACTCGGGCCTCGGGGATTTTATGTGATATCGCGTATGCTAATAAAGAGACTAAAATATAAAAGAATTAGACCCCGAAATAATTTTGGACGTAACAAATGTGACAACGGGGATCGAGAATAAATTTGGAGTATGCATAAAGAAGTTATGAACTAGTGTCATATTACAAGAATTATGACATTGAATATACGAAGGTCTTATGAGTTATTAGCATTTAAATGAAATGGGGTCTAGAATTAATTATGTGTGTAATTGATTAATTATGAGGTTATAAATTATTAACGGGGAGACTAGACATAGTGGAAATTAGGTAAGTGTAGCAGTTTGGGAAATTACCTAATGACTAGATTAATGTAGTGGGTGTATGTGTCAATTAAATAGCAAATGTTGTGTGTGTTAAACATTTAAGGATGAATGGTAAGTCATTATGAGACCAAATTGGAGGCATTTGTATTTGTGGATTGGGATATGACTCAGCTTGTGATAACTATAAAATCCTTAAGATTGATTGCACAACATACCATGAAATTCTAGTGTTGAAAAGTGGTTCTAGGAGAAAATTTCGATAACCATCCTAGTATCCTACTGGCATTTACCATGTGTTGTCTAATATGGACTCTTTGGCGTTTGTACTTGGAGCATTTCATTGGCTTAGGTCGTCAGTGAGTAATTTTATGGTTTCATTTAGTATTTCAAATATAGTGTACGGAGAGATACCGAGGGACTGGTTTCGTTATTAATCGAGGTATGTTAAAGCAAATTATTTCTTTCTTTTGGCATGTTCCATGTAACAAAATAGAACCGTGATATTGCTCTATAATTTATTCTACTCCTAGTAGTTAAGAATATTCATGTTATTGATTCCTATGCTAAAAGCATGTCTAAATATGTTACTCCAGTCTATCATGACAATGCTCAGCTCTGAGTTTGCTATGAAAGACTTGGGGCCCTTGAGTTATTTTTTGGGGATTGTTGTTACTCGTCATGCAGGTGGGTTATTCTTATCTCAACGGAAGTATGCAGCTGAGATCATTGACAAGGCTGGGAAGTCAGTATGTAAGTCCATTTCCACTCTCGTTGATACTAAGCCCAAACTTAGTGTTGCGGCCGGCGGATCATACGAGGATCTGACCCGATATCGCAGTCTTGCAGGGGCCCTTCAGTATCTTACATTCACGAGACCAGATATTACATATGTTGTACAGCATGTGTGTTTGTTTATGCATGATCCCAGAGTTGAGCATATGAATGCGCTCAGACACATCATTCGGTATATTCAGGGGACATTTGCCTATGGCTTGCATTTATATCCTTCTTCGACGTCATCCCTTGTCTCGTAAACAAATGATGATTGAGGTGGTTGTCCAGACACCAGACAGTCTACGTCTGGATATTGTATGTTTCTTGGGAATAACTTAGTCTCATGGTCTGGCAAGCTTCAGTCAACTTTATCATGCTCTAGTGTAGAGGCCGAGTATCGAGGGGTACCCAATGTGGTGTCTGAATCATGTTGGTTACGTAATCCTCTTTTAGAGCTTCATTATCCTATTCAGAAAGCTATCTTGGTTTATTGTGATAATATTAGTGCCATCTATCTGTCTGGGAATCCAGTTCAGCACCAGGGTACTAAACATATTGAGATGGACAATCATTTTGTTCGTGAGCTCGTGGACAAGTACACGTCTGTCATGTCCCTTCCAGGTATCAAATTGCAGACATCTTTACAAAGGGTCTTCCCTCAATCTTTTTTGAAGATTTTAGGGACAGTCTCAGCGTTCGAAGACCGCCCGCTATGACTGCGGAGGTGTGTTAGACAATATATATTCCATGTATATTCCCGTGATATACATAGTGTATATCACGGGACTTTGGTCCGTGTGTAGTAGTATACTTAATGTAGAATCTTTGTATTATTTAGCATTGTACACTTACCATAATTATAGAAGTCTTGTACTACTAGAATAAGGTTTTAGGAGTAGAATAGGAAAAGGATTTTCCTATTATGGAAATATGTAAATTGTATATATACTCTTTCAATTAATGAAAATAATCAAGGGGGTTATTTCTTTCAAGTTCTAAACCTCTGATGCTTCGTCGTCAATCTAAGGACGGTGATTTAGGATATAAAAACCTTCATCCAAGAGAGGAGTTCAATTTTAGCTTTAAAGAGAATTTTTTTGGGGGTACACTTTTCTTTTGTCATTTTCGGTGGAATGACAAAAATATAACATTTGATGTTTACAATGACAAAATAGCTACATTTTGTGGGCAAGTAGAACCTTCATCGGAACTTAATTGTGAATGCTACTGGAAGGTGCAGGAAGATGGCTTCTACTTTGCTCCCCACCGGAATCCTCCACCTGAGTATCAGAAGAAACATGATTGGCTCCAGTAGCAGGAAGATGGCTTCTACTTTGCTCCCCACCGGAATCCTCCACCTGAGTATCAGAAGAAACATGATTGGCCAAGAGCACCAGCTTAATTTACATATATAATTAGATGTTTTGTGTCCTTTTTTTAGGGTAATAAAGGACTAAGGTTATATAAACATAAATAGTCATTACAAAGAAGTAGAAGTGTTTCTAAAAATACTTAAATTCTCAAGTCTGGTCAAATTAATACACTTACTATCCACATTAGTTTTCACAAAACTTATTCCAAATTTATGTGCTAAAACCGCCGAATTAACAAGGAAAAAGGGGCTAAAAATATTTCTAAACTATTCAAAATAGGTCAATTTTACTCTTCGCTACGTTTTTTTGCTCAAAATGTCCTTGCCCTTTATATTTTGGCTCAATAATATCCTCCAATAAATCAAATAACTCAAAAATACCCTTCCTAGCAGTGGTTGCTCAAAAACAAGAGAAAATGGTTCAATTTTATCATTGAACTATTCGAATTCGATGATGATAGAATATTACGATATCTTGTATATTACCATTGATAGAATATTACCATATTTTATATATATATTTTATATAAGGTAAATTTGAAGAGCTCAATAGGCAAATTCCAACTCAAATCTTAAGATTCTTATTGTTACATCTGATGATAAAGGCTAATAAAATGATCTTTCTCTATTGTTCTCTCTCTCTCTCTGTTCTTTCTCACACACTAACGGTAACAAACATCCCCCACCCCCCATCACAGACGCAGCACCACCAGCGACCGCCGAAGCGACTCCGTTCTCCGTTCTTCGTTCACCGGCGACTAGGTATGCAGATATGTTCTCTCTGTTCTTTGTTCCCTTCCCTCTTGCTATTATTTCTCTATCCCTCTACCCACCACCGGCGGCCAGGTTCTTCACAGCACCGCCGGCGACTATCAACCCTCTAGGGTTCCGACCACCCGCTACCTCCGATTAATAGATCTGGCTAGAAAGGAACTCCAGAGACCACCACCACCCAACAACGAACTCCGGCAACCTCTGGCGGTTTCCGGCGATGACGAAAATTAGGTTTTTATGTTGTTCTCAAGCGCGAAACAGGTTCTCTCTCAGCCTTTACTGTATTTAAATTTCTGCATATCATTTACAATAGAATTCTAGTTAGTACCAGTATTTGTTGTGCGATTCTTGTCTGTGGTTCACCTATTGGTTTATTTTGTCATTGCATGCTAGTGTATTCAGTTTTAGTAGTCATATTTCTATTCATATCTTGATTCTTGCTTGCTGGTTCTTATTCTGTTTTAGTACCCATATTTCTATTGGACTTTTTATTTTTCTCTCACGAAGAAGACCAGGTTCTTCGGGTTCTTAGGCTCAAAACAGAAACCCTACATTGGGTTTCGGGCAGGTTTACATAGTTACACAAGTTTCCGACAGTGAACAGTAACTTTCGGTGGTTAACAAGAATTTTCGACGGAAGATGTACATTTGCACAAACATTGTACAGTGATTTTTGGTAGCGAGCAGGTTATATTCACCTGGAGTTGGTACCTCCAGGTGCCCGTATTCATTCTTTGTCTATACCTTCGTAGTTAAATTTTGCCTGCTTTGTTGTATTGTATATTAACCTTACATTTTTGTCGTTACTAGTCTTATCCTTAGCTATATCAGTTTTTCATAGTGGCTAGACTTGCACCTAGATTCTTGTTAATTTGTGTTTGTCGCATTAATCTGTCTGTTTTGCATTGATTTCTGCTTGTTTTAGGGTATATAATTGAGTAGTCTATAGTTGCTTTAGTGGCTTTGACGACTGATGGTAGACTAGGGTCATGTTCTCGGTTGGGGATGGGGGCGAGTGTTAGGGGGGTAAGCAGGGTAGGGGAGATGCTAGGCTGAGAATAGGGTCTTGAAACATTGGAACTCTAACAAGGAAGTCCATAGAGCTAGTTAAGATTCTTAAGAAGAAAATGATTAATATAGCATATGTCTAGGAGACCAAATAGGTAGGACCTAAGTCTAAGGAGGTGGACATGTATACGTTATGGTTCTCGGGTAGGTCAGGGTATAGGAATAGGGTAGGCATTTTGGTAGACAGCGAGCTAAGGGACCAGGTGATAGAAGTTAAGAGGGTCAACGATAGGATGATGGCAATTAAATTGGTAATTGGAGGGTCCACTATGAATATTATTAGCGCTTACGCGCCGCAGACGGGCTTGACCGAGGAGGAGAAGAGGTGCTTTTGGAAGGATTTGGACGAGGTGGTGGCAAGTGTGCCACCCATTGAGAAGTTATTTATGGAAGGGATTTCAATGGACATATCGAGTCACTTTCGGGGGGCTACGACGACATGCATGGAGGCTTTGTCCTAGGGGATAGAAATGGGGGAGGCGTCTCACTTTTGGAGTTCGCTAGAGCTTTTGGGTTGGTGATAGCCAATTCGAGGTTCCTGAAAAAGGAGGAGCACTTGGTGACTTTCTGTAGTTCGGTGGCTAAGACTCAGATAGACTTTTTGCTCCTTAGGAAGGTTGACAATGGTCTTTGTAAAGACTGCAAAGTTATTCCAAATGAGTGTCTTACAACCCGACATAAGCTTTTGGTGATGGATTTAGAGATCAAGATAGAGAAGAAGGGAAAGGTTGTGGATGACAGGTTGAGAATCAAATGGGGGAGTTTGACCATGGCTAGTGCAAAGGAGATAGGGGAGAGGTTGACGGCCAATGGGGCTTGGGGGAGTAGTGAGGCTGCGACTAGTATGTGGGATAAAATGGCCAGTTGCATCCGGGAGGTGGCTAGAGAAGTGTTAGGGGTCTCGCGGGGTAGCCGTATGTTGGACATGATCTGTTCTGCATCTTTTTTCTTCATTATTGCCTTGCATGCTCCAACCGCCATTGTTGAAGCTCTAAGCTCACATGGCTGGTATAAGCAACAAACTTTGATCAGTTCTAATTACAAATTAACATGGAATTAGAGCTAGGGTTAGCTCAATTGCTCGCAATTCAGAAGTCAGTTCGCGATTAAGTTGAAATTGTACTTTTTTCAATCATCGATCCAACTATTTAGTCTGCGCACTCTACCAGAACTTAACTCCCAGCAAAACGGGTTCAATAAACAAAGTCAGTTAACCAGTTATGGCGATCGATGAATAAATTGGGGGGAACACTGAGGAAACAGTTGATACGAGCAATGCGAATAGCATACCGGTGTAAGTTTTCCACTTTACATTCATCCCTCTAATTATGTCGGTGTTGTGTTAGTACCAACTCCATTTGATGGAATAGGATATCGATCATAGAAGCGTAGTGTTTTGAGATCACTTTCTGTTAAGAATAACATAGGGTTTATTATCGGAGAGTGCAAGAAACCAAACTTGCAATCCCCAAAGCTTAGACAATAGGAAAGATGTGATGATATGGTTACATCTTGGATTTTGAATTCCCTCTCTAAGGAGATTATAGATAGTCTAGAATATGTGACTGATTCTGTGGAACTTTGGAATGAATTAGAGGATTGCTATGATCAGCCAAATGGGGCTAAGTTGTACCAAATACAGAAGGAAATAAATGACCTAAGTCAAGGTTCATTAGACATCACTGGTTACTACAATCGCATGAAGAAGCTTTGGGAAGAAATAAGTAACTTGACTCTAGACATTAATGTAATTGTCAATATAATTGTGGAGGAAAAGAATTGATGATCAAGTCTGAACAGGACAGACACCTAATTCAATTTCTCATGGGGTTGAATGAAGTATACACAGTGATAAGATGAAGCATACTCATGATGAGTTCTTTGCCTTCTATGGGACAAGTTTTTGCAATCTTAGTGCAGGAAGAGAAACAAAGAGAAATAAAGCGTAGTAATCATGTTTTTGGTGAATCAAGCTCTATGAAAGAAAGCACTTAAAACTCAAAAAAATTAAGACAACTATAAAGCCAATACAAGCTATCCAGGAAACAATAATCATGGTCCAAGTACCAGCTACTCTGGAAATAACAACATGTCAGAATTGTATTGTGATATGTGCAAGAGACCAGGGCACAATAAGGATAACTGCTATAAGATCCATGGGTATCCAAACCAGAATAACCAGAGTCAAAGGTCCAATCATAACACAAATGGCTATAACAACTATTACAACAAGGGTCAAGGAAATAATCAAAGTGCAAATAACCAGAACCAAAGGTACCAAAACCGAAGCTACAATCAGAACAACATGTTCAATAAAGGGAAAAGAGTAGCATCAAATGTACATGGAGCAAATGCAGATGTGTCTTCCAAAAGGAGTGAGATTGGTGAACAAGTTAAGGACCAAGGGGTGACTCTGACTAGAGGACAGTATGACCAGTTGTTCAACTCGATTCAACATTTCCAAAGTGGTAATGCATGAGAAAACCTCAACAATGACAATCTCAAATAGATCTGTCAACTTTGCAGGTATTGTGGTTTTGGATGTTTCAAAGCAAATTTTAGAACATGAATCTCAAATTCAGGAGCATCACACCACATGACATTTACTAGAAATTGCTTAATCGACATCATTATACTACCTTATCCCTTGCTGGTAAAACTGCTTATGGTTATAGGGTGAAAATGACTGAGGTAAGAAATGTGACTCTAACACCTAAAGTCATCCTGTACAGAGTTCTGCTTGTTCCATCTTTTAATTTTAATCTAGTGTACATTAGTTCTCTCACAATTCATCTCAAATGTATTGCTTCTTTTTCTGACACTTCTTGCCTTCTATAAGGCCCTTCACTGAAGAGGCCTCTAAAGATTGATAGTGTGCATGATGTGATGTATTTTATTTGCTCAGACTGTCTAAGAAAGAACAATTCTGCAGCTGCATCAAAGAATCTTCATGTTCTTTCTGCAGCTGCATCAAAGAATCTTCATGATACTCTTAATTGAAGTCTTCTTAATCTCAGTCAAGTGAATAAAGTACATTGTCAGAATCTTCTGAGTCATACCATTTCCTCTCATTCCCCAGTTGTACATAACACATTTCACATTAATAAAGACACTATTTCTTCTTGTACATCTTATGAGAACAGTGTGGATTTATTATGGCATTATAGACTTGGACATGTACCCTTTGGTAAAATGAAAGGGATATTATCAATCCCAAAAGAGTTTTCTACCAAACAATCTTTTTTATATTTTATATGCCCCATGACAAGACAAACTAGACTACAATTCCCAACCAAAACCACAAACTCAACCAAATAAATCCTTGAACTAATCCATGTTGACTTATGGGCCCCTACCATGAACTCACACATGACAAACACAAGTACTTCCTGAATATAGTGGTTTTCAGCAGGTCCACTTGGAGTCACCTCCTCAGTTGCAAGAGCAATGCCTTACATGTACTTGAGGCCTTTGTAAACATGACATAAAACCAGTACAAAACCACTGTGAAGAAAATCAGATCAGATAATAGACTAAAATTCACTAACAATGAAGCAATCATTTTCTTTCAAACCAAAGGCATCATTAATCAGAAAAAATATTCCTACACATCACCATAAAATGATGTAGTAGAAAGAAAATACAAATACTTGCTTGAAACAACAAAAGCACTACTATTTCAATCCAAACCCCCACTAAAGTACTGGGGGAAGTGTATACTCACAGTTATATACATTATACATAAATTATCATCTACACTGTTGGAAAATAAATGTCCATTTGAAATCTTCAATAAACAAAAACCCACATCCTCTCACATGAAATATTTTGGATGCCTACGCTATCCCACCTTACCTAAATCTCACAAAGACAAATTTAGCCCAGAAATATGTCTTTATTGGATATCCCTATGCTACAAATGGGGTACAAAGTTCTAAGTCTAGTCACAGAGAAAAATACATATTTTTAGGGATGTGACCTTCTGTGAGAATGTTTTTCCCTTCTCATGTTCCAAAGCTAAGCCTCAGGGCATTTCTCTATCTGTTTTTTCTTTTAACTTTGATAATGATCCTTATCCATCCTATAATTTTCCATGCAACTCTAAGAATGACAATAGTGGTGAATGAGACATACAACTACAACAGTCACTTGACCATGTAAACATTGAGGCAAGTTCACCATTACCCTCACCTATTGTTGATTCATCTAGGAAACCTATACCTTCCATCCATTCTAATCAAACCTTTAATCCAGACCCAAACTCAAACCATGTGCATGAAGAAACTAGTCAACCTGATACTAGACAGTCTAATAGGATCCTTAAACTTACTTCTTACTTGAAAGATTATAAGCATACAATACCCAACCTTAAACCAACTCCACCCATCACATATGTTCCTTCTTCACTGCATTCATGCTTTCTTTAAACCAACACATTGCTTCTGACCATTTGACTCCTGAAAATTAGTATTTTGCAATGAATGTCTGCCTTGATAGTGAATCAACTTTCTATGAGAAAGCAGTCACTAATCCTGCATGAAAATTGGCCATGACACAAGAATTTAAGGCTCTTCGTACCAATAATACATGGACCTTGGTACCTTTACCTCATGAAAATAATGTTGGAAATTTGCCTTTGGCGGAGAGGTGCGTCCACCCATATTTAATGAATTAAACACTAGTGTTCCGCATGTTGGAGGCTTTGTCTCTTCTCACATGCATATTCTACTAAGTGAGTAGATGACTGTAGGGTCAAGAATCATCAAATTTCGTTGAGAAATGAAAGAGATATTGGTCCACGAAGTAAGGTATTCGAGGCATGAAAATATGGTGTGGGACAAATGTACCACATCGGTGGGAAAAATGAAAAATTGCTCTCTTTATAAGTCTCTAAAGTGGTAAAGGGTTTGGGACCCCATGGGGTATCCCATGTGTTTAAAGGAGGGAGGACCTAGATGTGCTTGGGTTCGAGGCTAAGCCCACGCGCGCGCCGCCGCCGCCGGTTCGGTCCAGGCTCGGGTCACGGGTCGTGGGCTGTGGGAACTTTCTGATATTATCTTTTTGGACCCCAAATTGCTTAATATTTACAGTTTGGTCCCTAGAGTTTTTGGGCTGTTTTCTATAGCATTAACCAGCCATTACTTGGCTGTTAACTTCTCCATAAACAGCCCTCCTTCAATGACCATAATCAGCCCTCCTTCAAGGCCATGAACAGCCTCACTAATGGCATTAAACCTGCCATTAACAGCCATGTTTGTGGCAGTTGAGGAGTCCCTCCTCCATGCTATATATTGAGGCATTTTGGCTCAATTGTGTTGCACATACAAACAAAAAAATGCAGCACAAAACAATGACGAAAAACACTGCAAAACAGTAAAGAAAAACAGTGATCAAAGACACTCATATACACATGATATACACAACAGAGACACTATATACACAGAGACAAAACAGAAGAGAAAACAGAAACTCTTCCTTCCTTTTCCATTTCTTCAGCAAGTCGATTCATATTTGTTTTCTTCGTCAGATTCAACCTATTGGCTTTGTAGCGTTGAGATTAAAGTGTTGTTTTATCTTGGGAGACTATTTCCCGCTAACGTAAAAGCATATATACGGGACATTCTTGTCTTAAGGACAGAGTGCAATCACTCGACTCAACACACAACGTTGTAACCATCCAGATTTAGTTGTTTCTTGATTTCAGGTTATCAAGATTCAAGACACAACAAGCTTGCGGCAGTTTTGAAGATTGACCATTTATTTATCCTTTCGAACACTTGTAATAGTTATTTACTTCCCGCACTGCTTTACACAATAGTATAGCCAGCAATTTAAGACAAGATCGTATTGTATTAGTGTTCGAAAGATGTCGGTCAAAATTTGTGTGACCATATCTGGATATGTCTGTGGTTTTCTGGTAGAAGATAGTGATGATGATGATGTTGAAGGTCAACATGTTCATGGTGTCACCGCTCCTGAGAGTGGTGGGAACAAGCGCCCACGAGAGGCTGAGGATGTCAACTGGGACAAGAGGAGAAGTCTGAAGATGTGGTTCTATCTTGCAGCAGAAGGCCTATATCTGTCCTAGACAAAGGATCCGAATAATGGTAAAGAAGAAATGGACACTCAGTCCAATGAAGTGACTGAAGTGGGCCAGAATCCGAAATTGGGATAAGTAGTTTTTCTTACTTGTCAAGAATAAAGATTAAATGATGTCTGATTAAAAATGGCTTAAAGTAAGGAGGAATATGAAAATATTTTCACGAAATAATGTATATTCCTTATGCTTTAAAATCAGAAGTTTAATCTCTTCTTCTTTTCCGTTTAAAGATTGAATTTTGTAAACGACTTAAAAAGATCCGTTTTTTAAGTATAATTATTAAAAGTGTGTAAAGTATGTTCGCACATATGATGGAGAAAGATCCACTAACTGTACGAAAACTGTTACCACTCTTAAGTATGCGCCAAGAATTGTCTGGGCACCAATCATAACGGAAGAAGTCTAAAAGCTAAAGACGTTGAGCCTGTCACACTATTTAGCAGAATATCCTTCATAGGATGATATTGGACATTCAGTCATACAAAGCCTCCGGGCGACTGGAGTGGGCCAAAATTCCTTTGATAGGATGATATTGGACACTCAGTCATACAAAGCCTCCGGGCGACTGAAGTGGGCCAAAATTCCTTTGATATGATGATATTGGACACTCAGTCATACAAAGCCTACGGGCGACTGGAGTGAGGACAGAATTCATTTCATAGGAAATGTAATGGACACCTAGTAAGGTAGGCCAGAGTTTCCAGGTCTTAAATGATCTGAAGGCCTAAATAAAGGCAGAAAAGAAATTGGACACTCAGTCTGCCAAAGCAACTGGAGTGGGCCAGAGTATCCAGATCAAATATGATCCGATTACGCCCTAACCACGGGCAAGAGGTTGTTCTTGTGAAGCAACGCCACCTCTAAAGTAAAAGGGGTTGGAGAGGTTGTCCTCAATAGGACTTCAGGGAATGGGATCACTCTAAGATGAGGTGATACATGTCCCAAACTTGGTTTAAGGGACGATGTTTATCAAGCTGGTTTGAGACTAGTCCAACAGGTCTGTAATAACTAAGAATGGTACAGTATGTCTGTAGCCATATGAATGATATATTTGTAATCTGTGCATCTATGCCATCATAGATTAAGACACATTAAATTGAAAAATCATTCAAAAGCTAACGAAGTTGAGATTGTTGCCTTCTGTCAACGTAAACCCTCAAAATAAATGTGAGGTAGGCGAAGAGGCAAAATCACCTTTCCAAATTCCGTCAAAGGAAGAGCGAAAGAAGCACCGCTCCTCTAGAACTTAGTCACACCTTTATAGGTGATTTAATGTTTATACAAAATAGAGGGGGGAGACAAGTACTTTGTGACCTTCATTGATGATGGTACAACGTATGGAATCCTTTGTTTGTTGAAAAGAAAAGATAAAGTTGTTGAAGCGAATAAGCGCTACAAAACAGATGTTGAAAATCAACTAAGCCTACGGATTGAGGGATTCGTAGTGATAGAGGGGGAGAATGTGAAGCATCGTTCATTAAACGACTGCCTATAACTCAACTCAGTCCAACGGTGTTAGCCAGGCGCAAATCCGTACGCCCAAATTATGTAGGGCAAGACATTCCTTACCGCTAATGCAATTCTCAACAGAAATACGCATAAGAATAAGGATAACTCTCCGTGTGAAACATGGAAAGGATCTCACATACAAATGTTGTGATGTGGGTGGCTTGGTAAAAGTTGGAATACCAAAACATGTCAAGTTGTACCTAAGACTGTAGATTGCATATTCACTAGAACTGCAACTAACAGTAGTGCTTATCGCCTATTGGCGTCAAAGAATGCTGACTTCTTTAAAGATAACTTTCCTTGAAAAGGAAAAATGAGTAATTGCTCGAGGTTAACAAGAACCCGCGAGGGCCTCACTGTCCGGAACTAGACGTTCCGTATCTACAGTACTCGAAAGTTGCTGGCTATCCAGAACTTAATATTCTAGATCTGCAGAACTCAGGGATTCTAGATGTTGAACCGAGACAGAGCAAAGAAGGGGACAAATACTTGTTCCAGTCCTTCTAGCTTGTATGGTTGAGAATGAACCATGGACAATTAACAAATAATTGTCATCTCCAAAAGCCCTGCTGTGGAAAGAATTTACAAAGAGAGAAATAGATTCCATCATATAGAACTATACTTGTGTAATGGTTGATCTTCTTCCGGGAAAAGAACCTTTGGGTTGTAAAATGTGCTCCCCAGTGAGTAGCTTCACATCCAGGTCCATTGCAATCTTGCGTGGCATGGATTTTAAAACAGTCTTCCTAACCGGAGAGTTGGAAGGGGAGAATCAGAGTTGGTTTGTTGGATTGTTGGGCTTTTTCCTGAACTTTCATTTTGGTCCCTGAAATATTTACATTTTGGTCCTGGAAGTTTAAGATAAAACAGAAACAATGAATCTGACCACAGAAACATTGACTCTGAAGTTAGAAAGCCAACAGTTGGAAAACCAACAGTCTGAGAGTGGAAATTATATTGAAACAAAAGATATGGGTATCACAGATGACATCTTAGGAATTGAATTTCTAAGACATCTAACGGACTGGTCTAACTCCAAACTCAGTTGTGAGATAGTTGACAGTCTCGTTGAAGCCGCCAATGGATATGAATCATAGAACTGATTGGAATCATGGTGCACCCATAGACAAGGAGCGATATGCACAGGTCACGTGTAGTTCAATGTATTGTACACACTACAACTGACCTGGTATCGGCCTACAAACAGATCATTTGAACTCAGGTTCATTGATGATCTTAATAAATAATCAATAGAAGGCGTTAAGTCGGATATGACGATATCTGAATTATTCGTTTATCTACGGATTATAGTATTCTGGATGTCCAGCGGTTCTGGGAGAACACAATGATGCAAACTGGACATCAGATATGAAGAACACCAAAGCCACAAGTAAATGTGTATGGTGGGTCTTGGAAAATCCTCTAAGCAAACTTGCATCGACCGATTCATGATGGGATCGAAGTTTATCGCTTTATACAAAGCATGAAAGAAGTTGAGTAACTCCATGACTCCTTATAGGACGTCCCATATTGGGAGAAACCTGTGCTTTCAGCAGTTATACACTGTGGCTAGTCGGTCGGCTTCAGGAAGGACACGGATGACGGTGTCTGGACATATATGTCAGGATCTGTCAGGAGACATAAGACCGTATGGCAGTTGATCATCACGGGTGTCACTTCCTTACTAACTAAGGGACTACCCGGAGATCAAATGTTCTGCCTGTCTAGGGTAATGGGCTTAAAACCCAAATAATACAAACCGTTGCGGTGATAACCCAACCATACTGATTGGAGATCCCAAGAATTTGGTTCAATGAAAAACTAAGCTGCAAAAGGTTCAGTTGAGCGCTTCGGTGGAAGCAAGAAGCACTTCGGATGATGATTTCTGTACGGAAACATGAACCCAAATTTGTTCCCGTGATAGACATTAAAGTGCTACCTGCATGGTGGGTAAAGGTTAAGCTTCCAAACCTTTAAACAATCCTCAAACGGTTGAGGTTAAGGTTGGGGAAACTTTTAATGATTCCTAACACTTGTGAAGTGGGGTATAGCAGGATACCTTGTAGGAGATCACCTATTTAAGTGCGAGGAGGCCGCCTCAAATGAACGCACTTAAGAATCCAAGTGTGTCCACGGCCATAATGGACAAAAACGTAACAATGAAAATGAATAAGGAGAGTTATTGTGTTGGTATCATTGTCTTGGCTTACACTAAACACTGACGGTTCAAGACATCACGTTCACCGCGCAATAAGTAAGTCCGGTGGTATTCAACTAGGGAAGGTTCAAAGCGGAATCTACCTCTCCTGATGCAATATCTTTTCGCTGAAAGATTGCTGAAAGTAGGCTCCTTGTGAGTGCGCCAAAATCTCTCTTTCATAGAGGGGATTGTTGGAAATTTGCCTTTGGCGGGGAGGTGCGTCTACCCATATTTAATGAATTAAACACTAGTATTCCGCATGTTGGAGGCTTTGTCTCTTCTCACATGCATATTCTACTAAGTGAGTAGATGACCGAAGGGTCAAGAATCGTCAAATTTCGTTGAGAAATGAAAGAGATATTAGTCCACGAAGTAAGGTGTTTGAGGCATGGAAATATGGTGTGGGACAAATCTACCACATCGGTGGAAAAAGAAATAATTGCTCTCTTTATAAGTCTCTAAATTGGTAAAGGGTTTGGGACCCCAAGGGATATCACATGTGTTTAAAGGAGGGAGGACCTAGATGTGCTTGGGTTCGAGGCTAAGCCCATACGCGCGCCGTCGCCGCCCGCCCGTCCGGTCCGGGCTCGGGTCATGGGTCGTGGGCTATGGGCTATGGACTGTGGGCTGTAGGGACTTTCTGATATTATCTTTTTGGACCCCAAATTGCTTAATATTTACAGTTTGATCCCTAGAATTTCTGAAAAGTTGATTTTGGGAGTGACGGAAGGCAGAAACTTTCTGCCTACCGTTTGGGCTGTTTTCTGAAGCATTAACCAGCCATTACTTGGCTGTTAACTCCTCCATAAATAGCCCTCCTTCAATGACCATAATCAGCCCTCCTTCAAGGCCATGAACAGCCTCACTAATGGCATTAAACCTGCCATTAACAACCCTCTCTAATGCCATTAACAGCCATGTTTGTGGCAGTTGAGGAGTCCCTCCTCCATGCTATATATTGACGCATTTTGGCTCAATTGTGTTGCACATACAAATAGAAAAAACGCAGCACAAAACAATGACGAAAAACACTGCAAAACAGTGAAGAAAAACAGTGAGCAAAGACACTCATATACACATGATATACACAACAGAGACACACTATATACACAGAGACAAAACAGAAGAGAAAACAGAAACTCTTCCTTCCTTTTCCATTTCTTCAGCAAGTCGATTCATATTTGTTTTGTTCGTCAGACTCAACCTATTGGCTTTGTAGCGTTGAGATTAAAGTGTTGTTTTATTTTGGGAGACTATTACCCGCTAACGTAAAAGCATATATACGGGGAAATCTTGTCTTAAGGACAGAGTGCAATCACTCGACTCAACACACAACGTTGTAACCATCCAGATTTAGTTATTTCTTGATTTCAGGTTATCAAGATTCAAGACACAACAAGCTTGCGGCAATTTTGAAGATTAACCATTTATTTATCCTTTCGAACACTTGTAATAGTTATTTACTTCCCGTACTGCTTTATACAATAGTATAGCCAACAAATAAGCCTATAGGGTGTAAGTGGGTATACACGATTAAACATAAAGTAGATGGTTTCATAGAAAGGTTCAAGACCAGGCTGGTAGTGAAGGGTTATACTCAGCATGCAGGGATTGATTACAAAAAAACATTTTCCGCTGTTATCAAAATAACAATTGTGAGGACTTTAATTGTTACTGCTGTTAAGAAAAACTGAGTCATTTTCCAATTGGATGTGAATAATACTTTTCTCCATGGATATCTTTATAGGGAAGTTTATATAGATATACCACATAGGTTGGATACATGTAAAGTGGGAAGTTTTATAAGCTTAACAAGTCTCTATATGGCCTGAAATAAGTCAGTACACAGTGATATGAGAAGTTTGCTGAAGCTTTAAACTCAATAGGTTATGTACATTCTATGTATGATTACTCATTGTTTTGTAGAAAAAGAGGCATCTCCACAGTTTTTCTTTCCATATATGTGGATGATGTGCTCTTAACAGAGACTGATATGACTGAAATTGCACAACTGAAACAATTCCTGGATGACATGTTCAAAATTAAAGACTTGGAAAAACTGCATTACTTCTTGGGGCTAGAGATTCTTTATAAAACTGATGGTGTGGTGATTTCCCAAAGAAGGATTCTCTTGAATTTGTTGAAGGAGTTTGATTGCCATCAATATAAAAGTCTTAGCTCACCTTTGGACCCTACTGTTAAAGTAAAGCTAAAGAGGGTGAACCAATAGGATATCCTTCATACTACAAAAAAATTAGTAGGGAAGCTCAACTTTCTCACAAACACAAAGCTTGATATTGCTTATGGAGTACAACATCTTAGTCAATTCATGCAAGATCCTAGACAACCTCATCTACATGCAGCTATGCACATGCTCAGATATTTGTAGAAAGATCCTACCTTAGGAGTGTTCATGTCCAACACTATTATAATGTGAAAGCTTATTATGACTCTAAATTTGGCAGCTTGCCCAGACTCTAGGAGGTCAGTGTCAGGATATATTGTTCTTCTAGGAGACAGCCCTGTCAGCTGAAAGTCTAAGAAACAAGATACCATATCCCTTTCATCATCAGAGGTAGATTATAGGACATTGAGGAAGGTAGTTGGTGAATTAGTTTGGTTGAGCAGACTTTCCAATGAACTGTCCATTCCATTTCCTAGTCTTATTTCTGTATTTTGTGACAGCCAGTCAGCCTTACACATTGCTAGAAACTCAGTCTTCCATGAAAGAACAAAGCACATAGAAATCGACTGTCACTTTGTCAGAGCCCAACTGCAAGCTGGCCTAATTTCACTTCATCATATTGGCATCAACCAACAACTTGAAGATGTTTTGACGAAGGCACTTACTGGTATCAAACATTCCTCCATTCTTAGCAAGTTGGCAGTGTCTTCTACACCTCCGACTTGAGGGGGGCTATTGACATAAATATCTATTTGAAATTGTAATTGCTGAGTCACCATATAGTTAGTTAGGAGTTAGTTATTAGAAGTAGTGGTATGGACTAGTACAACTGTATCTTAGCTGGCTTATTGTTAGAGGCAGATTAGATATTTTTTTGTTTTAGCTTTGCATCGATCTGTATATAAGAAAATGAAAGTAAGTTTTCATTTTCCCCAATTTTTTGTTCTTCATCTTTTCTCTTCACTGTGGCCTTGCATGCTCCAACCGCCATTGTTGAAGCTCTATGTTGGTTCTTTGTCCTTTCTTTTTTTTTTTTGGAAAAGAAATTGGATCATCACATAAAATGGGAGTAAATTGAAGAATAGCGGAACATGTATTAATAACTTCTTGCTTTTCCAACAAATTCGTTTCTTTCACAAATGGGTGAAGTGACTCCGATTTCTCAAGGTTAGATACCGAATAGTCTATTTTGCAAAGTGCAAAAATGCCTTCTAATCTTGAATTTATAGAAAATGAACTGTCCATCAAGAAAACAGACCTACACTAGTTATATGTTGCAATTAGTACTCCCTGTGTCACAATTGAAATTTCGAGAGTCAGTCAAATTTTTTTTATGTGTTCTAAATATTTTAAGTTGTTAATTATTGTGAATTATAGTACTTTTTACGTAGTTTTCAAATATATAAATTTTATTTTAAAAAATTAAAAACTTCTATGTCTGAATACACGGTCAAAGTTTAGAAGTTTGGATCTCTAAATTTCAACTTTCCATAAATTATTCTAATCCTTTGATAGCATTGCCTACCTTCAGAATTAGGAAAATTAAAAGATAAAGTAACAACAACTAGTTGCGCTTTATGGGATGTTTTTTTGTTACAAGTTTTGGTGTAAGGTAATACACTCTATATACCTAGCCACCAGAAATAAATAAAGTCACACTAATTTAATTAGAGAAGAAGAGATCAAATATTTTGAAAACAAGCCTTGCCGCGCGTTACTAATTAGCATCGAGGATGATAACATGATAAAGTCGAACATAATCAATATATTTCATTCCCTTTGAATTTTTCCTCCTTTTTTACACAAGTAAAGGAAAGATAGAATACAAGTAATCTAATAGTACTTTTTTTTCATTTCAAGATGCAATACAACATATTATTACCAAGTCTCTTTCTTCCAATAAGGAGGTGGAGGATAACGGTGGGCACCAAAGTAGAAGCCATCTGCCTGAACTAGCCAATAACATTCATTTAAATTAGGATTTACATTTCCACAATCTTTTTCAGCTATATGATTATTAAATACATCAAATACTTTGTTTTTCTTATCCCACCAAAAATGACAAAAGTAAAGTGTACTCCCGATAATGACCTTCCTACGAAAACTAAAAGAAAACTCCTCGTTTTTCTGAAGAACTTTATGTCCTAAATCATCGTCACCGGATTTACAATGAATAGTCAAAGGTTTTGTATTATTGGGGAGGTTATTGGTGATGTGAACCTCATATCTAGAGCTAATCCCAATGCTTCTAGCAACAATGAGGTTTAGTAGAAATATGAGTGAGAGAAAAAGCGTTTTGGTATTCATGAAATTTATCATATTGTACCTTTGCAAAAGGTTCCTTTTTTCTTTGGTTGCTATCATACTTCTAAAGAGGTTCATGGTATATATATATATATATATATATATATATATATGAGGAACATAATGAAGGTCAAATCCTATCTTCTACAAAAATAAAGAGAAATCAGATTATGATTTATCTTTATTGACAAAATCTAAGTAAGTCAGCACTATATATATATATATTAGTGTGCCGTTTTAAGAGAATATAAAGGAATATTCTTTTTGTTATGCCTTTTAATGTTTAGTTGTGAGTTTCAGCTTTGACAAGTGATAATTAAAGGAAAATATATTCTTCATGATCTTATGTAATTCAATTTGCGACAAGTGACGCTGGTGGAGAAGTGTGAAAACACTATAAATTTTAAAAGAAAATTAATTTATAAGCAGAAACTACATCCAATTGAAGTAATGAAAATATATAAGTACCATATTACTATTGGGGTGTACCTATCTGTAGGAGGTATATATTTACCCCATGGAAACACTAAAAAAAATCAATTTATAAGTAGAAACTACATCCAATCGATGTAATAAAAATATAGAAGTACCGTATTGCTATTGGAATGTACCTATATGTAGGAGGTATATATTTACCCCATGGAAACAGTAAATTTGATCATTTCATCCTCATAACATGTCTTGGTTGACTGTAAACCGTAACGATGCAATTGTATCCCTTTGTAGAGACTTCAAAATAAATAATAATGAAAAGACCTTATTTCGTTCTAAGAGTGACTTGTGACGATTACCAAATTGCCATTTCACTTTTAGCAAGATAAAGATCTTGAATAGGGGAGTTCAAATGAGATCGAAAAATCGATCTGAATCGATAAATCAAAAAACCGATTTAATAAACTAAAATTGACTAGGTTTGATTTGAGTTTGTTTTAAATTTTTAAAAATCGATATTATTTGATTTGGTTTGGTGTTAAAAAAAACTGAATCAAACCAATAAACATATATATAGTAGCTATAGTTTAGATTAATTACATCCTATAGCTAAGAGTAATATGTTAAATACAATTAATAGCTATTAATAAAGATACACTGTACATTATTTTTCTTCAGATCTCCGTTGTCGGCGGAGCTCTGGCGAAATCCATCTTCAGATCTATTTTTCTTCATATATCCGGTAACGGCGCCGTCATCAGCAGCGGCGGAGGTGGTGCTGACTTTTCCGGCAAACAGAGAACGACTCACCAGGTTGAGCACGATGACTCTCTCCGTTTTACTCGCCGAAGCTAACGCCGATAAATAGATCTGAAGCCACCACGGCGGAGCTCAAGGCGGCTTCTCTCTCCCTGTTCTTCAGATCTATTTTTCTTCAGATCTTCGTTTTCGGTGGAGCTCTGGTGAAATCCATCTTTAGATTTATTTTTCTTCATATCTCCGGTGACGGCGCCGTCATCAGCAGCGGCGGAAGTGGTGCTGACTTTTCCGGCAAATAGAGGACGACCCACCACGTTGAGCACGATGACTCTCTCTGTTTTACTCGCCGAAGCTAACGCCAATAAACAGATCTGAAGCCACCATGTTGGAGCTCAAGGCGGCTTCTCTCTCCACGTTGATTTGTTATTTTTTTGTATTCATTATTTGAGTTTATTTATTAAATTTTTAGATTGTATTCAATTTGTTATTTTTTTTGTATTCAGTATTTGAGTGTATTTTAAATTATATTGAATATGTAGTAGTTGTTGCTATCTTTTAGTTCACTGTGCATATGATAATTGTTACGGAAAAGTTATTCAAATAAAAAAAAAGATGACGTCAACTTGATCTAACAAAAGCTGATGTGTCTGAATCTATTTATATAAATTATACCTGTTCTATTTTTACTCGGCGTGATCATGAATACTTTTCTATTACTATCATTTATCATATATAGTTTGTTTAATATGAAGTCTAACTTCTCTGAATAATAATGTAGGCATCTTCTACAAGTATCTCAAAATATAAATTGTATGCATGATGTTATGATTAGGAATAACTATATTTAATTTAATGATTATAATTGTTATTAATTTGGAAAGTGCAAATAATTAGTTGATACACACAGATGTATAAGGAATTATATGAATTTTAATTTCAAGTATAGCGTATGAAATATATATATTTTTTTGGAAAGAATCATAACTATACATATACTTGAAAATTGTTGTTATGAGATTATAAAATCAAAAGATGTTCGAATGAGATTATAAAATCAAAAGATGTTCGAATTTAGATACGTATTAGTTTGACTTTTATACTTCTATTAAAGGTTTGAAAGTCCTTTCATAAATGAATTATCTTTTTTTTGTCAGTAACGAGGAATATAATATATCATTGGGTTGTTAGATTTCTTATTGAAAATATAATAAATGTTAGTATTACCTTAGATGCTCAATAATGTTAGATTTCTTATTGAATAATATATATATATAGTGCGCATGATTTTCGACATTTAAAATTATGTTGAAATTAACTAGAGTAAAATTATTGAGCTTTTAAAGTTACATGTATTCTTATGGCCTATGGGACAATATCGTATTTGAGACAAATGCTTATAATAGACTATGAGACTTTTATATGTGGGGGCATATCATATTATTATATTGGTTGAATTGTACGATGATATATATATATATATATATATATATATGAGAAATGAATTTTAACCAAGTGAAAAATGGAATACCAACTCTAATTATTTACGGTAGAATAGTGTAAATCTTCTTGAGTGAGTTTTCTTACTAATGTAATATATATAGAGTATATCATTGTAGTCCTAATATAATTAGGATCTCTATTTTACATTAATTACACTAAATATTAATTACAGAATACATTGTGAATATATTCACTATCACACTCCTTCAGTCGGAGCGGAAGGAGGCCGAACGCTGAGACTGAATCTGAAGTCAAGGAACAGTTGCCGAGGAAGCCGCTTTGTGAAGATATCTGCATACGGATACGAAGAAGGAACATGCAACACTCTAACGCGACCCATTGCAACCTTCTCACGAACAAAGTGAATATCCATCTCAATATGCTTGATTCGCTGATGCCGAACTGGGTTATGAGACAAGTAGACAACAAATATGTTATCATAGTAAACAAAGATGCCTTAAGTTTGGGACAATAAAGCTCAAGAAGGAGATTTCGGAGCCAACATAGCTCGGTAACAATGTTCGCAACGCCTCGATATTCAGCTTCTGCACTCGAACGGAAAAGTGTGGCTTGCCGCTTGGCTAACCACGTTATGATGTTATCCCCCAAAAACACACAATAGCCGGATGTAAAGCGACGAGTGTCCAGGCAGTGTCCAGGCAGCCTACCCAATATGTGTCTGTGTAGGAGAGCAATCTAGTCGGTACTGAGGGATATAAATTGAGTCCATAGTCAAGAGTGCCCTTAACGTATCGAATGATACACTTAAGAGTTGTAAAGTGAGGCTCCCTAGGAGCGTGTATGAACAAGCACACCTGTTGAACCGTATATGCAATATCTGGCCAAGTGAAGGTAAGATACTGAAGAGCACCTGCGAGACTCCTATAAAGAGAGGGATCAATGATCAGATCCCCATCATCTACACTTAGTTTGGACTTGGATTCGACGGGAGTGGGCATGATCTTACAATTTGCCATTTTAGCCTTGTAGATGATCTCCTCTACATACTTACGCTAACACAAGAACATGGCATATACGGATCTGGTCACTGATATCCCCAAAAAATAACTCAACTTATCCAAGTTAGTCATAGCAAATTCGGACTTGAGTAGATCAATGATCTCGTGCTTCAGGCCATCTGAAGAAGCTGTCAGTACAATATCATTCACATATAACAGAAGGTAAGTTGTGTCAGTACCTCGATAAAAAATTAACAATGAATGATCACTCTTGTTGCACACGAAACCGATATGTAAGACTTGAGTGACAAAATGCTCATACCAAGCCCTTGTGGCTTGCTTCAGCCCATTTAGCGACTTACGAAGATGACTAACATGATAATGAGCCTCTAGATGCACAAAACCTGGCGGTTGATGCATATAGACGGTTTCTTTCAAATCCTCATGTAAGAGGCATTCTTTACATTAAGCTGGTGAATAGGTCAATTCTTCCCCATATCAATGCTCAAAACCGTGCGGATGGTAGCTGGCTTAACCACTGGATTAAAAGTCTCACCACAATCAACACCATCATATTGCCTTGTGCCATTTGTCACAAGTCTAGCCTTGTGACGTTCAAGGGAACCATTATCTCTGAACTTATGATGAAATAGCCACATACATCGGATTACATTCACCCCCTCAGGTCACAGAACAGGATCCCAAGTGCGTTATGAGGTAAGCGCATTAAACTCCTCTTGCATGGCCACATTCCAATTCGTGTCAAGTTTGGCTAATTTTGGGTTTTTAGAAATGGGTGAGATGGTTTGAGTGGATAGGTTGAAGTGATCTTTAGGTTTGAAGATCCCGTGTTATGTATGGGTTTCCATGCGGTGAGTGGGGACGATCACGGGTGGGGTAGGGTGGTTGGGTGGTGAAGGACATAATTGGGCAATGGGGTAGAGATTAGGCAGTGGTGACGGGCAGTGGGGATGGGGCAGTAGGACGGGCAGGGGCTGGGCAGGGTTTGGGGAGTAGGTTGGGGCAGTGTGGTGGGTGGAATTTCGGAAAGTGACTGGGTAGGGGGTCGGGGCAGTGTCCCGGGTGTGAGTTAGGGCAGTAACTGGTCAGGGACCGTGCAGTGGGGTGGGGTCGATGGGACGGGTGGTGGGGCGGCCAAAGGGTGAGGATTTTGTAGTGAATTTTGGACTAGAGGTAAGGTATCCAAGTCATCAAGTAATCTGTAATCAATGACTCAAATTTTTTGGATGTTGTCAAATGGGAAAACATACTCAACAAATGTGATATGGCGTGAGATTATGATTTTGTCTGCGGATAACTCACAGCACAAGTACCCCTATGGTTCGACGGGAAACCTAGGAAGACACACGGAGTAGAGCGAGGTGCTAATTTGCGAGGGACCGTGGATGCCAGATTTGGGTAACAAAGACAACCGAAAATACGAAGGTGATCATAGGAAGGGATCCGACGGAAGAGAATTTCGGTGGGTGTCCTATTTTGAATCATACGGGTAGGTAAGATGTTAAGAATGTGTTCTACCATTTTTAATGCATACACCCAAAAGGTAGGGGGAGAAATGCATGAAAAAAGGGTACGAATCATATTATTAATGGTGCGGAAAATTCTTTCGGCTTTACCATTTTAAGGGGAAGTATGGGGGCGGGATAAATGAAAAACCATGCCATTAGCCGCACAAAAATTATGAAAAGGAAGTTGTTGAACTCACGAACATTATCACATTGAAACATTTTGATGTCTTTTTCAAATCGCATGTTAACCAATGTACGAAATTCAAGGAATTTAGCGAACACTTGAGACTTGAGTTTAAGCAGATAGACCCAAAGGAAGTGAGAGAATTCATCCAAAAATACCAAATAATATTTATGGCCTAGGTTGCTAGTTATATGAGATGTCCATAAATCCGCATGAATAATATCAAAGGGAGAGAAAGTGATACTTAAAGAAGACGTAAATGGAAGTCTAACATGTTCCCCTAGATGACAAGAGGAGCAACTATGAGAAAGTTTCCCTTTATTACATTAGATTAAATTGCGGTTTCTAAGGGAATAAAAAATCTGAGCTCCCGGATGACCAAGTCTACTATGCCACATTGATGAAGATATTACAACTAAAATGGTGGGAGGAGTGACATGGGCAGTGGATAGGAAAGGATAGAGGTCCCCTTCACTATTGCATCTTGTAAGAAGTTTCCCTGTATACAGGTCCGTTATAGAAAAACCAAATAAGTCAAAGTTGATGGATACGGAATTATCGGTGGCAAATTTTCTAACCGAGATTAGGTTCTTGATAATATTAGGGGCATATATGACGTTTTTATGGGAAAATTGGGGATACAGTGATGTAGTTAGTGTATGGCCAAACCCTTGAATTGGGATGCGATGACCATTTCCAACCATAATAGATTGAAGAGTATTTAAATTGTGCAGTTGAGAAAGATTAGCATAATTATTGGTGAGATGAGACGTGGCGCCCGTATCCATATACCACGCATCATCGGGCTGCTGTAATTTTAAAGAACCGAAAGTAAGGCCCAAATCCGTTGGATTAAGGCTGGACGGCTGCTGATGGGCCGCTGTGTAGTGGGCCTGATGGCTTGGGCCAGCCTGGCGAGCCGCTAGATGGGCTTCAAGGATATGGGGCCTCGGTTTAGCCCATTGAAATTGTTGTTTTTGGCTATTGGAACTCTACTAGAAGGGCAGGCCCAGTCCAAATTGGCCTAATGCTGTTGGAAAGGCAGGCCTAGTCCGAACGTTGTTGGGCCTGTTGTGAACTGCACGTGTTGTTGGCCCAATTTCCACGAGGAGGATTTGTGACGTCGGGTGTTGAGGAAGCGGAAGCGGGAGAATCCATTAGGTGAGCCAAAAAATTGGTGGAAGAAAATCGGGTGTGGGGCTGCCGTATATCAGCTGTATCGCAGCGGTATACAGGTCTGATTTGAGGGTGATATGTGTCTTGGGTGGTTATATATCACTTGTATACCTGATGTATATGAGCGGGAAGAGGAAATATGAAGGCTGGGTGCCGTGTATATCGTTGTATATCAATGGTATACATGTTTGTTTTTGGAGAGGAGACTTGTATTCACGTAGAAGCAGGGTATACTGGTTGTATATCAAGAAGATGCGATGATATACAGGGTTGTATGCGGCTTAATGTAGCCAAAAAAAGGGAGGCGGAGAAGAGAAGGACGGCGGCCGAAACTAGGGTTAGGGTAGGGAGAGATTTTTGGCTCTAATACTATGTAGAATAGTGTAAATCTCATTGAGGGAGTTCTCTTGTTAATGTAATATATATAGAGTATACAATTGTAGTCCTAATAGAATTAGGATCTCTATTTTACATTAATTACACTAAATATTAATTATAGAATATATTGTGAATATATATGAAATATATTCACTATCATTTACAATTAGAAATTATAAGACAGACTGAAGTAGAAAAGGATACTACTAAATAAGTGTCTCTTTCACCCCGTATTTAAATTTTGATTGTTCATCTTTGTAATTTTACACGATATTCAATTATTTTAACCTTGACAAACAAGTTGTCATACGACGATCCACATTGATTATTCATAAAAAAAATGTACATTATTCTTTCATGTATAATCATATATAATCATATATTTATAATTTTATTGTAATTGTATTTATTTTATTTGCAACATCGCATACTACAAGACTCGCTATTCACGTGCAACACACGTACCGAGAAACTAGTATATATATATATATATATGAATTAGAATTCCAATACTAATTCAAATAATTAGAAAGAAAAGTCTGGCCATTTGCTTCTCCTAGCCTATTAAAGTTTAAGGTGAAATATAATTTTTAAGATAAAAAAAATTAATAAAATAAAAGTTAAAATCTTAGTCTTAATACTCTTAAACAATTCACCGAAGCTTTTTAGGCTAAATAAGTCTGAAGTTTCAACGTAAGTTCTACCGAATTGAATTGTTCCAATTGTCCAGTTCATCGTACTTCTTTGTCGTGGATAATGGCAACCCCAGTAAGAACTACTACTCCAATTTTATCTTTTCAGTGCATTTTCATTGTGTCTGGATCATATTCAGATTTGTTCATATTTCTTTTTTCCATCTAAGTGCATTTTTAAACACTACTCTCTCCGTCCCATAATAAGTGTCATTTTAGCCAAAAACATACATATTAAGAAAACAAATAACGCAATGTGAAGTTTACCAAACTATCCTTATTTAATAAAAATAAATTACTTTTCCCTTTTAGTTAGAGCATACATGAATAGTAATCATTTATGTCTTGAATAGAGAACTTGCCAATAAATATTTCTTGAATAGAGAATTTGTCATTTTTTGTCTAAGGGTATAGTTGAAAAACAACAGTCAATTTATGTCTTGAATTCTTGAGGTAACACTGAAAGAAATAATCCCCTTGATTATTTTCATTGATTGAATAGATATATATACAAGTTACATATTTCCATAATAGGAAAATCCTTTTCCTATTCTACTTCTAAATCCTTATTTTACCATAATTCTACCTATACAATTATGGTAGGTGTATAACACTAATTAAGGTAACCTTTTATACTACAATATACTATAATATATATACCATATATACACTTATTTGTTTGGTAAGACTCGGTAGAGAATGGGTGCTGGCTTGCGAGAATGGGGCCCTGCCCGGGCTTGCGAGAATGGGTGCTTTGTTTAACACACCCCCGCAGTCATAGCGGGCGGTTTTCGAACGCCGAGATCGTCCCTAAAATCTTCAAAGAGAACCGTGGTAGACCCTTTGTAAAGATGTACGCAATTTGATAACGAGACGGGACATGACATACGCGAACTTGACCTTTTGCAACCTTTTCACGGACAAAGTGAATGTCCATTTCGATATGCTTGGTGCGTGCGGTGTTGAAGCGGGTTACCCGAAAGGTAGATGGCACTAATGTTATCGCAATATACCAAGGTTGCCTTCGAATGGGACAATGAAGCTCCAAAAGCAAATTACGTAGCCAACATGATTCGGAGACCACATTCGCTACCCCTCGATATTCGCCTCTGCACCGGAGCGTGACAGAGTTGCTTGACGTTTTGCCGACCATGAGACCAAGTTGTTGCCAAGGAACATACGAGTAGAAGTCGACCGTCCGGTGTCGGGACAACCACCCCAATCAGCATCCGTGTAGGAAACAAGTGTGGATGTAGATGACGGATACAAGTGCAACCCATAGTCTAGTGTCCCCTGAATATACCGTATGATGCGTTTGATTGCATTCATGTGCTCAACTACGGGGTCATGCATGAATAAACACACTGTTTGTCCGCATATGTAATATACGGTCCGGTAAAGGTAAGATCGGAGGCCCCCGCAAGGCTGCGATAGCGGGTCGGGTCCTCGTATGGTGCACCGCTATTTGTGGCACTTAGCTTTGGGTTTGCATCAACAGGCGTGGAAGTGGACTTACAGGATGACATCCCAGCCCTTTCGATGATCTCAGCAGCATACTTGCGTTGAGACAGAAACAAGCCATCTGAATGACGTTTGACGGCAATTCCCAAAAAATAACTCAACGGCCCTAAGTCCTTCATAGCAAATTCAGAACTGAGCATGGCCATGATAAACTGACGCAAAGCATCGGAGGAGGCAGTCAAGATGATATCATCCACATATAACAAGAATATAGGCCAATGACGAACCACGGCGGTAGATGAACAAAGAATTGTCTGACTGCTGTGTGTGAACCCAATAGTCGAAACAAAATCAGCAAATCGTGTATACCCAGGCACGTGGAGACTGCTTAAGCCCATATAATGACTTCTTCAACAAACGAGACATGATGAGGTCGGTTGGGATCCCGAAACCCAACGGCTGATGCATATAGGCCCTGTTTCCTTGAGATCTCCATGTAGAAAAGCATTCTTGACATCTAAGCGATGAATCGGCCAAGTCTTTGAAAGAGCCAAGCTAAGTACGGTGCGAATGGTAGCCGGTTTGACCACCGGACTAAACGTCTCACCACAATCAATACCAACTCGAGTCTTACCATCACCAACAAGTCGCGCCTTATGCCGAGCAAAGGACCCATACGAATTCTCCTTATGAGCAAAAATCCACATAGACCGATAATATTAATACCATATGGACGGGGCACCAACTCCCACGTCTTATTATCAATAAGAGCATTATATTCATCGGTCATAGCAATTTTCCAATTAGGGTCATTTAATGCGGACACGGGATTGCGGGGCAAGGGGGATTTAGAGACATCGAATGTAAATTAAAATGTCTTTTAGGTGTAAAAATACCCCGCCGACTACGAGTGACCGGTCTATGACTCGAGGAAGAATTAAGGGAATTTTGGGAATTTTACGGGCTCGGGGCGGTCGGCCGGCGGCGGGCGGTGGGCCTCTTGGCCCAAATCGGGCTGGCCGGACTCGGCACGGACCAGTTCCGGGCTGGGCGGGACCGGCCCGATTCATTGGAGCTGTTCCGTGACGGAATAACCGGGTGTGGCGGATCTTGTTGGGCCGGCGGGCGGTGGGCCATTTGGAGGATTTTGGGTACGGGAGATGTCCGAAAAATTCCGAATAATATACGGGGATATTTGGTCATCCAAAAAATTATATGACTTAGGTTCGGGAGTATGAACTTTCGTAAATGGAAATTGAGTTTCATCGAAAATGACATGGCGATTGATTATGATTTTCTTGGAGGATAAATCAAAACACTTATAACCACGATGATTTGATGGATAACCCAAAAATACACACGGAGTAGACCGAGCCTGAAGTTTGTTAATTATGGTGGATGGGAATAACGGATAACACAAGCACCCAAAAATCCGAAGGTGAGAATAAGATGGGTTCTTATTATATAGTATTTTTAGGGGGGAAGAATATGTCAGCCCCTTAGAAGGAATTATGTTAAGAAGATATGTGGCCATTTGTAGAGCATGATGCCAAAAATATGGAGGTATGGAGGCATGTATTAGGAGAGTTCGGACAATGTTATTTATGGAACGAATTTTGCGTTCGGCTTTCCCATTTTGTGAAGATGTATGAGGACATGAAAAACGAAAATTTATCCCATGAGTAGCGCAAAACTCTCGAAACTCCCTATTGTCATACTCTTTCCCATTATCACATTGAATATTTTTTATTTCTCTTTCGAATTGAGTACGAATGAACGCTCTAAATTTTATGAAGACGGAAAACACTTGTGATTTATTCGCAATTGGAAACGTCCACAAAAATCTAGAATAATCATCTAAGAAGAGAACATAATATCGATGACCCATTGAACTAAGAACAGGAGATGTCCATAAGTCGCTATGAATAATGTCAAATGGCATAGAAGTATAAGAATTGGAGTCTACAAATGGCAACTTAACAATTTTTCCTAATGAACAAGACTGACAAATTGGAGTACGACTCGTACCCTTACAAGAAATAAAGCTATTTTTATCTAAAACTGATAAAATAGAAGATCCCGGGATGACCCAAACGAGCATGCCACATGGAAGGAGAGATGGTGCAAAAGTTGATGGCAAGGCTGGAATCGATGGACTGAAACCGGGCATGATAGGATATAGATCCCCCCTACTATCACACCTCATGAGATGACTCCCCGTCTTGAAATCCTTCACAGAGAAACCGAAAGGATCAAATTCAACAGAAACAGAATTGTCATTTGTGAACTTTCGGACAGACACTAAATTTTTAATCAATTTAGGAGCATGTAAAGTATTTTTCAAGAGGAGTGGTGGATTGGGGGGAGACAACGTTTTCTGACCATACCCTAGAATTGGAATAGAACTGCCATTACCAATGATTATCCCTCGAGGGGTGCTCAAATTGGAATAAGATGAGAGAGTACCTGAGTCGGAAGTCATGTGAGTAGTGGCCCCGGTGTCCATGTACCAATTTTGGTCCGGTTGAGTTAATCCCAACGTGTGCATTGCGGCCTCGATATCGGTCCGAGTAGGGCTCGCCGCATGATGGGCTTGCGGAGGTCGGGGCCCAAGAACTCCCGGCCGTGCTTGGACCGGCCCGTAATCGCTACCACCGCCGCTTGTTGGGGCCGCGGCCGGTGGGCCGCCACCGCCGGGCATTGGGCACGGATTGTTGGCCGCCCCACCGGCCGCCTGGAATTTTCCGCCGCCTTTGGTATGGGTCGCCGGCCCACGGTCCACCGCCATCGCTGCTCCATGCCATGGGCCCCACCGCCGGGCCCATGGGGGTGGTGGGCCACCTTGCTCATTGGATGGGACCCACCGACGTTTTGCTGACTACCGGAACCTCCACCATTACCACCGCGTTTGCCCCCGCGGTTTTTGTTATTATTCTTGCGATTATTCTTGCCGCCACCATTATTATGGTTTTGGCCCGAATTATTAATACCATAATAATCCCCTTGATTATTTTCATTGATTGAATAGATATATATACAAGTTACATATTTCCATAATAGGAAAATCCTTTTCCTATTCTACTTCTAAATCCTTATTTTACCATAATTCTACCTATACAATTATGGTAGGTGTATAACACTAATTAAGGTAACCTTTTATACTACAATATACTATAATATATATACCATATATACACTTATTTGTTTGGTAAGACTCAGCCGAGAATGGGCTGCCTGGCTTGCAGAATGGGCTGCCTGCCAGGCTTGCAGAATGGGCTGCTTTGTTTAACAAACACTTATTATGGGACGTAGGGGATATTATTTACTTTGTTTAGTCTCTGTTTCCAGTACGTAGTTATTTTTTCCAGTAAAAAAAGGTAAATTTACGTGCATTGGAGCATGAATTTGTGCACATACAAAAATGCAATGTAAGACTACGTACAATAGATCCTTGTGGTCCGGCCCTTCCCCGTACCCCATGCATAATGGAATCTTAGTGCACCGGACCGCTTTTTTATATATATATATAATTAGAGTTATGCTTTAGATGATATTTGCTTTTCTTGACATGGGTGAGAACTTTTAGGTGTAATTAGTGCAACTTCCCATGTAATACTCTTTTATTCTTATCGAAAACTACTTTCTGGGTCAATTGAAGGCCCATTCCTACAGTTGATTCCTTCTATAAAGTTCATGTTTTAGTTATTTTTCATAAATGAAGTATCTAAATGTTGTCCAGTAATTCTTCTGTTTTGGACTTTGATTTATTTCATTTGATAGATGGCAGGAATCCTGGAGCCGGTGTAAGCATATATTTGACATTGAAATGCCTGAGAAAACTACAAACATAAAGGGGTGCTTCTTTTTGGCTACTCTAGTAGTTGTGTGATAAATCTTTAAACTTGCAAAAATTCTAAAAAACGAATCAAATCGATAAAACCGACAAAATTGAAATCGATAAAACTTATACTATAATGATTTGGTTTGATTTGAATATTTAAAAAAATCCGACTTAATTAGTTTGATTTAATTTTAACTAAAAATCGAATCGAATCGGATCATAAACACCCCTAATTTTGGATATTGATAAATAAAATGAAGAGTTGTAGCAGCAATAGTAATTTCTTTCTTTTTCACTTTATGTGTCCAAGCTAGTCATTATCTGGAGAATCCGATGATGCTTTTAATGACCAATTTCTTTTTCAATATATTTTAAATTATTCATTATTATGATCTATAATATTTTTATGTATTTTCTAAATATGTAAATGTTATAATTTTAAAAAAGTTAAAAATTCTATATTCTGACATCGCAATAGGTCTATAGGGAAACAACCTTATCTCTCAATATATGAGTAATTTCTGCGTACAACCTACTCTCCCCAGACTTCACTTGTGAGATTACATATCTACTGGACATATTGAAGTCTCCTAAGTGTAGTTTCTTACTTAGCTAGTGGGAGAGAAAGAAGTTCTTAATTTCCTAATAATTTTTCAGCAAAAAGCAATAAATTAATTAAAATGACAAAGGGAATAATAAACAGAATATGCTATTGCATTCCTAATAAAACTGTGTGAAACCATAATGAAGGTCCAACCTTTTTTTTGTATATATATGTAGCATGAACCTTTCTAGAGTTTTCAAACAAAACATAGAACATAAAGAACCATTTCAAGAACCAAATTAAGATGCCTAATTTCACGACCAAAACCATTTCACTGTCAATTATCATTTTACTAAACATTGTTCTTGTTAAAAGTTCATGGTTCAACCCTAGAGTTGAGATCTACATCATCAATGCCCTTCCCAAAAATTCTAAGCCTTTGTCTCTTCATTGTCAATCCCATGACAATGATCTAGGAAATAAAACACTTCGTACAAACGGCGAGTTTTATTTTACTTTTAAGAGGCTGTTTGTCGGGGAAACACTTTTCTTTTGTCATTTTTGGTGGAATTCTAAACACAACATGTTTGATGTTTATAATCACGATATAGCTGATAGTTGTGGAGAGGTTAGACGTAATATATATGAATGTTATTGGAGGGTACAAGAGGATGGATTCTACCTGGGGGCCCACCGCGATCCTGTGGCTGCTTATTGGAAGAAGTATGAATGGTAAAATAAAATGTGTTCGATATAGATGGATAATTAATTTGTACTTTATCTTTCCTCTCAAAATAAAATTGGAAAAAAAAAAGAGATAGAGAGAGGAGAAACTCTATTTATAATCACCCTCCATCGATTGCAGTATACAAATAACGAAAAACGATGTTACTAAAAATTAGTGGCTATGTTAATTAGTCCTATTTAATTAAATGAAAGTAAATTTGCATGAGTCGTCGCGCAAATTTGTATTTTTGTAATTAAGAAGAACTTTAACAAAGAAAAAAATTAAAAAAAGGTGAACAGTGGTGCATGAAGTGAAGGTACTTCGAGTTTTGCGCTAATCAATAATTTAATTACTCTCTCCGTTCATTTTTACTTGTCCACTTTTGCTTTGCACACTCCTTAATAAGTAATAAATGGAGTATATGTTTTATCATACCACCCATGTTAATTAGTGTACAGTCTCAAGAGACTTGAAAAATGATTTGGAATGAGTACTTAATGTTAAAGATAAAACAAGAAAATAAGATTTATATTTTTTGAAATATGGTGGATAAGTAAAAGTGAAAATTTATTTTTAATAGAATGAAGTAAAAGTGAACGCATGAAGTTAAAAAAATTAAGTAAACTAAAACTTTCATCATAATAAGAAGACAAGATAAAATATACATATCTATTCATGGAAAGTCATAGCTTAAAATGTTTGGAATATTTCTTTTGTTTGTGCGAGTTTATATCATTGAATGGACGTACGCTTGGTCAACCCTCCTTAACTGGGGTTTAAAGGCCAAAAAGTTTCTTTTTTCTTTTGGGAAAATGACATACGGTAGCTATTTAATATTTTTTATTATTAAATATATATATATATATATATATATATATATATATATATAGTTTTCTTATTTACAAAACTTAACAATATTTTTACGAACATAACGGATCTTCATTTTTCACACATTTTTTCATTTTTATAAAAATAAATTTTGTTAAAAGAAATATTTTTAATTTTTTTATTAAAATATACTTTTAAAAAAATATTTTCTTTATTTTTTTGAAAAAAGTTAAAAAAATATTTTTTTTGCTCAAGGCTTAAAAAATTAACTTAATTTTTGTGTATGAAAACTATATGAAATATATGTGAAATGTGTATATGTGAGTGAAATTTTTAATACAGTTTTGATACACAAAATGTGAGCGAAATTTTTAAGCTTTGAATATTGTAATTTGTATGAAAGTTGTATACATATTGTTGTAGTTGTATTAGTTTTTTGAAAAGCTAAGATGAACTTTATATACGAAAAATGTGAGCGAAATTCTAAGTCTTGAGCAAGATATACTTATTTCATACTGTTTTTCATACATAAAATTTTGAGCGTATGCTTAATCCTTGAACAAGATATATACATTTCATACATTTTTCATACACAAAATTTGAGCGAACTTTTTAAGCTTTTAGCGAGATACACACATTTCATACGCAGAATTTTGAGAAAATTTTAAACCTTAAGCGGAAAAAAATATATTTAAAAAAAAACATATTTTTAAAAAATGAAAAATATTTCTTCATAAAATAAATCTGTATGAAAGATGAAAATCCGTTATGTTTTGTAAATTAAAAAGTTTCGTCATATTTCGTAAATACTTTTTTTATTTTGTATATATATGTCATTCACCTTTAGTCTCTATTCGGTGTCAGATACCTACATTAGATCTTGAAGCACTCTCTAACAGATTCTTTTTCATATCCAATGCTTAAATGTAAAAAATCTAATTAAGTGTAGAGAAACTCTATCCATCCCACCACAACCCCTTATTAGTAGGCTAAGTAGCTAAGACCAAACTTTATTACAGGTCAACATATCTTTTAATATACAGGGAAATATCGAAAGTCAAATGCAAAATATGAATGAAAATGAGAAATAAGACTGAACAAATAAATAGGCCAATATAAATATGTTCTCAACAACCTCTAGAAATTTAGTAGCTCAGTTGATTGATTATATGAACTTTCATCAGGGTTCAAATTCATACGTTATAATTTCTTAACCATTTTTCCTTCCCCTACCCCTATGTAATAAATAAAATTAAAAATGAATTCTCCATAAATTGCTTAAGAGCACATGTTTGTTTTTCCTTTTTATATAGCAGAGAAATATTATGAATGTAAAATACTGAAGAATTCATAATTTAGAGTAGGGATGGCCAGTGGGTCGGGTTTGGGGAGGGGCGGGTCCCGGCGGGACGGGACCCGACGGGATTGGGGAGGGCGGGATCAATCCTCCGGCGGGACTGGCGGGTCGGAAGTGGCGAGATCTGCCGATGTCCCGTCCCGATCCCGATCCCGGTCCCGTCAAAAAAGGGGACCGGTCTTGGCGAGGCGGGGCGGGGTCGGGATCGGGTTTTTCTGTTTTTTCACTTAATTTTAGAAAATAACATATATAAAACACTTCAATAATTGAACAAGATAGTGTAATAAAAATATCTCAAGGTTGTTTTGTGCCTCTTATATTATAGAAATATGATTTTTTTGTAATACAAATTCAAAATTGAAAAAAAAATCACATATTTATAAACATCTTTTCTAATTTCTTCACAACGTCTTGTGGTTCTTTGGTTAGAATTATAATTTGTTGGTCAAATTTGTCGACGTCGCTTCCACCTCTGTCGGACAAGATTTCGTTATAATTTTCGCCGTTTTCTTCGTTGATCTCTGGTTGACCACACCTTCTACGCTCCGCTCGTATACAATCTCTGAATAAAACTGCAATCTCCATGTTGTCTCCCACTAATGAGTGTCTGTGCTCTCATATTTGAAATCTTCCGGCAGAAAAAGCGCTTTCAGACGCTGTTGATGACGCTTGAATGTTCAACACATCTCGGGCCATCTTTGATAGTGTCGAAAATGTCTTCTCATTTTTCCTCCAGTATTTAAGCAAGTCTTCACGTCATTCTTCATTGAGAACTGCTTGGTACAGTACAACACCCCGCAAAACATCAAACTCGCTAACTTGATTAGTAGTGGTATCACTAAACATTCTATTTCTAAGGCTTTCAATACTAGCCGCAGAAACATCATGTGTTTTATAAGGTTCTACTGAAGAAGAAGAAGAAGAAGAAGGTTCTACTGAAGAAGAAGAAGAAGAAGGTTCTACTGAAGAAGAAAGTTCTACCGAAGAAGAAGAAGAAGAAGAATATGGTATAGAAGCCGGTTGATTGCTAGCACTTTCTTGTTGGTAATACGTATATACTATTTTGCATTCATTGTGCATGATAGACAAAACTTCTTCTTTAGTTGGTTCCTTAGGTGGTTGTTCATTTGGATTTTTTGGAGTTGGAGGTGGAAGTACTGCTATACAATCATAAATAGTTTCAATAAGTGATTTACAACTGTCTATTTTAATAGTCGGATTTAATACATCACCAATAATATAAATAGTGGAATAGGATTTTTTTAAAAAATTTGATAAACATTTTTTAATAGGTGCCGGTTTTTCCATATATTTATTAAGTAACAAAAATATTAGAGCTATATAAAATAACATAGTTGAAATAGTATGATAATATATACCAGAAAATTCTTTAGTTGCTTGAAATAATTTCTCTAAAAATACAATAAGTTATGGAAAAAAATCAATCATTATCTATAAGCATATCAATTGGATTTCAATTATGTGCGTTAAAAAATAAAGTTACAGGTCTTCTATAATCGTATGCAACAAGTAGTTGTTCATACATAGAATTCCACATAGTCGCTACTTCTTCAGGAATTTTTCTATAAGGCAATCCACAATCATGACAAGTTGTTTTATATTCTTTTTTTCTTTGTATTCTATTACTTTTAAAATTAAAGTTTATAACAAGTTGTATTTTATTAAGAATGTCTTCAAAAAGTGATAGACCATCTTTTACAACTAAATTATAAATATGACACGCACATTTTATATGAAAATGATTAGAAAAATATGGAGTTAATAAATTTTTTAAAAGTCTCACAACATAATTATTAGAAGAAACATTATCTAACGTAACCGTCAATATTTTGTCAGTTATACCATAATAATCGCAAACGTGATGAATATTTCCTGCAATAAAATTTCCGGTGTGCCTATCATCAATATATCTATATGCTAAAATACATTTTTGCATATACCAATTATGATCTATCCAATGACATGTTACATTTAAATAATCATGGCCGTTAGTACTACGACCTATATTAGAAGTGGTAGATACTTTGCCGGAAAAATGATATAATGCATTACGTAAATATTGTTGATATTCATGAGCGAATTTAAAAACGTCTCTCCTAACAGTTGGTCTAGAAAAACCGTTAAAAGCATGATTATACATATCTCTTATGTAATGAATAAAACGATAATGAAAAAGGCAAATCCTCTACCGCAACTAATTTTGCTATGGCTTTCCTATCTATATGTTTATCATATTTAGGACCTACAATTTCCCCCGTCGTCAGGTTAATTTGACCATGTACGTGATCCGGGACACTATGTGAACCTTGTCCCAACTGAGAGCGCATTGGCGCACCCGACTTTGTAGCCTCGTATTCATCCCAACTAGCTTTGTGAACGCTTTGTACATGTCTCAATAAATCCCCTGTCCCACTCTGACCTATCATCCTTTTCGTATACATTTCATAGACCTCCCTATTAGCCTACTAATAAAAAATTTATAAATATTTTTATAAAATTTGCTTCTAACTACTTGATTCTCTTGTTCCCTGTCAAAAAAAATCTCATGCAGCTAATTTTAATTTTCGTTGTGTGGGGTCTCGTCTCATACTAGGGGGAATAAAAGACGTTTCAGTTTCAGTTTGATGTGCACTAGTGGGTGTGTCATTTAGATTATCTTCTAAATTAAAGTATGGTTCAGTTACAGAATATATCTCATTATCTAATGATATATAATTAAAAAATTCAGTTTCATCTATGTGAGTGTAATCAATCAAATCATCATGTCTAGGAATAGGATGACTAGAAGAAGTATCTCTGCTCTTGTTACCCATACTAGAAGAAACACTCTAACCCTTACCCTTAAACATACCTCTTAATCATTCCATTTTAATTATGTAAATAAATAATTAAAGATAATAAAATTAAGTGAGATAATTAAAATAAAGTAACAATAATAATTTAAAGAAGGAACGAAGGTACCAAAGGCCGACGTAACGTCGACTTGTAATCGAGGTTGAAAATTGAAACTTTGCTCGATGAATGATCTCCAAGTTAGTTGCCAACTTCAGCCCCAATTTTTGAACTTTGATACAATTATACAAATAAGTAAATAAAATAATATATTTAGTAGGCAATGTACTTGTAAACTTGTAGAGAGATAGATTGAGTTGAGAGATTAGAGAGATTGTTGTAGGAAAATTTGTGAGATTAAAATGAAAAGAAAATAAGATATTTATAGTTGAGAAATTGGGTTAAAGTATAAATATAGTAACTTAGGGGTAAAAAATAAGTATTAAAGAGGTAGGGGTGTGCAGGCCCATTTTTTATCAACGGTCGTGACGCACGGACGTTTCTCTGAATTGATTAAGCTGTTGAAGAGTCGTCATTTAATTATTCTACGGTGAATTAAGCACCTAAAAGTTAACATAAATGCTGCAAAATGAATTCTGATTAATGGTCTGCTAAACTATAAGATTCTGCTAAACTATAAGATTCTGCTAAACTATAAGATTCCGAGTAAGGGTTATCTATTATCCTAAAGAGAAGGGGTTAGACATCCTTTAAGATCCACTAATTTGCGATTATCCGATTAAACTCAGGTTAATTATTATATTGAAAAAAAAATGCATGTTTGAAAATATATAAAGTTGAAAAAAAGATGCTGCAAGTAAAAAAGATGCATTTTGACAAAGTAAAAGTTTTCACCACTTATTCTTTTGAAGAGTCGCAAAGTTGATTGCAATTTTGAGAAATAAATTCACGACATAAAATCCGGAAAAAGCATGCGTGACATTATTTACAAAAATACATGTAAAATTGTTTTTTTTATGTTAAAAAGTATGTATTGCCGACCATGGCTGTGAAATTGAGTTTTGATAAAAGCGTGCATGATTTATAGAATGTATGTAAATTTAATTTTTTGACAAAAGTATAAACTTGCATGGTATGATTTATAAAATACATATTTTTTTAGTAATGGATAGTAAGGAGAAAATATTTATTTGTAATGCAAACAAAGTGACTTATATGGAAGTCATTTTAAATTGCAAATTGGAATAAAAATGAAACCTTATTTGTAAGATTAATAATGCGAATAAAAATGACCAAGTTATTTTGAAAGTCTTAAAACATGTATGACGAGCCTAAAACAAATAAACTAGCGGCAGATTTCCAATTTTAAACTACCCGAGCCTAAAATAAATAAACAAACTAGCGACAAGTTTCCAATTTCAAACTACCCTATTAATCTATCAATTCAAGGCCTAATTATTCCAAGTATTCTAATGATCGCACAAAATTAGATAATTAAGTTACAATCCGAAAAATAAAGAGGACGATATTAGAGAATAAATAAAGTAGCGATTATGGCGGATGACGATATCATCCCGCCCTATTTGTTTGGAAATTCGAGTGCAGGAGAATGCAAGGAAACGTGGATGCGGGTCTTCATTTTGACAAGAGTCATGATGAGTCTCATAACGAGACTCTTCGTTGCTCCCGATGTGTTTCATATAAAAGAAAGAAAAGACTAAATATGAAGAATCCATTTCATGATTCTCAACTAGATATAATGACATTAAAGCAAATAAGACATATACTTCATACATATAGACACATGATTGAAAGACCAAAGTTAGTTTCTCCAAGACCAAACTCAGTCCACATGTGATAAGAAAAACAGAACACATACTAGCCAAGACCAAACAATCAAGTCATCCTAGTTTAATTTACATGCTTTTCTATCAAATAAGTAGGACATCCCAAACATTTAGACCGTTTCTTGAATATAATTTCATCCAAAAAATTCAGATAAGCCTATCAAATTTATGGTTGAGGTCATATAACAGAGGGTGAACTAGAGAACTCATATGGCAACATGCAGCTATACACTGATTATAGTCCGAATCATAGATTAACCATATAGCACATAACACAAGCAGCAATTTTTTTTTTCAGTTCATAACAATATTAGAAATAACATGTATTTTATTAAGTCTTATTATATTGAAACAGAGGCAAAACTTCATTAGAAGGTCATGACCTAATTGCAAGTTGACAAATCAATTATAAAATCATTCTTAGACACTGGCTAGACATCACACTTCTTTTAGCATTCAAACATAGAGCCAAAGGAATTAGCACAAGGCCATGGAAACATGGTTAAAAACACATCCTTGAAAGGTCAACATGGCTTACGCAAATACACACATAAGAAGCCATAGCATACTTATGCATAACAGTCAATTTAAGCAAGTAAACATCACACAATAATAAACTAATCGACCTCATAATCCCTTTAATAGGCCGAGATTTAACCCACACACCTCAGTCCATCACATAACTAAACTAAATGACCCTAAAAAAATTTAAAACATGCTAAGATAATCAATGACAACTAAAATCAGTAGTAAACACCTAGCACATAAATAAAAATGAAATATGAGAGGAATTTGAATTCATCTTCTCCGGGCAGCGAGCCAAGCATGTTTCGAATCGTCAAATCCGCTCGGAGAAGTTTGTTTTTGAAATTTCTGATTGTTGATTTTTTTCAGACCAGAAACAATGACCCGACCCGAAAACCCGAAACAGTTTTTGGTGTCTTTTTTTTTTTTTGCGTTTTTCCGATCAGTTTTGACCCGGAAATGTGAAGAACAAAAGAGAAAATTTTGAAGATTAAAATTAGTATTCAAAGGGGGGTTTTTGGATTGAAAAACTAGGAACCAAAAGGAGTATTTTTTAACCAAAATTTGAGAACAAACCGACCTCTTTTGTGTGCTCTCGGACCCGATATTTTTTTTTTTTACTTTAGCTTTCGGACTCAACTTTTCCCGATCCCCCCTCAAAAATGAAGAACAAAGGGAAATATTTATAGATAAAAAAATCGAGCTACAGAATTCAAAATAAAGCTGTAAAAGGTGACGATTTTGAGCCGGATTTTAGGGGATGGGGTAGGTGTGAAGTGATGGGAGGGGTGTGGTGGTGTCAGGGTGACAGAGGGGGGTTGGTGGTGTCGGGGTATGTGGGTCGCCGGCGGTATGGGGCGAAAATGGGTATGGGTCGGCTGGTGTGAGAAAAAGAAAGGAGAAAAAGGGTTTTTTTTTTTTTTTTTAGGTTTTCGCTGATTAGGTTAATTTGGGGAAATAAAAGGGGTTGGGTAGTTGAGATGGGAATTGGGCTGAAATGGTGCTGGGCCAGTCGGGTTTGGGCTGCGGATTTTGGTGGGTTGATTTGGGTTTGTTTTGTTTGAGGGTTAGGAATAAAAATGAGTATTGGGTGAAATGGATTTGAGTAAATATAAATTAAAAAAAGATTTATTATTAAAAAGAAGCTTTGTAAAAATATAAATTATAAGAATAACGATGTGATAATAATAAAATATAATATTTGCGAAATGCTTAATGCTTGATTAAAAATAGATATGCGATGCCATTTTGCGAAAATAAAATAACATAGAATATTAGGGTAAAAACTATGATTATAAAATGTAAATGATAGTAAAAAATGTGAATAATAATAATAAATAATGATAGTGATACTAAACGATGATATTGAAAGGCCTCATTATATATACATATATCTATATATATATTAAAATTGTTTTGCGGTGTCAAAATATTTAAAATTGCAAATAAATATCGAAAAAGATGGGACAAAATTTGGTGTCAACAGGGGGATCGATATTCAAAATAAAATATCCGAAAATCTTCTTATTCTTTCAATGTCTTTTTTGGGGAAGTCCAGACATGAATAAAGCAATGAAGGAAGCGTTTTTGCAAAGAGGGGACATGGGCGGGGTTGGGGTCGGGACGGGGTCGGGGCGGGGTCGAGGCAGGCCAGGGGCAGTATGGGCCTAGGTGGGACGAGCCCAGGTCCCGTCCCGATTTCGAGTTCCGACACCATTTATTTTAAGGGGGATCGGGGTGGGATCGAGGTCGGGACCGGGCCAACCCATCCCACTAGCCAGCCTTAATTTAGAGTTGGTGAGTTCAAAATAAATATAATTTTATGTATATTTAATTTTTTGTAAATAACATTTGACAGAAATACAAGTTAAGACTGCGTATAACAGACCCTAATGGATAGATCATTCCCTTGATCCCGTGTATAGCGAGAGCTTAGTGCACCATGCTATTTTTTTTTATTATATATATATATATATATATATAATTCGAGGTGATAGCAATAGATTAGTCAAATCCATATAGTATCCTAAATTCACCTCTAATTGAAGAACATAGGACAAAGACAAACAAAGTCAATGCAACAATGCTCCAGTATTTAGAAAAGGGAAAAGGGTAAAATTTACCCCTCCACTCGGAGAAAAGGATTAGTTTAACCTATGTTATATTATTTGTCCAAATATAGTCCGCCGTCATACAATTATTTCAAATTAGTTACACTTTAAGTTAATTAGATTGAGATGTTACGCAGCAAGATGTCGTGTTTTCTTCTAGGAACTAGAAAAACTGAGCCCACATGCATCATGATTCATGACGAATGACTATAATAGTATATTCATTTATAATGATTTAATTTACTTTCTCACTCTTTATTATGAAATGTGTGATCAAAATTTTACCTTTTCTAGTCGAATTATAAAATAACCTTACTAAACTTTTCAAACCACATCCTCGGGATTGAAGATATTGTTATGAGCCGGAATTATGCTAATGCTTCAATTGTAAATTGTTTTAGAGAAGCAAATCAAGTCGCACAACTCTTGGCAAAACTGACAACAAGTCTGGATGAAGACAGAATATACCTATCCCTTCAACAGCTTCCAAGACATGCTAAGAGTCCATTTGAGCTTGATGAAAAGCAAGAGCCTAGCATTCGAATTAAATATGATAAAGCTAACTTTTTTTTTTGTAAATTAATTTTATAGGATTCCTGCCCTTGGTATATTACGTTATTAAATTTACTCTTCCTGTCTTTAGTTATATTATTCTTGGAGTTTTTGTTTTTGGTATAAACCTTGGATTAGACTATTAATTTATATCCGCTTTAGTGATTTTGGTGACTCATGGTAGACTAGGGTCATGTTCTCGGTCGGGGACGGGGTGAGGGTTAAGGGGAGTAAGTGTGGTAAGGGAGATGCTAGGCTGAGAATAGGGTCTTGGAACATTGTGACTTTAACGGGGAAATCTATAGAGCTAGTTAAGATTCTTAAGAAAAGAGGATTAATATAGCATATGTCCAGGAGACCAAATGGGTAGGACCTAAGGCTAAGGATGTGGACGGGTATAAGTTATGGTTCTCAGGCAGGTCGAGGTATAGGAATGGAATAGACATTTTGGTAGACAACGAGCTAAGGGATAAGGTGATAGAGGTTAGGAGGGTCAATGACAGGATGATGACGATTAAGTTGGTAGTTGGAGGGTCCACTATGAACATTATTAGTTCTTACGCGTCGTAGGTGGGCTTGGACGAGGAGAAGAAGATGAGCTTTTGGGAGAATTTGAACGAGGTGGTGGGAGGTATACCACCCATTGAGAAGTTATTTGTATGAGGGAATTTAAATGGACGTATCAGGTCACTTTCGGGGGGGGGGGGAGGGGTTATGACGACGTGCATGGAGGCTTTGGCCTCGGGGACAGGAACGGAGAAGGCGTCTTACTATTAGAGTTCGCTAAAGCTTTTGGGATGGTGATAGACAATTCAAGGTTTATGAAGAAGGAGGAGCACTTGATGACTTTCCGTAGCTCAGTGGCTAAGACTCAGATATACTTTTTGCTCCTTAGGAAGGTTGACAACAGTCTTTATAAAGACTGCAAGGTTATTCTGAGTGAGTATCTTACAAACCGACATAAGCTTTTTGTGATGGATTTAGAGATCAAGATGAAGAAGAAGAGTAGGGTTGTGAATGACAAGCAAAGAATCAAATGAGGAAGTTTGACCATGGCTAGTACAAAGGAGATGGGGGAGAGGTTGATTGCCAAGAGGGCATGGAGGAGTGGTGGGGATGTGACCGGTATGTGGGACATGACAACCAATTGAATTCGAGAGGTAGCTAGAGAACTGCTAGGGGTCTCGTAGGGTAGCCGTGGTAGGCATCGAGAAGACTGGTGGTGGAATGGTAAAGTTCAAGAGAAGGTGAAAGCAAAGAAAGCGACGTATGCGAAATTGGTAGAAAGAAAGGATGAGGTGGAGAAGTGGACGAATAGAGAATTGTATAAGATGGCGAGGAAGGAGGCAAAGCTAACAGTTACAGTGGCAAAAATGACAGCTTTTAAACGTCTATATGTGGAATTAGAGGGAAAAAATAGGGGATAAGAAGATGTATAGACTAGCCAAGGCGAGGGAGAGGAGGACCCGTGACTTAGATAATGTGAGGTGCATCACGAATGAGGACAAAAAAGTACTGATGGGGGACGCGCATATTAGACGGAGGTGATAGTCTTACTTCCATAAACTCTTGAATAAAAAAGAAGATAAAGACATTGTGCTGGGAGATTTGGAGCAATCCGGAAGGTACCAAAATTTTAGATATTGTAGAAGCATTAAGGTTGAGGAGTTTAAAGGTGTTGTTCGCAGGATGTACATGGGACGAGCGACCAGGCCTGATGAGATCTCAGTTGAATTTTGGAAGAGCGTAGGTAGGACAGGTTTGGAGTAGATGACTGAGTTGTTTAATGTCATTTTTAAGACAACGAGAATGCCCAAAGAATGGAGGTGGAGTACAATGATCCCTTTATACAAGAACAAAGGTGACATCCAGAGTTGCAACAACTATAGGGGTATCCAGCTGTTAATCCACACTATGAAAGTTTGGGAAAGGGTCGTGGAGATGAGGGTGAGAAGATGCGTGTCTATTTCCGAGAATAGGTTTGGATTCATGCCAGGGCATTCGACTACAGAAGTCATTTATCTTATTAGGAGGTTGGTGGAGTAGTATAGGGAGAGGAAGATAGACTTACATATGGTTTTCATCGACCTCGAGAATGCATACAACTAAGTTCCTAGGGAGCTTCTATGGAGATGTTCGGATGTTAGAGGTGTACCTGTGGCATACACTAGGGAGATCAATGATATGTATGATGGAGCCAAGACCAGGGTACATACAATAGAATAAGACTCGAAGCACTTTCTAGTGATGATGGGGCTGCACCAGGGATCAACTCTTAGCCTATTCTTATTTGCCTTGGTGATGGATGGACTGACGCGACAAATTCAAGGAGAGGTACTATGGTGTATGTTATTCACAGACGACATAGTCCTGATTGATGAGACTCGCATCGGAGTGAACGCTAAGCTGGAGGTTTGAAGACAGACTCTGGAGTCTAAAGGGTTCAAGATGAGTAGGACCAAGACAGAATACTTGGAGTACAAGTTCTGTAACGGGAGCGACTATGAGAAAGGCGTTGAGGTGAGGCTTAGTACTCAAGTCATTCCAAATAAAGGAAGCTTCAAGTAACTCGGGTCTATTATCCAAGGGAATGAAGAGATTGATGACGATGTCACACATCGTATTGGTGTAGGGTGGATGAAATTGAGGCTCACATATGGAGTCTTATGCGATAAAAAAGGTGCCACCAAAACTTAAAGGCAAGTTTTATAGGTGTAGGGTTTTGTTGGGTTCAAAACACACAAGTAAGGCACAACGGAAGTTTAAAATTTTGTTTCTTACTTACCCCAACAAGCTTTTTGGTATGATTATACAACAATCAAACCTGTAACATAAAGCATAATACTTATATGTTATAGTATCTGGAATCCTTATCTACTATAAGGTTGACACGCGGTTGCCCTTCCGATTGAGAGCTCCAAGCTTCAATGTATTTCTCTTTCGGAAAGCTAGGAAATCCGGCAGAGGTTCGAGAGAGTTTTGATTCTAAGTCTCTAAAGCTTAGAATGATAATATGAAAATTGGTATGTTGAATAATGAAGAGAATGCCACTATTTATAGGTGAACATTAGGTCAAAAATCGAATTAGGGTTTGACCTTGGGCCTGACCCAAAAATCGAGGCAGAGGCGATGCGACCCTAGTGTATGGGCGCGCGGCGCTCAACGTGCTCCTGCACTATCTCAATTTATTTTCTGCGCATTCTTAATTAAATCCAAAATCTAATTTTGACTTAATTAAAATAATCATTATTCATTTAAATATCTCGATTCTAAATCGAACATTTAATTACTCTCTCAATGCATCCTTAGATCGAAAGGACAATCGACATAGTGTGACCCTACATGCCTTCTCATATCGATACTAATCAAATTAAGGTCTACGCGGAACTCCTAGGCGACGCCAGAAGACGAACTCAATATGTGAAGTACGTTTACGTGAATCCAGTAAACTTAACATTTATGTGGTAAGATAAAATCATTTCATTCACGACATACCCGATCAAGTTTAGGATTTGTCAAGTGTCTATCCAAATAACTTAATCATTGTATCTCATCTATATTAGTTGACAACTATACCATATTTTAAATATGTCTATTGCGTTGGCCAACGACTTAGTCAACCTAATATCACTGAAAATCCGAGTGCTCTCTCAAATATACATTCGAGGAATGAATCCTAATCTTGGCTCAACTACCACCTTTAATCCATCTCGTAATGTACCCAATACAAGCCGTATCTCAACCTATAAGGCATTTGAGCTTAGAACGGGATCAAAGTACATTACTTTGTAGACAAGGCGCGTATTGACCTCAAGTCTAAGGACTTTTATCTCCCACACGCTGATCATACTTTAGACAAGTATAACAAACAGTATATCAGCAGGGTATACCAATACTTCCAAAGTATCCATGTGTCTAGAGATGGCAGTGGATCCTGGATCCGGTCCAGATCCGGTGGATCCAAATCCGTTTTGTAGGATATGGATCTTCAAAATTTAGACCCGACGGATCCGGATCGGACTCGGATCCATTTCTAACGGATCGGATCTAAATCTGGATCTTGTGTTTGAGATCCGTTTCTAGTCCAGATCTGACCCGTAGATCCGTTCTTTATTAAATATATGCATAACCTAGAATGTAATTTTATAAGTATTTTCTTAAAAAATTTCATAATTTCTATATTTTACATTCAGGTTTGGAGTAATGGATATTGAAAATTTTAGGAAGAATTGGCTGGAACAACAATTTTATTACTTCACTAATCACCCTCAGCTTCCATTCTCAGACCTCTTAGTTTCCTTGAATAAATAAATTAACAGACCTTTTATAAATTAGTGCTGTAATATATTTACTTTCTATGTTTGCTTCAATATGACTTTAATGCCTTTCTACTCCAAAATGGTTAAATGAAACAACTTCTTTAAATACCATGCATTCTTTAACATACTCAAATTATCTCTTGTTTACTTATTTAATTTTCTATCTATCATACTGAAAATGCATTTTGTTACAAGTATATGTACATGTTTCTCAGATTTAATTAGGTCTTTATCATTTTATGAGGCTTTCTGATTTTTTTTGCTGTTATAGAATCAAGAAGACATTCATTTGTCTACAACAATATAGGGAGATCAAAGATGTCATCGTCCAATTCTCCATGTGCAACATGCAAATTATTGCGTCGAAAATGCACTCAAGAATATGGATCCAGATTTGGATATGATTTTTATGGACCCGATGGATGTGGATTCGGATCTGGATCTAGGTATGAAAAATGGATCTGGATCTGGATCTAGTAGGATCCAGTCCAGATCCGATCCGTTGCGATCCCATGTGTCCATCACGAGTAGCCATTACTCGTAGCATGTGAGACATACTACATCCTCTAAGGATGTGATACAGACCACATGTCGACTTATCACATATCATCGATATCCCATTCTCGATGATCATTAGTCGAGACTATTTTAAAAGTTACGTTATAATATTAATATCTCACACTATTAATAACAGCGTAACTTCCAGGAATGCATATTATAGAATATTACAAACAATAAATTAATAATTTAATAATTGCAAATGCCAAAATATTAATCTCCATTAATAATAATACGACTGTGTATAAAGTACATTTGTCCTAATACAGATTGTCTCTAGGACATAAATATACTTTCAATAGGGTGGTGGTTAGATCGACTATGTTGTATGAGGTAGAGTGTTGGCCAGTCAAGACTTCGCACATCCAAAAGATGAAAGTTGCGGATATGAGGATGCTGAGATGGATGTGTGGGCATACAAGGAGGAATATGATTAGAAATGATGATATCCAGGATATAGTGAGAGTGGCCTCGGTGGAGGATAAGGTGCGGGAAGCGAGGTTGAGGTGGTTCGGAAATGTGCATATGAGAGACACAAATGCCCCAATGCGGAGATGTAAGAGGTTGGCTATGGACGGGTTCAGGAAGGGTAGAGGTAGGCCGAAGAAGTATTGTGGAGAGGTGATTAGACGGGATATGACGCATGTGCAACTTACTAAGGACATGACCTTAGATAGAGGGTTGTGGAGGACTCGAATTAGGGTATAAGGGTAGTCGGTAGTTGAGCGTACTCCTACTTACGTATACATATTGGTAGTTGTAGTGTTATTATAGTAGGCCTTCTTAGCCTATCATACTAGTTGGCACATTATTTCTTTATAGTACCCTGTCATTTGATTTCTACTGCTATGTATTCTTTAGTGTACTTTGTTTATCTTATTTACATGCGTTAGTTAATGCTTCTTTTTTCAGAATGCTATATCATGGCTTATTCTCTTTTGTTACCATCATTTTCATACTGCTTTAAATTTTTTGTCCGGGTTTGACCGTTTCTATTGCTTTGGTTGTGCTTATGCTTTGTCTTGAGCCGAGGGTTTTTCGGAAACAACCGCTCTGCCTACCAAGGTAGAGGTAAGGTGTGCGTACACTCTACCGTCCCCAAACCCACGTTGTGGGATTTCATTGGGTATGTTGTTGTTGTTGTATGATAGTGTAATCGGATGAAAGTAGATTTTTTATAGTAATTTTCTTCCATTTTTGTCCTCTGTTATACATTTGAGGCAAGCCCAAGCCGTCCTATTTATTTTCCATGATTAGTATACAATACTGCCAGGTGCTACTTGGTAATCCTATTTTTAAAAAAACTCTTTTGGGTTTTAAAAATATTTTGGCGTAGTTTTTCGAACCCCAATAGCAAGCGAAGGGGTGAGATGAAAATTGTTATTTACCTCTTATTTTGGAGAGGCCAATAAAGAATTGAAATATTTACTAATTTATTTTCGGAAATTCTAGATCCTAAAAATAATCGATGACAAAGCACCAACAAGAAAACCTTACGGTCCATGTACATCACAATAATGTTATTAATCCTACACATATATAATATATTGTGCATGCCATTCCTCGAGTAGTATTCTTTGAACAACCCAAAGAGTACAAATGCAGGAATTGTAAATTGTACTCCCTTCGTTTCAAAATATTTGTCATGTTTTTTTTTAAAGTCAATTTAACTAAATTTTAAAGTTAAATTAGATTATATTTATTTAATATTTTAAAATTAAAATTTAGATATTTAGAAACTATACGAAAAATATTATAAGTTACAATTCTCATATTAATATGATAAAAAATATAGTTTAAAATGTTGGTCAAAATTCATATTGTTTGACTCTTAAAAAGCGTAATGTGACAAGTATTATGAAACAGAGGGAGTACATGATATATCAGGTCAAAATTCACATTTTTTATCGATCGATCTCGGTGGCTTATGTAATTGTAAATTTAAACATAACAGAATTAACATAGAGCCTAGTTTCACTACTAAAAATCTTTACTTTCCCACAGATTTTTGTTCAATGGCTATTTTCCGCTGAATGTCGGTGGAAAAAACTTAAATAGTAGTGTTTCAACACGGAAAAATTAGAAAGTTTCCCAATATTTCAATGGAAACATGTTTCCTACCATGAGTTTTCCAGTGAGCTAGTTCAGTGGTAATGAGGTGGAAAAATCATGTTTTATAGTACAAACTAAATTTTCCACCGAATGTAAACGAAAAAAATTATGTTTTATAATATAAAATTTTCACTGAATATTACTAGAAAACCATCTATTTCTAGTAGTGTTTTACCAACATCTCAACTTGTTACTTTGATCAGATGAGAAAATTCCTAAGTTATAGATTTCAATTGCTGCTCCAATGAGTTACTGAACACATGGTTTACCTAATTAAGGAAAATCTGAAAAATGCCAATGATTTACGACTCTCCTTTATCATTTAAGGAAAATGCCAAATCCCCTTTTTATTGAAAAATATACATTAACAGTTGCAAAAGATATCAAACACCTGGAATATTCAAACAGAAGCATCTCAAGCATATACTTCTGCGCAAATATGATTTTGGCACATAATGTTCCACCATGTTTTCTTTTTTAAAGGGATACTATATTTGTTAAGCCTAAACTTAATTAGACTAAATTATTTGCTCATGGTTTAGACTACCAAAACAAACATGCGTATAGTATTTGGCTCATATTCATAATGAAGAAATCTCGGTATATATATATATATATACTGATGGAAATTATGAAAGAAGAATTAATTTAAATAGCCATCCACCCAACTACTTAAACAAAAATTACTAGTGGATGTATAATCCATATATAATATGTGTATAACCATGTATCATCACTTTACAATCTATGTATATGAGCTAGGAAAAATAAATATTGAATTCGGCTTGACTATTTTTGTAAAGATCCCCTTCATTTGTTGATTTGGCTCGTTGCTGGAAGAATATTACATTTACAAAAAAAAAATGAAAAAAATTACCACAAGTAAAAGAAATAGAAGTACCTCTAATTGTATGGACTCTGAGTAGATACTAGATAATTAATATATTTTGATCAATATATTAAAACCAACTACTATGGTTTTATTGAAGACTCAGGAGGTTCTGGCCCTAACCGAAGCTCAAGGTCCAATTCTGCATCAACACTCAATTGCATGCCCTTATTTCCTTCTTGTTTTTCCACACAATTAATTACTTCTTTTGATTGAGAGTCCACAAACAAGGGTAGTTGTAAAAGATCACCTCCAATGATCAATTCATGATTGCCAATTTCTTTTGCTTTCGAAATAGGATGATGATGATGATGATAATAATGATCGCGTTCTTCTTCAGGTGTGACACATGGCCTTTTTGAAGGGCTACTCGTGTCATCGCTAGATACTTGTTGTTGCAATAATTCATCTCCAGATGGTGTTAGAATGTTAGGAGAAAGACTAACAGACTTCTTGATATCTGAATTTTCAATCGAAATTTCTCTAAGCTTTGCTCTATCTTTTCTATGGATATTCATGTGTCCACCTAGAGCTTGTGCATTGGAAAACCCTCTTTTACAAAAGCTACACCTATAAAACTTAACTTGGCTTATGCCTAATAATTCATCGGAGTTCCATGTTATTTGGTATTTTTCAGAGTTGGAAGAATTAGGATCATTCTCCATGGCATCGAATAGCCAAAGTTTAAGGAGAAACAAGGGAAAATTAAAAGAGGGATTTTGGTGAAAGAGAGAGAGATGTTCTAATTGACAAGAACTAGAACTTGCAAGCATGCTTGATTTCGTATTAAACATGATAAAATATAGTGACCATATATACTTCCATATCGTAATACGCAATCAAGATGACTATATTGTCCTAAAAATATTAGTATTCCTATCTTTGAAAGGTTGGATGTCAAATTTGTTCTTATTATACACAGGAAGAGAGGAAATAAAAATAGGCAAGGAAATTACAAGATATGAACCAAACTCTCTTTGATAAAAGTGAGAATTTAGATAGTTAATTAAGCTAATTACTATCACAATTCACTCATTTTATTTTAATTAGTTTAATAAACAGTCTCAATTCCAACGGATATACTTGATACAAGTCATAACATCCTCCTCTTATATGTCCTTGTATTAATATTGATGAAAATTAGTTTAACTTTTTTACACTAATAGATTATCAAATAGCTAAAAGGTGAAAAGGCGTTACTCTTCAAACGCTATATACGTTACTCTCTTGTTTTTTGTTTTTCGAACTCTTTATAATTTTGGAGAAAGCTCTTCACTTGTCATACTCCTCCGTTCCAATTTATTTGAAGATTGACCAATTTGGCGATCAAATAATTTTTTTAATTAATTTTAAACATAGATTCTTCGAGTATTATAAATCTGCATAATTAATAATTCACAATGTATGAAAAAAGTTGGAGAAAATCATAGTAAAAAAAAGAATTGTTTAACTCCCAAACTGATCAACCTTCAAACAATTTGAGACGGACGGAGTAACATATAACTTTAGGAGGTTAAGAATTTATTTGAAGGTTCCAAGTTCAAATCTCGAGCACTACACTTCTCATAAATATAATTGTATTCTTAAAAATGAAAAATATAGTTTATAGTACGGTTAACTAAGGTTTTGTTACTTGTAAAACGTTTGATAATAAGCTTAATTATGTAGAGATTTTTGTTATAAAGGAAGTTGTTACATTAGAAAACAACATCTAATAAGACAGCACCACGCATGAAGTGTTTTGAGGTTTGATTAAACTAATTATATTTGAATTTATAGATGATTTACGTTCCTGCACGCTTGGAGACAAAGTCAACACTATAAGTATAAAAATATTGAACTCTTTATTTACTTGTTCTTCTAGTTTTTTTTTTTGTTTTTTTATTAAAGCAACAGTGGTAGTTGTTCTGCACAAATAAACAAATTAACATTCTCCACCTGAACAAAATTTAAATGTTAGGGTGTTCGATTTCTTATCTTAACGCACTTTTTTTCCCGGTGCCGCTGCCCCTTTTTAAATTAGTTGGATTATTTATTTATACCACTTTTTCCCTTTTCTTTTTGTTGTCAACACACGTGCTTTTTTATTATTTCTTATTCTTTGTCTCAATTTAATTAGGTTTCTTGTAAAGTTTGATCAGGACTATTTAAGTTGATTTTTGGAAGAATTAGAACCTTATTTAGTGTAAAATGGAGATACCTTTTTGGTTATAAATTAATATAAGGATATAAGAAGGGAAATTAAGATTTTTTTAAGATCAATTGGATGAATATCGAGACTAATATATAAAAATAATAAGGCATAATACATAAACATGTTGGATATGTAAAGCAATACGGGAAGTAAATAAATATTACAAGTGTTCGAAAGGATAAACAAATAGGCAATTCAGAACTGCCGCAAGCTTGTTGAGTCTTGAATCTTGATAACCTGAAATTAAGAAACACTAAATCTGGATTGTCACAACTGTGGCTGAGTCGAGAGATGACTCTATGTATTTAAGACAAGATTGCCCCGTATATATGCTTTTACGTTAATGTGCAATAGTCTCCCAAGCTAAAACAACAACTAATCAACACTACAAAGCAAATATGTTGATTTTGACGAAGAAAACAAAAAAAGAAACGACTTGCTGAAGAACGGAAAATGAAGGAAGGGTTTTGAGTTTTCTGTTCACTGTTTGTGGATAGAATTTCAGTTGTGCTCTCTTCTATTTTGTCTCTGTGTTGTGTTGTATATATTCGTCTCTACAATTGAGCCAAAAGGCTCCAATAAATAGCATAAGGGGAGGGACTCCTCAACTGCCAAGTAATGACAGTTTATGGCCAAGTAATGGCTGTTTATGACCATTAGTGAGGGAGTTAATCGGCTAAGTAATGACTGATTTAATGTGCAACATAAATGAGCTGTTAGGGAGGAGTTAAGGTGCATGTAGTTTTAACGCTCCAAAAATCAACTCCAACGGCAGGCCGAAACTTTCTGCCTTCCGTCGTTCCCAATTTCAACTTTTCAGAAACTTCAGGGACCAAACTATAAGTATTAAACAATTTGGGGGTCTATTTCGAAAGCAAAAGAAATTGGTCTATTTAAACAATCCGCGTGTGGACTTAGCCTTGAACCCAAGCACATCTAGGTCCTCCCTCCTTCAAACACATGGGTTACTCCTTGGGATCCCAAATCCTTAGCCAATTTTGAGACTTATAAAGAGAACAATTCTTTCTTTTTCCTCCGATGTGGTAGATTTGTCCCACAACATATTTCCATGCCTCAAACACCTTACTTTGTGGACCAATATCTCTTTCATTTCTCAATGAAATTTGACGATTCTTGGCCCTACGGTCATCTACTCACTTAGTAGATTATGCACGTGTGAAGATACAAAGCCTCCAACATACGGAACCCTGGTGTTTAAGTCATTAAATACGGGTGGACGCACTTCCCCACCAAAGGCAAATTTCCAACAAAACAATCTTGGCATCAGCTGAAACTTTGGGTATGCACAAGTAGGCACCTCAACTTGTCTCCACTTTGTCGGTTGAACACTCCAACTTATAAAATGATCATTTAGTCACCTCCAGAATTTATGTGTCACGTCAGTGCCATGTCAACATTTGTGTTTACGTGTTCAACTTTATACAAGTTGAGGTATCTACTTATGCATACTCAAAGTTTGAGGGCATACTTATCAGTTGAGGCCAAGTTTGAGGGCATGTTTATGTATTATTCCAAAATATAATGCACGGTAATTCTTTTGAGATAGACCAATACAAGCTTGTGCCATTTCTTCGACATTGATGGTTAGCTTTAAAATATAGAATTTAAGTGTTTAACGTCTATACACTAAGTAAATTTGTATACAATTAGAGCATGATAAGTATAAGTAATTATTTAGTAACCTAAAATTTATAACCATTTAAATTGCATAGATAATATAAACTTTTTATTGCACTGCCATTAAATAAAAGTCAAATTCAAATATTAATAATAATAATAATGAGACATTGACTTAAATAGATGCACATTAAAATAATAGCTAGCAAATGTATATTTATTATATATATATTGAAGGAAATTAATTTCGTACCTCTATTTCATACCAATAATACAATATATATATATATATATATATATATATATATATAACCATATAAGATCAATCTATGACTACTATATAGAAAGAAATTCTAAGAATATGCTAATTATCTTATAATACTAATTACATAATATTGGATCCCAAACTGTTTAGTATTCACTCGTTTCGGTGGAAGCAAGAGCACTCGTTTCTAAACACTATATATTGAGACCTGAAACAGATTTAAGAGAGAGGATTCCAAAAGAAAAATAAGAGAGCAGCAGAAACAGTAGAAAAGAACAAAAACTCTTCATTTTCCTCTAAATTTTCCATTCTTCATCAAGTCGTTTCATGTTTGTTTTCTTTGTCAGAATCAACCTATTTGTTTTGTAGTGTTGATTAGTTCCTGTTTTATCTTGGGAGACTATTGCCCGCTAACGTAAAAGCATATATACGGGGTAATCTTGTCTTAAAGACAAAAAGTCATCTTTCGACTCAGCTACAGTTGTAACAATCCAGATTTAGTGTTTCTTGATTTCAGGTTATCAAGATTCAAAACTCAACAAGCTTGCGTCAATTATAATCTTGGTTGTTAGTTTATCTTTTCGAACACTTGTAATAGTTATTTACTATTCCCGTACTGCTTTATTTCCAACATACTAAAACATATAAAAATTATCATAGTTGAATCTAGAACATTTTTTTTTCTTTGTTGCGAGGATAAAAATCATATTAACATCATTTTTCGTTGGTGCATAATATTTTTTTGTTGAAATGGAAAGCTTTTATAACTGAAACATAAAGAGTACAAGATAGACTTGAACTATTCTAGAGAAATAAACTAGTAGGAACAACATACTACACTTTATGCAAGGAGCTACAACTCCCTTTATTGATATATTAAGACTGAAAGGTAAAAGTCGAAAGTGTTGAAAACAACATAAACTGTAGCTGGTACTTGAGGAAAATATGTGGAATCAGAGACAAGTTCAAAGGGGGATACATTCAAAATGGTTGGTTAAAGCCTAATGGCACCTATACCATTGCTAGTGGTTATATGTGGTGCAAAGGGGAAGGAGAAAACTGGAGGCATTGGAGATGGGTATGGAATAGCTTGAATGTGTCAAAGCATAGCTTTATATGTTTGTTGAATGCTCACTAGAGAATGCTTACTTTGAAAAGGATGTAGACTATGAGATTCTGTCAGAAAATGGAGTGCCTATTATGTGGTAATGCAGATGAAGATGTCAATCATTTATTTTTTGAATGTCATCTATCAAATGTTTACCTACAAGAGATCTTGTAATGGTTGGGCCTGCCAACTTTGAACACAGAGCAGCCAGGAATGTGGAGAAGGTTGTTCAGAACTGTGAAAAGAAAACTATGTAGGAAATTTGGATTGGCAGTGCTGGCTGAACTGGTTTATGCAATATGGCAGGCGAGGAATGAAGCAATCTGGAATCACAAAGTCATGAGCCCAAGAATAATATGTCAACAAGTGAAAGATGAATGTAGATATAGAGTGCAAGAATATTACAAAGCACAGAAGTATAGGAAAGATATAGAATGGATAAATGCATTGTATAGATGAAAGTCATTAGTAAGATAGAGATAGCATAGATAGAATGTCCTAGCTAGATTATGATAACCCACCTGGTGAGGAGGACTAATGGCTAGCTGGGCATTACAGTTTTGATTTTTGTTGCGCAGTTATAATGGTTTGAGTTGGTGATGAATAATATTTTTTTCTTTCACAAAAAAGGAAGATTCTTCAGTGCAGCTTGAAGGTTCCCATACTGCGTAAGCGTATATGCCATTCCATTCCCTTCAAGATGGATGTGGCACACATTTGAGGTCTCAAGTTTAACCAACAGGTCCCTTCATTGAAGTAAGTGAAGTAATACCTAGCTATCAATTTCAACAATTAGTGGGGTTAGATTGCAATTTTTGGCAACACGAAGGCCTTGCAGCATTGCAAGGATTTCAGCTTGTAGAGGATCCGTATGATACAAAAGTTGTGAGAAGCCAAAAAATCAAGCACGCACAGAAGATCTGAATACCTCCCCCCCTTCATAAAAGAACCAATATTTGTAATAGCATGGACTGCAGTACCAATGTTCATGTTAAATATCCATAGGATATACACGATATACACGTGTATATCCTATGTATATTGGTCTCGGTTTTTGTATATAATTTAGGTAATATTTTAGTCTCCTAGTTTAGGTAATGTTGTGGTGTAATTAGTATTGTACATTTACCATAATATTTATATTACCATAATTGTAAAGTTAGTGTCCAAGTAGAATAAGGTTTTAGGAGTAGAATAGGAATATGATTCTTCTATTATGGAAATATGTAAATTGTATATATACTCTTTCAATTAATGAAAATAATCAAGGGATTATTTCTTTCATAGTATCAGAAGTCTAGGTCTTAAAATCCTCTGTCAAAATCAATCCTAATTTTCGTCCAACTGTCTCATTTTCCGAGCCTCTTCTCCTCGGAATTCGTGCCGACGGTCTATCCTCTCTTCCCAAAATTTCATTCCAAATCCCTCAATCACATATTGTTCTATCAATATGTCTACACCACGGAACACATTTCATCTTGCCCTTACAATTTCTAACATCAAGAATAACATCCCTATTGTTTTTGAAATAGAAAACATTCAATATGCGACGTGGGCCGAACTGTTCGCACAAGTCATCCATCACATAATGTCACGACCCAAACCGTAGGGCCACGACGGGCACCTGGACCCCACCCGCCGAGTACCGCTAATCATACACAATCACGTCTAATCATACTTGAATACGGGCTAAGCCGAAAAATATTATAAAAAATCTTAACCAGAAATTCAATTTTCATATATACATACCCATACTAAGGCCGACAAGGCCACACATGACAACTAACCACAGGATATCTGTCTACAAGCCTCTAAAGAGTACATGGTATCACAAGGACGAGACATGACCCTGCCATACCCATATGCGTATGCAAAAATATGGTACCACGACCAGACTGCAACTCTGAAAAAATAGAGTGCTCCAATATCAGCTGAACCAGCAACCTACTAGCGTGAACCGTCACCTTTTTTAACTGAACCTGCAGGCATGAAACGCAGCGTCCCCGACAAAAGGGATGTCAGTACTACTGATGTACTGAGTATGTCAGGCATGAACAATAGTATAACAGGGATATAACAACAACTGAAATAGAAACAACTGATCAGCAGTAAATGCCTCTAAGGGCCCTAATACATATGCCTAAATGTTATGCACAATGCAATGTCCATATTCATTGTCCTATTGGGCATTTTCTTTACCATAATAGCCTCTGTGGGCATCATACCATGTAATGATTAATGAAAGTATGCATAATGCAAATACGGTATACTAATGTCCACACAGGAATCCTATCCATAACCGCCACACAGGCTTCAATATTATCATATCGTCTTGGCCACACAGACATCCATTTTAACCACACATGCTCGATATGTGGCCTCTTAGGGCTCTTTTGTGATAGTCTGTATCAGCTGCAGGTGGTGTGCGTATATAACGCCTTTCCCTTTTCCCATTTCCCATACATATATATATACAATATTTACCATATAGTAGTGTGCATAGCACAAGTGGTCCAGGAAAATATATGAATGCAATGCAAATAAAAATGTATGAATGATAATAAAACCTTCTTTGAATTTACCGGATGACAATAATATCATTGCCCCTTTGGCTAACATTGAATATTTAACATGTACCTCCAGCTGACACTGTAAATATTAACATCCTTTTTCACATACCTCAATAAGGACTTAAACACATATTTAGACATTCTTTTAGCATAAGAATCAATAACATGAATATTCTTAACTACTAGGAGTAGAATAATTTATGGAACAATATCACGGTTCTATTTCATTACATGGAACATGCCAAAAGAAGAAATAATTTGCCTTAACATACCTCGAATATTGTCTTTTCAATAGTTCTGTATGAATTCGCTAGAACGTTGCTGGACGATCTCTCATTTTTAAAAGAAACCAATAAATTATTCACTGACAACCCAAGCTGACAAAATGGTCCATGTATAAATTCCAAAGAGTCGACACTAGACAACACAAGGTAAATGGAGAATTGCATCTGCAATTGGGTGTTCTAATTTGCGAAACAGAGAGAACACTTGACAATTGTTTTGGTGTAGGAATTTGTTAGGCAACAAACTAATTAACTTCAACCTACTTAAATAATAAGAATAAGATACACTAAAAAAAAGCAATTGTTAGCTATTAAATGATCCCATGATTTGGTCTCCCACTCAACCAATTCTTTGGCGGTGGGAGCACCCTCTTTCACGCCACATGCACACTACATGCACCCCACTTAATTAATCAAGTGATCCGCCTTCGTATAATTTATCAATCACACATATAATTAATTTCGTGACCCCAATTCACTTAAATCTTAATAACTTATAAGACCTTCATATACTCAATGTCATAACCTTGTGATATGACACTAATCCATAACCTATTTGTGCATGCACCAAATTTATTTCCGCTTCCTGTCGTCACACTTCTTACGTCCAAAATTATTTCGGGATTTTATCATTTTATGTGCTAAACTCTTTATTAGCATATGTGATACCACATAAAATCCCCAAGGCCCGAGTCTACTTATTATGCTTAGGTGCTCAAATCATTGTCCAAAATTCTGGGATGTTACACATAATCCCCGCGGCTCCTGAGGATACGGAGGTGCCACGACGCGAGGATGATCCTAAGTTATGGACGACTCTTGATGCCACCGTCCTTCAGTGGATATATTCCACAATTTCTACCGACCTTTTGCAAATGATTATTGAACCCGACGCTACGGCGCAGACGACTTGGGATAGACTATGAGATATATTAATAATCAAAATTCTAGGGTTGTTACTCTTAAGCAGGATTTCTCCCACGTCAATATGGAAGATTTCCCTAATGTTTCAGCTTATTGCAAAAGATTGAAGGAATTGGCAAACCATCTCCGCAACGTTGGCGCACCAATTTTGAATGATCGTTTGTTCCTCCAAATGGTTTAGGCGTCTCCGAGGCCTATAGTGGTGTTGGCAGGCTTCTTCGTCATAGCAATCATTTTCCGCAATTTTATCAAGCTAGTTCTATGCTTACACTCGAAGAAGCATGCATGGCTAAAAAGGCGGATACCGGTGCTAGTCCCATGGTCATGATGATCGAGTCCACTGTTCATCCTACCAATTCCAACCACTCGGGACAAAACCGCAATAACGGTCGCGGGAAAAGGGAGGAAATAAGAAAAATAATGGCAAGAATCGCGGTGGCAACAAATGCGGCAGCCGGAACAGTGGTGGTGGCGGTGGTACCCCTCGAGGAAGTCAGCAACAACAACAATTTTGGGCCCCGCAATAGGCCCCTATGCAGTGGAAGTGGGCCCCACAGTTTGGGCCAAAAAACAGTGGCAGCCCAGTGGTGCAGTCTCACTGGCAGTGGGCTGGCAAGCAGCAGAGGCCCAACATGCAGTGGCCCACTTTCGATAATCTCTCTGGGTCGAGGCAGCAAGCAGGGGTACTTGGGCCTCGGCCCCCGCAGGCCCATCACGCAGTGGCCCCCACTTTTACCGATATCGAAGCCGTAATGCACACGCTTGGTTTAAATCCTCCGGACCCAAATTGGTATATGGATACCGGTGCCACTACCCACATGACATCCGATTCAGGTACGCTCTCGTCTTATTCCAATTTGAGTAACCCTTGTGGCATAATTGTTGGTAATGGTAATTCTATTCCAATTCGTGGTTATGGTCATAAAACTTTGTCTCCCCCCAATCCATCCCTTATCTTGAAAAATACCGTACATGCCCGCAAATTGATTAAATACTTAGTGTATGTCCGTAAATTTACCACTGACAATTTTGTTTCTATTGAATTTGATCCATTTGGTTTCTTTGTGAAGGATTTCAAGACGGGGAGTCCTCTCATTAGGTGTGATAGTATGGGAGATCTTTATCCTATCATACCAAGTTCCGGTCTATCAAGTCAAGCCTTGCCGTCAGCGTTTGCAGCCCTTGCTCCTTCCTTGTGGCATGCTCATCTTGGTCATCAGGGGTCATCTATTTTGTCTTCCTTAGATAAAAATAATTTTATTTCATGTAAGGGTACGCGTAGTACTCCAAATTGTCATTCTTGTTCTTTAGGAAAAATTGTTAGGTTGCCGTTTGTAGACTCTAATTCTCATACTTTAATGTCATTTGATATTATTCATAGCGACTTATGGACATCTCCTGTTCTTAGTTCATTGGGTCATCGATATTATGTTCTCTTTTTGGATGATTATTCTAAATTTTTATGGACTTTTCCGATAGCAAAAAAATCTCAAGTTTTTCTCATCTTCTTAAAATTTAGAGCTTTCATTAGAACTCAATTCGAACAAGAAATAAAAAATATTCAATGTGATAATGGCAGAGAATATGACTATGGGGTATTTCGGGGATTTGTACAACTAATGGGATAAATTTTCATTTTTCTTGCCCTCATACGTCTTCACAAAATGGGAAAGCCGAACACAAAATTCGTACCATTAATAACATTGTCCGCACTTTATTGATTTATGCTTCCGTACCCCCGTCTTTTTGGCATCATGCTCTACAAACGGCTACATATCTCCTAAACATTCTTCCTTCCAAAGGTTTGACATATTCCTCCCCCCTTTAAATTTTATATAATAAGATTCCTTCATATTCACATCTTAGGGTCTTTGGGTGCTTATGTTATCCGTTATTTTCGTTCACCACAATTAACAAACTTCAGGCCCGGTCTACTCCGTGTGTGTTTTTGGGGTTTCCTTCTAATCATCGTGGTTACAAATATTTTGATTTATCCTCTAATAAAATCATCATTAGTCGCCATGTAATTTTTGATGAATCTCAGTTTCCATTTTCTAAGGTTAGTAATCCCGTGCCCAGTTCGTATAATTTTTTGGATGATGGTATATCCCGTATATTATTCACCATTTTCAGACATATCCCACACCCCAAATCCTCCAGCGGGCCCACTGCTCGCTGGTCCCACTGATCCGTCGCAGCCCTCTGTGCCTAGTTTTGTTATTGGGCCAGTTTCAACAATTGGGCCAGTCCAGCCCAATACTGGAACTGGTCCAATTCCTGCATCCGCTACTGTTTCTGCTTACCGAGTTGGGCCAGCAGGCCTTGGCCAGTCCGCCCCGAGTCCAGAAAATTCCCAAAATCCGCCCAATTCTTCCCCGAGTCATAGACCAGTCACTCGTAGTCAACAAAGTATTTTTAAATGAAAAAGGCATTTTAATTTACATTCTAATGCTCTTAAATCGCCCTTACTCCGTAATCCCGTGTCTACATTAAATGACCCGAATTAGAAAATTGCTATGACCGATGAATATAATCTCTTACTGATAATAAGACGTGGGAGTTGGTGCCCCGTCCATCTGGTATTAATATTATTAGGTCTATGTGGATTTTTACTCATAAGGACAATTCAGACGGTTCATTTGCAAGGCATAAGGCGTGGCTTGTAGGTGATGGTAAGACTCAGCAGGTTGGTGTGGATTGTGGAGAAACATTTAGTCCGGTAGTCAAACCGGCTACCATTCACACTGTGCTCAGCTTGACTCTTTCGAAAGCATGACTCATTCATCAGTTATATGTGAAGAATGCTTTCTTACATGGTGATCTCAAGGAAACAGTCTATATGCATCAGCCCTTGGGGTTTAGGGATTCCCAATATCCTCATCATGTTTGTTTGTTGAAAAAGTCCTTATATGAGCTTAAGCAGTCTCCACGGGCTTGGTATTCGAGATTTGCCGACTATGTTTCGACTATTGGGTTCACTCACAGCAGGTCGGATAATTCATTGTTCATATATCGTCGTGGTTATTCCTTGGCTTATATACTATTATATGTGGATAATATTATCTTGACTGCCTCTTCCGATGCATTATGCCAGTCTATCATGACAATGCTCTGTTCTGAGTTTGCTATGAAAGACTTGGGGCCCTTGAGTTATTTTATAGAGATTGCGGTCACTCGTCATGCAGGTGGGTTGTTCTTATCTCAAAGGAAGTATGCAGCCGAGATCATTGAGAAGGTTGGGATGTCATCCTATAAGTCCACTTCCACTCCAGTTGATACTAAGCCCAAGCTTAGTGTCGCGGCCGGCGCCCCCATACGAGGATCTGACCCGCTATCACAGTCTTGCAGGAGCCCTTCAGTATCTTACATTCACGAGATCATATATTACATATGCTGTCTAGTAGGTGTATTTGTTTATGCATGATCCCAGAGTTGAGCACATGAATGCACTCAAAGGCATCATTCGGTATATTCACGGTACACTTGACTATGGCTTGCATTTATATCCTTCTTCAGCATCCACACTTGTCTCATATACGGATGCTGATTGGGGAGGCTGTCGGGACACCAGACGGTCTACGTCTGGCTATTGTATGTTTCTTTCTAATAACTTGGTCTCATGGTCTGCAAAGCGTCAGTCGACTTTATCCCGTTCCAGTGCAGAGGCCGAGTATCGAGGGGTAGCTAATGAGGTCTCTGAATCATGTTGGCTACGTAATTTATTGTTAGAGCTTCATTGTCCTATCCAGAAAGCAACCTTGGTCTATTGTGATAATGTTAGTGTCATCTACCTTTCTAGTAATCCAGTTCAGCACCAGCGCACTAAACATGTCGAGATGGACATTCACTTTGTTCGCGAAAAGGTTGCTCGTGGTCAAGTACGCGTCTGCTATGTCCCTTCCAGGTATCAAATTGCAGACATCTTTACAAAGGGTCTTCCCTCGGTCCTTTTTGAAAATTTTAGGGACAGTCTCAGCGTTCGAAGACCACCCGCTATGACTGCGGTGGTGTGTTAAATATCCATAGGATATACATGATATACACGAGTATATCCTATGTATTTTGGTCTCGGTTTTTGTATATAATTTAGGTAATATTTTAGTATCCTAGTTTAGGTAATGTTGTGGTGTAATTAGTATTGTACACTTACCATAATATTTGTATTACCATAATTGTATAGTTAGTGTCCAAGTAGAATAAGGTTTTAGGAGTTGAATAGGAATAAGATTCTCCTATTATGGAAATATGTAAATTGTATATATACTCTTTCAGTTAATGAAAATAATCAAGAGATTATTTTTTTCAGTTCAGCTTAATGATATTTGGATGGGAGGGGGTGAAATGAGAGATTACACTGTGATGATAGTACTCGGGGGAAACTTGAAGATACAAAGCATTCACTGCAATATAATGGTGGAATATCAGAAATAAGAATTCCCTGTGGTCTAACTTCTTACATGCCAAGTACTGCAGTGAAGAGCATCCTTCTACCATCCATTGGAAGTCGGGACAATCTCATAGTTGAAAATCTCTGTAACCAATTTGAGAAGAGATGGACCATACTATTTAGTGGAAAGTGAAAAGAGGGAACATCAATTTTTGGTTTGACAATTGGACAAAACAGAACCCTTATATAAATACATTGAGGACAACATTATTGTTCAACATATCTCTATCAATGAAGTCTTCAAAAATATTCAATGGGACTAGACAATGCTTGATCCTCAATCCAATGATCAGATCAAAGAGATCATCAATAAGTGTACCTTAATCCTCAATCAAGATGCTAAGGACAAATCTTACTGGACGACAACTGAGACATGAGCTTTCTCAGTTTCCTCAGCCTGGAATCTACTTAGACACAAAAAACATGCTGCCCCTATGGACTGCAAATCATGGCAGGGAAATTCATTGCAGATTGCCAACTGATGAGAAAATAGCAAAATAATTTAAAATTAGTTTATATTGTATTGGTGCAGGCATGAAATCAGGAATCGAGACAATTGAACACCTCTTCTATACTGGATAATGTGCTCAAGCACCAGGGAGCATCTTTGCTGGAAGAATAGGAATCATCAGTAGGAATACAAACCTCAGGGAACTTCTTCACAAATGCTGAAATTGTTCATCAGAAAACCCTGTAGCAGCTTATGTGATAAATTCTTTGCATCCTATCACAATATAGGAACTCTGGAGATCAAGATGTAGTTCCAGATATAAGGAGGAAGGACCATCAATCAACAGATCTTCCTCCCTCATTTCCTTCAACATTTGTCAACTGACCAAAAACACCTTTACATTATTGGAAATACTTGATAAATGGGACAACCATCTCAAAATCATGGAGCTCAACTTGAATGCTACTTCCAGTATTCCAGTAAAGTAACTTAGACCTCCACTTCTTTTTGTCAAGATGAGCTCAGATGAATCCTGCATTGATAACTCAAGTGGATAAGGGAAGTAGTTAGAGATTCTTTGGGAAATAGCATCATGGCTTTCATCTTGCACTTAGGATATGGTACCAGTAACACAGCTGGGGCAAATGTATTCCTTTTTGGTTCAAAGTGGTGTATTGACATTGGTCATAATCTCATAATTGCTGAGACTGATTCCCTACTTCTCCCGAATTGCATTTCTGGCAATTGGTCCTCACCTTGTAGAATTAAGGAAACAGTTGATGAAATTAGACACTTGACACGGGAAAACAGTGTAAGTCTTAAGTATTGTTATAGAGAAGCCAACAAAGTGGCCGATAAGCTTTCTTCTTTGAGCCATAACACTGACACAGTTAAAGTATTTACTAACACAAACTCCATGATAAGACAGATCTAAGGGGCTTCTAAATATGAATAGATGGCACTTCCCTTCATTTAGAGTCAAAAGAAGGAAGCTTGGGATGATCTACTTTGAACCCCCTTGAAGTACTGCTCTGATTGCCACTTCAGTGCATAATTCTTTGCTCCAAAATTTTGTACAAATATTATTAAAAAGGCAAGGTCTAGTCCTTCTTCTTCAAATGTAATCCTTTTTTAAGTGGCAATCATATGGGATCAGTTGAATTTTTTTTTTTTTAAAAAAAAACTAAGCGGGAAGAGATCAAGTTATGTTTATTATTAAAAAGATTGTGATTGCGTGTAATCCAAATACTCCATAGTATATAAGGAGTAATAATGGAGCGCGGTACACTGGCATGAGAGGTCAAGGAAATGAGTGAATGATCAACCCAGGATTTATATATCCATTGAAGATGTTCATCAGTGGGTGGAGAGATATTAAAATGGTTCCAAATTTGACATGCAGGGCCATCGTGGAGGAAGATATGTGTTAAAGTTTCAGAGGGGTAGTTGCAAACATGATAGTTCATGATTGTAACAATAGATCTAGAATGCAATATAGCATTGGTAGGCAGCTTACCTTGAAGTAAAAGCTACAATAGTTTAGGTGTGCAAGTGAATCCGAATACTAGCGTTATTTAAAGAAAAAAAAGAAGAAAAGAAAAAGTAGTAGCCCCTAATTATTATGACTATGATGTTTATTTAATGGATTGCCTTCCCTAAAACTGATTAGTCTCATGTCAGTACCAAAATCCTACACGAACTTCTCTTCAATCCAATAATATATATATATATATATATATATATAGCCCTAGAGTTAGACAAATGATAAACCTTTGATTTGAGGGTCAATTCATAAATAAAATTAGTAAATTTTATGGATCTATAACCTATGGGCTATGGGTTATGGGCTATGGGTAACTCGATTATGCAATGAAATTATAGTTTTGATCTTTGGGGCTCGGGATTGGCTTTTTGGGTCTATTTTTGGATTCTGAAATAAAGTATAACAATATGGGCATTGTTGGATTCGTCTAACTCTTGAGATTTCTATTTTGACTATATTGAACTCGTTCGGTGAGTTTGGACACAATGAAGCTTCCGGGAGGCTTAATCTTCATGCGGATCGAGTTGGAAGCGTTCGTGAGCTATGACACTTCAAATATAAGGCAAGTTGAGACTTATTAGACCTTAATATAGTATTTATGTGTTGGTTTAATAACTAATGAGAGTAATGGGGAATCAGGGGTCCCGTATTAGTGAGGTGATGAGCACTAATATGGGCACCAGTGAACTTAACTTGGGTAATTAATGAACTTAGTATGATATGCATGAAAAAAGATTATGTGTTTAGCCTTCGGGCCATGAGCGTGGAGCATAAATCCGCTTAGGTATGATAGCTGATTAACTAGGCTTGTATCCATGTTTGATATACTACTATTGATTTTTCTTGTCATGCATTCATCACTCCACATCTCGTCTAAATACTTGAAATGAATTATTAATACTAATTATATTGCTTATGTTGATCGCATGGTGTACTCATATATATATATATATATATATATATATATATATATATATCATATTGGCATTTGAACTATTGAGATACTGAGGAAAGTGGCTTAAGAAGCCAGTTATTAGATATGGTACATGATATGAGAGTGATGACTGATGATGACACTTCAGCCACACAGCTGGTATCCGATGGGATCGGATGAGTATATGGACCTCATGAGTCCCTCATGGGTCACGTGACAGCTATTGCAGCAGCGTGTGTATATCGGGTACCTATGGCCATTACATACATACATACATACATATCATCTACATTGCATTTATTCATATTCCTAATATGTATTTGATGTTGTGTGTACTTGGTGTTGATTTCATATAGACTTTATGATCATGTGACCTTTAAGGAAGGAAATCCTGGCACCTTGTAACCTAGACTTGATGTAAAAAGGAAAATGTGAGACAATATGGTGAGGATATAAAGATGGAATCTTTATGACTTGGGTTGCTAAAAATGATATAGATAATGGATCTCTATGTGTTCCTTAGTATAAGAACTAAAAGATTTAACCTTTAATGGTAACTTCTTTGTTTGGATAAAATATGTAATCTCGAGGAATTAGATGCCCGATTGAGTGTAGTTGGAACCTTATCGCTAAACTTATCCTAATTGAGGTAAAGTTAGAAGACTTCAGTATGATCTTTGAAAAGTAATGTGCTTTATCATTCGGTTGGTTTTGGAATTCTTAGTTAGATAGTTGTAATGCTTATAAGATATATAATTTGACTAACCAAGCAAGAAGAGAAGTATTAGGAGTACCAACCCTCACCACTACTATAGTTAGGGTCGGTCGACGATGCTGCTGGGTATACGTGCTTCCCGTACTCACTCTACATTTATTGCACTCTATGTGCAGGTACTGAGTCGGACGCCAGTGGAGGGTATTGATGTAGAGCTTGGAGATTCATCTTGGGAGTCCAGGGTGAGCCGTAGTTTCCATCCGGCATTGGAACTCTTCATCTTATTATTTTACTTTTCTGTCCTATATTTAAGATAGTGATTATATTTAAATTTCTAGACTGGTATTCGATTAGTAGCTCTGTACTCATGACAACCAAGTTTTAGGGGATGTTTCTAAGGGTTATGTTTTAAGTGTCAATACTTGTCAGCACTTCTGTTGCTATTTACTTCTTCTGTATTTACATTCATATCATTTTGTTTTGTATGATTAGTGGTTCGCCTACGGGTTAAAGTAAGTGCCATCACGGAATAAATGGGATTTTTTATCATGACAAATTGTTATCAGAGCACTAGGTTCATTGGTCTTATGAGTACAAGAGCGGTGTCTAGTAGAGTCTTGCGGATCGGTACGAAAAGCTCTGTACCTATCTCTGAGAGGCTATATGTCATTAAGGAAACTCTCATTCTTTCATTACTTATCGTGCGTATGTGATTCAGTCTAAGGTCTAAACTTTTTCATTCCAATCTATCAACAGTGAGGACACGTTCTCGGATTTACCCATGAGCGACTGGATATGACATCGCTAGGTATAGTACGTGATGTGTCACCGTGATAAGGACACAAGATTGAGTTTAGATTAGAGTTATTATTTGAAGGCTCGGTTGAGTGGAGTTATGATTCAGACTTTTGGTTCAGTGATATCCCTAGGAAAAGGGAGCGATGGTACAAAGGACTAGATGATCTCCATATCTTCAACGGTTAGTTACTCGAAGGTCGAAGAGGTACATATATGGTATCACGGGTGATGGGGAAGGAGTTGGTTATTTGAATTCATATGGTTTGAGAAGTAGCTAAGTAATAAGCGTTATGACTTTGAGGATCACTTGAGATGGTTTGACATATCAAAGATGTTTTACTTGAGGTGTGATTGATGTGAGAATACTTCAATGTCATTCGAATTTATTGCGACATTCTTATCACGAGGGTGTATCAACGATGAGTTGATGATTCAGTAACATAAGAGTTCATAGGTTGGCATCTTGAAGTCAAGCTTAGACTTGAGAGGGCAGAGACCATGGTAATGTTCTGAAGAGAATTTGATAAAAGACAATGACATGAAAGGTGATCCTTGGTAATGAGATCAGAGGTGGTAGGACTTGTTATAAGGTTCGTATGAACAGTTTTCTTTCTATCTCACGGAATTGAATCGTACCGAAGAGAATTCGAATTGTTCAAGCTTAGTGACAAAATGTTAAAATGGTAAAGTATTCATCTGATAGGAGCACAGAGTATGCTAAGTCTGTTAATTCATGGGAGTATGAAAGTTTAAGTGAAGTGCGACAAGATGGCATTGCGGTGGTAGAGTAAGGACGAGTGGTATGTGAATTCTCTATGTAATTGGCTAATGGCCCCAGGATAAGTAGAATAAATTCACTAAGTTATCATTGTAAAATATGGCTCTGGGTATAAAGTGGATGCTAATGGGAGATGGATTGGTAGATATTTTGACTATGTTATAGACTACGGGGAGTACAAGGATCGGCTAATGAGGATGGATCTAGCGACGAACAAATGTGAAGATTTAATTACTTAAGGAGTTATCAGTGGTTGCACTTAATTTTGGATAGGGGATGCGTGTATTGTACTTATTGCTTAGGGATAGGAAAGTTTCCACAATTGATAGCGATGTGTTTTTCGAAGTTGACATAATGAACAGGATAACTACATTATTTGTTAAAGGCGTTCTAGTTCGGTGAGACAAGGCAAGAGATGGTTCTTCTTGAGCAAGCATCATTTAAGGACCCTTGAGTGAAGTGTCAGTCGATAAGGATATTTAAAGTGGTAGATCAATGGTAGATGTTAATTGTCTTGAGTTTTGAAGTACATTTCAGAAATTGAAGTAAGGATCAACGATGATGGTTAAAACCAAGAAAAGTGAATTCACTATAGTACCTTGTGTATTGATATTTGGTTGATGGACTTGTAAGCCAAGGTAAAAGAAAGATTCTGCAGTTAAGGGTCATAGGCAAGGATGCTGGTATAGAACCGTATGAGAGTGTTAGTAGAACTTTGTGAATGGTAAGTGAGATTGTCCTACAGGTTATGGACCTACAGTGACAGTTTGGAATATTACATCGATAATAATGGATCTTGTTGGGGTAACAGAAGTTGATCAGTATTTCTGGTGAGAGGTTTTATGAATGATTGTTCATATGATGCATTGATTTAGATAAGTATTCAGTTTTGAGATTAGAGTGAGGCAGGGAAAACTTTCGATTGTTCGAGTTTGTGGTTTACTACTATCTCCAGGATTTACTTAGCTTTTTTTCTAGATTTTTGATATATCGATATACTCTCGAGTGGGTTTGAGTGATTTTGATCGATAGCAGAGAATGCGAGTTTAGGTTGAAAATGGAAATTGAAGAATTAAGATAAAGACAAATTTGGTCGAAGCAACATGATTATTTGAGTTAAGTGTGAATTATGGTGGAATTATCTCGCATTATTTCATATAGGGTGTAATTGTTAAGTAAGCTGAAAGATGAAAGTCTACGGGAGTTGACTAAGTGTTATGGCGAAGCGTCATGGGAAATTATGATTGACGATCGTAAGATTCGGATTTCAGATGATTAACGTGATAAGATTGATAGGAAAGTGGCTTGTGCGGTACCAGTGGATAATTCATATAATTCTTGAATGAATGCGCTAAAGATGATTAATAAGAGAGAAGCTTGAATCTCTCAAGTTTGAAGGTTAAAGTTATATTTTTGAAGTGAAACAATGTTCGTGATAGTAGACTGTGTCGAAGCATTACTGGCTAGATAGAATGGTTGGGTACATCAAGTAATAATGATGTGAGAGTATTTGTGTGTGGTAAAGCACATGGATTGCGAGAATTGATACTTTGGATTTTCTTCAGGCCCTGCGTCGAAGTATTTGGAGTAGTGAACAAGCTAAGTGAAAACGCAAAAAGGAACATTCGATGTATTCAGATTCTATGGAGTTCTGTCTGATTTTCGTATCAGTTGTGAGTTGATAACAAGAAGATTTAAGTTCTAAGGTATAGTTCCACGGTATTAAGTTGATGAATCAGGTAGATTTCAGCTTTTGTAGTCAGGGATGCCAGCGTGGCGTTGAGCATTCATGAGCAACGGATTGTGATAAGTCATCACATACCTATGAGAGTTCTATAATTGGTTTAGTGAAGGGATTGAGTTAATTTGGGAGACCACTAGCGACATTCGAGGAGTTGTGCACTTTGCACCTGGATAGAATCGTTCATGTAATATCGAGTGGCGTATTGATATATTATCATGATTTATGGATAGTCCAGTAATTCATTTGAAAGATTTTATAGATTTACAGTTCAGAACAGAGATATGGCAGAGTTATCAGGCTTTATTTGGGATTGCAAGTTGATATGATGATATTGGGTTGATGCAACTATTTGGACAGTTCTAATGGTCTATGCGGGTACTTGATGATGGTTTGAGAAGATACAAATGGATACGAGATACCTTGGAATGATTAGACGATTTCTACATATTTGGTAAATTAAGATAGTCACTGGGATAATGTGCTTACTACGATATTTGTAGGTTTAAGAGGAGTTGGATGGTGAGAGTTAGCTTAATAGATTTCAGCTCGATAAAACCAAACTAACAGATTTGGAACTAGCACAGTTGGCCTTGGATAAGGTCAGTTTTTGAATGGAAAGGCTGGGAGTGGCTCATAACAAGCATATTCTTCCTGGTAAGAGAGAGTCATGATTTAGACTCTCGGCGTATGACTACATGTTTTATATGGATTCTCAGTACTAAATATGACTTTTGATTGTGATTAACTAAGATAAGTGAAATTGGAGTATTTGACCGGTACAAGCTTGGTAATGGATCGTGGCTACAACTAAAGGATGGAGAATTCATGATGGAATTCGTGGAATCAATCAACTTTGTTCAAAGGTGTAGTTAGAATAAAAGTTATGGGATTTGAGCGGAGTCAATTCAAATATAAGAAAATTAGTTGTGGAATAAATTTTGAGGTTTTAAACTAAGTAAAGGGAAGTTCTGACCGGTAAAGCGGACAAGTAGTGCTATCAGTGTGATTCTCACATGTGAAGTCTTTGTTGAGGTTTATGATGGAGGTTCTTTGGCTACTTGACTGCTTTGGTACTTTTTTTACTGTTCAAGGATGAATATGTGTTTAAGTGGTAGATGATGTAATGACCCATTTGATCGTTTTAAACTTTTGGACCTGTTTTCCCAAAATTCCCTTCCCATAGCTTCTTCTCAGTATTTATGACTTGCGACAATGGGTGGCACAGTTCCCGAGGAAATCGGGTGAGTTTCGGATTAACTTTAGCAAAGATGAAAGTTCTTAAGTTAAAGAAAGAAAGAAGTTTGACCAAAAGTTGAATTTTAGATAAATGCATCTTTTTCAAAGTTTCATTGATTCTGTTAGGTCTTGAATGTGATTTATGACTTAGTCGAGTCATTGGTTTGGTTCCCGAGAGGTTTAGACATGATTAATGTGGTTGGTTGAGAAACTAACTTTTGAGATAGTTTGGAGTTGATCACAGTCAACATCGGGTAAAGACGGATCCATTTGGGTGTTTTGAGAGTTCGAGCAACTTCGTATGATCATTTGTGACCTATAGGAACTTTCAGAGTTGGATTTGGACTTCGTTTGGTCAAGTTTAGGTGTTTGAGTAGTTGAAATAAGTCGCTCGCCTTCGACGCTTCAATGTACCATTATATTCATATGATGTTGGAATTGAGTTTTTATAGTTTAAATAGATGCGTATCGAAATTTGTGAGCCATAGCAACTTGAATCGTTGAATTTTGTCATTGTATTAGGGAGTTATGATCATTTTAGTGCAGACAATTGTTGCTATTTTGGTGTGGTCGCCGGGGCGGACATCTGGGCACAGAAGCAGACCCACTATAGCGGATTTTGGTCCGCGGAAGCAAAAATCATTGTATATTCAAAATCAGACTGCATTCATTTGGTATTTTGAGCATAACTTGAGTTCTAGAGCTCCGATTGAGGTGATTTTCACGGCGTTGTTCTATTCTCAACAAGGGAGTAACTATACAACTTTATTTTGACATTTCTTCAAGTAAATTTTCGTTGGTTATCAATTTTATCTGTGTTTAGTTGGGGGAAATTGAGGTTTTTGAGACCTAGAGTTGAGAAATGATAAACATTTGATTTAAGGGTCAATTCATGGATAAAATTAGTTGATTTTATGGATTTATAACCTATGGGCTATGGGTAACTCAATTTTACAACGAAATTACATTTTTGGCATTCGGTGCTCGAGATTGGCTTTTTGGGTCCATTTTGGGTTCCGAAATAAAGTATAGCAATAAGGGTATCGTTGGATTCATCTAACTCTGTAGATCACTTTTTTGACTAGATTGAACTGGTTCGATGAATTTGGAAATGATGGAGCTTTCTGGAGGCTTAATTGTGGCACGAATCGAGTTGGAAGCGTTCGTGAGCTATGAAACTTCAAATATAAGGCAAATTGAGACTTATTAGACATTAATATAATGTGTATGTATTGGTTTAATAACTAATGTGAGTAATAGAGAATTGGAGATCCCGTACTAGTGAGGTGATGAGCACTAATACGGGCACCGGTGAACTTAACTTGGATAATTAATAAACTTAGTATGATATGTATGACGGAGATAATGTGTTTAGCCTCCGGGTTGTGAGCGCTTTGCTTATATCCACTTAGGTTGGCATGATTGCTGATTATCTAGGCTTATAGCCATATTTGATATGATATTATTGATTTTCCTTTCATCACTCCACATCTCGTCTAAATACTTGAAAAGAAATTATTAATACTGATTGTATTGCTTATGTTGATCGCATGGTGTACTCATATCCATATCATTCATATATATATATATCATGTTCACATTTGAACTATTGAGATACTGAGAAAAGTGGCTTGGGAAGGCGGTTATTGGATATGGTACATGATAAGAGAGTGATAATTGATGATGACACTTCAGGCACAGAGCTGGTATCCTATGGTATCAGATGGGTATATGGACCTCATGAGTCCTCCATAGGTCACGTGATAGCTATTGCCACAGCGTGTGTATACCGAGTACATATGGACATTGCATACATACATCTGCATTGCATTCATTCATATTCCTGATATGTATTTGATGTTGTGTGTACTCGATGTTGATTTCTGATAGACTTTATGATCATGTGACCTTTAAGGAAAGAAATCCTGGCACGTTGTATCTTATACCAGATGTAAAAAGGAAAATGTGAGACAGTATGGTGAGGATATAAAGATGGGATCTTTATGACTTGGGTTGCTAGAAATGATATAAAGATGGGATCTCTATGTGTTCCTTAGTATAAGAACTAAAAGATTGAGCCTTTAATGGTAACTTCTTTGTTTGGATAAAAGATGTAATCTTGAGGATTTAGATGCCCGATTGGGTGTAGGTTGAAACCTTATCACTAAACTTATCCTAATTGAGGTAAAGTTAGGAGACTTTAGTATGATCTTTGAAAAATAATATTCTTTATCATTCGGTCGGTTGTGGTATCCTTAGTTAGATGGTTGTAATGCTTATAAAATGTATAATTTGACTAACCAAGCTAGAAGAGAAGTATTGGGAGTATCAACTCTCGCCACCGCTATAGTTAGGGTCTATTGACGATGTTGCCGGATAAACGTGCTTCCTGTACTCACTCTACAATTGCTAGGCTCTATGTGCAGGTACTAAGCCGGACACCAGTGGAGTGGCTTGACGCCGAGCTTGGAGATTCATCTTGGGAGTCCAGGGTGAGCCCTAGATTCCAATCCGGCACTGGAACTCTTCATATTGTTATTTTACTTTTTTGTCCTATATTTCAAACATTGATTATATTTAAAGTTCCAGACTTGTATTCGATTAGTAGCTTTGTACTCATGATAACCAGATTTTTGGGATATTACTAAAGTTAATGTTTTAAGTGTCAAGACTTGTCAGCACTTCTGTTGCTATTTACTTCTTCCGCATTTACATTCATATGATTTTATTTTGTATGATTAGTGGTTTGCCTACGGGTTAGGGTAGGTGCCCTCACGGCATAAATGAGATTTTGGGTCGTGAATATATATATATATATATATATATATATATATATATATATATATATATATATATATATATATATATATATATATATGTTTGTGTGTGTATATACATATTGGACATAAATTAGTTGATATTTGAAAAAAATTTAGTAAAGTTAAACGAAAAAATGATATTTGAAAGTTGAAATTGTATTTGAACATAAAAACATAGTTAAAGTTTTATAAGTGAATACTTGAAAAACCCCTAAATCCGTTTTTCAAACTTCATATTTCAAGTTTGAAATTGAAAATCTATTTTTGACATAAAATTATAGATGAAATTTAGTGAGAAAAAACTTGAAAAACTTATAAAATCTATTGTGTATCTTCAAATTTCATATTTCCTAGTTGAAATAGAGTTGCATGCCTTCAATTTTTCTCATATATACACAATCCCTCATGGCAGAGTTAGAACCAAGGTATAAGTTCGGTCGAACTCACCTGCCGTGGTCCTATCATTATATTTGTATTAAGAAATTTTATTTAATATGTATAAATTATTAATTTAAAATTTAATAATAATTTTAAAAAATTAAGATCCTGAACTTATAAATGATGCGTGTATTAGATTATGTTGAATTTATGTCAGACAGATTCCCAAATTATTCTACCGATCCAAGCAACCTTTTCTTTAAAGGATATATAGTCTATTCAGCCAATAAATTAGAGCTATATCAATCTCGTGAAGTAAGAACCTTGTTTCAATGCAAATATATACGTGTACCTGCCAAAAGAAATAACTATAAAAACTTCAACATTCAGTATTAATTATTTTCTTACTGAAATAGGTCATACTTAAACGTATATCTTGGAATTACCAAATTCTCTAAAATTAGAAAAACACAGACAGCTAGCTAGTTGGGAACAACTCTCCAATTCCTTTCACTAAATTCTATATATACTACTGGTACCCCCATGTGCTCTTCTGTCCCTCTCCCTAATTTAATTTCTTAAAACTTAATTCCCTCTGTATTTCTCCAGGCATGTCCAACTCAATAACCCTAATCAAGACAAACCCTAGCCCAATCACCTTATTAATGCCACCCTACACATACATATCCAGAGGTGGATGTAGTTAATATTTAATGAGTCCAACATAACAATTCGACACAAAAAATTAAATATATATGTAGAAGTGACTGAATTTTTAAGAATATTAACGTGTACCAATGAAAATAGAATCTCAATTCAATACCATCATCATAATTAGAATATATCTCATATATTTTGTATATAGAATTATGGTAAGTAGATGATTCATTATTGTATTAGGATTTTACACATTGTATACTATATATATTTGTATTAATGAGAAAGCCTCCGAAAGGGAATTGATACAATCTTACATGGTATCAAGAGCAAAAATCCTAAAAACCTAAAAAAACAATTCTTTCTCTTCTCGGCATCACCCCCCCCCCCCCCACATAACTTTTTCCGACGGTAAAAGCCCACCAACACCACTTCTTTCAGTTTTTAATGGATTCCTCTTCCCCCGATGCTTCCGCTTCCTCCAGCTTCGCCACTCAACCACCACCCATGACCCCCTCCTCACCGTCTTTCCATCTGGCTCTCGCAGTTACCAATATCAAGAATTTTATTCCTATAATTCTTGACCAGGAAGATGGCCAATATTGATCATGGGTGGAACTGTTTCGAATTCATGCATGTGTATATCACGTGCTTGACCATATTGACGACTCTATCCCTTGCCCCTCTGAAACTGATGACACAACTTGGCGCCGTCTTGATGTCGTCGTCAAACAATGGATCTATGGCACAATCTCTAAGGACTTACTTCACACCATTATGAAAACTGGTGCCTCCGCTCATGAGTTATGGACACGCTTGGAAGAAATTTTTCAAGAGAACAAGCACACTCGCGTAGTGTATTTGGAAGAACAATTCAACAACACTCGTCTTGAAAAATTTTCGAACATGTCTGAATATTGCAAACAGTTGAAACTGGTCGCAAGCCAATTATCTAACGTTGGAACGCCCGTCTCTGAAACAAAGATGGTCTTACAGTTGGTTGCAGGCCTCCCGAAGGGTGAATATGACACCCTCGCCACTATGACCCAGTTTTAACAAAGCTCGTTCGCAACTTTTGTTGGAAGAAACCCGACATGCAAAGCAAGATGAGCACACCCAAAAAGCACTTGCAGTTGAAACGTCTGTCCTAAACAACACCACGGCCACCCAACCACCTCCACTGGAAAATATTCAACCCCGTAACAACCGCGGCGGCAGAGGTGGCAGAGGGCATGGTAGTGGCCGCGACGGCAAAGGAAGGGGGAAAGGCCACTGCGGGCAGGCTCAGCAATTCCAGTAGTAGATGGGCCATCCCACCAACACTCCCAATTGGCAAGGCCCAGCTAGTACATTTTAGCATGCGAACTGGCTCCTTATCCGGCTACTGTTTCGACCGAGTCCCTCTACCCTTAACAGGGGGTGCTGGGCCCTGCTCCTAGTTACCGATCAGCCCATCAGCAGCAACCACAGGCCCACTTCATGCAGTCCTCCTATCCGCAACAATCAAATAGAGTGGTCCCCACAGATTTGGGTCAAGCTTTAAGCAGTCTAAACCTACAGCAGCCCGATGTAAATTGGTACATGGATTCGGGAGCCACTTCTCATCTCACCCGGTCCGTAGGTAATATCTCTCAACTGTTTCGTTTAAAGTCTTCTCAATTTATTACAATTGGCAATTGTCACCACATTTCAATTTAGGGCCAAGGTAACACCCACACCAAGCCACCCCACCCACCTTTCTCCTTGAAGAATGTCCTATATGCCCCAAATATCATCAAAAACTTAATCTTCATTCGCAAGTTTAGTCGTCATAATTTTGTGTCTGTTGATTTTGACCCAGTTGGTTTTAATGTGAAGGATATGCATACGGGGATACCTCTTACGAGATGCAATAGTACTGGGGATCTATATCCATTTACACCATCCTCCACTGTCAGTTCTAGTCTTCACACATCTCTGATTGCTTTCTCTCCGTCAACCTGGCACAATAGGCTTGGACATCCAAGGGCTCCTATTTTTCATTTTCTTCGCAGTAATAATTTTATCAGTTGTAATGGAAAACTTGCTCCAAATTGTGATTCTTGTCAATTAGGCAAACATATTCGTCTTCCGTTTAATTCATCTACTAGTGTTACGCTTGCCACTTTTGATATTGTTCATGCTGATTTGTGGACATCTTCCATCCCTAGTTCATTGGGTCATAAATACTATCTAGTCTTGTTAGATGATTATTCTCACTACATCTGGATTTATCCACTCAAATTCAAATCGAAAGTCTTTACCAAATTTCTTGAATTTTGCAAATTTATCAAAACACAATTTGAAAGACCCATAAAATCTTTTCAATGTGATAACAGACATGAATTCAATAATTCTGTGTTTCACAAATTCTGCAAAAATAATGGCATGGTTTTCCGTTTTTCGTGTCCTCACACCTCTCCTCAAAATGGTAAAGCATAACGTGTTATTCGCACCATCAATAACATGGTTAGAACTTTCCTCTTTCATGCCTTGCTGCCTTCTACCTTTTGGGTATATGCAGTTAAAATGGTGGAATACGTCCTTAATATTCTACCCACTAGCACACTCCATATTATGACCCCTACCGAAATTCTATACCGGCGGATCCCCTCCTATGATCACCTCCGGATATTCAGTTGTCTGTGCTATCCTAATTTGTCCTCTATCGTCCCACATAAATTAGCACTCCGAACCACTCCATGTATCTTCTTAGGCTTTCGCCCTAACCATAGGGGCTATTTATGCTATGACTTGTCCACCCGTCAACTTCACATCTCTCGTCACGTCACCTTCGACGAGACGACGTTTCCATTTTCGAACATTCTCCCATCATTATTCATGAACTGTGTCAGCCCACCACCGTCAACCAAAGTCCACCACCCACTGCCGCCTCCCCTGACCCCTCTTAGGGTCTCTTGTCTCCCATCGCCTCACTATCTTTCCCGATGCCGACTACCACTATCTCTGGCGATCGGTCATCGTCACCAGTCCCTTCTTCGGTCACTATCCCCGTGTCTGTGTCACCACCGTCGTTCCAGGACCCACCCACTATCTGAAATCCACCCAACATCGCAATCGTCGCCTCACCAAACCAGCTTACCAGTAACCCACTACTACCAACACCATACCCACCTCATCGATCTCCTCAACCCTATAACTACCCAGATCGATGACCACCCATAATAATCCCCCAGCCACCAACACCATCCCCAACATACCAATTTCACACCATATTCCCGCCGGTAACCCTAATCACGATTGAAATACTGTTCCCGACAGAAACCCCATCCGGTACCAAGTTCCCGACACCAACAGTTCCCTAAACCAGCCAACAATATCCCACTGTATGGAAACTCGTGCTCAACACGGGATTTTCAACCCAAAGTCCATTTTAACCTATCCACAGAAACCATATCCCCAATTCCTAAAAATCCCAAATTAGCCAAACAGGACCCAAATTGGAATGCGACCATGCGTGAGGAATTTAATGCTCTAGCAAAACAACACACTTGGGATTTGGTTCCTCGACCGGAAGGGGTGAATGTGATTCGATGCATGTGGCTCTTTCGTCACAAATTCAGGAATAGTGGTGAGTTAGAAAGGTACAAGGCAAGACTAGTGGCCAATGGCACTAATCAGTAGGAGGGTATTGATTGTGGTGAGACATTTAGTCCGGTCCTTAAACCGGCTACTATCCGCACAGTTCTGAGCATTGCTATGGGTAAGTGTTGACCGATTCACCAACTTGATGTGAAGAATGCATTTCTTCATGGAGATCTGAAAGAAACTGTCTATATGCATCAGCTGTCTGGCTTTGTCCATCCAGCAGCCCCACATTATCTATGCCGTCTCCGTAAGTCACTTTATGGTTTGAAACAGGCTCCACGTGCATGGTATGATCGATTTGCTCAGTATATTATGTAGCTTGGGTTCGTATGTAGCAAGAGTGATACTTCTCTATTTATTTTTCATCGCGGTAGTAGCACTGCATATTTATTGTTATATGTGAATGACATTGTGCTCACTACCTCCTCTGATGTGTTGAAGAATGAGATTATTACACGGCGACTCGGTCTACAAATACTATGTTTCTATGTCAGCGTAAGTATGCTGAGGAAATAGTGTACAGGGCTAAAATGACGAATTGCAAAATCATGTCCACCCCGGTTGACTTCAAATCAAATCTTAGTGCCACTGATGGTGATCCAGTATCTGATCCCACCCTTTACAGAAGCCTGGCAGGTGCACTACAGTATCTTACATTCACCAGACCTGACATTGCATATGATGTATAGCAGGTATGCTTATTTACGCATGCCCCCAGGGAGCCTCATTACACTTCCCTTAAGCGCATCATTCGATATGTTAAGGGCACCCTTGATTATGGATTACATCTATATCCCTCAGCACCGATCGGATTGTTAGTCTACACGGATGTTGATTGGGCAGACTGTCCGGACACACGACGCTCCACCTCAGGCCACTGCATATTTTTGGGGGATAATCTCATTTCATGGTCTGCCAAGAGGCAAGCCGCATTGTCCCGTTCGAGTGTAGAAGCAGAGTATAGAGGAGTTGCAAATGTTGTTGCTGAAATCTGTTGGCTCCGGAACCTTCTTTTGGAGCTTCATTGTCCCTTGCGCAAGGTGTCTGTTGTATATTGTGATAATATATCCGCTATTTATTTATCTCATAATCCGGTTCAACATCTGCGGACCAAGCATATTGTGATAGATATATACTTTGTTCGTGAGAAGGTTGCTCTCGGTCATGTTAAAGTGTTTCATGTGCCTTCCTCATATCAATACGCGGATATATTCACGTAGGGCCTTCCTCGACAGCTGTTCCTCGACTTCAGATCCAGTCTCAGCGTCCGGCCTCCTCCCGCTTCGACTGAGGGTGTGTATTAACGTGTACCAATGGGAATAGACCATAATTAGAATATATCCCATATATTTTGTATATAGAATTATGGTAAGTAGAGAATTCATTATTATACTAGGATTGTACACTGTATATATTTGTATTAATGAGAAATCATCCGAAAGGGAATTGATACAATCTTACAAAGAATAGTACTAAATTTTGAAATCATAATTTCATAAGTCCAATGTGTTTAGCACTAAGAATAACTAGTCAAATTTATATCCTGAATTCTTCTCTTCACATATTTAGAAATTTATAAAATAATTCCACTATCTTTTTCTCATTTTGAAATATGCCCTTCTGAAAACCTCTTTTTCTATCTGTCTTTGACAATCACTCCATAACATAGCCTCTGCGACACAGACATAGATGTAGTGCTTTAGTTACAGATTCGTCCATACCTAATAACTTCAGCTCAGATCCTTTACATGTATTAAACATTTCACCAAATAAGTACAAATAACAAATTTTTGATTTAGTATATCGAATAGATTGTACTAGAATTCCGAATTCGAACCCAATAATATTATTACAATCCGCCTCTATCCGAGCATTAAAAGCACGTAGAAGAAAGATCAGGGAAAAAAGTAGCTCACTGCATGTGTAAATGAGGAGGAGGAGGAAAAAAAATCAATTGTAAGAAATAAGATTAGATTTGATGTATATATAATGCAGGGAATATTGTATGTGCAATATATAAAACATAGAGGCTTGAATACTAGGTCTAAGGATAAGTAGATATATAGGGATATTATATTCTTTGAATTTCTTAAATTCTCATATCTTGTACATTAAATTCATTCATTCCATATCCTTAATTGCATGTAGAGTAGGTGAAGAAACCTAGCTATAACAATTATACACTCAAGAGGAACAAAACAAAAAAGGTCTTAATTAAATTCTAAGAGTCTTAATTAAATTCTAAGAGTCTTAATTAAATTCTAAGAGTCATGATGTGATAATATTCTTTTTGGCAATTAAAAAATAGTATATACTTGATACTTAAATAGATTGATTCCCTTGTAGTTGGTGGCAATTTTGGAAGGATTTGGAAAATACAGAGGAAAAAGTGGAAGAATAGAACACAAGTATATGGCTTTATTATGTTGAGATGAGAGTAGTACTGATCTTAACTGTAAAAAAGTTGTGATACAGATCTGGTGGTGATGTGATAATACTACAAGCAAAAGGGAATCCATGTTGTATTGTGTCTGATGTACTTAAAAAATATGTATATTGTGTACTAGTTTTGTGAGTTACTTTTATTTTGTACTGACAGAATGTCAGTGAGGTATTATTGTGTGGGAAAAAGAGTTTACTGCATCCCATGCAGTTTTTAGTCAGTTTCTTCACCCCTTATACCCCACACATCAGCAAAATATCTTCAACTATTAAGGATCATCTCCTCCCCCACCCAAAACAGACACACATAAGAAGCAAGTAAGGGTGTGTTTGGTACGACCGAAAATGTTATTCAGAATATATGTCATTTTTGGTGTTTGGTTGTTAAAAAATATTTCTCATGAGTGAACATTTTTCTGCAAAAATGAAAAAAAAACTTCCCTCACCTGTAGCCGAAATTTATCTGCCTTCACAATTATTTCAACACTTAACTTCATATCATTGCTTTAACCAACACTTAGATATCATTATCAATCTATAATGCTAAAAATTTCATCAAGACAATATGCAATTTGTTAGTTATCAATCTATAGTAAATGCTTTTTCTAGAAAATATTTTTCACGATCTAAAAGAAAGCTGAAACACAATTTTTTAGAAAAATATTTTACAAAAGATAAAGACATTTTCTAGAATATATTTTTCACTATTTCCGTCGTAGCAAACACACCCTAAGGAGAAGAGCGAAAACCTTCTTCCTTTTGCCACCTTAAAATCTTGAACTTTCTTTAACTAGATAATTGTAACTGAAGAAAAAACTTTTTGTTCTATCAAATTAGAAGAGTGTGATTTCTCTTTGTTATGATTCTTAACCTCAAACATCTGTTCGATTGCTGATTCTCATCATAAAAAGCTAATATACACTTCTTGCATTTAAAAGACTCTTCAAAGAGAAAAAAGAACAAGAAATAGAATAAAGGTAGACTCTTAAAGGCCGCCCTAAATATACCCTTCACCTTGCTTATTCTTAAACCAAAAACTAAACTTCTTGTTTTAACTTTCTAGTAATCATCAATCAATTGGTAACACTTGTATCATGTCCTTTCCTCTAGACACCTTGATTTCATCGATCATGTTGTCTTGATTTTCTTGGAGATGCCTATGCAAATTGCATATAATCCATAAACTCAAAATTTATAAGTACCACACATGTAATATTTGAACATAAACATTTCTCATGCTTAGAGAAATATTCGAAGCTTTCCGTATAATATCCTTAAGTCATTCTTACACTCTGCAAGTTTAGCTTAAAATGAGAAAAGAAGTGAAAGGAAAAAAAGAAAGAAAGAGGAGGGAGAGTGAAACATACAGAAAGAAATGAACAAGAGATCGACAAGTTGTTGTCATCATAGTAGTTGTATTTTTGTAAGAAAATAACCAATTTTTCAAATTCACTTCACCTTATGATTTTTCAAAGCCTCAGCTCAAGATCCAATTCTTCTATGGCACTAGGAATCCTTTCAAGTGCTTCCGATTGAGGACGACACCTTTCTATTGAACTTGTTTTAGGGAAGAGATTTGCAAATGAAATACTATTATTTTCTTCAACTCTCCTCCTTTTGCAATTAGTAGGAGCCTCCTCAACATGGTCTTGTTTAGCCCTAAAGCTAGAGTCTATCATGACTTCTAGATTCCTCTCTTCTTTCTTGAAATCTATAGATTTCAACTTCTTCTCCTCATAATTTTTCTCATTTGAGACGCAAGAATATTTGTCAGCCACCAAGTTTGACCATGAAGAAGGTGGTGATGACAACTTGTTCTTGTTCTCTTCTTTGACAATTGATGAAAAGGAAGAATGATGATGAGTTGTTAAGGTCTTTTGAGAAGAAACCCTAATTGGATCTCCATGGTCAGAGTCAGAATTAGGGTTGTACACAATGGTACAAATTTGAGAAGGGTATTGAACATGATGAGGAGGGGGAGGAACAAATACTTGATGATCACCACTTGGATTATTAGATGGAGGAGATTGTTTCATTCTTGCTCTATCTCTCCTATGAACATTCATGTGGCCACCAAGAGCTTGAGCTGACCTGAATTCTCTTCTACAAAAGCTACAATTATAAGATCTTGGTGGCCATATGCACCCTCCAAGAGCTCCAGCCGCATCTTCAGCGAAAGCTTGCTCCTCCCACGAATCGCCATATGAAGAAGGATTATTTGATAATGTCATGTCATGTTTTCGCTTCGCGGACATCCAATATCTTGCTTGTTCCATTTCACACCAATATTCTTTAAAACGAAGAATCAGGGGATGTACAGAGCTGCAATTGTTCTATTCACCAAGAGTTTGACGAAAAGAGAAGCTACAAGAGAATAGTATTGTAGAGAAGGGATGAAGAATACATTAGATGAAGGATATTGAGCCAAAAGTTGTTTAAGTTAGGGAAGAGGAAGGTGGAGTGGTGGGTACTCCAGAGACCCTCTCATGCAGCTACTCTTTTGTTTTTAGTCGGCCTTCAAATACAAAAACAGTAGCGGAAGACCTATATTAATACTGTGCATTACTTTCTTTATTTAAAGGGTTATAATTGTTCGGTATCGGAAGTCGGCTGATCTGACTAATTCAGGTATACTCTTCAATATGATCCATACAAAGGGATTCACTTTCTACCGGAAGTTTCTTCATTTTTAGGGCTCGAACCTAAACTTTTGTCCAATTTAAAATTGAGGGATCATATTTATCTCCCCAATTCTTGATGATACCATGCTCTTATAACAGCGGAGCTAGCTAGAGTTTTAGTCTACGGGTATAAAAGAACTCAATAATTTTAGCCAAAATCCTATATTTACGTTAAGAAGTTTACTTAATATTATAAATATTTTATTTAAAATTCAATAAACTGCATTTTTAGTCCAAAATTCATAAACTCATAATTCTGATATCAGGGTAGAAACATTGCTTAGCCTATAAAAGTAATCACCCTAGTGTGGTGCAGGGGGTCCCATATATGACCTTATTGTACGGTGAGAACGCTCAAATGTTGACTGAGATCATCTGATTTTCACTTATTTTGACTTTCACGATAGAGAGATTTGTTTTGACAATTATCAACCCTCAAAAGAAAACGAAAAATTTATTAACTATAGATATGCTATACAAGAGTGCTGATAAACCCTAGCTTTATGAGCTAGTTTTCACATTTGTAATTCTTGAGCTAGCACGAAGACAAAGTATAATCAGGTTAATTAAATTAAATTAAATTAATCCTTCATTTTGGTTTATAGGAGAGATAGATTCATACACGTGACAATTGTTTGCTTGACAGTCGATCAAATTATATACAGAATTAGAAAGCACGAAAGCCAAAGCTGTCAACTTAAATCTGGAAAATGAGCTGAAATCTGAATGCAACTCTGCTGCATAGTTTAGGCGAATGTTTTATGTGTCTAAATTAATTCCATGCCCTTATTGTGACTTTTCGGTAACACAAGATTAAATATTAAAGCATGTTGAAGTTTAGATTAACGCAAATAGAGATCAGTTGAGTGTGTTCCTTCACATATAGAATGAATGGGAGGTTACTTGAGATTATAAATCAAACATAAGCTAAGCTATAACAAACCGACTCCCATTTTGAGCATTTGTGTTCAAGTTCATGTTTTGAGCAATTACATATATTGATATAGTTATTTGTGACTCGTAGATATAATTCGGACTGAGATCTACATCACTCTTTGAGTAATATCTTTAATTGTTATCGAATTCCATGGTAGAAATACAAGATTTAAGCAGGTGAAATTGGGCATTTTAGTCCTAGTTTGTAAAATAGAAAACTAGGGATTTTGACCTAGTAAATGGATCCAAGATTGAAACTTGATCACATAATTGGATTTCTCCATGTAATTTATTTCGGGATTTGATTGGGTTGACCAAGAATTGACTTTGACCTTTTCAAAAATTATGAAAATGGACCACCTAGCCTAACTTGTCATGTTATTCGATATTTTTAGTAGGTTGAGGCTATTGAAGATCGTTTGGTTGGAAATTGAAGAATGGTGGATTGGGGAGTCTAATCACTTGCTTCAAAGTAAGTGAGGTTTTAACTTCTGAAATGTTTGCTTTTCCAAAAGCATGATTTAAAATGTGCATTACTGCCTTTTAAATTAGTAGGTTCTAGGGAGAGCGTTTGGTCATTTATGTTATTTTGAGATACTAACCTTGAAATGACTCTATTGAGATTTATAGCATTATTAGAGTTGTTTTCAACGAACTGAGCATGATATTCTAGATATTTCACTGTTGAATCATGTTAAGGATATTTGGCATTACATATTATAGGCATTATTTTAGCTGATCTTATATGATAATATCTGATGACATGATCACTTATACTGTGTGATGTACATGCAAGTTATTTGAGTTGATATCAATATTAAACTATCCGGTCTATCAGGTCCCAATATTCAGGAGAGCCCATCAATTTTGGTCTATTAGATCTCAGTATTCGTAAGGGCCATAGATTTAAATCTAACATATTCTGAGTATCTGTAAGGGCCCATATGATTTCGGTCTAGTAGATTAACTGTAAGGCCCCAAGGAATGGCTCGATTGGTCTAGTGGCTCTAACCTATAAGGGCCACAAATAGATTTATAATGTGGTTTAGCTGGTACCTGTCACCTGTGTGTTACATCTCTTATTTGTTGATTTTGTACTGTATCGAAACTATCAAAAAAGGGTAATTTGTTTAGCTGCTCTGATCAGAATTTCAATTCAAAATCTCATAATTGACAATCCATGTTAAAGAATGTTGCACAAATATATACAAGAATCAAGTTCTAAACAGATTTTTTAAAGAAACTAGGAATGCTAACAACAGGATTGCACAAACACTGGAAAATCGGGTCCTTTTGCTGAAGAACGGGAGACTATTTGATCCACGTAAGAAAAGTTGTTCCACGCGCAAAATGAAATCCTTGAAGAATTGGTATTAGGGCTAAATCTTATTCAATAAGTTATTCAAGTTCAAGACATGAAGATATTATCATAATTTAGCATATATAGAAATAGCTTTGAAATAGAAGAAAACAAAGAAAGGCCGATGCATATTGGAAACCAAGTCAAACTTGGATTAGATTCTTAGATTCTTGAACTTATTCTACAAAGATTGGGAGAACAGAAAACAATCATCCTGCTCGAATATAAAGCGTCACCTTTATGTTGGTGAAGACAACTACCTAATTAGAGATTATTCCAGAGGGTATTCAACTGAGAAAGAGTCAATAAGACCTATCAGTGTTAGTAACTATTTTAATAAGAATTTTTCCAAAATCAATAATACTAGACTTAATAATATATTGCATAACATTATCTCTGCGAATTCCAGAAAATTATTCATGAGATTAGAAGGAATAACTTTGAAGGTAGCACTGTGATTAAATTGGATATAGCTAAGACATATGATAGGGTTAATTGGAATTTTTTACTTCATGCTCCTAAGAAATTTGGCTTTTCTGATAAATACATTGACATGATTAGGAGATTAATCTCTAATATCTAGTATTATGTTATTATTATTGGGAATGCTTAAGCAAGGTGACACTCTATCCCCTTCTTTATTTATTCATAGGATAGAAGTCTTATCTATAATGCTTAAGCATCTGCCTCACATTTATCCATATAGGGGATTCAGCTTGCCCTATAATGATCCACACATTACTCATCTTACATGTGCAAATGATGTTATTATTTTATATCTAGTGGTAAGAGATCTCTAGAATTGGTTATGCATCACCTTCAAAACTATCAAAAGTGCTCTGGATAAAGGATCAATATCAACAAGAGCTGCTTCTTGATAAAACTCAAGGCTGTCAACATCATTCAGAGAGTTAAAAATGTAACTGGTTACAAATATTCTAACTTTTCTATTACTTATTTGGACTGTCCTTTATATGTTGGAAGATAGAGACTTGCTTTCTATAGTGATATGATATTCAAACTGATGAAAAAAATAACTAGATGGCAAGATAAACTTCTTTCTGTTGGGGATAGAGCTACTTTAATCAGGCATGTCTTACAATCTCAACATGTGTCACAAACCAAACCGGAAGGTCATGATGGGCACCCGGACCTCATTTGCCGGGTATCACTAGTCACATACTTACATCTACCCATAAACAAACACGGCCACAAGGGGTCGTCACCCAGTACCCTGCTGACACATAAACGTAGTAAACTGGAAAAGAGCTATGTAAAATCTTAACCAGAAAGCCCAACTTATATATACATACATACCAAGGCCGACAAGGCCATACATGACTACTATACATAGGATATCTGTCTACAAGCCTCTAAAGAGTACGTAACATAATAAGGGTCGGGACAGGAGCCCGCCATACCCATATATACATGCAAAAATTACCGTACCAAGATTAGACTAACACTCTGAAACGAGGGGAATGTTCAAATATCCGCTGAGTCAGCAACCTACTAATGCGGACCGTCGCCTTGCCTACGTGAACCTGCGAGCATGAAACACAGCGTTCCCCGAAAAAAGGGACGTCAGTACGACTGATGTACCGAGTATGTCAGGCATGAGAAATAGCATAACAGAGATACAAAAATAAACTGAAACAGAAACAGCCGACAAAAATAGCCGATAGCAACAGCCGAAAGAAATAGCCGATAGCAACAGCCGACATAAACAGCTGACATCAACTGCCGATAGCAACAGCTGACCAGTAGTGAATGCCTCTGAGGGTCCTAATATGCCTAAATGTCATACACAATGCAAATGCAGTCTTTCATATACATATGCGTATACAACGTCATCAAGTCTCTGTCGGCATCCTATCATATCGGCCTCTGTGGGTATAATATTTTTCGTGTATATCTGTACCAGTTGCAGGTGGTGTGCATATATAACCCCTTCCCTTATCCGATTCCCCATACATATATATAATGCATACATATAGTAGAGTATATAACTCCATTTGAGGTCAAGGACATACATGAATGTAATGCATGAATGATATGATAATTAAACATCCTGAGCAACATAATATCCTTGTACCTTACGCTAACATTATGAACATTAACATTTCCCCCATATACCTCAATAAGGATTTTGGAACATAATTAGACATGCTTTCAACATAGGAGTCAATAACAGGAATATCCTTGACTTCTAAGAGCAGAATGATTTATGGAGCAATATTACGGTTACGTTTCGTTACATGGAACATGCCAAAAGAAAGAAATAATTTGCCTTAACATACCTTCGTCAATCTATTGATAATACAACTCAAGTAGTCTGTATAGCACCTAACCTTAAGCACGAATGAACCACTCTGCTCTACATCGAGCATTTGAGAAACAAAAGGTTCATGTTTCTGCCAATACTTTTTTATCCGTAAACAACTTATTCCCAAAGTGAGAGTATGTATTTCCAAATGAAGGAATGAATTCCTAACACTAAATGTTGTTGAATGCTTTGTTACGTTTTCACATGAGAAGAGATTTTAACATTTAGAAATACAAATGAAATGGAGAAAGTCTACATTAACTAACGAAGGGTACTGTATAAGAATGATATACCTCTATAACAAAATTTATCAGTTTACACCCTTAATTATTAATCAATGTTTGGGAATTGAGCCTGAAGAAAGAAGTAGCACTACAGAAAGAGCAACAGAGAATAGGGATGAGATAATCGAATACCTCACTAGAGGTATAATGAAGAAATGGATCCCTCGATGTCCTGCTTCTAAGTTAACTGCATTATTCTCCACCCTCTATAAGATTGGCATTCACAGTTGGCTCACTTCACTAAATGAGTCAATTGTAACAACTGATCAAGCCTCACTGTTGTTCAAAATTGGAAAAATATTAAAAGTTGACTTAGGAAATATGATTTTCTATCAAGTAGCCAATTTGGCAGAGAAAGAGTCAACTTTAATCTTTCCCTTCCCCTCTCTGATCTACTAAATACTAACTACCCAAGGCTTTGATCCTAGAAGAGAGGATATTTTAAGGAAAGCTCCTGAGGTGTATTTAGTTAAGAAGCCAATTTTGAAAAGTAAAGAAAGAGTCATTGACCTTCCATGAAAAAAAGAAGCTAATAGTGAGAATGTTGTCAGAAATGTTGCACACATTCAGGGTAACACTGGTTCTGGACAGTCACCTCTGACAGCTGAATGGTTAGTTGGTCAAGTAGTCAAACTCAACTAACAAATATCAGAAGTTGATACTGCCAGAGATGCACTGGTTCAGGCCAGAGATAAGTTCTTGCTTTTGCTTTCTTCCCAAAAATGAGGAGATGATTTGCTGTAGGGGGAGCAAAGGGCTGAAAGTTCTGAAGGCAATGCTGCTGCTACTAAAGATATTGTTGCTGAAGAAATTGTTGTTGCTGCTATGCAAAGAGAAGAGGTTGTTGGAAGGAAAGTCTTGCTAACAAGGCTGAGGTTGAAGGTCGAAGCTGAAACTGCTATGTAGAGGGTCGAAGCTGAAGCTGAAGCTACCAGGCAGACGGAGAAGCAAGCTGAGTTTGTTATACAAAAGTAGAAAGCGGATGGAAGCTACTACTAATGCATGATAAGCTAGGGAGAGCAGGTTGATTTGCTATTTGACTGAGTTGGTTTGCTGAACAATGATCTTATTTGGGTGTTTTAATTAGCTGAAGTGTTAACAGATTGATTGTTGAGACATTGGTTTAAAAATTGACATTTGGGTATTTTCTTTTGTATATTGGATGATCTGTATATCAATGTATGTGCTAATATTGTGTTTAATTGTATGTCTTGGTATACACTGGTATACATATGTTTTGATTGTATGCCATCACAGGTTAAGGGGAGCATAACTATAATCATAGATGTTGGGACAACTTCTATGACATTGCCTTTAAGTCATTTGCACAGGTTATAATAGGTTTTGTTGAGAAATGAAAAAAAGGGGGAGAATGTAAATGTTGGGTTTGGTGTTGTGACATTCTACCCAACATATCATTTTAAATACTGATTTGAATTTCAGAAATGTTGGAACAAATGTCACAACATTCGGACCAACATTTTATGAAAAACTGTTTTGCCTTACTTCACGGAATGAAGCATTATTCGTGGGATTGTCACTACGAAGTAAAAGTGATTTGGCAAGATAAATAGGAGCTGATGAAAAATGTGGGAAGAACAAGTCAAAGTCGCTGCTATGCTTGAGGAACAAGTCCAAGAAGTTAGAGGATTTTGCTTCATGATCTTCTCCAACAAACCCTATCAGCTGCCCACTTTTCCCTCAACCTCCACAACCAATCCATGAGCTTTTCAAGGAAGACTCTCTACTATAAATAGAGAGGCTACAAGAGTGAATCGATATCCAGAAACAGATTGCAAAAATATCAAGAGAGCTCTCGGGAATTCATCTCAGAAAACTGGATCGCAAGTGTTGCTTGAGCGTGTCGACAACATTCTGTCCAACATTACAATTGCTTCTTAGATTCTAGATTTGTTATTTATTGAAGCAATTGTAATGAGATGTTGTCTATGTCTATTTAGGTAGATTTTTCAGGTAAAAGTCATCTGCGACTTCAACTTTTAATTCCATTCTATTTTCTATTGTAAAATTGTAAAGAAAGGAATTTGTAATTTTGTATATAAAATATATACAATACTTTCGGTCATTGACCGTCATAGGTTATATAACAAATATAACCTATGTAAATTTTAAACCTTTGTGTTCTTTATTTTTCCGTTGCATTTACACTTTAAAGTGTCTGTTTTATCGAAGTATTGTCACTGGTGTAGGATGACATTGTCGCCGACATTTGAAAACTGAATTGACATTCGAGTTAGCTTAATTCTAGTTTGTTTTTTTTATTCCATAGCCTACCCGGACCTACCAATACACACAAAAAAACAAATATGTGAAGGTCATATATAGTATATTTTTATCCCTCAGTATGCAATTATATTTGCTATCTTTGCCGTAATAGTTTTTTAGGTTAATCATATAAAAGGTTGACAAAAATCATGGAGGGAACTTCTTGGATGTCCCTGTACATGTTGATTGCAAGAATTAAATTTGACCAAGGGAATTAATTGTTATAATTTTTTAGTGGACAAAACATTTTAGGTAGGTTCGGTTTTGGGTTGGGTCCTTATTTGTTTTGTACACAAATATATACATCTCCAAACATTAACACTATTCCAACTTTTATACAACTTTTAAATTAATTGATAGAGCTGAAGTATTTAATAATTCTGTATTTACTAATTATACCCATAGCGTTATAGATAAAAATTACTCCATCTTGGAAGGTAATAAGCCGTAGATAAATAAAATGTGCTCCTTTGCTATAGCTTGACATGATGGTACTTAAGCGCTTGATCATATTAAGTGTATGGTAGTCTAAGACAGATTTAGAATTTTCAGAACAAGGATGCACCAGTAAAGAAAGGAGGGAAAATGAAGTATTAAGTAGAAATCGATTTCTATTCCTCTAGGTAAATAGCTAAACATTCAATCAAGTGCATGATTCAGTCTTTTTGGAGCATGTTGACCACTGGCCAGCATATAATAATAGATCAATGTTAGAGAATATGTACATAAAATACTTGGTTTGGTGGAGAGACCACGGATTCATGTGCACCACAATTTGATAATAAATCAGCCCCTGAATGATATCAGAACCAAGGTCATGAGTTCGATTTTCAAGAACAATATGTTTGTGGCAGATCGAGAGGGGCGGGACTAACATCCTACATATGGAGAGGTCCATGTGATGGGATCAGGGATGATCCGAGTTGAAGTCATGATCGAACATGATGCTTCTTTAATGGGTTTGATTAAAAGAATAAAGTTACTTGCTATCAACTACAGTTTTTGACAAGATGATAAACACTTAATTTTAACATGGATAAATTCAAGCATTAAAAAATGCAAATTTATATTAAATAAAATGAAAGTGAAACAACTAATAAAACCAAAACACTATTGCCGCCCTCATCCACCCCTATTTGTCCTTTGTTTTTTGTGCGACTCTTGAAATCTTGAAGTTGTCATGTATGTATATGCCTCACAAAGCTTATCCAACAGGAAATGTGCATCTTTAGAATCCAATATGTCTTTATGGAAATAAGCTTATAAATAATCTAAGTATTGTCCCTTCTGCTAAAAAACATATATATACTCAACACTTGAACAATATCTTTTTAAATCAGAAATCCATGTGATTTTAATATTTAGCCAGCAAGTACACGATTGATTAATAGTGCCAATAACAAAAATACAAAAGAGGACAGTCAAACTACGAGTGCCTTATATTGGCTTGACTAGAAAGCATCTTTCTATGTAGAGTCTGTTTGAAGGTCCTAGAGTGACTTGATTCCATTCATGCATGTTTTATTATCATAATTATTAAAAAATAATAAGAACTAATAACTTAACCTATAGGATTTTGGCCTAATTGCTCCAATGAACATGTTTTAAGTTTGTCACCTTTGGCTTTAACTCTTCGAAGATCGTTTTATCTTTAACTTTTGTTAGATAACATCTCTACCTAGAGATAAACAAATTCCCCCCCCCCCCCCCCACCCACTATGGACTTAAGTGCTAGTGGGAGTCAATTGAGTCTCACATCATTGAGACCAGGAAAAAAATGGTCTATCGTCTTTAAGGTCGATCTTCACCTCATGAGCTAGCTTTTGAGATTGAGTTAAACTCTATTATGATATTAGAGTCAGATCCATCACAATTCATTGTTCAATTGGTATTGGCCTCTCTTATTATATTGTCAATGATTCAGATGTCCAGTTTTGGATATGGAGTGGGGGCGGGGGGGTTGAGTCCCATATCAGTGGGATGATGAAAAATTATTTTTATGTATGGTCTAGGATATTCTTCACTGGATGAATTAGCTTTTGAGATTGAGTTAAGTCCAAAATTCATTCTTTATCAAGTATTATATATGTGTATTTTATTGAAATAAAAAAGTACTACATGTGTATTATTTATAGTTTACACTACTTTCCAAATTCCAACCATATTTGCTAAGGATATCTGACAGGCACAACCCAACTAAGTGGAGGTCCGTCCTAAATGAATTTTAATAGGAATCAAACAAACTTTAGTAATGAAGCGCGAGCACATATTGTACAAATTATCCAGGAATATGGACTTCAAATATGTACATACGAAATACACCTTTTTTCTAAATGTAAAGGAGACCATTCACACAATTCACTTTAGATCCAAGTTTATAGTATACCAATTTATTTCTGTTGTTCCATTGCATATCCATTACTTCGTGATAGCATAGTAGAAATTTTTTTCAGTCTAGTTGGAAAAAATACAAATGAAATTTATTTAAAATTCCATGATGCAATACATGATTCCAAGACATTAAAAGCACATGATATGCATCTAAAATAGTCTTCAATTATCTAAATACGAATATCGCTCACAACACTCATTGGAAGAGATTACTATGATTTAACCAACAAGACTAAGAAGTAAGCCGAAGCTAAGATTTTGAGTTTACAAGTTTTAGATTTTAGGAATCGCAACTAACTAAGTGAAAGAAATAATCCCTTCATTATTTTCATTGATAATGAGAGGTATATATACAAATATACAATTCCTAAATATGGACGATATAGGAAAATAATTCTACCTTTTCTATTCTAATTCTAATACTTTTTTCCTAGTACAAGACTAATATCATAATTACAATTATACATGAACTACAATTTGTTGAGTCTAAATCGGACCATGATACACACGGTCCTTTACACTCCCCGCAGTCATAGTGGGCGATTGACGTACGCTGAGACTGTCCCGAAAATCTTCAAATAGAACCAATGGAAGACCCTTAGTAAATATGTCTGCAATCTGGTATTGCGAAGGGACATGGAGGACGCGTAGTTGTCCACAAGATACCTTTTCTCGAACAAATTGTATGTCCATCTCGATATGTTTAGTGCGCTGATGTTGGACCGGATTTTCAGAAAGATAGACTACACTCACATTATCACAGTAGACCAAGGTAGCTTTCTGAATAGGATAATGTAGCTCTAGTAGAAGATTACGTAGCCAACATGACTCAGACACTACATTGGTTATCCCTCGATACTCAGCCTCCGCACTGGATCGTGATAAATTAGCCTGACGTTTAGCCGACCACGAGACCAAGTTATCCCTAAGGAACATACAATAATCAGATGTCAAATGTCTGGTATCTGGACAGTCACCCCAATCAACATCGGTATATAATACAAGAGTAGAGACGGAGGACGGATACAAATGCAATCCAAAATCAAGTGTGTCATGTATGTATCGTATAATGCGTTTGAGCGCATGCATGTACTCAATCTGTGGATCATGCATAAATAAACAGACTTGTTGTACTGCATAAGTAATAACTGGTCTCGTAAAAGTCAGTTACTGAAGAGCCCTTGCAAGACTACGATAATGGGTGGGGTCCTTGTATGGTGTGCTAGACGTAGCACTCAGCTTCGGTTTTGTATCAACCGGAGTAGAAGTAGACTTACAAGATGACATGTCAGCTCTCTCAATAATCTCTGTCGCATAATTCTTCTATGATAAAAAAAATAGACCACTTGCATGACGAGTGACTGCGATGCCCAAAAAATAGCTCAAAGGTCCCAAGTCTTTCATAGCAAATTCAGAACTGAGAAGGGTCTTGATAGACGTGCGTAGAAGATCTGATGAGGCAGTTAAGATAATATCATCAACATATAACAGAATGTATACCATAGAAGTACCACGCTGATAGATGAACAGAGAATGATCAAACCTACTGTGAGAAAACCCAGTAGTTGACACATGATCTGCAAACCTTTTATATCAAGCCTGTGGGGCCTACTTAAGCCCATACAAGTACTTTTTAAGCAAACAGACATGATGAGGATAATTTGGGTCCCTAAAACCCAAGGGTTGATGCATGTATACTGTCTCCTTAAGATCATTGTGTAAAAAAGTATTTTTCACATCCAGCTGGTGAATGGGCCATGCTTTCGAGAGAGCTAGACTAAGCACAGTGCGAATATAGCCGGTTTGACCACCGTACTAAATGTCTCTCCACAATCCATGCCAACCTGTTGTGTTTTACCATCACCTACAAGACGGGCCTTATGCCTCTCAAAAGAACCGTCAGAATTTTCTTTATGAGTAAAAATCCACATAGACTGAATAATATTAACACCAGGTGGACGGGACACCAACTCTCACGTCTTATTTTCAATAAGAACATTATATTCGTCATCCATGGCCAATTTCCAATTCGGGTCATGAAGGGCAGACACGGGGGTTATGTGGTAGGGGAGATTTAATGACATTAGAATTAAGATTAAAATGCCTTTTTGGTTTAAAAATACTCCATTGGCTACGAGTAACTAGTCGTTGACTCGGTGTGGAATTGGACGGGATCGGGGGATTTACCGGGGTAGAAGTGGACTAGCCAGCAAGCAGTGGGCCTGCTGGCCCAATAACTGACCGAGAAAATGAAGATGGAACAGTTCTGGAAGTGGGCCGTGATCCTAGATCATCACCGAAAAAAGGACTGGGCTGAGATCCAGGACCAAGGTCGAGACGAGTTGGGCCAGCAAGCAATGGACCTGCTTGCCGAATTGACGCTGAAATGGGATTTTGTGGGCCTGCTGGCGGATTTGGGTCATGGGACATCTCGGATAAATGGTGGAGAATATACGGTGAGATCCCATCATCCAAAGAATTATATGAACTAGACATCGAACTACGCAATTTAGCAAACGAAAATTGGATTTCATCAAAAATAACATGGCGACTAATTATAATTTTTTTAGAGGATAAATCAAAATATTTGTAACCATGATGATTAGATGGATAACCCAAAAACATACAAGCGATTGAACGAGCTTGAAGTTTGTTAATTGTAGTAGACGGGAAAAGTGGATAGCATAAACACTCAAACACCCTAAGATGAGAATACGAAGGATCTTTATTGTAAAGAATTTTAAGTGGGGATTGATATGCTAAATTGAGTACGGATGAATGTTCTAAAGTTTAAGAAAGTGGAAAAAACTTGAGACTTTTTGGATAAAGGAAAGGTCCACAAAAGTTAGAATAATCATCTAAGAAAAAGACATAATAGCGATGACCCAAAGAACTTAAAATGGGAGATGTCCACAAATCACTATGAATAATGTCAAACAGCATAAATGTACAAGAAATAGAGGCTACAAATGGTAATCGAACATGTTTTCCTAATGGAAAAGGACAAAGTGGAGTATTATGAGTACCCTTACAATCAATAAAATTATTTTTATGCATAGAAAAAATAATAGATGACCCCGGATGATCCAAACGTGCATGCCATAAGGAAGGAGCAAGAGCGGCAAACGTGGAAGGTGTGGCTTGACGTGTGGAAATAGTTTTGGTGGTGAGTGGATAAAGTTCTCCCCTACTATTGCATCTCATTATAGTTATCCCTGTCTTGAAATCCTTCACAAAGAATCCAAATGGGTCAAAATTAACAGACACCTAATTATGAATGGTGAATTTTCGGACAGACACCAATTTTTTAATTAAGTGAGGGGCATAAAGAACATTTTTTAAAATAAGAGGTGGATGTGGGGGAGATAAATTTGTGTGACCATAACCACGAATTGGAATTGAATGACCATTACCAACAGTTATACCACGATTGTTGCTCAGATTGAAATAAGACGAAAGAGTACCTGATGCGGATGTCATGTGAGAAGTGGCACCGGTGTCCATATACCAATTTATGTCCGGGATATTTAATCCGAGTGTATGCATTACGAGCTCAATATCCATAGGTATTGTGACCGAAGCTGGGCCCGCTGTAGTGAAGGCCTGCGGAGGTCGAGGCCCTAGCAGGCCAGCCTGTTGCCATGGCCCAGTAGGCTGAGAATTGGAACTGGAATGCTGGACCAGAAAACTAGGCCTGGAAGCATTTTGGAATTGGGCCCAGTTCCCAGGAATTGGTGACCCAACGGCCAATAGGCCCACGGCTGCTGCCAGTTGGTATGTGGCCCATTATTCCGACCACCATTATTTCTGCCACCACTGTTCCGATTTCTGGTACCGTCGACGCGGTTCTTGCCATTATTTTTAAGATTTTGATCCTTTTTGTCGCAACCGTTATTATGGTTTTGGCCAGAATAGTCAGAGAATGAGTGAGGATTCTCTGACGTGGCCATCATCATGACGGAATGTTCACCGATAGCCGCCTTTTTTGCCAAGTCGGCTTCTTCTAAAGTGAGCATGGAACGGGTTTGATAAAAAGGCTAAAGATGATTACTTTGGCGAAGCAGCGTCCCAACACCATTGTAGGCCTCGGATAGGCCTGCAACCATCTGAAGAACAAGACGATCATTAGTGACGGGCGCATCAACGTTTCTTAGTTGATCCGCCAATTCCTTCAGCCTTTTGCAATAGGCTGAGACGTTCGAAAAATCCTCCATGTTGACATGGGAAAATTCCTGCTCAAGAGTGACAGCACGGAAATTTTTGTTATCTTGGAAAATATCACACACCCTATTCCAAGTTCTCATCACTGTGGCGTCGGGTTCAATAATTGTCTGTAAGAGGTCTGTAGAGATAGTGGAATAAATTCACTGGAGAACGGTAGCATCAAGGGTTGTCCATAACGTAGGATTATCCTCGGGGGTAGGCACCTTCTCCGCGCCAGGTACCGAGGGGATTATGTGATGGAGGACTTGATGCTAACGTGCGTGAACTTTGAATAATTTCGCCCACGTCGCGTAGTGGACGTTTTCCAGTTCAAAAACAATAGGGATGTGGTTCTTGATGTTGGAAACTGTAAGGGCAGGATGAAACATGTACATAACGAAAGAACAATAGGTGAATGAGGGATTTGAAAGAAAAATTGGGAATATAGGAGGAGAAAAAATAGGCACGGAATCCGAGAGGAGGCATGGAAACCGAGAAAAGAAGGGGGAGCGAAAGTGTTGGAGAGAAGGTATTTTAGCCCTAGACTTCTAATACCATTAACGAAATAATTCCTTGATTATTTTCATTGATAATGAGAGGTATATATACAAATATACAATTCCTAAATATAGACAATATAGGAAAATAATTCTACCTTTCCTATTCTAATTCTAATACATTTTCCTAGTACAAGACTAATACCTTAATTACAATTACACATGAATTACAATTTGTTGAGTCCAAATCAGATCATGATACATACGTTCCTTTACTAAGTTCTTGATAATTATTTACACATATTAAGTAGACTTTAAAACATAAATACAAGGTTTGAACCTGTAGATGAAGTTGTAGCTCCGGCCCTACGAACAAGTAATTATAAAAGGCTTGATTATTTAGACTTTCAGAATGAATTTAATGTACGTATGCAGTAAAATTCGAGGAAGAAAGGATCAAAGCAAGTTGTTCAACGAAACTCCAAGTTGTTCTGAATGTTAACTCCATCTAAAGAAACCAAAATCACACTCGTTTGGGAGTGTATTATAGAAAATAATACATTCAGTAGTTTGGTATATTATTAATACCTTGTTTGGTATACTTTTTCATCTTATGTACAATTAATGCAAGCATTAGTTATACACCCTATGGGGTATTAACCTATGCATAGCAAACAATGATATTAGCAAGTAAGGTTTTTCAATGCATGCATAAGCATGACTAAAGACATAATCGCCCCTTAGAAGGTATTTTTGTTAACAAAACTTAAACAAATCATCAAATTAAATTAATTATTACGTAACATCTGGATCATTGCATTTTTTGTTTTATAAAATTACACTATTTGCGTCTAAAAAATATTGGAATAAACATATTCCAAGTTGTGCTAAAATTTGAATAGGTAAACCCATTTTTAGTTCTTTATGATTTTAGATTAGTACTATACTAATTCAGATGGAAATAAATAAAAATTACAGTAAATTTGGAAACAAAATTTAAAGTGATTAAAAATAGTAAAGGCAAGAACTTATTTCTAACATAATAATACAATTTGTTATTTGATTATTCACTAGTTATATGAAGAGTGTAGAGGGTATTTTGTAAACAAACATTCTTTTAGAAATTATGCAATGTTTTAATGCACCAAACCTAGAGGTGGATAAAAAATAATCTTTGATAGAGTGTATTAGTAATGTTAGTATTAGTAATATTGCATTAGTAATACTGATATTAGTTATTTAGGGATTATTTATTATGTCAAAAATATAGGCAATATTCAGCAGAGTTTAGAAATAATCAAGACTCAATAATACAAAAGATAAGACATGAGAGAGGACGAACACCTTTTCCTTACGTTATACATAAAAATATGAGGAGCTGAACGTTGTTTTCTAATATTAAATTCTTGTCATATTGTCACCTTTATCAGATTCTACTTAACTCGAATGTCTTCATTCTCATCAACTTGTGTGCATAATAAGAAATAGCCCCCAAAAAAAGTCTCATGTATAGCTGAATGACAAAAAAAAATGAGAAATTAAAATTCAGCTGGAGGCCTGCAGCGTGGGTTCGAATTCTGGTGGGAGCAATTTGCTCTTTTCTGGGGTAGGACCTTGTAGGTGATATCAGTTGTTCTGTTCTCAAACACTGGTCATTCATGCATATTTCGTGATTTACTGGTAGTAGTGCTGAAGGACCAAGACTACTATTTTCAGGAATAGTCTAGCGTAAGTCGAGAAGCTCTATATAAGAAAAAATAGCCCCAAAAGATATTATAATAGTAACAAAAGTTATGCTCCTACTACTTCTTGTTTCTTAGTCTACAAACAAGAATTATTCATTTTATGAGAGTACGGAATAGAGATATGATTAACAGTTTAACACTAGAAAATGAAAGTTAATAAGGTACTATTTTCAAAATAATGGGACAACCATGAGAGAGATATTAGATGTATTCAGTGAATGAGGTGACACTTTTTGATTGGGATGTGTAGGCATTAAACAACTTCTTAACTAAATTTGATTTAATTATTATATGTTTTTACTTAAGGAGTATTGAAATTCGAACTTATCTCTAGTGATTTGATGGTTTGTTTGTTTTTGTTATTAAATTACATAACCTTGATTTATGGTGCGTAATTCAAGTCAAATTTAAGTATGTATTTAATTTATATGTATTTTCACCGACAGTTATCGGTAATTAGTTAGCATTAAATATATATATATATATTAGTTTGAATTACAAGAACAACTTTAGGTGAACTAGGTGATAAACCTGCCAAGTGATCAGGCTCGGAAAGGCCCTGTGGGGGTCCGAGGGCATGGGTTGTATCTCACTTTCGAAAGAAAGTCTCGACGTGGCGGTGTACACCTAGCTCCATAGCTGGGCTAGTCACGGGCTAGAGGGCGACCGACCTACCGAATCGGAGACAGCCGAGAATGTTATGTAAAAAGGACCAAGGATGATCCTATCCTAAAGGAGAAGGAGGAGTAGGAGCTAGCTTTAGGATCGGAATCGAAGCGAAGAAATTCGTTCATGCCACGACGATCTATATGGTTGGGGTCTAGGGAGGAGGCTGGGCTAGCTGGGTCCTGGGCCCGGTAGATCGGTCCAGGTGTTAGTCCGTATTTCAGCACCGGCACGATTAGAAAATATTATTTTAATTAAGGGAAAGTCACCCCATTATTAAATAAGACCTACATTACTAAACATAAATATAACTACTTTTTCTTATTTACCAAATGTAGCAAGATTTTACATTTTGTAACAGATCTGGTAAAAAGCCAACCTGCGCAGCCCCCTTTCCCCTTTCCTTCTCCTTCTCCTTCACGGAAACAACCGATCTACCTTCACAAGGTAAGGATTAGGTTACGTACACACTCTAGACCCCATTTATGAAATTACACTAAATACATTGTTGTTGTTATTTAAGCATTACATGCATACAAGTTCTTATCGTAAAAATTATGCAGAACGAACATATTATGTACTTTGTCTTATATTAAAGCTTATTATTATTTTACATTACAAAAGAGATACCATAAAATAGTATAACTCCTACTTCAGTTTAAATTAAAGTATCGAGAATTAATTAAACTATATTGATATAGAAGAGAATTCGAGATGATTGAGATAATTTTGAAAAGCCTACTTTTAGTTATATCAAATAGAGTAATGAAAAAATTGATATAGTAGAAAAATTCTTTAAATAACTGACGCACTATTGACGGACTCGAAGCAAACTGGAGAAGTGTTGGCGCCAAGATATTTATCAATTGGGCATACATAAATGTGTAACTGTTATCGAATTGTGTCAATTTGATGAATTACAAGAATAATTTCTTTCAATGCCAATTTGTTTTTATTTTTTACACAAGAGTAGCTTCTAATTCTACAATTTACATATAACCTAAGACATCTAATTTCACATAGTATATCTCAAGCCTAGCAACACTTCACAAATCTAGTGTGTGGTTTCAAATTTAAGATTGACCAGTAATTATGTAGTCAATAAATATCCAAGTGTATACATAGGAATAATATATTGGGAGGCGACTTTGACTTAAGTTTTGTGTTTGTATTGATTGGGTTTTCAGTAGTTAATTTGCAAAGATTAAATCCAAGTGCAAAAGTTCAAAAGCTGCATTACAAATCAGACCATTATTTCTTTCACGTATCTCCTACCGTGTTGGCAACGGGGTACTGGACAATTTGACATTTCACAGCAAAGCATACATCTAGAATTAATATATATATATATATATATACATTTATAATAGGGAAATATAAAAAATATACAGACCAACACATTAATTTCCATTTAAGTAGTCATATTTTTAGTTTATACTCACATAATTAATTTTTTGTATAGTAGTGTTTTTACACCCTTATATACTATTACAATGTATCTGTTTTGTCTAAAAGTATATAATAGTGTACAAAAATATATCTACCTTGTATAAAAGTGTATTGACACGTAACTAGCTACGAAGACGAACTTTTTATGCGATTTTCAGTTGCAATTCTTGTTCAAAATCAGTCTAGATCTCCCATTCATGGGCAAATTATCGCTCCTCCCCCAAAAGAATCATATTGAGAGGTCCACTAGATAAAAGATCAGAAATTATTGAAGAAAAACAAGATCTTTCTTTTGTCCCGGACAATCGAAAAATAAAGAATGATTAATATATTCAAGATAATTACGTAAATATAATGCTTTCTGTATTCTATTTTATGTCTCTTTCTTATTACTCTCTCCGTCCCAATTTATGTGATATAATTTGACTTGGCATTAAGCTTAAAAAAGAAAAGAAGATTATTGAAGCTTGTGGTCTAAAACAAATCATAGATATTTGTGTAGCTGTAAATCATTTCTTTAAGAGTAAAAGAAGAAGTTTTAAGTTAAATTATTTTTGATGGATTCAACACAAGAATCTTCAAGTGTTCATAGTAGAAAGAAGAAGAATGAAGATGATGCAGGAGATTGAAAGAGATAAAGAAATGATTATAGAGAGAGAATATGTGTAATTGAATTCATATTGTGTAATCGTACAAAATGAGCTATTACAATGCTGTATGCTAATGATGAAAACTCAGCTCACTAACTCCCTCGTCATCCCTTTCAACTAACTCTAACAGCTTTCCTAATTACAGTTATTTAACTAACAAATGGACACCTTAACTAACGGAAGTTGTGAAATAACTGGTTTACCCTTGACTTATTTATTCTCAACACTTCCCCTCAAGCTAGGAAGGGGTAAAGATATTGCACATTCCTAGCTTTGTAATCAGATATGAATGTTGAGCCTTGTTCAGTCCTTCTGTGAGAACATCAGTAGGCTGATCTGCTGTAGGAATGTAGATAATTGAAATCATGCCTTGAATTATTTTATTCTTAATAAAATGACAATCAATTTCAATGTGTTTTGTCCTCTCATGAAACATTGGATTGACTGCAATTTGTAGGGCTGCTTTGATGTCACTATACATATCCACATGCAGTTTTACTTCACTTCCAATTTCCTTCATCAGTCCTAGAATCCATATCAATTCAGTTACTACACTTGCCAAACTTCTATATTCAGACTCAACTTAGCTTTTGGATATGGTAGTCTATTTCTTTGATTTCCAAGCTATCATAGACTCTTCAATTTTCAGCAAGTAACCAGTAACAGACCTCCTTGTTTGAGGGCCGGAGATCCAATCAACATCACAATAAGCCAATATTAGGATTGGGTACATTACGATGTGGATTGAATGTAGTAGTTGAGCCAAGATTAGGATTCATTCCTCGAATATATGTTCGAGAGAACACTCGGATTCTCACTGGACAATAGGCGTCGCGGCTCCATAGTGGAGCGCCGCGGCGCTAATGCAAATTTCCAGAAGCCAAAAGGCTATTGCCTCAGTGGCGCCGCGGCACTAATCAATAGCGCCACGACCCCCACCTATCCAGAAACAAAAAAAAAATCAGAGTTCAAAATGTTTAACCCAAGATTATTATTATACAATATATTATTTGATAAGTATACTGTTTATGTGCTAAATGTCAAAATGTTTGTCACTTACATTTCTAGAATAGTGTCCGCTATAACTGTCTCGGCAGGCGACGCCCAGTGTTTGATTAAACATTCTTCTATCATGCATATTGGGTTGACGGTTCCCAAACCATATGTGTTATTAGTTTTGCATGATGTTATGATGTCATAGTGGATATGGCATTAAAGAGTTGATCTTGGTTAGAACCCTGAATTAAAATATTTCCCAAAACTTTAAATACAAGTTTAAATTAAAACGCGTCGTCCATTATAATTATTAGAGTGCAAAATCCTTTTCGGCGATACGAGTATTAATGCCAAAGCATTTGCTCTAAGTCTACGAGGACCCAGACTCTTTCATAGATGTGTTTAACGTAAAACCAAATGATAAACTTTTGTGGGTATTTACACCAAAGTGTTTGCTCACAAAGGCCAAGTTTTCTTAGATACATAAACGCAGTCGTGTAATGGGGTTGACTTGCTTAGACAAATCTTGGCGCCAAAGTGTCGGACTAATCTAAGGACGCAAGATTAAATGTAATAATTTGATCAACCAAGAGTTGCGAATAAGTTTCGCAATTGATTTAGAACCTACCAAGATATGTTGTTGAAGTTATCATCCAAAGCAAACGCGGAGATAACATAGGCTTGGATCTTGTCCCATCATGACCTAAGTTAAAGTAGGTTCGTATTCTACCATGGGGTCGTAGAAGTATGTTAAAATAGTGGGAGAAAATTAAACAAAAGGCCTTGTTGATTAGCCTAAATGAGTGTGTATAATAGGAAATAGATTTTGAATTTCTTTTCCGGTCTATCTAATTCTTCAAATTATAAAAGATGTCGAGCTTGTCGTTGAAAATGTTGATTGAGATGAATAAACATACTGGACCGAACTACCTTGACTGGTTAAGGAATTTGTGAATAGTATTGAGACAGGAGAAAATTGAATACGTGTTGGACACAGTGTTCCCAACAGTCCTTGCGACACATTCTGAAGAATATGCCTTCTTTAACAAAGATACTTACCAGAAACATCTAGATGATGTCACTTCGGCACAATGCGTAATGTTGTCTTCCATGTCTATGGAACTTCAGAGACAGCACGAGAACATGGGGCCCAATGAAATGCTCGAACACCTGAAGAGTCTCTATGACTCTCAATCCCAGACAATGGAATATGAGTTGCTAACAACTCTTCAAGTGTAAGCTCAATGAAGGGGGACCGGTCTCATAGCATGTGCTAAAGATGATAGGACTGATAGAGAGGCTTGCTTCGATTGGAACGAAGCTTGAAAAGAATGTCGCTACCACACTCATCCTAAACTCTCTCCCTCGTTCCTTTGAGAACTTCATAGTGAACTTCAACATGAATGGAACGAAAGTGACTTTTCCGGAGCTGCACAACATGCTCAAGACCTTTGAGTCCTCCACTTCCAAAGGAAAAGTTGTGCTCATGGTGAGCTCTTCTAGCCGACTTAAGCCGAAAGGCAAGGATTGGCAGAAGAAGAAGGGCAAGGCAATCGCTGCACCCGCAGCTATGAAGCCCAGGGGAGGTGTGAAGAAGAAGGTGAACGCGACTAAGGATGAGTGTCTCAACTGCCATAGGAAGGGGCATTGGAAAAAGGACTGCACGGCACTATGAGGAGGAAAAGCACCAGGTGCTTCTGCCTTTGGTGGACAAGGTATGTACGTTATTGAAATAAATATGTTTATAAACAACTCTCATTCCTGGGTATTGGATACCGCTTGTGGCTCACACATTTGTACAAATGTGCAGGGGCTAACTGATAACAGGAAGGTTGGACCAAGAGAGGTAGACCTACACGTTGGAAATGGAGCACGAGTGGATGTTGAGCGCGTAGGGACATATAGATTAAATTTACCTTCCAATTATTGTTTAGTGTTGAATGATTATTTTTATGTTCCCTCATTAACGAGGAATATTATTTCTATCCCAGTGTTGGACATGGAGGGCTTTTCCTCGTATATTTTTAATGGCAGTCACGTACTGTCTTTTAATAATATTATATATGGAAGTGCTCCTCTTGTGGATGTATTATATACACTGAACTGTAGTCGAGAGATATACAATGTACAAAATAAACGAGCCAAGACAAGTAATAGAAACTCCACCTACCTATGGCACTGCAGACTTGGTCATATCAACGAATCAAGGATAGCAAGATTGAGGAAGTTAGACTACCTCGAATCATTTGACTTGGAGTATTATGGTAACTGTGAATCTTGCTTGAGAGGAAAGATGACCAATAAACCACTTTCTAGGAAAGTGTGCGAGCCAAGGAGGTGCTTGAGTTGGTCCATACTGATGTATGTGGGCCATTCTCGACTCAAGCTAAAAGAGGCTTCCCATACTTCATCACTTTTACTAACGACTTCACAAGGTATGGATATGTGTATCTTATGAGACACAAATCCGAGGCTTTTGAGAAGTTCAAGGAGTACAAGTCGGAAGTGGAGAAGCAACTTGCAACAAGTATCAAGACCCTTCGATCGGATCGAGGAGGTGAATACTTGAGCAAGGATTTTCTAGATTACTTAAAGCTACATGGAGTCCAATCTGAATGGACACCTCCAGGAACGCCATAGATGAATGGTGTTTTCGAAAGGAGAAACCGAACCTTATTAGATATGGTTAGATCCATGATGAGCTCCTCAGCTCTACCGACATACCTTTGGGGACATGCTATACAAACCTCTATATATATATTCTGAACAAGGTTCCCTCCAAGTCAGTAGAAAAGACACCATATCAGATATGGTATGGCAAGAAGCCAGCTCTTAAACATATGAGACCCTGGGGGTACCCTGCATATGTCAAGAAGATGCTCACTGACAAGTTGGAATCTAAAAGTGAGAAATGTTACTTCGTGGGGTATCCAAAGGAAACTAAGGGATACTACTTCTAACATCATGGAGAACATAAGGTCATTGTTTCCAGGAACACAATTTTCTTTGAAGAAGAATATGTCTACAAGGAACATAGCTGCACAGAGATAGAACTTGAAGAAATTCAAGAACCACAAGATAACACAGAAAATGAACCCTTATCGAATGACCTAAACAAGGATTCAGTGGGAGTATCTGGTAAAGATTGGGTACTTAGAGTACGCCCTTCAGCCAGTGGAAGTGTTGTGAGAGATAGTGCAGAAATGCAAGGCTCTCATACATAACCAATGGAAGATGATACAATAGTTGTACATCATTCCATACAGGAAATACATGAAAATGACATTCCTGAAAGCTCTCAAGGTGATGGATTGTCCAACACACAAAGAACTTCTCACAGTCAGAATACAACGAACACTGAAATGCAGAATACTCAACTTCGTAGGACTACTAGGACTCATCGTCCACCTGAAAGACTTAATCTCCTTGTTGAAACACACAATGAGATAGATATTCCTGATTACGATGAACCTACAACCTACAGCGAAGCTATGTTAGACATTGATTCGCAGAGATGGCAAGAAGCCATGAAATCTGAGATAGACTCGATGTACATAAATCAAGTTTGGAACTTGGTTGATTTGCCAACAGGGGTTAGACCCATAGGATGTAAATGGGTCTTCAAGAAGAAGATTGATTCATGTGGCAAGATACAGACTTATAAAGCAAGACTGGTGGCTAAAGGTTATAATCAATGGCCTGGGGTCAATTATGATGAGACCTTTTCACCTGTTGCTAAGATTAAGTCCATTCGGATTTTACTTGCAATAGTTGTATATTATGAATATGACATTTGGCAGATGGACGTCAAAAATGCATTACTCAATGGTAATCTTGTTGAGGAAGTGTATATGAAACAACCTGAGGGTTTTCCAATTGAGTCCAAACCAAATGTCGTATGCAAGCTACAAAAGTCCATTTATGGGCTTAAGCAAGCCTCGAAGAGTTGGAATATTTTCTTTGACAAGGCTATCAAATCGTTTGATTTCGTCAGAAGCAAAGAAGATCCATGTGTTTATAGTAAACACAAGGATGGGAGTATTGGCTTCATTATCATATATGTAGATGACATATTAATAATGGGAGACAATAAGACTCTCCTGCAGTCAGTAAAAGAGTGGTTGTCCAGTACCTTCATGATGAAGGATTTAGGTGAAGCCTACTACATTCTGGGGATTAGGATCTATAGAGATAGACCTACCAGATTTTTTGGGCTGTCACAGTTAGTCTACATAGACAAAGTGCTTAGACGTTTTTCTATGGAAAATTCCAAAAAAGGCGGTCTACCTATGGGACAAGGCATCAAGTTATCTAAGAAGGATAGTCTTTCTAATTCTATAGAACTTGAACGCATGAAAAGGATCCCATATGCTTCGGCTATAGGATCGATCATGTATGCCATGACCTGTACTAGGCCAGATGTGGCATTTGCACTTAGTATGACTTGCAAGTTCCAGCAGAATCCTAGGGAAGAACACTGAAAAGCAGCCAAGAGTATTCTTAAGTATCTTAGACGAACTAAATAATATTTCTTAGTCTATGGTGGACAAGAGAAGTTGGTATGTACCGGGTACACTGATGCTAGTTTCCAGACAGATGTTGATGACTACAAATCTCAATCAGGTTACACATACATTTTCAATGGTGGAGCAGTGAGTTGGAAAAGTTTCAAACAAGCCACAACTGCTGACTCGATAACAGAAGTTGAGTACATTGCTGGATCAAAAGCTGGTAAAGAAGTTGTCGCGATACATGAGTTCCTGAAGGAACTAGGGGTTGTTCCAAGTGCCACTTGTCCAATAACGGTTTATTGCGATAACACTAGTGCGATTGCGCAAGCTAAGGAACCAAGATCACCCAACAGAAACAAGCATGTACCAATGAAGTACCACATACTCAGGGAGATGGTGGAGACTGAAGAGATTAGATTAGACTATGTTCCCACATACGATAATCTAGCTGACCCATTCACTAAACCATTAAGCCTAGTCAAGCATAATGGTCATTTTGAGAATATGGGCATTAGATATGTTGGAGATTGGTTGTACGCCAAGTGGGAGATTGAAAGTATATTTATGTCCTAGAGACAATCTATATTAGGACAAATGTACTTTATACACATTTATATTATTATTAATGGAGATTAATATTTTGGCATTTGCAATTATTAAATTATTATTTGATTGTTTGTAATTATTCATTAATGTGCATCCTTTGAGCTTACGTTGTCACTAATAAAGTGAGATATTTTATGATAGAGCGTAACTCTTAAAATAGCCTCGACTAATGATCATCGAGAATGGGATATCGATGATATATGATAAGTCGACATATGGTCTGCATCACATCCTTAGAGGATGTAGTATGTCTCATCTGCTACGAGTAATGGTTACTCGTGATGGACACATGGATACTTTGGAAGTATTGGTATACCCTGCTGATATACTGTTTGTTATACTTGTCTAACATATGATCAGCGTGTGGGAGATAGAAGTCCTTAGACTTGAGGTCAATACGCGCCTTATCTACAAAGTAATGTACTTTTATCCCGTCCTAAGCTCAAATGCCTTGTAGGTTGAGATACGGCTTGTATTGGATATATTACGATATGGATTAAATGTGGTAGTTGAGCCAAGATTAGGATTCATTCCTCGAATATATGTTCGAGAGAACACTCGGATTCTCAGTGATATTAGGTTGACTAAGTCATTGGCCAACGCAATAGACATATTTAGAATATGGTCTAGTCGTCGACTAATATAGATAAGATACAATGATTAAGCCATTTGGATAGACACTTGATAAATCCTAAGCTTGATTGGGTGTGTCGTGAATGAAAGGATTTTATCTTACCACATAAAGGTTAAGTTTACTGGATTCGCGTAAACGTACTTCACATATTGAGTTCGTCTTCCGGCGCCGTCTAGGAGTTCCGTGTAGACCTTTATTTGATTAATGTCACTATGAGAAGGCCTATAGGGTCACACTATGTCGATTGTCCGTTTCGATCTAAGGATGTATTGAGAGAGTAATTAAAATGTTCGATTTGGAATCTAGACATTTAAATGAATAATGATTACAATAATTAAGTCAAAATTGGATTTTGGATTTAATTAAGAATGCACGAAAATTAAATCGAGGCAGTGCAACTGCACGTCAAGCGCTGCGGTACCCATACCCTAGGGCCGCGACGCCTCTGCGTCGATTTTGGTCCAGGCCCAAGGTCAAACCCTAATCCGGTTTTTTGACATAATTTTCAACTATAAATAGAGGCATTCATTTTCATTATTCTACACCAATTTTCAGCATAACATTTAAGCCTTAGAGACTTAGAATCAAAACTCTCTCGAACCTCTGCCGGATTTCCTAGCTATCCGAAGGAGAAAATACATTGAGGCTTGGAGCTTGCAATTGGAAAGGTAATCGCGTGTGCACCTAACAGTAGAAAAAGACTCCAGATTTTCCAACTTGTAAGTATATGTTTTATATTACAAGTTCCATTGTTGTATAACCGTACCAGAACTATTGTTGGGGTAAGTAAGAATCAAAACTTTTAAACTTCCGATGTGCCTTACTTATATGTTTTGTACCCAACAAATTCCTACATTTAGCTTATACACACTTTAGACTCACTTGGACATTTTTTTGATGCACACTTGGGACTTAAGTACACCTTACTTGCTCTCACTTCTTGAGAACTTCTTACTCACTTGATTACAACTCAAATAGACCACCTCTATTTATAGGTGGTGATGGAAAAATCTAGTTAGGAAACTTAATTACTACTCTATTCTAGAATATTTCTCGCTACCTTTTTCTAGAATCACTCTTCTATTTATTTCTAAAGTTATTCTTTCTAGACTCCATTATAGAACTTTCATCCTAAAGTTCTTGAACATTCTAAATTGATTATCCATTGTCTTGGATATTAAGTTGATGATGACTTTTAACATGTTGGAGGTCCCTTGGAATGTAGCAATGGTGCTGAATAGCATAAACTTGCTGATAAGGAATAAGAAAGTGAGAGTCACTGATGTGCTGAGGGAAAGTGCAGACGATTTCACCAACCTAGCTTTTGATTTTGTAGGTACTTTACAGTTCAATTCTCTTTAGGAAATAACTATAATAGGAAGGAAGATTCTAAATCTAGACAAGAGTCACACACCAAATATCAGGTCCAGGACCATCAAGATAAGATAACTGATCAAAAGACCATAAAATCAACATCTACAATAGGTGCAAAAGATTCAGAGAAGCAAGTTTCTAAATGAAGTTAAGGCATCAGTTAGTAGAGCTGTGGAAAATAAAATGTGATCATATTGAGTTATCTCTAGAGTTCTTTTAATGGTGGTATTAACATTCTTGATGTTCATTTTGTTAGAAGGACTCCATTGATGACAAAATGTGAGGTGCATTGTATTTGGAAGCTAACTGATATTTCAACAGATCCTAGCATGGATATCAGAAGCTGAGAAAGATTTTGTAGGATGAATTCACATTACTTGAAGAATTTCCAGTTGATTTGTTTGTGATGGCACTTGGTGAAAGCTTTATAGTGTCTTTCAGTGACAACATACCAACATAGATGAATTCCTCCAGATTTCTCTTTCATGAGCTTCTATCATTTGTATTGTTGTATTCTTCTTTGAGGAATTTCCAACGAGGGAAAAACTTTATGCCCCCCACCCCGGCTACCCCAACCACCTGGAAATTTCTAGTAATCTCTAGTGACTTGTTGGCACATAAAAGAAGAGACCCTGGTGGGAACAATTTGCTCTCTTCTGGGGTAGGACCTTGTAGGTGATATCAATTGCTCTGTTCTCAAACCGTGGTCATTCAGGCACATCCCGCAATTTACTGGTAGTAGTGCTGAGGGACCGAGACTACTATCTTCAGGAATAGTATGGTGTAAGCCGGAAAGCTGGATATAAAAAAAACAAAAGACCCGCTATCAAACACATGTCCTCCTGGAACAATACGGATCCAACGTGGCACAATTTATTAACCTGTAAATGATACGTCCCTGATTTTTTTATACTCTCTCCCTTTTATAATAAGTGGGGTTTTAAACTCATGCACATCCCTTAAGAAATTGATTACTTCTAAAAAATTATGAGTGTTTTTACTTACTCACCCCTAATTAATGCCTATAAAAGGAAATACATTTAATAATTATTGATTAAGTAAATAAGAGTATTTTTTTTATAGAAACCGTATATATCACGGACAAACCAACGAATTGTGTATATTTAGGTTACTTACCATATTTTGTAGAATTCTTATACAAGTGTAATTAGGATATTAGTATTATAGTAGGAATATGATTTTTCATATTTAGAGATTGTATATTGTATATTGTATATATAGACCTCTTCATTAATCAAAATAATCAAGAGGTAATACTCTTTCATAGTGTCAGAAGTCTAGGGCTAAAATATCTTCTCCACAACAAGCTTTCTCTGCCCGTTTCTGTCCTCGGAATCCGAGCCTTTTCTGTCCTCGGAATTCGTGCCCTTCCCTCCCCTATTTCCAAATTCTCTTCCAAATCCCTGATTCTCCTCTTGTTCTTTCGTCATGTCTACCTCAAAGAACACGTTTCATCCTACCCTTACAGTCTCCAATATCAAAAATTACATCCCTATTGTTCTTGAGATGGAAAACGTCCAATACGTGATGTAGGGGGAATTATTTAAAGTTCACGCACGCCCGCATCAAGTCCTTCATCACACCATCCCCTCGGTAACAGGAAATGAGAAAGTGCCTACCCCCGAGGATGACCCTACGTTATGGATGACTCTTGATGCTACAGTTCTCCAGTGGATTTATTCCACTATCTCTACGGATCTCTTGCAGACAATTATTGAACCCGACACTACGATGATGAAAACTTGGAATAGGGTGTGTGATATCTTCTAAGATAACAAAAATTCTCATGCCGTCACTCTTGAACAGGAATTTTCCCATGTCAATATGGAGGATTTTCTGAATGTCTCAGCCTATTGTAAAGGCTGAAGGAATTGGCGGATAAACTCAAAAACGTTGGTGCGCCCGTCACAAATGATTGTCTTGTTCTTCAGATGCTTGCAGGCCTATCAGAGGCTTATAATGGCGTTGGGACACTTCTTCGTCAAAATAATCCACTTTCTCCGTTCTACCAGACCCATTATAGGCTCACGTTAGAAGAGGTCAGTTTGGCCAAAAAGGCAGCTACCAGAGCTAATTCCGTCATGATGATGGCCACATTTGATGACCCTCACTCGTTCTCGGATAATTCTAGCCAAAACCATAACAACGGTGGCGGAAAAAAGGGTCAAAATCAAAAAAATAATGGCAAGAATCGCGGCTGCGGCCGTGGCAGTGGCATTGATCAAAACAGTGGCGACAGTGGTGGTGACAGTGGCGGTGGTCGGAACAGTGGGTCGCAGCCGTGGGGCTGGGTCAGCGGCCAGTGGCCCAACTCACCTTACCTCTCGTCGAATTTTACAGGATATTGGGCCCAATTCCAGAATATAACCAGGCCCAGTTTTTTCGATCCAGAATGCACGACTTGCTGGGCCGTGGCAGTAGGCCTTCGCTGTTGTGGGCTCAGCGGAAGTTCTGACGCCCACAGATATTAAGACCGCGATGCATACATTTGGATTAAATCCCCCGGACCCAAATTTGTATATGAACACTGGTGTCATTTCTCACATGACATCCGCACCAGGTAATCTCTCGTCTTATTTCAATTTGAGCATAATCATACCATAATTGTTGGTAATAGCAATTCAATTCCAATTCGTGGTTATCGTCACACAAATTTGTTGAGGGGTAGCCAATGTGGTGTCTGAATCATGTTGGCTACGTAATCTTCTTTCAGAGCTTCACTTTCCTATTCAGAAAGCTACCTTGGTCTACTATAACAATGTTAGTGCAGCCTATCTCTCTGGGAATCATGTCCAACATCAGCGCACTAAACATATCGAGATGAAAAAAATCAACTACAAAAATTATAATCAACTTTTGGAAAAAAAATAAAGGAAGATTATGTAATCAATTGAGTACAAAAAATATCAATCAAAAAAGACAATCCGATAAACTAAGTTCCCATTATGTGCGGGGTCCGAAAAAGGATCGAATCACAAGCCAAAGAATATCATCCAATCTAACGGTAATCTAATCTACCCTTAAGTTGGCCAGTGGCACACAGTCCGTTGATGAGCAGAACATCTCACATCCAACGGACAGGCTTGTGCCACGTCAGTTATTCAAAAGTCTACTTCACGTGGCATGCAATAAGGGGAGCTTATATCCGGGGTAGGTATTAACCCCCTAGATTTCCAGAAACTTCTAATGAATTCGTGGCTTACAACAGAAGAGCCCCCACAATCAAACACGTGTCCTCCTGGAACCACCACTTATCCAACGTGGCACTATTAATTTACCTGTTAAGGATACGCCTCTGATTTTTCTTATTATTTTATTTCACCACTTACAATTAATTCAATTTCTTAAAACCACGTCCTTGGTAGCTTCCAGTCACTTCTAGAACAAAAGTTCTCTTTGGATTTGTGAATTTCTATGAAGCAATGAGTGAAAATGGTGGAAGAGAAGTGGAAGATGAAAAAATGGAAGAAATGAATGATGAGAGAGTTATAAGGTGTTAGTGTGGAAAAGTACTAAAGGGCAAGTGCAGTCCTGTGCAAAAAGCATTTTGCGTTAGCGGATCGGGGGAAAAGCTGCACCGCAAGGGTGTGATGTAGATAGTTTAATCTAATGCAAGTAACGTGTTAGTGGCTGCTATTTGACAAGTACTATTTTCTGATTCTTATTAACGAATGTTGTAGTTAGTTTGACTCAAATCTTATCAATTCAGACGTGAATTTTTCCTCATATTAATGTAGTTGATTAAAAAAAAAAAGAGCCAATTGCGAAGATTAGACTCTTAACTAGGGGTGGCAGATGGGCCGTTTGGGCTGAAGTTGGGTGGGTCAAGATGGGTTAAATAATTGATCATAACTCAACTTGCTTAACTTGACTGATTAATTTTACAAATTTCAAACTTACTTTCTTTAATGTTATTTTATTTTGTATGATATTTTATTTTGCATATTTTTATTTTTAAAATAAGAATAATATTTTTAAGAATTTTTTCATTTTTTATAAAAGCAAAATAAATATATAAAATAATGGGTGAGAGGGTAGGGGTAGTGGGGAGGTGGGAGGCGAGGGGGGGGGGGAGCTGGGTAATGGGGTAAGAAAAGTTTCTCATTCTTATAAAAAAATTATATAAGTAAAATAAATATATAAAGTAAAAACTACGGGTGGGGATGAAGTAATCAAATTTTTCTCATTTTTAATAAAAAATTTATAAAAGTAAAATAAATAGATAAAATAGAAAATTTGGTGGTGGGGTGGGAGGGCGGGTAGTGGGGGGGGAGGGTTCGGTGATGGGGTACGAAAAAATTCTCATTTTTAACAAAATTATATATATATAAGTAAAATAAATATATAAAATAAAAACTTCGGGGTGGTGTGGGAAGGCAGGGGGTAAGAAAAAATTTCATATTTTTATAATTATTTTATAAAAGTAAAAAAAATATGAAATAAAAATTTGAAGATGGGGTGGAGAGGGGTAGGGGCGGAGGAGGTAAGAAAAAATTTCATAGTTTTTATAAAAAAAAAAATTATAAAAGTAAAAAAATATATGAAATAGAAATTTGAGGATGTGGGTAGGGCATGGGGTGGGGGTGGGGGTGGAGGGGGAGGTAAGAAAAAAATTCATATTTTTAATAATTTTTTATAAAAGTAACAAAAAATATGAAATAGAAATTTGAGGATGGGGTGGAGGGCGTAGGTGGGATTAGGGCGGTAGGGGAAGGTAAGAAAAAAAATATTATTTTTTATAAAAGTAAAAAAAAATATGAAATAGAAATTTGAGGATGGGGGATAGGGTAATATTTTTTATAAATTGTTTATAAAAGTAAAAAAATATAAAATATAAATTTGAGAATGAGGGGGTAGGGAGGGAGGTGTGGTAGGGTGGTAGAAGTGGGTAGGGGTGGTAGGGGTGCGGTGGACTAGGCAAGGTAGGGGGAAGAGATATGAAGGTGGTTCAGTGCTTGGGTGGGGGTTGATGTAGGGGAGGGGTAGGGTGGATGGATAGTGTAGTGGATGGTTAGGGTGCGTTGGTTATTTTTATTGTTTCGAAATAATAAAGAAAATTTTAAAATAATTATTTATAAATAAAAATCTTAATCTAGAGTGGAGCTCTAATCGTTAAAATTGAATATTTTCGTGGTCAAGTTTGGGCATCATCATGGGTTCATTTGGGTTGTTGATTTATGATAAGTCAACTTGGACTAGCCCAAACCAACCCATCATCAAAATCAATCTTGCCCAAACTCATGAAACCTTGGGCGGGTTGAACGGATCATTTGAATTTGAGCTAATTGTGTCACCCCTACTCTTGACTATGCGTATCTTTATTTTATTTGTTAGAGTTTCACATTGGTTTACGGTATAAGGCATACAGCAGTGGAAGATAAACAGTCGCCAAGGAAAAGCTTGAACTAAGAAGAAGTAGTAATTGGCCGATTCCCGATATCAGGGCAGAGTTTTTGGTAGATTCTGGCCAAAATCAAATATTATTTTATACTATGAGAAATTTTGTTACATTTCTGAAGTTAGAATTAGGAGTCCTAAAATCTTAATGAAAAGGAGCTTAGCATCCATGTATCCAAGAGGTAGAAAACGACCTCTATGGCGGGTTTACTAGGTAGGTGTGATTCAATTAGATTCTATCCCATCCTATGGTCAACTTCTCAGCTACTTGTGGGTGTGGTGTGCAGCTCTACACCTTTTCCTATGTATAATCAGGGAATTGTTCATTAGTTTAGGGTATGAGTTGTTGTCTAATTATATAGTCTTGCTCAATTTGTTATTGAATTATGTCAACAACAATAACATACCTAATATAATCCCACAAGTGTATACTCTCATAAATGAGGCTGAGATGATAGGATGTACGCAGACCTTATCCCCTACCTTTGTGGGGTAGAGTGTGGGTGAATTATGTCAAATGTCAATTTTGTTAATGGGGTATCATAGTTAGACTCATCTTTTATTCTTGATTTACCTTATGTTGAGCCCTCATCTTCTGTTGTCCGTGGGTGAATTATGTCAAATGTCAATTTTGTTAATGGGGTATCATAGTTAGACTCATCTTTTATTCTTGATTTACCTTATGTTGAGCCCTCATCTTCTGTTGTCCACACATTAGTTGTCCATCCTTAGGGTTGGGGTGTTGTCACACTTTGGTTGAGGATATGAGTTGTCTCTTTATATGGTACTGAACAAATCTCACCTCGTGAACTACATTTTAGAATTGAGATAGATAATTATCGACTTCCTTCACATTACTCTTTATATTAGAGTCTTAAATCTTCCTTCTATCCTTACATAGTGGGTAAGGCTGACAATTTCACCCTAACCCGATGGATATCCGATCCACCCAACCCGATGGACGAAAAACTGACAAAACATGGATTTTAATCGGGTGACGGATTGGGTGGACATACATCCAACCCACCACCCGATCCACCACCCGACCCATCCATCTACCCGTTTATAAATTAGTTATTTTTTGTGTAGTTCAGTGATAACATACCCCTGACTCATGTCGTTACTAGTACTTGATTTTATTTCCAATAGTTGTCTTTATTTTTCTAAAGTGAATGGAAATTCTTTTTCAATTTCAACATGACAATAACGATGATTCTTAATATAAAAAATGTTATTTTTGTACTACGTTATACATAATTGACATTTTCTATGTTAAACATCACTCTATATATGACTATAATTGTTAGCAATATAATAGGTTGAGGAATATTACAATGGTATCAAGATCAAATTATAATGGTAAAGCAAGATAGTATGAAAACTGAAAAATAAACCAAAAGTACCAAACTGATTGTGCTATAATTTTCATCCGCGAAGCACCCGATTCACCCGTGAATGATGGGTGGATCGGATGTGGATGAAGAAAAAATAGGGTGATGGATGGGTCGGGTGGTGGATGGATGGTTGGCAGGTGGAGGCGGATTGAGCTTCACCCTATCCACCTCTGATCCATTACGAGCCCTAATAGTGGGCCATACGATGTTGAGAAAAAAATTTCTACTATGAACTGTAGAGACCATCATTTCTTGCATTACTCCTGACCATATAGGCAGAATATATAGTTTACCTTTTGACTTTGAGGTGAAATCCATGTCACATATCACATTGAAAGAAATAATTCCTTGATTATTTTTATTAATTGAAAGAGTATATATACAATTTATATATTTCCATAATACGAGAATCATATTCCTATTATACTCCTAAAACTTTATTCTACTTGGACACTAACTATACAATTATGGTAATACAAATATTATGGTAAGTGTACAATATTAATTACATCACAACATTACCTAAACTATGATACTAAAATATTACCTAAACAATACACGGTCAAACAGTAAAACCTAGAACCAATATACATAGGATATACACGTGTATATCGTGTATATCCGATGTATATTTAACACACACCCGCAGTCATAGCGGACGATCTTCGAACGCTGAGATTGTCCCTAAAATCTTCAAAAAGGACCGAGGGAAGACCCTTTGTAAAGATGTCGGCAATTTGATACCTTGACGGGACATGGCAGACGTGTATCTGACCACGAGCAACCTTTTCGCGAACAAAGTGAATGTCCATCTCGATATGTTTAGTGCGCCGGTGCTGAATCGGATTACCAGAAAGGTAGATAGCAGTAACATTATCGCAATAAACCAATGTTACTTCCTGAATAGGACAATGAAGGTCCAACAGCAAATTACTTAACCAACATGATTCCGAGACCACATTAGCTACCCCTTGATACTCGGCCTCGGCACTGGATCGGGACAAAGTCGACTGACGTTTCACAGACCATGAGATCAAGTTATTGCCAAAAAACATACAATAGCCCGACGTAGATCGTCTGGTGTCTGGACAACCACCACAATTAGCATCTGTATACGAGACAAGTGTGGACGTCGAGGAATGATATAAATGCAAGCCATAATCAAGTGTACCCTGAATATATCGAATGATGCGTTTGAGCGCATTCATGAGCTCAACCCTGGGATCATGCATAAACAAACACACATGTTGTACGACATATGTAATATTTGGTCTTGTGAATATAAGATACTGAAGGGGGGGCCCTGCAAGCCTGCGATAGCGGGTCGGGTCCTCGTATGGTGCGCCGGCTGCAACCCCCAATTTGGGTTTAGTATCAACTGGAGTGGAAGTGGACTTACATGATGATATCCCAGCCCTCTCAATGATCACGGCTGCATACTTCCTTTGTGATAAGAACAATCCACCTGTATGAAGAGTGACCGTAATCCCCAAAAAATAACTCAAAGGCCCCAAGTCTTTCATATCAAACTCAGAACTGAGCATTGTCATGATAGACTGGCATAAGGCATCGGAAGAGGCAGTCAAGATAATATCATCCACATATAATAGTATATAAGCCAAGGACGAACCACGACGATATATGAACAAGGAATTATCCGACCTACTGTGAGTAAACCCAATAGTCGAAACATAGTCGGCAAACCTTTTATAACAGGCCCGTGGAGACTGCTTAAGCACATATAAGGACTTCTTCAACAAACAAACATGATGAGGATATTTGGGGTCCCTAAACCCCAAAGGTTGATGCATATACATTGTTTCCTTGAGATCACCATGTAAGAAAGCATTCTTCACATCTAACTGATAGATGGGCCATGCTTTCGAAAGAGTCAAGTTGAGTACAGTGCGAATAGTAGTCGGCTTGACCACCAGACTAAACGTCTCCCCACAATCCACACCAACTTACTGAGTCTTACCATCACCCACAAGTCGAGCTTTATGCCTTGCAAACGAACCGTCTGAATTGTCCTTATGATAAAAAAATCCACATAGACCTAATAATATTAACACCAGATGGATGGGGCACCAACTCCCACGTCTTATTATCAATAAGAGCATTATATTCATCGGTCATAGCAATTTTCCAATTCAGGTCATTTAATGCAGACATAGGATTATGGGGTAAGGGTGATTTAAGAACATTAGAATTTAAATTAAAATGCCTTTTTGATTTAAAAATACCCCCGTTGACTACGAGTGATCGGTCTATGACTCAGGGAAGAATTGGGCGGATGTTGGGAATTTTCTGGACACGAGACGGACTGGCCAGCAGGCAGTGGGCCTGCTGGCCCAATTCGGTAACTGGAAACAGTAGCAGACACAGGGACTAGATCACGGGCAGAAGTAGAAACTGGGCCTGAACTGGGTTGGGGAGGCGGCCCAGCTACTGGACCGACGTTATTGGACCGTGATGTTACTGGAGAACCAGTGGGCAGTGGGCCCGCTGGCGGATTTTGGGTGCGGGATACGTCCGTAAAATGGTGAATAATATACGGGGATATGTCATCATCCAAAAAATTATACGAACTAGGCACGGGATTACTAACCTTAGCAAACGAAAATTGAGATTGATCAAAAATTATATGGCGACTAATGATGATTTTATTATATGACAAATCAAAACATTTGTAACCACAATGATTAGAAGAATAGCCCAAAAACACACAAGGGGTAGACCGAGCCCGAAGTTTGTTAATTGTGGTGGACCGAAATAACGGATACCATAAGCACCCAAATACCCGAAGATGTGAATACGAAGGAGTCTTATTATATAAAATTTGAAGAGGGGAAGAATATGTCAAACATTTGGAAGGAAGAATGTTAAGGAGATATGTGGCCATTTGTAGAGCATGATGCCAAAACGAAGGGGGTACGGAAGCATAAATCAATAAAGTTCGGACAATGTTATTAATGATACGAATTTTGCGTTTGGCTTTCCCATTTTGTGAAGACGTATGAGGGCAAGAAAAATGAAAATTGATCCCATTAGTTGCACAAAATTATATTATGATAAGTGTACAATATTAATTACATCACAACATTACCTAAACTAGGATACGAAAATATTACCTAAATTATACACGATCAAACAGTAAAACCGAGAACCATTATACATAGGATATACATGTGTATATCGTGTATATCCTATGTATATTTAACACACATACGTCTCCAACACGGTTAACCCTTTATACACCCAACATTTTCAACATGTATCTTTTACACAAACCATTTTTGCGCTTGACCATATTTTTTTTATGTATATGTCACACCCCAACAAGGACATGACACGTGTCACTAATATTTTAAAAAATTCTAAAATTACAATTATACCCTCATCTTCTTTATCTTCCCATCCTCTATCTCCCTACAATGGCTGCCATCGCCATGGTTGTTCATGAGAAAGCTTCAAACACCACAAAAATTCATTCACAACACCTGAACACTCCCCGATCAAAAGCTAATAACAAATTGAGTTCAACAACCCAAAAATCAACAAGACGCAATTGGATTTTCAAGTTTTTCAATACCTAACAATTACGAGTTTCTAGATTTTTTCACACAATCTTCACAAATTCAGTGTTAAAGCTTTTGAATCTAACATAACAACCAATATCCACAAAATTTGATCAATAAACCAATAACAAATACTTAATTTTCATTTTTGAAACTTTGTATCTCCCATGTGGGAGTGAAGATGTAGGAAGGTTTTTGTGAAAGAAGACCATAGTGGAGGGGAGGGGGTTCTAGGGGGATGGCGAGCAAAATATTGTCTGAGACAATCTTCACGTGCGAAACGTGTCTATTTTGTGTGTAAAATACGTGCATGCGACGTTGCATGATTTGTTTGTCTTAGACACTGAAAAGGTTGGGTAGGCAAAAGGCTGCCCTGTGTCACAGGGATTTACCCTTAAGGGAAGGGAATAAACAATGTATTCTCCCAACCATTTATAATAAGCTAATTTAGCTGTGCAGTTAGATTATTCCTATATCTAGATAGTGCATGCTTGTGGTTGATTCTCTACCATGACTCAAAAATTATAAACCCATGATCGTTTCCCGACGAGCCTGACATCTTTTGAGCAACTTAAAGAAAGCATGCAACTGATACTTGGCAACTTTGTACCATCATACACATGCAAAGTGCTATGTTGCTCAGATACAGGTCTAGGGGGCATCTGACACGGGTGCGGATCAAAAGGTCGGATTCGTCATCACCTAGATTTAGGATTTGGGGTTACAAATAGGAGTATGGTTAGAACTGTTAAGATACAACCGATAAATGTATATGATACATATATGAGTATATATTTTGACAATTAACTGAAGTTATTATATTTAGGTAGTATAATTAAACTCTTTGAAGGCACTTAATATTTTTTTCATACACTTAATAGTTGTTTCATAAGTTATGTCATATAATAGCAGTGTTCGAATACTTTGTGTGAATATATTTATGACATAGACCAAAATCAAACCTATGAAATGGAAGGGAAAATGAGAGGAACTCGGCTTAATTATTCCCTCAAGCTATTGGGGTTCAAATAATTACATTTGCATGTCCTAAAAAGGAAAGGAAATCAATACCTAATTACAATAGGAGTAAATTAAGCTACCTACTATATTACACATATTTTAGGATATTCACAAGGATTCTAACACTCCCTCTCAAGTTGTTGCATACAGATTATATGTACCATATGGCAAGGGACTTGAAAAATATGTCTGCAAGTTGATCATTTGATCGCACGAACCTCGTGTTGATGTCCCTTGAGGGAACCCTCTCTTTGAAAAAATGAAAATCAATCTCTATGTGTTTGGTCCTCTCGTGAAACATAGGATTTGATGTAATGTGAAGTGCAGCTTCATTGTCGCCCACGAGTTTCATTTATTTAATCAACTCCTTTAGTAGTTGTTTGATCCATATGTGTTCACATGTCGCCATTGACATAACCCTCTTCAACCACATGTTTTTTACTTTTCAAAGACACCAAATTTCTCCCAACTTGAACACAATATCCAAAAGTGGATCGTTTGTCAGAGGACGACCCTGCCCTTTCTATATCTGAATATCCAACAATTTTGTCATGTCCTTGGTCTTCTTAAAGTAGTTTTCTCCTTTTAGCATATATTATGTATCGAAAGATGTGAATGACTAACACAAGGAGAATCCAAGAATGGACTTACAACACTACTTAGGAAGGCAATGTTAGGTTCAGTCATAATGAGACAATTCAACTTTTCAAACAGCCTTTTATATATTCTAGAATCTCTGATGGCCCCTCACTTAGGAGGAGCTTAACATTTAGATCCTGTTGAGAATAAAATCACATACCAAAAGTGTGCTCTCTCTAACAGCTTAAGTTTTTAGATGAGATGATCACACACTTCAACATGGTATTAGAGCATTGGTGAGAAACATCTCGAAAACACAGACAGATAGTCTCGTGCATAATTATGGTGATTGTACAACACTGTTTGCGACATCTTCTTTTTCCTTCAGTGTTTGCAAAAACAAACACTGTCATTACACTCAGAAAGGCCCGGCGATCAAAGCCCAGTCAGATTCTCCGGCATCTGACCAGTCACGTGCCCTCACGCATCGGTAACAGTTTGAACTCCAATGATGCGTCTGTCTTACGCGTCGGTGCGTGCGACATTTTCTAGCCACTTTTCCAGTAGTTTTTTGTCAGTTGCGTCGTCTCTTCATTTCGAGTTTGCCCATATAATTATTTTCTGATTTCAAGAACTCCGGCGATCAGATCTATGATTTTTCCGGCAACAAGATCTATTTTTCTTCCGGATCTAGTTGCGAAATTATTTTTTCCAGATTCCGGCCAATTTAGTTTTCAAAATTTTAGGCTACAAATTTCAGATTTAACAAGATGTATTTTGGATCTGATATTTTTGGCTCTAAAAATACTGGAATTAGAACTTTAAGCCCTATGATTACTTCTGAACCATTAATGGAAAGTTCAAACTATTTAGCTTGGGCTTTCTCGGTTGAGTTGTGGTGCAAAGGTTAAGGTGTTCAAGATCACTTAACGCAAAAGACTACTACAACAATAACATACCCAGTGAAATCTCATAACGTGGGGTCTGGGGAGAGTAGAGTGTACGCATACCTTACCTCTACCTTGGTAGGTAGAGCGACTATTTCCGAGAGACCCTCGGCTCAAGACAGAGCGTAAGTACAAGCAAAATCAAAGCAAGAGCAAAGCACAGTGAGATAAAAAAGACTAGTGAGATAGAAAAGACCAAAGCACAGTGGGAGAAGGTTGACGCTCAATTATGTAGTCTTCCATGGTGATCTATTGATCCCAAGTTGATACTCTTATTTCGTTGCTTCCATACATGTTATTTAGTTTGGGAAAAGGCTCGCGCTTTATACACTAATAACATATTTCAATTTTATGATGTGATATCTCAGATGACCAACTTAAAGAAATAAGAATCAGATATGTCTATTACTTGGTATAGGTACATGCAGTCATGGAGGAATTTGAGCAGTTGATGCCAATCACTATGAACGTTGAAAAATAACAAGATCAAAGACAGATATTATTTACACTTATTAGACTTCCTAGTGACCTTGATTCGGTGCGTGATCAGATTTTTACTAGTCCTACGGTTCCTACAATTAATGAACTATTTTCTCGTTTGCTTCGTCTTGCTGCGCCTCCTAATCACATAGTAGTTCCATTACCAATCATTGACTCCTCTGTTCTCTCATCTCAAACCATAGAGAATCGAACATCTCAGTCTATGGATAATCGACGAGGTGGAGGCCGTTTTGGAAAATTTTGAACTAAGTGTAGTTATTGTCATAAAACACACTCGCGAGGTATGTTGTGCTCTACATGGTCCACTACCTAATGATATTCAGTGTAGTCATTGTTATAAGTTTGGACACACTCGTGATGTATGTCGTGCTCTGCGTGGTCAACCACGCAACAATGCTCATGTTGCTCAGACTGACACTACAGGAAATCTAAGGCTTTTATCTGAAGGAGAATATAATGAGTACCTTTAGTATCGAGCAAGTAAGCAGACATCTCCACAAGTAGCCACATATTCTCAACCTAATACTTATGTTGTTGGTAATTCCTTCGCTTATATTTCAAAATCTAGTATCCCTCCATCGTGGGTCGATGACTCAGGTGCCTCTGATCATATTTCTGGTAACAAATCACTTTTATCAAATATTATTTATTCACCGTCCCTTCCTCTGGTACTTTAGCCAATGGGATCCAAACAAAACCAAAATGGGTTGGACAAGATAATCCCCTATCTTCTGTCACTCTAAACTTTGTTCTTTATGTCCCTGACTGTCCTTTTAATCTTACATATGTTAGTCATTTGACACGTGTTCTAGATTGTGCCATACTATTTCTTGATAATTCTTTTGTTATGCAGGATCGCAGTACGGGACAGGCGATTGGTGCAGGATATAAATCACAAGGTCTCTACTATTTTACCTCTTCTAATTTCTCCACAACATGCTCTATTATAGATCATCCTCAATCCATAAACGATTGGGATATCCGAGTTTGTTCAAGCTACAAAAGATGGTGTCTAATTTGTCTAGTCTATCCAAATTAGATTGTGAGGCATGTCAACTTGGAAAACACACTCGCACTACCTTTTCACGTAGTGCTAAGAGTCGTGTAGAGTTTATTTTTTCAATAGTTCATTCTGATATTTCGGATTCTGGTAGAGTCAGTTCATTTTTAGGATTTTGTTATTTTGTTAGTTTCATTGACGATTTTTCCAGATGTACTTGGCTATTCTTAATGACATGTCATTTTGAGTTATTCTCTATATTCAAGAGTTTTTTGTGTTGAATTACAAAAACAATTGGATGTTTCTATTAGTATTTTTCATAGTGATAATTCCTTAGAATACAAATCCTCTCATTTTCAGCAGTTTATGACTCATCAAGGAATTATTCATCAAACATCTTGTCCCTACACCCCCTCAGCAGAATGGGGTAGTAAAAAGGAAGAATAGATATCTCAATGAGACTGCTCATACTCTTCTCATTGAATTTTATATTTCACTGTGTTTTGAGGCAATGCAGTTCTCACGTCTTGCCATTTAATTAATCAAATGCCCTCATCTTCTATTCAGAATCAGATTCTATATTCCACAGTATATCATCAATCATCTCTGTACTCTCTTCCTTGTGTTTTGGGGAGCACATGTTTTGTGCATAACCTAGCTCTATGGATAGATAATTTAGCTCATCACCCTCTTAAATATGTATTTCTTCGTTATTCTCGGGTTCAAAAGGGGTACCGTTGCTTCTCACCTGATCTCTGTCATTATCTTATATCTGTTGATGTCATATTTTTTTAGTCTCAACCTTACTTTAGGTCTCCTTCTGATCATCTCATATCTTTGAGGTCTTACCTATACCTCAGGTTTTACCTACACCGGCCTTTGAGGAATCTACAATTACTTCTACATCTCTAGTCACAATGCCACCACTTCTGACTTATCATCGTCGACCGCGTCTACCATCAGATCCAACATCAGGTCCAGATGATTCATGTCATGCGTCAGATCCTGCACCTACTGTGATGTGGATTTGTCTCCTCCTGATTAGCTGATTGTACTTCAGAAAGGTAAAAGGTTCACTCATAATACTAATCCATATTATACCTAAGTTATCACCATCTATCACTCATCCCGGATGTCGACAGGCTATGATTGACGAGATGTCTGCTTTACACACGAGTGGTATTTGAGAGCTTGTTCCTCTTCCTTTAGGTAGATCTATTGTTAGTTGTCATTGGGTTTATGCAGTCAAAGTTGGTATGGACTGCCAAGTTGATTGGCTTAAGGCACGCCTTGTTGCAAAAGGGTATACACATATATTTTGTCTTGATTATAGTGATACATTCTCTTCCGTGGCTAAAATAGCATCTGTTTGTCTTTTTCTATCCATGGATGTTGTCCAACATTAGCC